>CM075067.1:91947898-92583315 GCA_037428765.1 Rubia yunnanensis | reverse complement strand
CCCACGCGTGTACGCCTCTTTGAATTCTGTTAAAAGAAAAATAATAATAAATAATAATGATAAATAAATTTAAATGGTGCCTCAAGCTTAGGAATATCTTCTTCAAGAAAGACAAAAGCAGGGATCCTTGAGACTCTTTACAAGAATACACGTACCCAAGTGTTCAATAACTAGGGATAAACTCGGAACATCTCGAAGATCCTAACCTCGAGGCTACCATAGAATTTTCAGAGGGCTCTTGATGATGGGTAAGCCTGAGGTTGACCCTAAGGGAACTTTGGGCCGAGAGCATTTTGGGCCTGCGCCAGCCCAATGAGTCTTTCCAGAGTGAGAATATACGGTTGGCGGATATCGAGGCGTATAATTAGAATGTATACTATTTTGTGATACAGTATAAATAGTAGGTATGTATTCATCACTAGGCACTTTTACAATCATCTACTAAAACATTTACTGACTTAGGCATCAGAGAGTTTACCCCTGGGACTTCCCGGCGCTTGTTATTTGCAGATTACGACCGAGGGACTCGATGGTGCGACTCGGTCAGTTATAAACGCATCCGTGGGAAATTTTGGTTCAAAACCCTAATTCTTCTAGGTGATAATTTGACTATTTATTTATTTTACTAAATATTAATCAAGTGGGTTTTGAAAAGAAAATCTTCCAAATGTCCTCTTTGCTAGTTGATTTCTTGAAGGATCAATACGAATAAGTGATCTTCAGAGTTAAATTGTATGTGTTATATTAGAAATGTATACAATTATATATCTAAATAATAAGAGAATTTTATTTTTTCATGAAAAAATCATTTAATTATTGGGAATATAATGTGGTGTGTATCCACAGTATACCATAAGGAAAATTAGTGAAGGAAAACTATGTGTTTTTTATATTGACGGAAAATATTGAAAATATGGTGATCGCCCACCATGAACAAGAGTGGGCAGCCGATTTATGGTATAAGTGGCTGCAGCAAAGGCATCGGACCAGTGGGAGAGAGGGACTTGAGAGTGGTATAACATAGACAAACCTATCTCAGTAATGTGGCAGTACTTGCGCTTGGCCTGACCGTTTTGCTCAGGGGTATAGGGGCAAGAAATCTGATGGTGAATGCCTTTTGTCTGAAAGTGAGAGCGTAATCGACCATTAACAAACTCAGTCCCCCCATCACTCTGAAACACCTTAATGGTGAATGAGAACTGGTTCTCCGCAAAAGCCTCAAACTGGCGATAAACATCCCAAAATTCATATTTATGGTGCAGTGGGTAAAACCACGAGAGTCAGGAATGATCATCAAGGAAATTAGCATAGCATGAGATGCCATCAGCAGATAAGTCGGAGAAGGACCCCATAAATCACAATGAACTAGATTAAATACCCCAACAACACATTTATCATTTGAACAAAAAGATAAACGCTTCCCTTTAGCCTTTTCACATGCATCACAAAGGGTAGATTTAGGAAAAACCGATGGGACAGATAAGGATCCCAAAGCACTCAAACAAGAAATAATGGAATGCAGTTCATGACCAAGTCAATCATGCCAAGTTTCAAAAGGTGCACGTGACTTATTTGATTTCACAGTAAACAATAAAACAGATGCACCATAGTCTAAAACATAAAGCCAATTTTCACTATGACCGAGCGATCATCAAAGCAGATAACAGAGTTTAAATCTCAAGTTAATTTGCTAATCGAAAGCAAATTTTAGCTGTATATATTAGTCACAACAAACACATCATAAAGATATACATGCTTAGAAATCCAAGAATCACCAACATGAGTAATAGAGAGTTGAGAACCATTACCAACAACGACGCGGTGAGAACCATCATTAGGTGTCACATGATCAATATTAGCAGGGGATGATGCCATGTGTTTTGTAGCGCCATAGTCAATAATCCACTTATAGCAATGGTGCCTAAATTCTGAGATACCATTAAAAAAGGCCATATTGCAAAGTGGCGAATAATCAATTGAGATAAAAAGGGTGCGCAAGGCGCTGACTAAGACAAGACTGCTGGCGCGTAGTGGTCATGTGCGTGTGGCTGAATGTGTGTGGATGGCCTGTTAGTGCGTGGATCCCACGCGCTTGTTAGCACGTGGATCTAACGCACCAAGATGTGTGCGGAGATGGGGACGCTGAGCAGAGACGTTTAAGAATCCCCAGTGAAGAATCAGGCCGGAGAAGAAGATGAATGTGCCGGCGGAGATGAGGCAAAGGGAGCAGTTGGAGAAAGCAGACGAAAGTGAGAAGAAGAATGGAGTTTTCGGATTCAATGGAGTCGTCAGAACACTGGAAAAGATGTCAGAGAGAGTGGTAGGAAGCTTTGGAGAGTCGTCGGAATTTTGGTCGGAGAAGAGGACTATTGGTCGGAGAAGAGGACTATTGGCCGGAATTGATTTGAGGGGTGGAATAAAAAATAAAAGAAAATTTCTGCAAAGAAAAGAGAGGGAGGGGAAAGGAATTAGGTACCAAGATCATAAATGCTCTGGTACCATGAAAGAATGATTTAGGGGTTTAGTCTGTTATTGATTCATGTGAATAAATAGAAGATTACATCAGAGAGTTGTGAGGTAACTACAACTCTAACTCTAATAAACCCTAGTCCTCTATTTGAAGTATAGAAAATATTACAAATTTAACAAATATAAACAAAGTTAATATAAAAAATTTAAAACATATAATTTTTTAATGAAAAATATAGTACTTTAGAAAAAATATCACAAGTTTTGATTGAAACATAAAAAACGTTAATTGAAATATCACAACTTGGGATAAAACGCGCACATCACACGGGAATAGGAAGAAAAAAAAATGACCCACAAGTGTTATACTCCAAAATGTTAACCCACCAAATCCTTATAACAAGAAATCATTGATCTCCCAATTATTCACATCCAGTTAGGGGTGGGCATCGGTTCGGTTTATTCGGTTTTCGGTTTATTCGGTTCAGGTTATTCAGTTTTTTCCCTAAAAATTCCAAAATCGAAACCGACCCGAACAACCCGAACAACCCGAATAAATCGAACCGAATTTGGAATTCGGTTTCAGTTTGAATTCGGATCTAATCCAAATAAACCGAATTGGACCAGAATATTTTTAACAAATATTTAAAATACATTCCTTAATTCAAAATTTAAGAAAAATATTGAATATGTAATTTGAATTCTACATCACCAAAATCAGTTCTTCAGAATTAAAATCCCACAAATAAATACAAATTCAACCATGGATTACACTTAATATCAAGGATCAATAGTTTGTTTTAATATTTATCTTCAAAAGGTTCACATTTCTTCAAAACTTGAAGCACTTTGAGTTTACCCTGAAAATACAAAGAATTGAGAAGATTAAAACATCAACTAACATGAAAACAATGTACAGTTCAGTAGCCTTTGAGATTACATCAACCATTTTGTCAAGGTAACAGGAAAGTAAAATCAATCAGAATTTGTTACAAGGAGGTTTAGTGGAAGTATAAATTTAGTTAATCAAACTCGGATCAGAACTTGTAAACATTGTTTCAAATTCAGTTAAAATGTGACTTTATTTGGAACATACAGATCGAGTAAAACTATAGGAAAAGCATCCGCTCCAAAATCAAAACAAAAAATCTTCCACAACACCCACTCCAAAATCCAAGCCCAATGCATCATTTCAATGTTATTTTTCAGGCTTATTACCGTCCTGATATCATACTCCGCATTTCATTAAATGATGTATACCAAATCAAGTTACAACCTAACAACAGCTAGAAGTCAAGTCCTCCAACCATAGTCAAACCAAACCTACATAGAACAACTTGTACAAACACCAACTTTACTCCGAATTCATATGTGAGAACATGTATGAAGAATTAGCACAGAAAAGAAAAGGCCCTATTCTGATTGATTAATTCCTTAATCCTTCCACTGAAACCTCCTTGTAACAAAGTAACAGGAAAGCAACAATAAGTAAGATCATAAAACTGCAAAGATTCTAGCACCGTTAGCATAACAGACTTAAGATGGAATCACACACATACAGACATTCAACCCAAGAGAAAGTTTAAAAAAATGTGTTTAAGAACTCATCAGAATTTTCTCATACCACATTAACAGATATCATCACCTAATAACTTGGACAGTTCTGGTTCATTCAAATACTTGTCAACATGAGTACAAAAACACAAAATCAACAAAAATGACAGAAAAGGCTCAGATTCCTTCAAACAAATTCACCTATAATCGCAAATTCAAACCTCGTCCTCTTTGCACACCAAACACCAATCCTCCAAATTTGTCTGCTTACAAGAACAAGGTTAGGATCAAAACTCCTAATCATTCAATCTCACAAATCCATCCTTTAGATTAGGTCTATACAACATCTAAAGCAAAAGATGAAGAAACTACCTTCAAAATTCAAAAGTAAAGCTGGGACTAAACATCCACAGTGGTTGACTTGTTAGATTTCTGCAATAAAAAACACACATTCAGACTAACTTTTAAAATCTATACTCTAACCTATAGATTAATCAGCAATGGAGAAGTAATTAATTAGTAAGAATAGATTCTCTTCCTCGGGAAATTCAAAACAAACATATAAAATGAAAAATACAATCACAACTACCTTTAAATAACCTTCAGGATCGTGGGTATCAATTCCTAAGAGGTGGCCAAGCCCATGAGGCATGAAAACAACCCCCAATCTCTTCGAAACCATGGCATCAATATCGATGGGATAATATTTGCAAAGTTATACACAACATACGCCTCCATGTTCTGTAATATTTAAAAAGTTATTTCACTGAACTTCAGGAAAAAATCTCAATAATTCCAGGATTATAACACATAATAAGTTCAGCACATCCACTACAATTATCATTTATTTCCTCACTCTCAATCAAAGGGAAAATCTCAATCAAAGGCCAGTAACTAACCAAGAACATAAACAGTTTGACAACTTCATCCCATGTCAGTGACATGTTATGATGATGAAGGTAACCCCTTACATAGTCATTCATCCAAGATGAACACTAGTAAAGCCTAAAAAAAAGACAAGTAACCCATATACTAGATTTAGGATCATGCTTTACTAATATCATTGTCGTTTGAAGGCCTAAGAGTGAGCTCTGTACCTCCTTTTCTATCTGTTGTGCAAGCTCTCTTGTAGGTGCCAGTACCAATGCAAAGGTCCATCACCCTGTCTAACATGAGGCTGAGCTAAGCAATGTTGTAGCAAATAAGAGGTAACTAGTATTACAAAATTTTCAATGATTCTACATTCCAGTGAGAACAGATTATAGTGCATTTCATAAAACAATCAACAGAGGAAAAACAAAAGGAGAGTTAAGAACCTGTATCATAGGGATGGAAAAGGCAGCAGTCTTTCCACTACCAGTTTCAGCACATCCTAGAAGATCCATCCCACTGAGGGCAACTGGCATTGCTTGTGCCTGGATAGAAGTCGGCATTGTGTAACCATGAAACGATATATCCTTCATGATGCTCGGGTGCAAGCTCTGCACAATAGGTCAGGTCAAATCATCACATAACACGAAATCATCAACTCAAAACCTAAATCTCCATAACTCATTCTCAACTAGTTCATCACTTTACCAGTTTACCATGTCAAAAAATGACTCAATCGGTGCCGGAGCTGGCGCTGCCGTCTTCGGCTTAACTACAACTTCCACGTTAAGCCTCGCACGAACCTCCTCTATCCCTATCTACACACAAACGTCAAAATACAAACTATTCTAAATAATATGATGAGATAAAATCAAAATTAAGCAGTCAAATACGAAATAAATTAATAGCTAAGCATTTTCGGCATTTCGAGTGATTCTCCGGTGAAATTTAGAGCGCATTGATTGTACCTGGTCGGGAGTAAATTGGAGGACGCGGTGGGACAGATTCCACTGGGGGAAAACGATGTCGGCGGGGTTCCTCGGGGAGGCAAAACTGGTGCCGCTACTCCGGCGAGAGAGATAAGTGTGATTGCTACTGTTTGCAGTGGAGCTGAGCTTCGAGTAGAAGGAGGAGTCTGCGGCGGTGGAGGTGGCAGTTGCGGTGGAGGAATTACGCAAGTGGGGAGGCTAGGGTTTTCTGATTTCTCGCGATGAAGAAGAAAAGGGCAGCTTCGGCTTCCTTTCTTTTGTTTTAACTTTTTTTGTAGGGTTTCAATTTTATATAAAGGGAAAGGGCCGGTTCTAATTTTTTTATTTTGGGCCATAATTAATCTATGTTTGGGCCATGAATATATATATATATATATATATATATATTAGTTTTTGAGTTTGAGTTTGTGAGTTTGGGCCATGATATATATGTTATATATTTTATATTAATATTTTAGAATTATATTATTTAGTATATAAATATTTAATTTATGTTTTTAATTACAATTCGGTATTCGGGTCGGTTTCCGGGTTGAGTTTCCATATCCAAAACCAAACCAAAAACCATATTCAGAATTCGGTTATCCAAAAACCGTATTTTAAATTCGATTCGAATTATTCGAATTCGGATAATTTAATTTTCGATTCGATTTTCGATTTTTTTGCCCACCCCTACATCCAGTTCCCTGAAAAATAGTGTTTGCCTCCAAATACCTCTTTACATCATCAAACTCTCTATTATTCTATTTGTAAATCCATCCCTCTACGAACTCTTATAAACAATGCACTCTATATGTTCCAGATGAATTTGCGCTCTTACTTTTTTAATATTATTCTCTATCAAAGTTTAACCAGATATTTGAATAGCTACATAAACAACAATATTATCGTATATGATATTGTTCAATTCGTCGTAACAAGTAGTTTCTTAATATCAACTTTTTATTTACCGTTAATATATTAGGTGTTAAAGGAAATAGAAATAATTTCCTTGTAGTAAATGTTTCATTCTATAACCTTTACCACAAGGAAATAATTTCTATTTCCTTAACATTAGGTAAACATATTAACGATCAAACATGTTTCTTAAATAACGTGATAATGATATGAGGGTGCAAATTCAGTTGGACAGATGGAGTATTTTAATCTCAATCTCACCCTAAGACGGTACTATACTAAACTTTTTCATAATTTCAAAGTAAACTAATTTGACCAACATGATGCTGTACACAATGTACACAGTGTACCTATATGTTGACCATATTCCACAGATATTTTTCTTTCTCGGTTCACACGAATATATTCATGTATCTTCTTCAACAAAGAAAACGATATAATTGTAGAGTATGAAATACTCCCAACTTCAGAAGAGTGAACATCAAGACTTCTTTCAGCAGATAATCGACGGACATACTAAGAAAAACAAAGACGACAAAGATCATTAAATGTTGAGTTCTGGCAACAACAAAAAAGCGATACTATGGCAAATGAATCGCAGTCATCAACATTAATTATATTATTATATATGATGAGCTACACTTCATCTATATGATGTTGAAATCAAATCAATTCTTACTGATCGCCATCAAATTGTGCATGGCTCCTCTATGATTCGGACAAATATTTCATGGGGTCATCCAACTAATTTATACCCTAACAATAATTGTTTATTTCCAGACGAAAGTTGTACAATTACATTATTTTTAAAATTATTTTATGGAGTGTGGAAATACAGTGAAAAGAAAAGAGTAAAGCAGGGAAAGAAAATAGAGTTTTGATCGGGTTCAGGCTCTGTTTGACAGAGCTGTGATTATAATCAAAGCTGACTTTTTTTGGAAAGAAGGGGAAGACCAACTTCTATTTTTCCTTCAAAAATAGCTTTGGTATTCAAAATAAATTATTTTTTTTACACTTTACCAAATACTAAAAATATTTTACTTAAAATCATAAAAGGTTAAAATCTCTGTGAAACAAATCCCAAGTCATTTTCATTTGGTAAGTAGTTAAAATTTGTTTATGTTTTAAAGAAGTGGCAATTTAACCTCCTCAGTCAATTATGATGACTCTCAACGGTTTGACTAAAAACATCAAAATTTATTATATTCTTTTAAACTGGAAAATAAAATTACAGTTACATATTTGTGACTGGTATATTACAACTAAAAACAATAATAAACAATGGTGGATAGAATGTTGCTTGGTTTTTTTTTTTTTTTTGAATAATAATACCATGCTATTATATTATCGAGAATGCCTGATTACAAGTTGTGCTAGACTATGCGCATTATGAACTACAGATCTATGCACTTTCATGAAGTGCACATTATGAAAAACCATAGCTAGCATTCTGATATTCCTAATCAAAGCTTTGAGATCCGGTGGCACCGAGGGGAATTTACTGGTATGTGTAAGGACCAATTCACAGTCCGTACGGATACAGATGCGAGGGATACCCAGAAAGCTAGCATGTGACATTGCTTCGAAAATGGCTATAAGCTCCGCTTGGGTCGGTGATGTCGCCTGTATTGAACGAAAACCAGTGAAGGTGGTAGTAGTTGAAGCCTGGACCATACACCAAGCCGCAACTGCCGTGCCATCCTGTTTCTGAAAAGCCGCATCTGTGTTGATACAAAACCAGTCTTGATAAACCGGATTGATATGATTATCCACTGTATACCATATGAGTGTAATGTCCCCCACTTGTTCCTCCCTTGGTCTGTCTGGTTGAGCCAGGGTGGATATGTGTTCTAGCGCCAATTGGGAAGAGTTGGGATTTGCTAGAACAGTGTGAGGTGTTTGATTTTCTGCGCCTTCAGAAGTTTCATTTATAGTCGCCAGAATGAAGTCCACCGACGGTGCTTGATTTTCAATTGCAGCCTTATTCCTTGCACACCAAATCGACCATATGATAATACAGGATAGATTTAAATCCTCCTCTGTGGGCGCCGATTTGAACCATTGTCGAAGCCACGATTCCAGATTCAGAGGGGATCCTTGGTGAAAATCAAACCCTAGTCTGGAAGCCCTCCAGACCATTCTTGCGATGTCACATTCAAGAATGATGTGAGACGATGTTTCCACATGTTTATGGCACATTTGGCAAAACGATGACACCTCCATATTTCTCTTTCTTAGAGCCGGACCTGTTGGTGCTGCATTCCGTACCAATCTCCAGACAAGGAACTTGACCTTCTCCGGTATATGCAAATGCCATAGTGTCTTCCATAGTTGTTGATAATCCACCGAGTAAGATTGAACGTTGGAAGAAGATGGACTGAGATTGTTGGCTAAGTTGCAAGCTTCATGATAGCCACTCTTAACTGTATAATTTCCTAACCAATCCTTATCCCAAAATTGGAAATCCTTGAAACCAACGGGGTCAGATGGGATATAAATTCCGGCAATATGATTGACTATAGATGGGTTAAAAAAGAGTCTCAAAAGTGGCTTTCTCCACTGCTTGTTACTGTCAATCATATCACTGACCTTGAAGTGCAGTTGTGGTAGAATTTGTGATTCAAACCTGATTGGATTTCTGAGATTAGGAATCCACTCGTCTTGGATATCAATATCTTGTCCTGTAACTACTTGCCATTTAACCCCGCTTCGGATCAGATCCCTTCCCCACAATATGCCCCTCCAACCCCACGATGATCCTTGTTTACTCTTGACATTGAGAAAAGCCTCTTTGGTACAGTATTTACTGATAAAGAATCTTGAGAAAAAAGAATCTTTATCTGTAATAAGCTTCCACGCAAGTTTACCTAACAACGCCTGATTCATGTGACGTGTGGATCTCATTCCCAAGCCCCCCCACCACTTAGATTGGCACATTGATTTCCACGACATCCAGTGGATCCCTCGGCCATCAATATCCCCTGCCCAAATAAATCTTGCAAGATGACTATCGATTTTCTTCGCTACCGTAGCTGGAATTCGGAAGGTACTAAGAGTATACTGAGTAGTTGTAGCCAGAACATGTTTGGCGAGGGTAATTCTTCCCATGACTGAGATATCTCCCATTTTCCAAATGGAAGTTTTAGCCTTTACCCTTTGAATTAACTTGCTGAACATACCCACCCGGGATCCAGTGAAATCCATGTCATGGCCAAGAAATTTTTCCTTTAATAGGTCAGCAAAGATTCTGAAAGTCTGACTGAGTCGTTCCTTTGTGCTTGGAAGTGTATTTGGGCTGACTAGAAGGGCAGACTTTTGGAAATTTATTCTTTGTCCCGAGTAAGCTGCAAATAGATTCAGTGTTTGGGCAAGTTTTGTTGAACCTGTTTCCGAAATATTGAAGAAGAGAATACAATCATCCGCAAACATCAAATGGGAAACAGGTAGGACCGATCTTCCAATTTTAACCCCTGGACAGGCACTTTGGAACCCAGGGGATGCTATCATTGAAGAAAACGCTTCCTGACAAAGGATAAATAGGAATGGTGAAAGAGGGCAACCTTGTCGGAGACCTTGGATTGGTTGGAAAGTCTGGGAAAACCTTCCATTAAGCTTAATGGTGTAAGAGACAGTAGTAACACAAGCCATAATCCATCCAATCCATTGTCGAGGAAAGCCCATATGTTCCATCATATGCTCTAGAAAAGTCCATGATACCCGATCATATGCTTTGCTCATATCCAATTTCATTGCCGCCACAGGTTGTTTTCCGGACTTCTTCTTACGTATGAATTCAATGAGTTCATGCGCTAGAAGAGAATTTTCGACAATGGATCTTCCCTGTACAAAAGCTGATTGATTTCCAGAGATGAGGTAACCCATGACCTTTTTGATTCTGTTCGCAAGAATCTTGGCAATAATTTTGTATGTGACATTACATAGACTTATTGGCCTTAAGTCAGCAGGTTCGTTTGGACATCTCGTTTTTGGGATAAGGACCAAAGTAGTGTGATTCCACTGTGATGGCATAGAGGAAGAAGAGAAAAACCTCTGAATTGCAGTTGTGACGTCCTCCCCTACCTCAGACCAATAATGTTGATAAAAACCCGGAGGAAGGCCATCAGGCCCTGGTGCTTTCCATTTGGCCATCTGAAAGATAGCCAATTTTATTTCCTGTGAGGATACTGGTTCCACCAGTGCCAGCTGCTGACTCCGATTTACCCCTTTGGTAATCAGGTTTAGGATATCCTGCATAGACGATTGGCCAAAAGCATCATCCGGCATAACAGAGTGGGAGAGATAAACCGAGCTGACATGATCATAGACAAGCTGTTGAATATCTTCCTGCTTTGAAATCCATGCTCCTGCTCTATCCTTAAGATGGGTTATGTAATTCCTTCCTTTCCTTTTTTGGACCCATTGATGAAAGACTTTAGTATTCTTATCCCCTTCTTTAAGCCATAGTGATTTGGCTCTCTGCTTCCAGTAATCATTCTGCAAAGTGAGGAGACCCTCCAATTCAGACGTCTTAGTACGTAAACCATCCGCATTCAACATTCTTTGCATTACACCAAGTTGTTGTTTCACTTTTCTGATTTTGAACTCCATCTTGCCCACGCTCTCCTTAGCCCAATTGTGTAGTCTATTTGTTGTTTCTTGCAACTTTCGATTGAAACCAGTTGTGGTGTTCGTCAGGTGAGGATTTGGAACATGTTGGATTCCGGGACGATGAACAGGCAACCATACTTTCTTCACTAATTCCTTTGTGTGTGGAAATCTAACCCAGAAAGACTCAAACTTCCTGGCATACTGATACCCTGAAGATGTATCAGAATGATGTGTGTTGATGGTGAGAGCTCCGTGGTCAGATCTCATAATCGTATGGTTCGTAAGGCAATGATCCAGAAAAAGAGCCAACCACTTGTCATTTGCAAAACCTCTGTCTAATCTTTCCAAAATGAGGTCATCCCCTCCTCTTCCATTAGACCATGTAAACCATTGCCCTTTATGCAAGAGTTCGCTTGGTTTTGGTGTGGGGGTATAGTTATCACATTTTCAAACATACAAAAGATATATTTACCACGCACCAAAAGGGGGAAAAAAACTAAATCTTCCACACAATCAAACAAACTGAAAACCAGACTCTTTTTGTTCCTTCAGCTTCAAGTGAGGGTGTCTAAAACAAAGAGATCCATGGGTTGCTAGAAAAGAAAGAGAACGGATTTTTTTTAAAATGTATACTGGATCCGAGCTTCTATTTTGCTAGTTTATTTGGGGGACACTGATCACTACTGCAGGCACCCCTATGCAACCGGTCGATGGGGGCTATGGCACCGATCGTTCATGTCTCCTGCCAACCGGTGCATCAGTAGGGTGGTGTTGAAACATAGTTACTATGTCACCGGTATTAAAAATTAGTCCTGAAAGTTCGATATCACACCACCAGTATTTGAGATGCCGGTGCTGAATTCTGAGTTCTCGTTAATGATCACCGGTTCTTACACAGCATCGATTATGAACATAAACGGGTGCCGAGAACATGAAAGATTACAAAAATCAGCACCGGGTTGCTTTTTATTTTCCGGTGCGGTTGCTTTGGAGATGGATGTCTAAGCACCGGTGTTCTTATTTGTAAAAATGGTGCTTATTTTTTTAAAAAATTTGCAATATCCTTTTTAAATTATTCCCAGTCCTCTCAGAATTGGTATCCGGGGAAAATTAAAGTAATTGTAAGCAAGAACATTTAGAAATGCAAGCATCTCAAGTTGGAAAAAAACAATCCATTAGCATAATATAACTTAAAGACAAAAGGTGAAACCGTGTCCCAATAAAATATATGTTGAAAATACACTAGATTCACTGAAGTTTTAGTTTGTTAGGAAGACACGTTCACCCAAGCTTCACACCTTATGTCCGTGACGTTTATCTCCTTGCCATTATACGTTCCTCTTGCCGGGGAAAATATCTATTGTGCACAAAAATAACTACGATTTGTCGAAGAAAACAATTTAAAATGTCGAAATGATGCAGCATTTAAGCACCAAGGAAACATGGCGTGTATAACTATGTTTTAACAATGTATTTAACATTAACATTGATTTAATGTCAAACATGCAATGTTAAACAGTTAATTTTAAACACACCATGTCTACTTGGTGCTCACACACTACAAAATCTCCACATTTGAAATTGTTGAGTTATACAAATGTTATACTCCCTCTGTTTTTCTAAGTATGGCAGCATAGGGTTTGTCACTTGGATTTTTGCTATAGGCCAGATTTGACATAAAGCAAGAATGAGGCTGAAAATGGGTCATAAAATGTACTAACCCCGCAGAAAGCAAGTGGGTCTTGAGCCCCCCAAAATTACTAATTTTCCCTCCAAAACTACATATTAAAGGTTGATTACATGACAAAGGGGGGGGGGGCATCAGTTGACAGACCTCGAACGCGAAAAAATAAGAGAGTTCATCCTCCTACACCAGTAACATGGGAAGATTTTATGTAGACGTCGAAAAGAAGCATCTCAAAGGTGGAACACATCGGTCCGCACCATCAGTCACCTCAATTCCCTGCAGGTTAAGCAAGATGAACAAGGGTTAGCTCGCAATTTGAGAAGCAAAGTAACAGGGAAAAAAGGAAGGTCAACAATTCCTATCAACAAAGACCAAGCAATGGCTGTTGAACTACGTTTAAGAACAACACAGAGGGGGTATGCTGCTGCACTAGGTTAGCACTACAAAAATGTGCCATTGGATCAAAGGTGGAGAGATTCACAGCCACTCAAATGCAATCAAGCCACAGATCTCAGATATCAACAGCTAAATAGGTTACACTACTCAGTTTTGCACTTAAAGCATGACACAATAGAATGCAAAACAAGATTTCTGGATATGTATCATGTTATTCACATTGATTAGAAATGATTTTTCATTACAAGAGTAGCCAAAAGATACTATCTTCTTCCAGAAGAAGAAGATCCTCTTCAGACTATTCAAAACAAGAGATATATTCAGAAAATAATGTTCTTATGCGCAGTATGCAGACCCATTTTCAATTCTGATGGGGATGTGTTATTTGATGGAAAAATAGACACTTGGACATTAATTACTCAGGAACCAGCAAAGAATGATAGCAAAAATAGACCAGCAAGTAAAATGGTTACAAAACCAATCCCATCTATTGACCGAGAAGTCATCAAGAGTTTCATGGCCACTATTCGCAAGCAAAAATATCACAGTTCGCCAAGACAATGCAAGGCCTCACATATATGATGATGATCTAGATTTTAGAAGGGTGGCAAGTTTGGATGGGTTCAACATTAGATTGGGGTTTCAACCCCTTAACAGCCCCGATTTAAATATTTTAGATTTGGACTTTTTCATATCCATACAATCATTGCAACACAAAACAAGTTCAACTACGTTGGACTAGCTAGTTGAAGCAACAATAGCTGCATTATGCAATTGGAGCCAAAAAAACTGAACAAGGTTTTCTTGTCACTATAAAGTGTAATGGTTGAAATAATGAAGTGCAAAGGGTCTAACAGGTACAAGTTACCACATGTGGGAAAGGATGCATTTGAATGGCAAGGTTTATTACCTACTGACCTAGAGGTAGACACAGATTTATTGCGCGAATGTCAACAATATTTAATGGCACGAAACTATGCTAGTGGTCTGCAACACCTTATTGACCAGGTAATAGGATGAGTTGTTCTACATTGTATAAGTGTACCTGTAGGGTTGCATCATATCTTATGATTAGCTAATTTGTGTAAACATGTATTATTTTGAAAATGTGTTTACAACGGAGCCACATAAGTATTTTGTAATAGACCAGAAACAGTTTGTAATGTATGTTATGATCAATCTACATTATTCACCCTGTAATTATTAGTCCAGCAAAATTCTGTACACAACATTCTTATCTATGTTGAATAGGACAGCGCCATTCACATGCTCAAATTCAAATCTAGGCTGAACAGGACAACCTCTTGCAATATAAGAAGTTATATGACACAAAATTAGATAATGGCTGAACAGGACATCCACATTCATATGCACAAAATCAAATCTAAGCCGAACAGGACAACCTCATGCAATATAAGAAGGCATTTAACACAAAATCAAAAGATGGCTGAACTGGACAGCCACATGGAATACACAAAAATACACATATATATAACCAGTACAACCACAAGCAATACACAGATATATAAAGCATTCGACACACGTTGGCAAAAAAATTGAAGAAGAGGGAAGATATCACCTAGATTAGAGAAAGTTGTACCAATTGTCATAGAAGTTATAGCCAGTACTTTTTAATTTTTGTGCACCAGTGATGAAATCTGGTATACCTTCTATTTATCACATTTGACACTTGCGTATGTTGTTTGGTTAATTGACTGAACCTACGAAAATGAAACTGTGGTCATTAAAATGTGCGTAGGCATTCAATAACACATAAATGAAAACAAATCATGGAACGAAGAAGAAAGTTCACTCACGTTTACATCAGGCATTTGTTCTCCAAATGGGCCAGCAAAATTAGATTTCACCACATTGTTAGTTCATGAAACAACAAAAAACAAGGCTTAATTAACAACGTTATGAACATTCAAACTCTACAAAAATAATTAGGCAAATAGTAGAGCTGATCTTCTGAAATTAACACAATAGAACATGAGTATCGTACCTACACATGGAAGATGACCTTCCACATGTCCATCATTGCTTTTGGAAGTAGTTTTCCATATTCGTCACTCCGATATTAACTTAATAACAATTTATGCATGGAAGGATGTACCTAAAAGGAGTACAAAACCAAAAAATTATTACAGACACCATATCAACATTTAAAAGGAACAATAACAACTGATAATAGCAACTAATACAAAATACAACCACTGAGTACAACAACGTATTTCACAAAAGACAGTCACACAAATAGCAACTGATAATAGCGACACATAACACAAAATACAGTCTATTTAGGCTACTGCAACTGTTGTTTGTGGTGTAGTTAACAAATCGTTCTCTAGCATGTTAAAATAAATTTTGATGGTCCACAGATCTAAATAATGCCAGAATTGTACATTAGTAGGTTCAAATTTCCAACTGTGAATGTGTACATTGTAAGAACCAGTGCTGACTCTTCTTATTATTTACATTGAATCATTTTATACATGTTTTTCAGGCCGATGAATCCTACAATAATATCATTGTTGAGAATTCATCTAAGTCATCAGTTCAAGAGGGCGAACAGGTTGGTATTACACATTATATCTTGAAACAAAATGCAGTCTTGAAACAAAATACAGTCACACAAAATACACTGATTATTAAAACATCAATAATATCTTGAAACAAAAACATATCAATTTGAAAATGTTTACCTCAGACAATTCTAATGGCACCCCATTAAGGTCGTACACATATGGCGAGAGGACGAAGGGTGACACCGTGCTCAGTTCCGACGTATATCTTGTCGGCTAAACCACCTTTATTGGTAGTGGAGTTGCAAAACTAGCGTCATCCTCCAGGACGTCGTACGTTGCCTCCTCGTCGGATTTGTACGCGTTAGCAATGCCGGCCACCCCTCATCATCCATGAAATCACGTTTTCCACCCTGACTACCGTGGTGACTGTCGAAGAAGAGAGAGTCGGTGAAGTGAGAGTCATGTTACAGCTGGTCTTAGAGCCGCCGGAGAGAGTGGCGCCGGTCGTAGTGCTCTGTCTCCGGCTGGGATTGAAGTGCCGGGAGTGGAAGCATCTCTGAAGCAACGTCATCACCTGTCCTGGAGGAGAGCAGATCGGCCCATTCTATTTCGTCGACGATGGTATCTTCCAGTTGAGACTCAAACTTGGATCCGAGTTTCAGATTCATCGGGAAGAGGTGGTTCAATTTTGGGCGAGGAAGGGGTCTGGTGGCTCATCAAAATGGAGAGAAATGTCTGGCTTGCGATGGTCTGCGGCAAGGTACCGACGGTGGCAGATGGGATTCAATCGAGGGTTTGTGTCTGGGAGAGTATTTAAGAAGACGACGGTGACAATATTTGTGAAGTCAGATTAGGGTTTGAAGTTTGGGCTCTTGATTTTTAGTTATATGGTGATTTCACAGAAAGGAAAATTCAGAATTTGGGTCAAGCTAGGCAACAAAATTTAACCCAAGTGATGAAAAACGAGGGAAAGGTTAGGCTGATGGTAGGTTAATGAATGGGGCTAACAAGGTCCAGATGGCAGAATTGTTGGCATATTTGGTGTCATTTATGAGATGTTACGAGGATAAAATGGTAAAAATTAAAGTTGCCCTCTTCCTTTTTTAGCATGAGCTCCATAGGTGCCAAACACAAAAAAAAACATCTATATTTAGGAAGTGTACCATACTTAGAAAAACGGAGGTAGTAGTACCGTTTCATAATGGATAAAGCATTATTTAGTTAAAGAGCACTACATGAATAAAAAGAAACCAGTGCAGTATCCTTTAACTAATTCTTCATCCGTTAAGCTTGTTCGCAATAACAGTTAGCATGGAAAACCATTTCAAATGTCGAAATGAAGCAATTTTACAGTACCAACGAAACATGGCATGTATAAACAAACCATGTGAAACACGTCATGTTTACTTGGCATTAATAGACTGCAACATCTCCACAGTTTAAACATCAAATTAAAATCATCATAACAAAAAGACATGTAAACCGATGCTATTGCTACTTCCGTTAAGTTTGTGCACAACACGATTTGGCATTGAAAACCATTTAAAATATCAAAATGAAGCAGTTCTATAGCAAATGTGAACGACTTTTTGAACTATATAAATAGTCAAATCTAAAATATAGACAACAAAGTAGACAAGGGAAATATTATGAATCTTCAACTTTCAAACAATCTTTGTGTTTAAATTACTTGAACACTATGAAACAACAAATTGATCTGTATAAGGGTGGTCACAAGTCATTCTTGAGCCCCCATATCATATGTGGTCCAACATCATTTATTTTTGAGAAAAGTGCATATATAACCCTATATAATTAATGAAAGTGCAGATATAATCCTGCGATAATGAAAGTGCAGATATAATCCTGCGATAATGAAAGTGCAGATATAATCCTGCGATAATGAAAGTGCAGATATAACCCTGCGATAATTGAAAGTGCAAATATAACCCTGGTCAGTCAATGCCGGAATAATGACTTTAGGGTTATATTTGCACATATGTATAATAGTTATGGTTATATTTGCACATATGTATAATAAGTAGGGTTATATTTGCACTAAAAAATAACTCAAAATTACATTTACACTTTCTCCAACATATAGGGTTATATTTGCATATTACCCTTTATTTTTTAAACCGGTGGAAGATTTTTATAAGGACACTTGATGTACAGAGTAGCAGTACGAGACAACCGGTCAGAATAGTCGCATAAACGTAAATGCATGGTCCTTTGCTCTTTCACTTTATTCATTTCTATTTTCAGTTGGGCTGAATTGTGTTGAATTTATTTGTTCTCCTGGTTGACTCTCGTCCTCTATCATTGAAGGTCACCTTAAATGACTTATTAACAAATTTAATTGAAAAGATTGTATTTTTTTGAAAGGCGGCTTACGAACCTTTTCAAAAACTTTATCTTTAAAATATAATATTTAAATTTTATAAATTTTTTAAAATTTAACTTAAAAAATACAGTAAACTATCCATAACCTTATGGATATGTCGTCTTTCTTAAGATTTTTTCTAAATTAAATATATTAAATTAATATATTTTAAATAAGTTAAATAGTATTAATTTTAAATTTTATTAAATAAAATAAAATAAAATTGAATTGAACTGAACTGAATTATAAATAAAGTTGAAATAACATAACCAAAATTTTGTATCACTTGCATAAAATCAGGTCAAATGTTGTATCACTTTCAGAAAATCAGGTAAAATCTTACCCTCCAATCACGACTTTTTATCAGCGGTGTTTTTTCGCGTATCTTTTGACTCTTCGAAGAGCTGTGTTTTCACACCGGCCTCACCCCATCCCAACAACTTAGCCAATAGCCAAGTAAATTGATCACAAATTTAATCGATTAAAATAATTATTAATGTACACATGATGAAATTTGAAGGGATATCATCCTGATAAATATTAAATAATACCGTCACTTAGAAATAAAAATCGTGTTGCCTTTTGAAATGTTTGTTTTTTCTTCGCATTCCTTTCAAATTTCAGTTTTAATCATTTTCTGGCCGAAAATGTTCGAGGGTACGTACGACTAGTTGGAGCAATAGAATGAAAGTCTAGCAACAATAAGTGAATAAAAGGTGAACCGGGTTTCATTTTCAGAAACCGTGGAAAATTCCGCTTGTCTTGACATCATCAATTTGAAATGAATGATAAGTAGATATTGTAGACTCAAAATATTTTAAGGTAAGAGTTGATTCCATAAAAGTCAATTTACACGTTATAAAAGTATTTGTATGTTGGGAAAAATATTTCTCTTGCACAACATTTAGTGGTATTGATTGATGAGAAATGTAATGACAATGATTGATCTCCCTATTTGTGAGAGTACGGGTCAAACTAGAATATACAAAAATAATCTAGAGTTGTCTATTTGTATTCTTATATGTTGTCACTCCCCCTCAAGCAAAGTGTGGGAAGAGAAGTCATGCAAAGCTTGGATCAAAAGAAGTCAAATAGAGGACGAGTCAACCTCTTGGTGAAAATGTCTGCAATCTGAAGAGATGGAGGAACATGTCTAGTACGTAATGTGTCAAAGGAGACAAGCTCACGAAAAATGATAGTCGATATCAATATGTTTCGCCCGCTTGTGTGCAATAAGATTCTGAGATAGGAAGATAGCGTTATTGTTGTCACACAAGAGAAAAGGATGCGAGGACAAGGGAATGTGAAGATCCGTCAATAAGTTACACATCCCGGGGCAGTGTTTGCCATAGCACAATATTCGAACTCACAACTGAAATGAGAGACAGTAAGCTGCTTTTTATCACTCCATGATACAAGGTTCCCACCTACAAAAATAGCATAGTCCTACGTAGGTGTAGCGATGAGCCTCTAAACAGCGAGCTCAATCTGCATCATCCAGAGACTATGAGCGGACCAGCAGTGGGTCGAAAATGCAGTGTAGAGAGTGTACAAGGGTCAAACTAGAATATACAAGAACAATCCAGAACTGTTTATTTGTATTCTTATCTGCTATCACACAGAATCCAAATAACAAAAGAAAGCAAAAAAAGAGAACACAAATTTCAATGTAGTTCACCAATATTTGACTATCTCCATGGACATAATCAAATTTTATTACCACAGCAGGTTTAGTGCAATGGTAAAAACTAATTGTGATTACTCACCAATTAAATATATTACTTCTATCAATCTCTCTCTTCCATCTCACCCTAAGAAACCACCCATTTTTTTCTTCACCGTGGTAAGAAATCCCTCTCTACTATTCATAGACCCCACTTGATTTTCTATATCATACTCATTAATTTTACCATTAACATTTAATTAAATAAATTTGTCCACCTAAAATAAGTTGAATGTGAAATTTTATAATACATTATAATTTATAAAATTGTATTTCATTTTTTTCAAAAATTATTAAATAATTTTCTTTTTTCGTTCTTGTATATTTCGTACTTCATTGTAATAAAAATAAAATTAATTCTTTTTCTTTTCAAAAAATTATTAATATTTTTTGAAATAAAAATAAATAATAAGAAATTTTCATTTTTAAAAATTTTAAAAATATTACAATAGCAAAGACCAATTATAACGACTAGGAAAAATACATTAAATAATAAAATATTAATCTAGTCCGACCAATTATTACAAATTAAAAATCAAAATATTGATCTAGTTTGACCAATTATTACAAATAGAAAACCGAAATATTGATCTAGTCTGACCAATTATTACTAACACAAAACAGGTTAAAAATTAAAAATCAGAAAACATGGATGATGAAACCATAACAACATCCTAATTTTGCCCACCCGAATATTGGTAAAGATCTTCCGTAAGGTTGTTTTTCAATTGGTCATGTTTAGTTCTGTTGCTTACTTCCCTCCAATTTTCTCTATAAATTGATAGATCAGCATGCCGCTGTGCGTTATAATGCAAGGGTCGGCGATTTGGTTATAATCACCTGGTTGAACCAGCAACCCATAAGTATCTCTTTCATTTTCGACTATCATATTGCGTAGTCTGATACAAGCTTTTATAATATTACCCAACATTTCTATATTCTAGTATCAGGCTGGGTTGCGGATCACGAATAACTGGGCTGTAAAGTAACAAAAGCTCGTTCGACGTCTTTCTGGTAACTCTCTTTACGCTTTTTGAAAAGTTGTTTCTTGGGGTCATTTGGAGCCGTATATACGGGCATGAATGTCGCCCACTTAGGATAGATTTCATCAGTATGATTGTAACCTTGATCGTAGCTGCGACCATTGACTTCATAAGGAAAACATGGAGCCCTTCCTTCACATACGTCATCAAACAAAGGTGACTTGTCTAGGACGTTGATAACATTGTTTGACCACGCCATACCAAAAAATGCATACCCAATGCATGTATCATTTGAGCCCATTGCTTCCAAAATAATTGAGGCGAGCCCACTTCTGCCCTGAAATTGACCTTTCCAACCCATGGAACAATTTTTCCATATCCAATGCATACAATCAATACTTCCTAGCATACCTGAAAATCCACATCCATGAGCTACATACACAGGTGTGCAGTCCTCTAGATTTATTGGTCGGAGGTATGTTGGACGGTACACGACAATAATTGCTTTCACAAAATGAGACACCATTTCTCTGGTCGTTGTTTTGCCCATCTGTAAGGATTCCTCCAGCTAGTCGTATGCACACCATATGCCGAATGGCGCATTGCCACTGTGCACTTGTGAAGTGGCAAAAATCTTTCATAACCGCATGCATCAAGCCTTTGTACAAAATAGGGATCGTGGTTGGTGACATCTTCCAGTATACGTTGGAATAAATTTCGTCGCATACAAAACCTAGTTTGAAAATGTTGATCATCGTACATTATTTCAGGAGGTTGAGAAAAATATTTTCTCTGGAGTACTTCCTGTGCCTGGACACGGTCTCTCTTAATATGATTTCTGGTTTTCTTGGGTAAGGTTTGAGAAGTTTGAACACTCTCATCCTCAATGGCTACGTACCATTGTCTTGCCATTTCTGGCAAATTCAAGACAAAGTTAATCGTCTCAGGATCGGTATCGGATAAAAAATTGAGAATATCATAGGTTGGTGAGCTTGATGATTCTCCAAATTGAAGATCATCATCATTGTTTGGGGAAGTAGAGGGAGACATGGTTGTGTAGAAGAAGGAAAATTGTGTTGATAGGAACCCGGGGTTGAAATGAAAGGTAAACGAATGTCCCCCTTAAAATAAAACCACAAAATGTGAAAAACCCATTAAATATGTCTAGCGGAATCTTGACGTGATGAATTCAACCCACGTGAATAGATGAGATGTGTCCATGACAACCCCGTTAATTTTGTCTAGCGGAATCTTGACGTGATGAATTCAACCCACGTGAATAGATGAGATGTGTCCATGACAACCCCGTTAATTTTGTCAAGCGGAATCTTGAGATGATGAATTCAACCCATGTGAATAGATGTGACGTGTCCCTGACAACCCCATTAATTTTGTCTAGTAGAAATTTGAAATGATGAAGTCAACCCACATGAATAGATGGGACGCGTCCATTAGAAACCCATTAATTTTGTCTAGCGAAATCTTGAAATGATGAATTCATTCAACCAGTTATTACAACTAAAAAAATTAAAACAAAACTTAGACAACTTAAATATCGATCTAGTCTGACCAATTATACTGAAAATTAATGACAAATGTATAATCTAGTCTGACTAATTATTAAAAATAAATGATTGCAATCAATTCTAACCGAAGACTATCCCCATTAATTTTCTCACAGTGCTGCCTCTACTGTGGTCAACTCTCGCTTGTCCATCAAAGTATTAAGGAGTCTAGTGTTAGCTATCATTTGTTCATGCTCCGATTGTATTCAGACGAACTCCCGTTGCGCTATGTTACACTCCATTTTCACTCTTTCATTGTCCACAACCCTTTCAGCAGTACTTCGATTGCGAAAGCACACTGCATTCTTTGTGATCCTGTTGATTGTCCATCATTTTTTGTTCTTCGCGTTACCTTTCCTTTTCTCATTACCTTGCATTTAGTGGCTTTAACACGAACATGCCAGGATGGATATTGTATTGTACTAGCATTATCGCTATTACATGGTATTGATGGCACCCGTGGTGAATATTCCTTTCCATTAATTTCCTTTGGGCCATATTGTGCCATAAATTTATGGTTCTTCTTGCCCACTTCATAGCAATGAAAGAATAAAAATTGTTTGCCATTACTTCCATCTGCGAAAAAGTTCATAGCCCAGGACTTTATTATTCATTTAAATAATATATCAAACATATTATTTTACATATACTAATTTAAATGCTTTTACCCATTTAAATAATATATCAAGTTTACTTATTTTCAAAAATAACAGAAAGAAATAAAGGCAATGTAAATTAATTATAAACTAGATTCTTCATAATTAAAATATAACACATTAAAATAGGCTTACCATCCAGGACATTGTGACTTTCAAAATGTTGCCCATGTTCACTACCAACATTTTGGCCTGGTGAACCCTGACTTCCTTGGCGTAAAAATGCTCCCGATTTGTTTAAAACCTCGCGATGTGGAGAATGAAAGTTTTAACTACAAAAATTCGGGTACAATTTTTGCGATTGGGCGTTTAGATTTTGGGATGAGTGGTTTGGATAAGGAAAGTTTGTGTAAGCATTTCGGGAAGAGTGGTATTGATTTTGGAAATTCATGTATGAATGTTGGGAATTCATATAGAAATTGGTAGGGAGGTTTGAAAAAATTTCATAAAATTTCAAATTTGAAAATAATGGACGAACATTACCAATTTTCAGAATTTTCAGGATTTGGCCTCAAACCCCTTCTACGTTCGTGAATCCATCACAAAATATGGAAACGAAAGTGAATATTGGAGAAAATTGGGAGATGAAACAATGAGGTAGAAGTATTGGAATTGGAAGTAGTATGATGAAATGATTTGAATTCAGCTCTTATTATAGGTAAAAAAAGTTAGGGAAGAGATGAAAAAAAATCTGAAATTTTATTTTAAAAAATTGAATAAATCTGCAATTATTTTTGAATGGGACAAGTGTCCCATTCAAAATCTGGAGGGGAATATAGTCATTGAATGGGACACATGTCGCCCTGTGATTGGACCACATGTCCCTTGCATTTAAATTTAAACATAAAGGTCGATGTAGCCGTTGCAGGCACGTGACCCAATCAATAGGTGCCACATGTTCGCGTTAGGAAATTCATTAAAAAAAAGAAACAACCATTAGTGGGGGACATGTGGGCCAATGGCAGGCTACCACGTGTCCATGGCTAGGACAAAAAATGGGCCGCATGTGAATTGCCCTAGCGTCTGACGGACCAAGGACGAAAGTGGGCGCTTTTCTGGTTTCTTACCAAGGAACCAATGAGCATTTTTTTTATTAAGAAACTACCACTGCACATGCTATTAAAGAATACAAACTCCGAGGGTAGAACTTTAGACCAGAACAAATGTCTTCAAACTCACACTTAATAACTCTAACTCTCCCTCTATTTGTAAAAGTTTAAGTTCAGTTCTTCAATTGCTCGCCATTAAGGCATGCTTTTGAGTAGGACATTAGCCAGTTTCATGAATTCCTCACCATTACATGCTTTTGAATTCCTCAACTTATTCAGAATTACCAGGTGAAGGTGGCGGCAGAATGGGGGGAAGGGAAAAGGGGGGAAGAAAGGGTTTCAGAGGAAGAAAATTACAAAAATACTCCGGATCATATAAGAAAATAATGGCACGTGTCATGCACGTGCGACAGTTTACCTGAAAATCACAAAATCACCCGAAATATGGTTTCTTGATTAAACAAATCATTTTGTATTTGTTGGTTGCTGAATGGACGCAGTATTGGCTCCAGAGACCAAAAGATGGTATTTCGAAATATGTTGGGTACCAAAAAAATAATTTAATCACTGGTTTATCATTGGAATTTGAGTAGACACAAACAGTTTTCCCTCGACTCAAAATCCAAAATAAAGTACATGAGTGCAAAAACATAATAAAATTCAAAACAACCCCATTGACTTGAATCGTCTAACAGCCAGATGCAGACATATGGATGTACCAAAGTGAGACATATGATGACTTTGTCATACATATCAGATGCACAAAGGTCATGTCAGATGTACTAAACTTAGATATAGTGGGAGTCGTGCCAGGCAGATGTACCAAATGTATCCGATACCATCAATAGAACAAGTCCAACCATGCAAGGATTTGCTAACAGAACAATAGAATAAACAACTATGCATCATCCTCTTCAGAATTTGTACTAATTTCTAGTACAGCAACATAATCTGATTTTCTGGACGACATCTTCTTTTACTTGCAGCAGCACAAAATCAGAACTCACGCAATACCAATATTATTATCTCAGATCAGAAACCCAAAGCAAGTAAAATAAAGGGACCAACTAATTAATCATAGGACTAGTTAATTATTCTACAAGATGCCACCAAAAATTTTATAAACCACAAGTATGGTTCTTGAATCCTCCACCGATATATAAAATAAGAAGCAAGCCGCATAGACTAATTATCACTAATTTACTACAATCCACCAACCCTAAGTTTATGAAATAAAAACCCTACACCCACGATCTACACCCACACGATCGGTCAAGTGCTTAGGCCTTTGGTTTCAATTCTGCTACTGCAGGTTCGACTCTCGCCAGCCACAGTGTGGGAATTTCTCCAGTAGAGAGGTCCCTTGTGGGCTGCGAGTACAATTGTGGTTAAGAGGTTTAACTCTGGCGTCTGCTGTGATTTACCTCCTCAATGATGGTTGTGGTGTCGGTGCGGCTGGGCCATGAGGGCAAGGGTATCGCCTTTTATGAAATAAAAATCCTATTCCCTTCCGTCTCATCTCAAACTGCACACTTCACTTTATGTCACTATTCATTGTCCAATTTTGACCACATATTTGAATAGATATATAAATAATAATATTATCATGTTATATGGTTGGATTCGTTGCAACAAATATTTTTAAAAAAGTAATTTTTTATTTGCCATTATTATACGTAATTAAACATATTAACATTTAGATAAGTTTCTTAAAGAGTGTAAAAAACATTCTGTGCAATTTGATATAGAATAGAGGGAGTACTTTTTATTACATTAAAGTGGCGGTTTTTATTACATTAAACCCCTATATTAAAATCCCTACTTTTTATTACACCCTCCATCCCGGATTAAATTGCAAGATTTTTTTTTACGATTATCAAGAATCATGTTTGACCGTTAATATATTTAATTACGTATAATATTAGCAAATTAAAAAAATACTTTTTTAAAAACTATTTGTTATGACAAATCCAACAATATCACATATGATAATATTATTATTTATAGACTTATTTAAATATGTGATAAAAATTTAACAGTAAATAGTATTTAGGAAAAGTGTTGGGAAATACGGTTTTTCCATAAGCTTATGGAAAGACGAGGTTTAATTAGAATAATAAAAGGTAAAAGGTCTTAGTTGCAATATTAAAGTTTTCGTATACAACATGTAGTAGTTATAAAATTTATAACCCGATTCATGCAACTCAAAAATTTTATATTCATTACTTCTAATTTACACTTTAAACCTAGATTTTTCCATAAATTATGGAAAGATCTTCTTTCAAGAGACAGACTCTAGTATTAAATAGTAAAATATGCAATTTAATCTGGAACTGATGTAGTACATTAAATAGGGGTTTTAATGTAATAAAAAACATGTGCCGAGTAAAACAGGAAAACAAGAATAGTGTTTCCCACAAATTGAACCAAATGATGAAAAATTAAATTGTATTTTATGCAAGTTCATGTCAAGCACAAAGACCAAAGAAAAAAAATTAATATGAAAACTAATCATTTTATTTTGCATACTACATATATTTTTTAAATAAAATTTTAGAAAGCAGTTCACTACTCTATACAACTTCACTACTCATAAGAAACTGTACTATTTTACACCCACGGGCGTACCCCAGTGGTTGGGAGATGGGTGGGTAAGCCAATGATCCCAGGTTCGATACTCGGCAGTGGCAGTGTGGGGAGCTCTTGCTTTGCAAGGCTCCCTTGTGCACACCAAGTCCATACCAAGCTCATTGGTCCTGGTGCTGGGCAACCGTAATTTACCTCTCATATGTTGGATGGGGTGTCGGCTGGTATGGGCCTCTGAGGGCGAGCGGATCTTCGCCTTTTGCCAAGAAACTGTACTATTTTCTTTTAGAGAGTTTTGGGGGGAAAAATCTAGCAGGCCTTTCCAACTTTCGCAAATGTGGTAAATGTCTCTGGAAAAAAATTCTCCGTCAAACATTCCTAACTTTCACTTTTCTAGCAATACGGTAAAAAAATTCATCAGCAGCCCTTTCTAACCTTCACTTTTCTAGCAAAACGGTAAAAAATCTCTACTTTGTTGATTTCAAAGGTTATTATTAATTGTTAAGGAATTGGAATTGGATTTGTATTCTTACCATAATTATAGAATACAATGTATAATTATCTTGTACTACTATATAATGTATCCTGAATTCATGAATACAGACACACAATTATTACTCTTATTTTTTACATGGTATCAGCGCCTAAAATCCCGAAACCTTAAAATACCATCCTAAATTTTCCGCTGTCGTCTGTGCGTGCCTTCCACGTGCAGCCGATCCGGACTACCTTTCTTTTACAAAAAAAAAACAGATCTTCTTCAGCTGCCGCCGTCCTGCTCACCAACACGCCGCCGTTCTTCTTCCGCCACCGGTTCTGCTCCCGCTCCGCCTCCGCCCACCGGCCTGAACCGTACAATCTCCACCGCCGCCGCAGCAACTAGCAATCTCCACCGTCGCCGCTGCTGAGTTGCTTTGACACCAGATCGACAGAGTGCCGTCGCCGCTTGGTTCCTTCGACACCAGATTGCTAATCACTGCATCGATGATGCCGTCCGGTTTCCACATCGACGATGCCGTTTGGTTTCCACATCGACGACGCCGTCCGGTTTCCACATCGACGCTGCTCCGACAAGAGGCGCGCGTGAGATTCACGCGCGCACCTTCCCTCCAGCACGTGTAACCATGTGCGGTTGTGTCAGATGCACGCTTCCCTCAGCGCGCGTGTCTTCACACGCCATTGTCTCCACTCGCGCGCCTGAGCCTTTTTTGCGGCAGCCTTGCAAACAATTTGTTTGCAGAGTTATTTGCAAACAATTAAAGTTTATATCCTTTTTATTTGTTTGTTTACCATTTGCCATTTGTTTTATGGCTCTTTTCGCCGGCGTAGTGACGTCGCTGCAAGGGTTTGCGATGGCCGCCTCCTCTGGCTTACCTACACGATCTGATTTTGGTCCTGCTCTGTCTGATGATCAATGGAGTATGACCATACATTTATTTAATCAGTTTGATTCGTTATCTGACCATGGGTCAGGTAAGTCTACTTACCTTGGATTCTTGATTCAGGTGCCTAATATCACATGACTGGTGACAAAGGTTCTCTTACTGATATTACTACTGCTACCAATACTGTGAATGTCATACTGCCTGATGGATCTGTGTCGTCTGCTACACAATATGGGTCTATTTATTTTGGTGATATCACCCTTACTCATGTGCTCTACATACCTACTTTGCGATGCAATTTATTATCATGCTGTAGATTGTTATCTCCTTAATATGTCTAGCCTTGTTTACTGAAAATTATTGCATTTTACAGAAAATCAGTACGGGGATTGTGATTGGCGTGGGTGAACAGAAGGGGGGGGGGTTATTGGCTTCGTCTATTGGATACTCGCATTTGTCCTCCTATCCTGCAGTCTATTCCGACAGTTGCTTCAGTTTCTGCATCTGATTTATGGCATTAACATTTTGGTCATCCATCATCTACGGTGTTGTCTTCTATTCCAACTCTTGATTTTAGCACAAATAATACTACTATACCTTGCTCTGTTTGTTATAGAGCAAAACAGACTAGACATAGTTTTCCATTGAGTTCTACAAATGCTACTACATTATTTGAATTAGTCCATTGTGATGTTTGGGGACCTTATCGAACTCCATCCTCTAGTGGTGCATTTTATTTTTTGACGATAGTCGATGATTATTCCGGAGCTGTTTGGGTTTATTATTAGTCGCTAAGTCTGAAGTAGCCTCTAGATTTTTAGAATTTAGTGCCTTAGTGAAGAACCAGTGGGGCCAAACCAAAAAACGTGTTCGGGCTGATAATGGGACTGAATTTCTGCCTTTACGATCTCATTTTGCTGCATCTGGGATCATTTTTGAGACATTTATGGTTGACACACCACAAAAAAATGGTCGGGTTAAAAGAAAGCATCGCCATTTACTCAATGTGGCGCGTGCTTTATGGTTCCAAGCCAGTCTTCCTATTGAATTTGGGGGAGAATGTGTTCTTACTGCTGCCTACCTAATCAACCGAACACCGACTCAGCATCTCAACAGTCGTACTCCCTTTGAGTTGCTTTATAGGAAAGCTCCAAATTATTCATCCTTAAGGGTTTTTGGATGCTTGTGCTTTGCTGCTCATGTTCCCAGATATCGTGACAAGTTTGCACCACGAAGTCGGCGATGTCTGTTTCTTGGTTACCCTGCTGGAAAGAAAGGCTATCGCCTTTTTGACTTGGAATCCCGAGTGATCTTTAACAGTCGGGATGCTGATTTCTTTGAAGACCAGTTCCCGTACTCTGCAACTCCGGCATCTGCTTTATCCGATGAACCTGGCGGTGCCACCACACCACCGCCGAATTTCTCCTCTTTCTTGCCGGAGCCGCACAGAGTTTTTGTTCAGCCTTCCGCCGCCGATCCACGACCGCCGATCGTCATTGGTCTCCCACCGACCACCGGTGGTCAGCTGCTACCGACTGCTGTCTTGCCGGTCAATGCCGGGCAGTCAACGCCTGTCAATGCCGACCAGTCAACGTTGGCAGGTCAACGCCAGCGAGTCCTCCACCGCCCGATACCGGTACCGCCATGCCGGCCAACCTTCACCGTCCGCTGCCGATTATTCTCTGCCAGTCGCCGCCGATGCTACATCCTCGGTATCTACTTTACCGGCTTCTCTGGTACCCGGCAGTTCCGCTGCTGAGTTTTCACCTACCAAACACAGTGTTCGATCTTGTCGTCCTCCATCATACTTGGCAGATTACGACTGTGAAGATCATGCTTGTGCTCTTACTACTGAAGACCCCCTCATTCGACTACGTTCCCTCATGCGTCATCACTTTCCTCAGGTGTTCTCTATCCTCTTACTGATTATGTAAATTGTGATAATTTTTCTAGTATGCATTCTAGATTTTTGGGTGCTGTAACTTCTAGTTCAAATCCCACTACTTACTCTGAGGCTTCCTGTCATTCTCATTGGCGAGATGCTATGGTTGAGGAACTTACTACCCTGGAGCAAAATCAGACATGGACTTTGTCTCCTTTGCCTGCGCATAAGAAGGCTATTGGGTGCAAATGGGTATATCGAACGAAGTTTCGTTCAGATGGTACTATTGAACGTCACAAGGCACGCCTAGTGGCTCTTGGAAATTGCCAGGTTGAAGAAATTGATTACACTGAGACCTTTGCTCTAGTTGCAAAGATAAGTTATGTTAGATTGTTCCTATCTGTTAATGTTATAAAAGGTTGGGAACTGCATCAGATGGATGTTCATAATGCCTTCCTGCATTGTGATTTGCATGAGGAAGTGTTCACGCGTCCTCCGCCTGGCTATGATGTACCTCTTGGTCAGGTTTTTCACCTTCAAAAATCTCTTTATGGTCTTTGTCAGGCTCATCGAAATTGGTTTGCTAAACTGTCTCAGGCTTTATGGGCTTTTGGTTTTGTTCAGAGTAAGGCCGATTACTCTTTATTTGTCTATTTCCGTGGATCGGTTTCTTTACATGTTCTGATTTATGTGGATGATTTGGTTATTGCTGGTAGTTCTTCTTCGCTCATCTCTGAGTTCAAGAAATACTTGGGTTCTTGTTTTCACATGAAGGACCTTGGTTTGTTTAAGTATTTTTTGGGTATAGAGATTGCTAGAAGACCGGAGGGGTTGTTTCTCTCGCAAAGGAAATATGCTTTGGATATCCTATCTGATACAGGTTTATCTGCTTCTAAACCAATTGATTTTCTGATGGAGTAACAACATGATTTGGCACGTGTTGAAGGTCCAGCCTACCACGACTCGGAGAAGTATCGCCGTTTGGTTGGGCACCTGATATATCTGACTATTACTCGTCCTGAACTTAGTTATTCGGTTCATAATCTTGCGCAATTCATGAATTCTCCTTGTGTTCCTCACTGGCAAGTTGCGGTTCGTGTGTTGCACTACCTGAAGAGTCATCCTGGTCAAGGTTTATTTCTTTCTTCTCATAGTACTCTACAATTGACTGCTTATTATGATTCAGATTGGGCCGCTTGTCCAATTACTAGGCTTTCTTTATCTGGTTATTTTGTTATGATGGGTGATTCTCCGGATTCCTGGAAGACTAAGAACTACTGTTTCTCGGTCTTCTGCTGAAGCAGAGTATCGTGCTATGGCAGTTACCTGCTGTGAGTTGTTATGGCTTAGGTCCGACTTAGGGGTTTCTCACTCTTTTCCTATGAAATTATTTTGTGACAGTCAATATGCTCTCCACATAGCAGCCAGCCCGGTTTTTCATGAACGCACGAAGCACATTGAAGTTGATTGTCATTTTGTCCGAGATCTTGTCCAATCTGGCGCTATTGTTACTCAACATATCTGTACGACAGACCAACTAGCGAATTTGTTCACTAAAGCTCTCGGACGTAGCTAGTTCCATTCTTTACTTGGCAAGTTGGCATTTCCGATCCTCATGCTCCAACTTGAGGAGGAGTGTTAAGGAATTGGAATTAGATTTGTATTATTACCATAATTATAGATGTAATTGTATTCTGTTACCTTTTCCTAGCTTGTATAAGTATCCTGTACTACTATATAATGTATCCTGAATTCATGAATACAGACAAACAATTATTACCCTTATTTTCTACATTAATTAAACAGATTTGAAAATCACTTATACTTCCTGTGTTTGAAGAACTAGGGTGTTTATATTCCGAGATTCTAGTTGTTGAGTTAGAATCCCCAATAATGACCCGTTTAGCGTGTGTGTGATAAGATGAGATTTTGTCCCAGGGGGGTTTCTCTGCCAGTTCCATTAGTCAAAGCATAGATAAAAGTTGTCTCCATTAGTGAGTTAGTGTTACTAAGAATTATTTGGAGAGTAAGAGATTGAAAGCTTTAGTATAAAAGCCGGGAACCGAGTTATTCCACATTAACCATATTTTTCCAGATTATGAGTGAGGGTGATAATGAAAGTTTAGCCTTTTCACATAATCTTCATACTTGGAATTTTGATGCATGGTTTCAATGAGATAGCACTTGAACCTTAAGTATTTGGATAATTTTTTTAAGCCCGAGGAAGGAGGTATCCATCCCACTGATGTTCAACATCAGAAATTGGTTGGCGTAGGTTGAAGAAAGTTTTGAGTTCAGGTAAAACGAAGAAGAGAAGAAGGAATATTTTGTTTTCTGTTCATCCGTACTGCATTGCAGAAAAATTACACAGAAAAGGAGTGGATCCAAGCCTTAAGGATATACAGCAAAACAAGAAAATAACCAAGCCAAATCAGAGCACGACACATGTCTAGGCCATTAAAACTAAAACCAAAAAACCAAAAATATCAAAACTCAATAGATGGATGTCGTTTTATCCATATTTGAAATTGGCGCCAGTTTTTGAGCTGTTGCTTCCATCCTCAAGCTTGGCGCCATTTTCCAAGCTGCATAACTTCATCACCCCCTCCTCAAGCTCAGAGGGAAGAGAATAGAAACTGAGCTTGGACAAGTTGGCAAGAAAAGAGGCAGCAGGCAGGGATTTGGTGAGCACATCAGCCAGTTGCAAGCGAGAAGAGACAAAAGAGGAAAGGAGAAATCCCTCAAGATAGTAGTCATGGACAAGATGGCAATCTATATCCAAATGCTTAGTTCTTTCATGAAACACCGGATTAGCAGTGAGATGCAGGGCAGCTTGATTGTCACAGAAAGGGGTATAGGAAATTGCACATGTAGGTGAAGATCCCGAGCAATGTAGCTAATCCATTTTAGCTTACAGGAAGTCATAGAGAGACTCCTATATTCGACTTCAGCAGAGGACTTGGAAACAGTTGATTGCTTCTTGGATTTCCAGGAGATCAAAGCAGATCCTAAGAAAATCGCATAACCTGTGACTGATCTTCTGGAAACTTTACAAGTTGCCCAATCAGCATCACAATAGGCATGAAGCTGAAGATCATTTGCTGAAGAATAGAAGAGGCCATGATGTGGATGATGATGAAGATATCTGACAATGTGTAAAGCTCCACTAAGATGATGATGGGTGGGAGATTGCACAAACTGACTCAATTGGTGAACAACAAATGTGATATCCGGCCTGGTGTAATTGAGATACAAGAGTCTGCCGATGAGTCTTCGAAAGACACTGGGATCAGGAAGATGAACAGAATCTTCATCATGAATAGTCCAAGAGCTAAGAAAGGGAGTAGCAGCAGGTTTACCATGAAGAAGACCACAGCCTGAGACTATGTCCTTGATATATTTTTGTTGATGAAGATGAATACCAGAAGGAGACCTATGCAGCTCCAAGCCAAGGAAGTAGTGAGCAGGCCCCAAACCCTTAACGGTAAATTTCTGATGCAAAGAACTCTTAACTGCAGCAATGGCATCAAGGGAATCTCCCATGATCAAAACATCATCAACATAAACAACTAGAGCCAAAAAATAAGAAGAAGTGAACTGCAAGAAAAGACAGTGATCATAGTGACATTGATTAAAATTTAGGCTCAGTAGATGCTGTGTAAACTACTTGTTCCATTTGCCTGGAAGCTTGCTTTAAACCATAAAGGCTTTTAGTAAGCCTACAAACCAGATGAGGATCTGTGGCATGATATCCATCAGGAAGTTTCATGTATACCTCCTCATCTAAATGCCCATGTAAGAAAGCATTATTGATGTCAAGCTGATGAATATGCCAGTGGGAAGCTGAGGCTAAAGCAAGAAGGATTCTGATGGTGACTGCCTTAGCCACTGGTGAAAAAACTTCAAAGAAGTCTATCCCTTCTATCTGGTTGAAACCTTTGGCAACTAGCATAGCTTTGTGTTCTGCTAAACTGCCATCTGCATTATATTTCAACCTATATACCCATTTTGAACCAATGACCTTCTTACCTGGTGGCAGCCTTACCAAATCCCAAGTATGGTTTTGCTCAAGGGAAGTGATTTCTTCTGTCATAACCTTAACCCATTCATGTGAATGCTTTGCTTACTGATAAGTGGATGGTTCCTGAACCTGCTGAGGATGAGTGGAAGAGGATACAAAATCTTTGGCCCATACAGGTGGCCTGATAACTCTAGTGTTGTGCCTTGCACCAGTGTTGGCTGGAGGAGAAGGAATAGGAAAAACAAGTGAAGGATTAGAAGACTCTGGGGAATCAGAAGGAATTGTGTCAGTGAAGGGAAGAGGAAAAGAGAAGGGAAGTGCTAAAGAATAAGGGAAGATGGATTCATGGAACAGTACATCCCTAGAGATGATCAACCAATGATTTTGCAAGTCAAACAATTTGTAGGCCTTTTGACCTACAGGATAACCAAGGAATAACAGGGATATGCTCTCTTTGAAAACTTATCCTTGTGTGGATATGTATTGGCTGCATAGACCAAACAACAAAAGGTTATGAGAATCTGCAGATTGGGTTTTTCATGAAACAGCAAATCAAATGGTGTTTTCCATGAAAGATTTGGAGTTGGGAGTCTATTGATTAAAAAAGTAGCAGTTAAAACTGCATCTCCCCAGAAAAATTTTGGTAGATTTGATTGGAAAAGAATGGCTCTAGCTATTTGTAAGAGATGTTGATGTTTTCTCTCCACTACACCATTTTGTTGTGGAGTGTAAGGACATGATTTTTTATGCAATATACCTGAATCAGCAAATAATTTTTCACACTCAAAATTAACAAATTCACTTCCATTATCTGTCCTTACTGTTTTGACTGAGGTGTCAAAATGATTTTGAACCATGGCAAGAAACAGTTTAAGAATTGAAAACACTTGATCTTTGGACTTTATTAAATAAGTCCAGGTAGATCTAGTATAGTCATCTACCACAGTCAAGAAGTGTTTGCAACCATTAATGGAACTGATTTTGTAAGGTCCCCATAGATCCAAATGAATTAACACAAAAGGTGATTGAGTAAAACTGTTACTGAGTGAGAAAGGTAACCTATGCTGCTTAGCCATAGGAAAAATTGAACAGAAGCCAACAATATTAGATAAAGAAGAAGTTTCATAAATGTGTTTCATTACATCATGAGAAGGATGCCCTAATCTAAGATGCCAAGACTGAAAAGGCAGTAAAGTCTGAATAGTAACAACTCCTATTACAGTGCCTTTGGAAGGTGTATTTGAAATATTTGAATGAAGTCTCTGCTTGATAATCTCTGGCTGAAATGATTTATTGTCTAAAATGTATAGATCATTTACTTCTTTGGTTGCTGCAAGAACTCTGTTAGTTCTGAGGTCCTGCAGCACACAAAGACCAGAAGAGAATTTGACGTTGATAAGCATGGATTTAGTAAGCTTGCTTACAGACAGAAGGTTGTATTTGAAATCTGGAACATGTAGACAATCAACTAGGGTGACTGAAGAATTTAATGTGACTGAACCTACAGCTGTGACTAACTTAATTGTGTGATCTGGCAAATAAACACGTGTAGGATTCTGTATTGCAGTAGTGGTATGAAACACTAATATTGCACACATATGACTTGATGCCCCACTGTCAACAATCCATTTATCATCAGTCAAAGTAAAAACATTAAGAGAAAAGTTTGTGATTAGACTACCTACAAAATTATGATAATGTGCCTAATTCACTGCTCCATATTGATCTGGAATATTTTCTTTCCCTTTCTGCTTCTTATCCAGCTAAGCTTCCACCAATTTTGCAACCAAGGCATGCAGCTTTGCATCTGGATCACTTAATGGTGTATCCTCTTCTTCTATAGCCATATGTGCTGCATATTTATGATAACCTTGACCTGATTGAACAGGTTTCTGATAGGTTTGTGGTGCAAATTGAGGCTTGACAACAATGTGTCTATTTCCTTCCCACCATTCAGGATATCCCTTGATCTTGAAGCAATTTTCTTTCACATGTCCCAGTTTTCCATAGTGATCACATTTCAAGTCTGGTCTTCTAACATTTCTTCTTCTGAGAGCATCAGAATCTTCAAACTGATCAGTACCTGATTCCTTGATCTGATAAGGCAATTTTCTGTCCCTATAGATCCTCACTGCCATAGCTGAATTGCTTTGAACCTCCTGATAATTACAGTGAATAGTCTTTTGCTTCTCTATTCTAGTAATCATAGAATATGCCTTCCCAATACTGTGAAAAGGATCCATTAGCAAGATCTGATAACTAATAGAGCTGTACTCTTCATTCAGCCCCATTAGAAATTGATGTAACTTATCATCTTCTTCTTCTGCAGGTCAGCAAGTGTAATTAATACAGTCTAGATTGCATCTCTTTCTTGGCCTCAAGCATGCATACTCATCCCAAAAGCTTTTCAGCTCAGTAAAATATACTGCCACTGAATTATTCCCTTGTTTCAATTCACATATATCCTTTTTCAGTTTGTGAATCAGAGGGCCATTACTCTCTCCAAATCTTTCTTTCAACTCATTCCATAAAGAATAAGCATCTTCACAGAACATAAAACCTCTAGCAATTTTTTTTTGAAATGGAATTCAGTATCCATGAAATCAAGGTTGAGTTTACCTTATCCCATCTGTCATAAAGTAGATCATCCGGATCTGGTGTTTGAATCTCACCAGTTAAGAACTTTAGTTTTCCTCTGGATTTGAAGGCTATCACCATTGACCTGCTCCATGTTATGTAGTTGAACTCATTCAATGGTTCTGTTACCAGTACCAGGCTCGAATTGTCTCCCCTTTGCTGATCAAATGGATCGTTAATTCTTGACCTTCCTCTGTGTGAAGTAGATCTCACTGAATGATGAACAGAGTCCACTGATTCAGCATCAGAAGACATGTTTTGGAGCTCAAAATGTTCAGAATTCAATGAATATTAGAACAAGAAATGTCACTGGATCATTTCCGGTTGCTCTAATACCATGAATAAAGTTTTGAATTCAGATAAAACGAAGAAGAGAAGAAGGAATATTTTGTTTTCTGTTCATCCGTACTGCATTGCAGAAAAAATTACACAGAAAAGGAGTGGATCCAAGCCTTAAGGCTGTATAGCAAAACAAGAAAATAATCAAGCCAAATCAGAGCACGACACGTGTCTAGGCCATTAAAACTAAAACCAAAAAACCAAAAATATCAAAACTCAATAGATGGATGTCGTTTTATCCATATCTGAAGTTGGCGCCAGTTTTTGAGCTGCTGCTTCCATCCTCAAGCTTGGCGCCATTTTCTAAGCTGCATAACTTCATCAGGTTTTAGTATTATTATTATTTTTTTTGGAATTTTTGCACTTCTAACCCTAAAAAAAAACCAATATAACCCTACAAAATGAGAAGATACCAAAATAACCCTATCTTTAGATTGAATTGTACAGCTATAACTTTTTTACACTATTTCAGCATTGACATCAATTATGCTTTGACCGGTCATGAAATGACAAAATACCATTTGACCTATACAACTAAATTCTTATTTTACCCCTTTCTTCCTCTTCAAAATTCACCCTTACCCAAACCACCACCCCACCACCCTCGACCACCACCCTACTACTATAAGCCACCATCCCACCCCTTCACTAAAACCACTACTTTTTATTAAACTAAAGTAGGGATTTTAATGTAATAAAAAAACAAGGGTAAATGGTGTTGAGTAAAACAGGAAAACAAGAATATCATTTCCCACAAACCAAATGATGAAAAACTAAAATACTCTTTTATGCAAGATCATGCACATATACCAAAGAAAAAATTAATACGAAAACTAATCATTTTATTTTACATACCACATATATTTTTCTAATAAACTTTTAGAAAGCAATTCACTAATCTACACAACTTCACTACTCCTATGAAACTGTACTATTTTCTTTCGGAGCAGTTTTGGAAAAAAAATTTAGCCGGCCTTTCCAACTTTCGGAAATATGGTAAATTTTTGTGGAAAAAAATATCTATAGCAGACATTCCTAACATTCACTTTTCTAGTAATACGAATAAAATATTAGAGTGAGTCTAACATGAGCCTTGTCCATAATCTTATAAACATACTATTTATTTTTTATCTTGTTTTTGTTAAATTACATACTACATTTTGAAAATTTGAAAATATTTTTTATATTATATAATTTTATACTGGCAAAGTTTTGGGAAAGGCGGTCTTTCCATAAGCTTATGGAAAGACGGGGTTTTGATTAGAATAATAAAAGGTAAAAGGTATTAGTTGCAATATTAAAGTTTTAGTATGAAACATGTAGTAGTTATAAAATTTATAACCCGGTTCATGCAACCCGAAAATTTTATCTTAATTTCTTCTAATTTACACTTTAAACCTTGGTCTTTCCATAACTTATGGAAAGACCGTCTTTCAAGAGACGGACTCTTTTATATTTTCATATTTAAATACATATAAAATTTGTTTTAACTTTAATACAATATTTAAATTTTATAAAAAATTTACAACGTTTTAGGTAAAAGTCACTGTGGACTGTCCTTAAATTTAAGAAAAGACCGTATTTCCTGAGAATTTCTCAAAATATTATTCAGCAAACCTTTCTAACCTTCACTTGTCTAGCAATAAGATAAAAATTCTCTACCGTGTTGATTTCCAAAAGGTGATTATTATTTAAACAAATTTGAAAATCTCTTATTTCCTGTGTGTTAGGAGAACCAGGAACTTTATATTCTGAAATTGAAGCTATTGAAAAATATCCCCAGTAATAATCCTTTTGGCATTGTGATAAGATAAGATTTCGTCCCATAGGGGTTTTCTGCCAATTCTGTTAGTCAGAGCATAGATAAAAGTTGACTCCATTTGTGAGTTAGTGTTACTAACAATTATTTGGAGAGTAAGAGATTGAAAGTTTTGATTTAAAAGCTGGATTTGAACTGAGTTATTCCACATTACCCATATTTTTCCAGATTCTAAATGAAGGTGTTAATGAAAGTTTAGCCTTTTTTTTAATAATCTTCACATTTGATGCATGGGTTCAATGAGACATGACACTTGAACTCCGTGGATTTGGATAAGTTTTTTTAGCCCAGGGAAGGAGGTATCCATCTCTCTGATGTTCCAGATTAGAAATTGGTTGGTGTAGGTTTTAGTATTCTTTTTAAAAAAAATTTACACTTCTAACTCTACCTTTAACCTGAAAGTGCCAATATAACCTTGTAAAATGAGAAAGTGTCAAAATAACCCTAACTTTAGGCTAAATTGTACATTTATAAACTTTTGCCTTATTCCAACATTGACTCACCAATTAAGGTCTGACTAAACATTAAATAACCAAAATACCCGTTGGCCTATAAACTGAAGACTAAATTATTTTTTTGGTCCCTAACATATAATCTTATGCATCTTTTGGTCCCCATTTTCAATACCACGTCCTTTCAGTACCCAATAAATTCAAAACAATTTGTTTGGTCCTCAAACCAGATTCCGGGTGATTTTCATGTAGAATAAAAAAAATTGGTCCCTAACTTATGATCTTATACCATCTTTTGGTCCCCAAAACCACCTTGAAAACTGCCTTGGGGGCCAAACAAATCATCTTGAATTCGTAGAGTACTGAAAATGACGTAGTTTTGAGAATGGGAACCAAAAGATGGTATTATATCATATGCTAGGAACAAAAAAATAATTTAGCCTAAATCGAATTCTCATTTTACCCCCTTTATTCTTCTTTAAAATCCACCCTTACATTGGTCACCACCCCACCACCGACCACCATCACCACACACCACTCTGTCACTCCACCACCCTACCATCACTGTCCATCACCCCCACCACCTCACCACCACCGTCCACCACCTCACCAGCACAAGCCACCATCCCACAACCATCGGCCACCATTCTACCACCCTAACACCACCCTATCTCCTCCCGCCGCCGGTAAACCCCCTCCCTCCCATCAAGCAAACAAGCAGCCCGGCCCAGCTCCGGTGAATGCACCTAATACGGTGGTGGTGGCACATTTGGTGAAGGAGTAGGAGGTGTCGCCTTCACGCCACCCATCTCCTGCTACCAACACCAAACCCACATCCTCTTTATATCATAACCCTTATTCTCCCATTTGACAAGAAAAAAAAACCCTGGCCAATCGAAGTCGACACGGAGATGTGAATCAAAATAAAAAACCTTGGCTGGAGCTGCGAATCAGAGTCGACACATGTGGCCGGAGCTTGGCGCCACCGGATACCACCGCGGGGAGAGATTAGTCGCAGAGAGGTTTGACAAGAAATTGGAGCAATTTTAAGAAGAAAGGCTAGTTGGCGGAAGGTTTAAGAAGAAACAAAGAAGAAGATGAAATAAAGGGCAACTTTATCTTTTTCCTTATTTATTGTTTGTTTTTCTGTCCAGGGGCAAAATGGTTATTTTAGTAAATTCTAGCCAGAATTCACGTTGACAATCGAAGTTAATGGCGTCCAGGGTTAGATTGGCACATACACAAAATATTTATGGTTATTTTGACACTTTCTGACTTTGTAGAGTTAGATTGACACTTTCAGCCTAAAGTTAGGGTAAGAAATGCACTTTACTCTTCCCTTTTTAATGTTAAGAGAGATCTGGTCTTCCTTTGGTTAAGTTGAGAAAAAAAGTAGATTTTTTTTTTGTTTAGAACATACTAACTTACCTGATCCAGCTAAAGCTCAATGGTACTTGAAATATGGTCAGAGTGATCCAAGCTCCTGCCTTTCTCATCCTTCTCATCTAAGAGTGAGAGAAACCTATTTATAGAATATCTACATTGGAGGAGGGGAGGTTAACAATAATGTCAACAGAATTATAATGAGAACTGTAAGAAAGCTGATTATGGTTATTACTATAATGTTGGCTAGTTGGGGTAGGGATTTGGTTAGGCTGGGGGCTTGGTGATTGAGGTTGTGTGTCAAGATTGATAGGTCCAAGGTTGGCTAGAGTTGTGGGTGAAAACGAAAGAGCTCCAACAATCTTCTTTGAGGAGTTGTATGTGGGTTGTGTTGAATCTGCATCAGCTGATTGATTTGTTTAGTTACATGAGTTTGGTTGATTGGTTATTGTAATACATGGACTAATATTCTGAGTGTGTCTAGGTTCATGTTCAGTTTTATTAGCAATTTCCATTAAAGGAATGTCAACATAAATCAGACTAGAGGCAGGGTCAGAGAACTTGAGACGTGTGGGTATAGATGACAGTGGGGGAAGATTTTGGTGAATGTCCGGCCCACATCAGCCCAGATGGGGTGGGCATGGAGATGGTTTTTATAGGGTGAGGGTAAGTATGGATATGAAAATGGTACCACCATGGATAGTGAGTCGGACGTGAACATTAGTTCACATCTGCCCCATCTCCACCCCTACTAAACCTGCTACATTATTATTTAACCATGATACACATATACATATAATATTTCCATGTAAATACTTTTAAAATTTTTATATTAAAATTATTATAATAAAATGGATCTTAGGTGTTCTTGGAGACATAAGTCTGATGAGTACAATGAGTTTAAAGTGAGTAGGGAAACCCAAGTGGGTGATGAGGCGAGAGCGGGTTTTATATAAAACCTTATGGAGTGGGGTGAATTTTAATAATGTACCTGTCATGGGTGATGGGGCGGGTATGAGAATGAAATTTTTTGATAGACATGGATATAAGGATACCATAATCCGTACCCGTTCCACCCCATTGTCGTGCCTACCTGTTGATTTCCAATTGTGTTTGTTAGGTTCCTTAGGATTTAGAATTCTAAAGTTTTCCATTGAATGACCTAGTTTGAGACAATGGTTACACTAACTACAGAGGCCTTTGTGTTCAATCAGACATTTATTGTTCAATTTAATAGTTCCAAGCTTGATAGATTTAAACAGTGTATTTAACAAATTGATAACAACACAAATTTTTATGGTTGATGGCTTAGTTAAAGCTTGTGTTGCAACATCCATTTTGATAAATGAACCAATTAGGCTACCCAGAGTATTTATGGAAGCACTATTATAGTAATACAAAGGGGGTTCATGAATAGTTACCCAGATTGGAACGATAGACGATTATGAGTTTGGAAAAAAGTCTGGCGTCCACCTGAGCAACTTCATCAACGTTCCATTGAAACTCCAACCTCCTTTGATCTAGTATCTTTGGAAATGTTCCATCAATACGAATCTTATCATCAAATGCTTGTAGTCGACGGAGCCTAATTGGTATTTGCCATTGATTCCCACCATTTTGAAAGAAAGCTGTAGTTGCTCCATTGTGGGCCATCCCCTTTTTGAATCTGATGATTATAGCATTGATGTAGTGTTCAGAGAGCTGAAGGACTTCATATTCCAAATGGAGGCAAGCTAGATCTCTTTTATGTTCTGTAACTGGGTTTAGATTAGGGTTTGAAGGAAGAGTTGTAGTCATAGGAGGTGGTTTCGAGGTAAATATTTGAAGAAAATACTTTCAGCAACCAGGAGGTGGTGGCTCTGTCATTGCCGGTGAGGGTTCTGGCCAGATTAAATCATTATCAATGAAGTTCAGAGAGAAAAGTAGAGAAAGAATTTTTAATGGTTTTGCAAATGTGAGATGAAGTAATATGCCATTATTTAATTTAGTTTCAATTTTGTAAGTGACATCGGTATTGTAACATCCTAAAGCGGATTTGTCATAAAAAATTTGTTTTAGACCGCCAAAGGTTAAACGGGATTAATTTATGATTTATATATCTATAGAGTGATTTGATATTTATTTTTATTTATTGCAACTGAATTTTATTAATTTGAAAACCTTTAAAAATGTATCTTAATATAAAAAAAATTACTCCTTCCGTCCCCGGGGAATCTGCACACTTTATGTTTTTAGTAACATTTCACATGTACTAAGACACAATTGCCCTTACAAAATTAAAAATTTGCACACTTTCTCCACATTCAATTTTAACCCATTTGCCTTAGATTCAATCCTCCACCACACACTTTCTCTTCCGCCGCCCTTCGCTGTCGTTGTCGCTGTTCGTCGACCTCCTCCACCACTCACCACTACATGTGCCACCACTCACCACCATATGCGCCGTCCTCCTCTTTCACCCCATCTGCGCCACCACTTACCACCGTCTGTGCCGTTCGCCGCTCCGCTTACTCTTTTTTCACTCTATCTGCGCCACCACCTATTTCACTCCACTCCGTCTCTGAAGCTGTGGTTTTGGCATATGGATTGAATTTGAGTACTGAATGGCACCACCACTCACCCTATCTGCGCCACTACCTATGCCACCCCTCATTCTGCGACCCTAGTTTACCTCCCACTGCCACCGCTCTCACAGTCGCTGACACCACCGCTCTCACGACCACCGCCTGTCCCTACACCACCCCTACCTCTAATCCTAGCGTCACTGGCCCTCTTAACCCTAGCGCCGCCCTTTATCTCACCTTCTCTGCTAGCGCCACCCCTCGTCTCCTCCTCTAGCGCCACCCCTCGTCTCCTCCTCTAGCGCCACCCCTCGTCTCCTCCTCTAGCGCCACCCTACAATTCTGTCGCCACCATTGACGCCACCACTGATTGACCCACCATTGGTGTCACCACCGGTTGACCCACCACTGATTCAGATTTGGAGGAGGCGAGAGGATGGGAGGCAGAGGCAGGATTACGGGAGGTGGAGAGGATTAGTGGTGGGTGGAGCAAGATCGGAGAGAAGGAAGAAAAAAGGTTCAGTGATGGGCGGATCAAGATCGGAGAGAAGGAAGAAAAGATTGAGAGAATGAAGAAGAGTGGAGGGGAATTTAGTCATTTCACCCAGGGCAAATTTGCAGAGAGATTTTCTCTCTCTGCAGATTGCCTTGGGACGGAGGGAGTACAAATCTAACCTTAAAAATTATAGAAACATGATATTTCAAAAAAAAAAATGTGTGGGAAATTTATGTGGGCGTGAAGGTCAAATGAAATAATGATAGGTGTCAAATTAAAATTATAATTAAAGAGAAAAACAAGGATGAATTTAATCGTACCTTGAATTTGACATATTTCAAAATTTCATTCGCCCCTCATCTCCCCACAAATAAATTTCCCACATAAAAAAGTCTCTGATCATAATTGATCTAATCGTTACACCGTAGACTCTCTATTACTCTAATTAATTATTACTCGAAAGAGTGCCAATAAACTAAGGCAAAGTTTTGGGAAAGATCGTCTTTCCATAAACTTATGATGAAGTTTAAATATAATAATAAAAGGTAAAAAATTTTAGTTGCAATATTAATATTTTATTATGAAATATGTAGTTGTACTTTATCTTCATTTCTTCTAATTTGCACTTTAAACTTTGAGTCTGTCTCTTGAAAGACGGTCTTTCCATAAGTTATGGAAAGACCAAGGTTTAAAGTGTAAATTAGAATAAATAAAAATAAAATTTTCGGGTTGCATGAACTAGGTTATAAATTTTATAACTACAACATGTTGCATACTAAAATTTTAATATTATAAGTAAGACCTTTTACCTTTTATAATTTTAATTATACCCCGTCTTTTCATAAGGCTATGAAAAGACCATCTTTTCCCAAGACTTTACCTTAAATTTTAGTTTTTCCATGACTTATGAAAATACGATCTTCCATGCGACAAAATCATAAACTAAACACAGAGAAAGAAAAATCTTTAAAATGACTATATGCAGCTTAAACATAGCTGACGGATAAGATTATCCCTATCATAAGTAAAATTTATCCTTATCTAATCCGAAATTAATTTCTTCGTCAGAGAAATCATAAACTAGATTTAATATCCCTGATTTTGTGACTCCTTTTCAATAACGGTCTCTTCTTGCTACAGTACTATATAAACATAACCTGCGAAGTTTAAACAGATTTCATCCTAAGACTTTCTTGTCGGAATTCACTGATCGGCAATGGGGGAATACGCTCTGCCAGATGGATCATTGTTTCTGGGCTTTGACAGCTCCACTCAGTATGTCACAATTTTTCAAGAATCTCTAAATTATGCAATTACTTCTTTATTTTCATTTGTGGTTGGTTAAGTGTGTGTTTGATTGTGATAGACTTCATTAATGCGTGTCTGTGTTCTTTGTTTGGTTTGTTTAACCCTCAAAAGGTTTTGTCATCGCCAAGATCGAATTTTTAACTGGGGAGTGTTTGATTCTTGATGTTGTAGGTCGTTAAAAGCAACTGTACTAGATACCAGTTTCAACATTGTTGTCTCAGAGATTGTGAATTTTGATTCTGAGTTGCCCCATTACAAAACCAAGGATGGTGTGTATAGGGATGCATCAGTAAGTGGTAGGATTGTTTCTCCCACTTTGATGTGGGTGGAAGCATTGGACCTTGTTCTTTCTAGGCTTAATAAATCGAATGTCGATTTTGGAAAGATTGTTGCGATTTCGGGTAGCGGACAGCAGCATGGTAGTGTGTACTGGAAGAATGGGAGTCGGGCGATTTTGTCGTCCTTGGACCCGAGGAAGCCCCTTGTTGATCAGCTGAGTGATGCATTTTCAACTAAAGAGTCGCCTGTGTGGATGGATAGTAGCACAACTGAGCAGTGTGTGGACATTGAGAAAGCGGTTGGGGGTGCTATGGAGCTGTCGAAACTGACTGGCTCGCGTGCCTGTGAGAGGTACACGGGGCCTCAAATTCGAAGGTTTTACCAAACACAACCCGAGGTTTATCATTCTACTGAGAGGATATCCCTTGTTAGCTCCTTTATGGCCTCACTGCTTGTTGGGGACTATGCTTGTATTGATCATACCGATGGGGCGGGCATGAATCTGATGGATATTAAACAAAGAGAATGGTCCAAGAGTGCTCTAGAGGTCTGTGTATTTTTTCTGTAAAACATGTTCTTTTTAGTCATATGTTTCTATGGAATCTCATGTCTTGATACTTTTTTTTATGTGTTTTAGGCTTCTGCACCAGAGTTGGAGGGGAAGCTTGGAAAGTTAGCTCCCGCTTACGCTGTTGCTGGTCACATCACGCAGTACTTTGTGGAGAAGTTAGTGCATTAGTCTCTTGATTTCAAGTGTTAACTAACGTTTTGATAGTTTAAAACTTATTAATGCATTCTTATTGACTCGGGACTCTAATCATACTTACTTCACTTATAATTATGTCTAAGTTTCTTCTGAAATCACCCTCAGGTACAATTTTGACAAAAGCTGCTTGGTTATTCAATGGTCTGGTGATAATCCTAACAGCCTAGCAGGTTAATATACTAGGAGTATTCTTTAGCTTTGTTGAACCATTCCGTCTTGATTTTTTTAACACAATGCGTTATGATAGAAAGTTTTTCTTGTATTTGAGGAATGTATAATCTGCCATCCCTAACTGCCTGTTTTCCTATTTGGAACTTTTAGGCTTGACCCTCAACACTCCTGGAGATATTGCCATTAGTCTTGGTACCAGTGATACCGTGAGTTGTCTCTTCCACTATTCCCTGAAGCTCAAATACTATTTTGCCATTGTTTTGTACATTATTGTCATATGGAGCTCCGACACGCTTGTGCTTTCGTGTTTTTCAGTTGTGTTTCTGTTAATTCATCAAGGCATGTACTTTTTCTATCTTATGTTTCTTGAAGAAACGTTACTTGATCCTAAAATTCTTGAATTTTGCTTGCTTTACTGATGACTTGTTTGTAGTACCCTCTGATTTGTTCCCAAAAGTTTCTGATTTATGCATGTGGTATTAGGTCTTTGCCATCACTAATGAACATAATCCACGCTTGGAAGGGCATGTTTTTCCGAATCCAGTGGATACACAAGGATATATGGTTATGTTGGTGTATAAGAATGGATCTTTGACCCGTGAAGGTACATCCTTACGAGATGCGCATTGGATTCCAGTACTGTGTTTCTGAACTTTTGCACATTGAATTCCAGTGCCGTGTTTATGAACTTTCAGTATCAATGTGGTTAATTTTTGCAGATATCCGCAATAAATGTGCTGATCGATCTTGGGAAGTCTTCGACAAATTCCTACAACAAACACCACCTCTTAATGGTAAGGGGGACAGATAAAACTTGATCTTGCTATGAGATTCTTTTCCAAGGAAGCTGGTTATTATGTTCTCGTGTTGTTACTTTGCTGTCTGGTTATTTCTAAGTGCTAAATTCCTCGCAGATGGTAAGCTGGGCTTTTATTACAAGGAGCTTGAAATTCTTCCTCCCCTACCAAGTAAGTTTATGGCATCCAATTTATTCATCCAGTCTAGATGGTATATTCATGATATGTCGAAATGTGGAGCATGTATTAAACTCAAAAATTGTGACTGCCTTCGTAAAAGATTTAGTAACTAAGCTAGAATTTATACCTGCAGTTGGTTACCATCGCTATGTTCTGGAGGGTTTCAACGGTAATACTCTTGAAGGAATAAAGCAACAAGAAGTTGCAAGCTTTGATCCTCCAACCGAGGTTAGTAATGGGGAAACATCCTGTCAAGATACACAGATTATCTTATGGAGAGCTTTGTTCTTTCTCCTCTAAACCATGTTCTTTTTCACAGGTTCGAGCATTGATTGAGGGACAGTTACTCTCCATGAGGGCTCATGCTGAGCGATTTGGGATGCCTTCTCCTCCAAAGCGTATAATTGCAACAGGTGGAGCTTCCGCAAATGACAACATTTTAAACTCTATGGCAACCATTTTCGGGTCAAATGTTTACACGGTTCAAAGGCCTGGTAAGTACCCGAGTCGTCTCTCTTTAGAGTCTATACCATTTCATTTTCTAAAGTATACTAAGCTCTTTACTTTGGCTGTCAGATTCTGCTTCCCTTGGAGCTGCTTTGAGGGCTGCTCATGGCTGGTTATGCGACCGGAAGGGCAGCTTTCTTCCCATCTTTCCCATGTACGCGGACAAATTGGAGAAGTCAGCACTTGCATGTAAACTTGCTGTGAATGCTGGAAGTGAAGATCTCGTTTCCCAGTATACCCTTTTGATGAAGAAGAGATTGGAAATCGAGAACAATCTTGTCGAGCAGCTAGGACGTCTCTGAATTTCAAACTGTAAGTCGGCAGCTATAGAAAGTAGGTTTAGAAAATAAGCACCATGTATCTTCATCTTGGAGAAATGGTGGTAGATCAGCTGATTAGAGTGTTATTTTGTCATTTTTGGTTCTGCTTTATGATCAACTCTTAACAAACATCAGTTTAGCATTTATTAATGAAGGTATCTGTTATGTTCTCCACTCCAAGTTCTTTTTATTTCAACTGTTGAAAACACTCTTACAAATGAACACAGAAACAAAAGAACTAAATTGTAATTCAGTTCTCCTCATGCTCATATCCATCGTCTCCCTTGGGAGACTCTGCACCACGTTCTTCATAGTCTTTCTCCAGGGCGGCAAGGTCCTCGCGAGCTTCGCTGAACTCGCCTTCCTCCATGCCCTCACCAACGCACCAGTGCACGGAGGCACGCTTGGAGTACATGAGATCGAACTTGATGTGCCGGGAGAAGACTTCAGCCACGGCTGTCGAGTTAGAGATCATGCACACAGCTCTCTGCACCTTGGTGAGGTCTCCCCCGGGGACAGCTGTCGGGGGCTGGTAGTTGATGCCACACTTGAATCCAGCCGGGCACCAGTCGATGAACTGGATGGTCCTCTTGGTCTTGATTGTGGCCACTGCAGCGTTCACATCCTTGGGCACGACATCCCTGCGGAACATGAGGCAGCACGACATGTACTTCCCATGGCGAGGATCGCACTTGGCCATCATTGAAGCTGGCTCAAATGCGCTGTTAGTAATCTCTGAGACCGTGAGCTGCTCGTGGTAAGCCTTCGCAGCTGAAATCACAGGAGCGTTTGAGGAGAGCATGAAATGTATCCTCGGATAGGGTACGAGGTTGGTTTGGAACTCTGTGATGTCCACATTCAGAGCTCCATCAAACCTCAAAGACGCAGTCAAGGAGGAAATAACCTGCATTGATACATTACAGGCAGATGAGAAATCTGAGTAATCTACTTGAGAAATCAATCTGATCGATCTACCTGGGAAATGAGGGGGTTGAGGTTGGTGTAGGTGGGGCGCTCGATGTCAAGTGAGCGCCTGCAGATGTCATAGATGGCCTCATTGTCGAGAAGCACAGCAACATCTGTGTGCTCGAGTAGGGAATGAGTCGAAAGATAAGGCTCCACGACGGAGGTTGAGACCTGAGGCGAGGGATAGATGGTGAAGCCTAACTTCGATTTCTTGCCATAGTCAACTGACAACCGCTCCAGTAGGAGCGACCCAAGGCCGGAACCAGTGCCGCCACCAACAGCATTGAACACCAGAAACCCCTGAAGTCCGGTGCAGTTGTCTGCGAGCTTCCTGATTCGATCCAGGCAGAGGTCGACAATCTCTCTCAACTACAAGCAAGAATGAAAGAATATATAATTCAAATTCACGCGAATAAAAATCCCGGTTCTGCCGATGATGAGCTGGTGTAGTGGCCGCAAGCAAAGTTGTTGGCAGCGTCTTCCTTGCCGCTGATGAGCTGTTTGGGGTGGAAGAGCCGGCGATAAGCCGATGACGGTTGGTTTGAGATGGACGAAAATGGCGCGAGGGACGTGCTTCCCCGCTCGGGTCTCACTGAAGGTGTTGAATGCATCGTTCTCTCCTCCAACTGACTTGCCACTCGGCATTTGCCCATCAGGCTATTCAAAATCATTTCCACCATCACATGCATGAAAAAAGCACTAGTTTGCGAGGTGCTCCAGCAGTTGCATTCCCCCTCGTAAGGTTCATTTTCTCTACATGGTGATCCATACATATGTTTTTCTTAACATCATGTGACAAAGGGTGCATTTTTATTACCTTGATTTTTCTTTTAAAGTATTAATAGCTCTCTAAACCTATCGGTATTGGCAATCAATCACGTTAGTGATCAAATGTCTAATTTGCAATTCTTAATAATTGACAACAGTGATGGTGTGCATGCGGTTTGTTGTTTTTAGGGTCAATTAAGTCTAATTTTAGCCGGATTAACAATTAACAAGGGCATTTAGGTCATTTTGCTTTTAGGTTGATTTTGAATTTCAGTTCAAAATCTCATGTTTTAGGAATTTAGAAATTTCCATGTCAATCAAGGGATTAAGAGTGTGTTTGATCAGGTATATAAGTTGCTTGACTTATAAACCAGCAACTTGTAGTGTTTCGTAAATTCCTCAAAAACTACTTTTTTTCGAAAGCAAAAATTATTTTTGGGGGAAGTAGAACCAAAATCCTTCTTTAAAGTAAGATAAGCTCACCAAACAAGCCTTAACTGGCAGTTTCACAAGACGCTCAAGTAACATATTTAATAAAATCCAGAGGTCGTGATGTGTTTATCCATATAAACAATCTAACAAGATTCCACACAATAACATTCATATTATAAAAATAGTGAAAAATGTGAGACGGGCGGACAGAACATAGAATTAAAGAAGGGTATGTGCCTGAATGCCGTGTTCGAGGTTGTAGAGCTCCCAGCAGGCGTTGCCGACCTGGATTCCGGACTGGCTGATGTGGACGGAAATGCACTCTCTCATTTCGAGGGGAATTGGAGACGACGGTTTTAAATTGGTATCGGCGTTTATTAAGACGCCTTGTTCATGGGAAATGGATGAGAGAATACGCCTCCCATCCCTTTGTTTATATATTTGTTACTCCGTACATGCTAAAATATCTCGGTGGTTGGATGATCGGAGAAGATAAGAATGCCAACTAATTAACTAAGATTGATTTATAATGCACAATTATCGGCGGGTGTTTGATTATCCTTTTGTTCACTGCAGCTGATGTTACCCGCGCTTTTTCAAGCTTAGTGGCGGTGGTGTTGAATGCATAAAACCTCTAAATTTTTATTCAGGGACTGGGAATTTAGTCCATTGGCCAAATCGACTACCAAACTTTAAGAGTCCGGCTCGTATGAGACCGTCTCATGTTAACACTAGTGATTAGAGGGAAAATAGGAAAAGGGCAAATTAAATTAGGGGGCAAACACCTAATTATTTTGGACTCGAGAGCGAAAAAATTCAAGGACCAAAGAGTAATAAAACAAAAATAAGACCAGCTCACCTTTCCCAGCCCAAAGGCGTGAAAAGAAAACGAAGCCCAAAACACGCCTCCATCAAATGCGTTCAACCAAAATGGATTAAACATCAAGTTTGGAAACAAAATCATTCACACTTCTCAATCTTCAACCGATGTTCATCATCCAAAAGCAACCAGTCCAATTTTGAATAAAAACATCAATCAACATCAACAAATCATCCATCAATCAAGGTACAATTACATTTAGGTTTAATTCAACATCAATCGTCACAAATATGTGATTAAACAGAATTTTGAAATTTTGCATATTCAAAATCGGATCATGATGAAAGAAGGTGATTTACAAATTGAAAATCAGTTAGCAATCATATAAACAACATAAACACAAAATCCTACACAAGAAAGCAAACAAATATCAATGATCGTACATGTTTCGCAAGGTCATGAACTTTCTATCCTTCAATCTGATCTTTCTATTTTTTGATTTGAAGAGCAGAAGACTGTGTTTGTGAATGATCTGATTGTATGATTTGAACAACAGAACTTTGTGCAGTAGCAAAAGTCTGATCCATAATTTTGATCGTACCTAATTTGTTGTTGCTCTGTTGTTGAAAACTGTAAATTAGTTGTAAATTTGCTGCAACTTTCATTTAAAATGTTAGAGCTTTCAAATTATAGACTTGAAGTTATTAGAACACATTTTTAAAGTTTTCAACAATGTGAAGACGATCTGTTCACATTTTGCAAAATGACAATAGGTGGACAATGATATGATTTATAGCAGACGATGTCCTTGAAATATTGCATTATATTTTAAATGTATGACATGATGTTACATACTCCCTCCATCCCCAGTAATGTCACATTTACTTTTTCAAAGTCAAATTTGGTTAAGATAAATGGTTTGTTTGGTCCCTGTCATAGCATCTTATGTATCTTTTGATCCTCAAGAGCAAAACCACGTTTGTTCGGTAATCAACATTTTGAAAATAATTTGTTTGATCTCCAAAGCAGTTTCCGAGCAATTTTCTGGCAAGTCCCGGTGCATGATTCACACGTCCCGGTTTGCTCCAATTTGGCTAGGGGCAAAATAGTAATTTTTGCATTAAACATTAATTTTCAATTTTTTGTTTCCCATAAATGTTAACCCATTATATATATATATATATATATATATATATTTACACGAATCCACCTTTGGAAAACCCACGATTGTGAGCAAATCTTCAAACCCAATCCGACCGAAAATTATGTCGACTTCCAGTGTCTCCTCCATCTCCTCTGGTTTGTACGTTAGAGCATTCTTGAAATGTATGTGTGGTTGCCATAGCCAGATTTGTATCGCCAACATGCCAAAAATCAGGGCCAGAAGTTTTATGGATGTCCACTTGAGCGTGGCATACTGCTAACACGCTAGAAAATCAGGGGCGGAAGATCTATGGATGTCCACTTGGGTTTGTTGGGTGCGATTGTTTAGATGGTGCTACGAGGGTTGCTGAAAATGTGAGATTGTGGCCGAGATTATTGAAGGGATTTAGGAGAAGAAGTATGAGTTGGAGAAACGCACAGAGAAGTTGGTCGGCGACGTTGCTGATCTCAAATCAGAGCTTTAAAGGGAGTGTGAACAAATTGCATATTCGAAAAGTGAGGTTGAACTGGAAAGGCAAATTTCCAGAAAGGTGAAGAACTCTTGGTTGGTTTGTTTCTTCATTGCCATCTTTCTTGCATTGATGCTAATCGGTCTTAATTGATTGATTAAGAATCCATAATGTTTTCATTTGTACTGAAGTTCAACTCTATTGTCCCTCTTAGGTTTTGTATCGTTTCGCCGGGAGTTAGATTTGAGTTCATGATTGTAATAGGCTAATTGATCATTAGTTCATGTTTGTATTAGCCTAATTGATGTTTGTGGTGACCGCTTGCCGAATGGTAATGTTTAAGGGATTGTATGAAGACTAGTTTGATTAATTCTTGATTAGTGATGATTGTTTGAGTTTGTTTTCATCTTGGTAGAAAGATTGTGGGAAATAAGTAGTACATGGATTATGTGATGTATTGGTGATTAAATCGAATGGCCAAATGAACAATACAACTATGAATCTGTGAGGGGAATGGTTATGCAATTGGATGTACAAATGAACATTAAAAATCTCAATCTGCATCAATAATCATTGTTTGAATAGCAGTACAAGAGAAAACAGAGATATTCATGCAATTGGTTGTACATAATTCGTTTGATGCTAACAAAATTGAATGTTGTCTAACCTTCGAACAAGTCGTAATTAAAAGGTTTTGGACCAAACCCAAAAAAGGCAAAACAGAGGTTGATAAGGTAACCATGCCAAATAGCAGTAAGGTTCCAGACCGAGGCTAGACAATAAGTTAATGTACCGGGCAATTCGTCTGCCAAACAAAAAGCTAAGCTACTAGCAATTCTTCAGCCAAACAAAAACATAGCTGAGCAGTAGATCGATGCTTCAGTGGTTCTCCAGAAAATGCCACTCCTCACCTTGCATCTCGGAATAGTCAACTTCGTTATATCGCAAGGATGATGAGCTTGCAAGTGAGCTTTGTGTGTTCAACTTGGTGGCATGCACCGCACTTGTAAACTCGTTTCACCTATGTGTTGCAATAAACATAAGTGAATGGATTAATAACATATCAATAGACCATAATCACATTTGATATAGACCAAAATTTATATTTATCTTCACCCCAGGTGGTTTAGAAGATGACCCCTGATCCGTACTTAGACGGGGTTGGGCAGGTTGTGATTGTTGACCTTGTCTCGGCTATAAACATGAAAAGATTCAGAAAAGATTCACGAACATGAAACAAAATTATTGAAGCATACTTCAAAATATACCAAAAGATTCAAAAGCTATAAGTGATGAATGTACCTTCCATTTTGGTGGTTCTGAAGCTGATGACTTGTCTACATTTGGAGGGGCTTCTGCTAGTATAGTGTGTTCAGCTTATGCTACCTTAGTTGGACAATTAAGCTTTGTGTGCCCAACCTACTAACACAAGGAACATTTGTATGGGCTCATCCTCCAAACCCTTGATACCTTCTTTACTGCCCCTTCTTTCTTAACCTTTTTCTTGCTTGATTATTCATCTGCCTATTTCTTCCTTGACTTTGCTGGTCTTCCTGGCAATCTTATGTCCGAGGAGAGGGGGAGGGGGTAGCAAACCAGTTCCATCACTCTTATCCCACAACTCTGGACCATTAATATGATGGATGACATGGTTGTATGCACTTGCATAAACAGGCCTGGAGTAGCAAGCATACATGAATGCTGCTGCTTCTTCCTTCACCAAACCAATAGAAGCAATTTCATGAGGGCAGGGCATTCCAATGAGGTCCCATTTTCTGTAACCACAAGATCTTGTCCTTAAATTCACTGTATAACTTCCCCAATAGACACAGCTAGCCTGAAACTCTATACCCACATGGAGTGGCAAAACACCTATTGGACACATGTTGGTTAACTTCAATCTTCGCCACTATCTTCGGCCCAAACTGACAACCCATCGTACTAATTGAATCACACTTCTTTTGTAGTTGATCCATGAAATAGAATCTTAGTAACTTGAGCATTGTGAGAAGAGGCTTATCCCTCGCGTGTAATATTACTTTGTTGAAACTCTCACATATGTTGTTCACCAGAATGTCACACTTTGATTGTGTGTTGAAGAAAGCCCTGGACCACTCCCTTGGATTTGTTCTCTCTTCCAGCCACTTCAAATCACCAGCATCTCACTCCCTTATCTCATTCATATGACTCGTAAACTGTGCAGATTGGGTACATTTGGGTGCAGTCCAAATCAATTCCTTTAATTCGAAACAGGAATAATTACCCTTGAAGTTTTTGTACATATGCCATGTACAGAGCCTGTGTTCAGCATCCGGCAATAACTGCTTCATAGCAGCTGCATTTCCCTGTTTTGACAGGGAGAAAATTGGATATAAATCAGGTTATACCCAACACCAGTGACAAAATCATGTTGTATCACAGCCAACCCAAATCTAAAACCAATATGATATCATAATATCCAATCCCATGAAAATTAAATAAATTTCCATAACTAAATCAAGCACCAAAACAACAACAATATCATCAAACATAGTCAAATTTGCATAACAAATTCATATAATATCAGGCATGGAGACCGGTCCCATCACTCTTATCCCACAACTCCGGACCATTAATAGGATGGATGACATGTCTGTATGCACGTACATAAACAGGCCTGGAGTAGCAAGCATGCATGCATGCTGCTGCTACATCCTTCACCAAACCGATAACAACAATGGCATGGGGGCAGGGTATTCCAATGAGGTTTCATTTTCTGCAATCACAAGATCTTGTCCTTAAATTCACCACATAACTTCCCCAATAGACACAACTAACATGAAAATCCATATCCCCACATAGAGTGACAAAACACCTATTAGATGCATGCTAGTTAACTTCAAGCTCCGCCACTATCTTCGGCCCAAATTGACCACCCATCGTACTAATCAAATCACGCTTCTTTTGTAATTGATCCATGAAATAGAATCTGAGTACCTTGAGCATTGTGAGAAGAGGCTTATCCCTCGCGTGTAATATTACTTTGTTGAAACTCTCACAGATGTTTACTAGAATGTCACACTTTGATTGTGTGTTGAAGAAATCCCTGGACCACTCCCTTGGATTTGTTCTCTCTTCCAGCCACTTCAAAGAACCAACATCTCACTCCCTTATCTCATTCATATGACTAGTAAACTGTGCATGATAGGTACATTTGGCTGTAGCCCAAATCAATTCCTTCAATTCAAAACTAGAATAATTACCCTTAAAGTTCTTGTACATATGCCATGTGTAGAGCCTGTGTTCAGCATCTGGCAATAACTGCTTCATAGAAGCTGCAATTCCCTGTTTTGACAGGGAGAAAAATGGATATAAATCAGGCTATACCCAACACCAGTGACAAAATCATGTTGTATCACAGACAGTCCAAATCTAAAACCAACATGATATCATAATCTCCAATCCCATGGAAATCAATTAAATTTGCATAACTAAATCAGACACCAAAACAACAATAATATCATCATCCCATCAAACCTAGCCAAATTTCCATAAAAAATTCATATAATGTCCAATAATATCACAATTATATAATATCCAAGAATATAGTAAAGTGAATAAATTAAGCCTTTCTGTCAATACCTATTGCTTGTCTGACAGCAAAGTCCATCCAGGGTCATTTTTATTGTCGATATCTTGCTGTAGAAGGCTCAATAACCACAACCACGAACTTTTATTCTCAATCTCAACCATGGCATAAGCGACATGATATATCTGATCATTGCCGTCAACCCCAACTGCTACCAATAAGATCCCCTTATGAGCCCTGCAAATGGCATTCATCCATCCCTATCAAATTTCTGCAACCAAATTTAAACCCCTTTTTGCAAGCATCAAAACATATATAAATTCTCTGAAATTCTTCGTTTCCACAATCATCTTTAGTTGTCTGCGTGATATCGTGAAATTTGGGTTGGCTCTGAGCAACTCATTGCAGTAATCCCTCATCATGACATACTGATTCTTGTAGTCTCCCACGATCTCATCAATTGCCCTCTTCTTTGCCTTTAACGCAACATCTCTAGATATTGTGATCATAAGGTTATTATGCACTTTCTTAACAAGCTCTGATATCTTCATATTGGGCATAATCTTCAAGTCTGCCTTGTACCTTGGACTTAAGTACTTATAGCTGGCACACCCATGAAGGAAGGTAGGACTGCATGAATATGCTCTGACCAATGAAGTTAGCTCACAGGTTTTGTGCTTCTTCCTCAAGTTGATTGAGGCCATCTAGCTGCATTTGCCCGTGGTTGTTGCACATATTGAAATGCACCTCCTTGAGTTATTTCTCTTAAACTGAATCCTCCTAATACAAACAGTCACGTGGTGTTTGCAGGCTAATTTGAACTCATCCTTATTCACAAACTCATGGCCAACCTGGAACTCAACGTCATCAGACCCATTGGGCATCACAAATCTTTTGTGAACCCTAACCTTTTTTTCCCAACATCCTGGTCACCATTATCACTAGTCTGACTATTTTGATCTCCATCACCAATTCCATCAAGTGAATCTGCATCATCCATATTGCCCTCATGTTCACCTTTCTTGTCCCCCTGGCCATCACCATCCATCTTCCCCAGAAGTGAACTCCAGTGATTTTCCCTCTCCTTCATTATGTGCTCTAAGTGATCATCATCATCCATCACATAATTCTGGTCTTGGAATTTCCCAACTTCATCATCCTCCTTCACAGGCACAACTGTGGAAGCCGTTTTTGTGTTTTTTCTCTTCCTTTTCAAATGTCTAACTCTCTTCGTTGCACCCTCTTTATTTTTTTTCTAAACTGCACTCTCATCTTCCTGAACATTTTTTCACTAACCTCTTCTTCTCTGATATCCACATCAACCTTCTCAGCCAACATGTCATCCACCTTAGCAGCCACCTTGTTATCCACCTTCTTAACCACCTTCTCATCCAACATATCAGCCACCTTCCCATCCACCATCTTAGCCTCCCTCCTAGCTACCATCTCAGCCACAAAATTAGCCACCCTCGCATATTCATCAACATCAAAATCAGTAGTTGAAACTTGTGGAGAAACCTGTATGCTAGGACCCCTGTCATCCATGCTCTCTGGTTCACCAACTATTATTACCTCTTCAACCTCCCTCAATGGCTCCCCCTTTCTAGTACTAGGATTAACATACTGCCCAATTTTTTCATTATTTTGTATTTCTGCCTCATTGACCTAGAAACATTCTGGTAGTATCTCATAGAATAAGGATCAGAATCCTCATTCTTACGCCTTTTAGGAGCTCTGTGTCTAACAACTTTCTCTGCCCTTGGCCTTCTTATCAGAACTAGCCTTGTCACTATTCATCCCAACCAACCTATTATTATCTACAATATGTTCCTCACCAGAATGCCAACTTAGATAATTCCAATACAGACCAAAGAAATACACATCTGCAACTCCATTCTTTACCCCTATAGATACAATTTCCTTCGATTGTTCCAGAAACAGTATTAACTGGTCCATATCTACTGCGCTGAAACTAACCCCCCTATCCAAATAGAATCCACATAACCATCCCCTATAACCAAAAAAATGATAAGTAGAATCCAACCGACCCAAATTGAAATCATCACCATCAATGAAATCAGCCATATAAACATTGCCACCAATATATATTGGAAAGGGGTCCCAGGTCATGTACCCATGACAGTGTGTTCTAGCAGAGAAAAGATTGCTACCGGAAGCTGAAATGTAAACAACACTTTATTAATATAAAACACAACTCAACCCTTCCTAATTTAAATTTTAAAATTGCCTAATAGGGCCCATAGAATATATAAATCCCCACTAAAATAATATTTAACCCATCCCACAGAATCTTGTAGATCTAAATCTAAACTAATAAAACAAACAAATGAGAATTCCATGTTATCACCAACTGTGGACCAAACACTGACCTATTCTAAGTAAAAGTCATTAATCGGCATAAAAAAGGGGACCACCTATTCAAAAACAGAAACACATTTATTTACTACCCAACAACCATGGGGGACTACCATCATTCTTCAATTATATCCATATTCTTAGCCTATATAGATTAGAAACACTTACCATAGTCTGGAGCTCCATTACCGCCACCAAAAAACCTTCCATGTTCTCACAACACTAGCATCTTGTCATCATCCATTGTCATCTATATTAACACAATCAAATTCATCACCATCTGTGTTTTTGAAAAAAATCCCTAGCCTTGGTTACAGTGGGTAAGCACAGAAAATTAATCAAAGCTTTTTTTCTCACCTAGGGTTCTATCGTGAATATCCACGTTGTCGTCTCGATTCATCAGCACTGACCATCCAACTGTCACAAAGCCGCTCGCATAAGACAGGAAAATGAACAGGGCCAGTAGGACTGGAGGAGTTCAGAGGTTTTGGGAATTAGGGTTTCTAAATTGGGGAAAGAAATGGATTGATTTGGAAATTTGGGATTAGGATATGGGTTAGGGTAAAATTTCAAAAAGGGGTTAGTTAAAAAAAGAAAATTACTATTTAGTATTTAAAATTACTATTTTACCCCTGGTCAAATCAGAGTAAAATGGCACATGCAAGTCACATGACCTGTTTAGCCTGAAATCAGCTCAGAAACCACTTTGGGTACCAAAAAAAAGTTTTTTAAAAAATGTTGAGTGCTTAACAAACGTGGTTTTGCCCTTGGGGACCAAATGATGGTATTTCATCATATGTTAGTGGTGAGCGTCGTTTCACTCGCCAAATAACCTGCAAATTTAGATTAATATTAATTAGTACAATGATAAGCCGGGTCGATCCCACAGGGAGCAAAATCAATAATCAATAATTCTTTTTTTCCTACTAATTTTGAAAACCTTTTTGGTGATGTCACCACGCCTTAAATATAGTGATTTTACTAACTCTAAAAATGCAAATGACGACTCTAAAAATATGAGAAATAAATATATAAATGAATGATATCGGCTAAGAATAACTCATGCTAGTTAATATCGATCATAGACGCAATAATGAATCAATTCCTACACATCTACCGGTTATAGGGAAGTAAGTACGGTTAACCCCCCAATTCTTTCTTACTTTATCGACAGTCAACTAATTATGATTAATTAATTGTTTCCCTTACCAAAATGTTCCCAGAAAGTATTCGCTAAACCAGAACACATTTTGATAGCATTAAGTATTAAAATAACCCGATATAGCAATTACCAAAGTAAAAGCAAATAGTAACGCACGCTCAATTATTCCATATCTTGCTATTACAGTCTTAGCTAGTTAGCTGTTTTTCACAAGACTGTGCTACTTACTAATCCCATCCAACAATTACGTATTGGCGGAAATTAGATAGCAGTATTCTAAAAATACTTAAGTTGATCAGACTTAAGCATATTAGAAATAAATTCAACCAAGAACAATCGAGAACATGCAAGAATCAATTATAATGCAATTAGGCCTCCCGATTTATAAACTAGCATTTGTTATTCTCTGCCGATATATAAATTAGCTACTCGTGATAACTAAACTAAACAAATAAAAAATATAAACAGAAAACATATTAAGTGCAATTATATAAAAACGAAACGAAGATAATCAAATCAAAAACCAAAGACAGTAGCAAGTCTGCATGCGCAAAGAAAACAATGAAAGCAAAAGCAAGTGATTAATTTGGCATGAAAACCAAGGCAAGATTCAATGTTTCAACCAGAAAATTCCCCCTTCCAGCATTTTGGTGGAAACTATTAAGAGAAGAAAATATGTTTTTGTCTCTGTATGGAATGAAAAATACGAAACTAGTCAACTAAGACTAACTCCTTAATTCTGGTGAACTTGCGTCCAAAACAAAAAGAAAAGGTTCCCTATCTGGTTTCATTCGTATAATATATATACGCTGCAATTACAAAAATCATGTCCATATTGGACTCTTCCAAATAAAATAACATTCTTTCCAAATTTAAATTCTGATTTGAAGAGATAAAATCAAATCTCCAAATATCTTCAAGGATTCTGCTCTGCTTTGACTGCTTCATTTCCTATAATTGCCCAATACCCCTTACTCTCCTCCAAATTCCTCTTGCGCCCGAAAACCGTGATCTGTTACAAATAAAACATTTAAAGTGCACAATAATCACGTAAAATCACAGCTAATCCCAATAAAATAAACAACGTAATTAACACACATCAGTTAGGGACCAAATAAACAATTTAGTCTTTGGTTAACTTTGACCGTAAATATAAATTAATATGTACATAATAAATATATCATGTAAGATATTCTTGAATTCATCTTAAAATATATTTTCTAAATATCAATTTTCCATGCGGAATTGGTATATATAGCTAGAGATATTGACTGCCAAACATGATCATTGAAGACCGTGAAAAAATAAACATGCCAATACGTGTGGAACAGATGTAGTACTAACTGAACATAAAAAAATAAAAATTTACAGAAAACATGATGTGATGGTACTCATTATCTACTAGAGGTTTCAAATATATAACACGGTGTTCTAATTTTGCAACATTATGTGTAACTTCTATATATATATATATTGGTCATTTTCAATTACATGGTTACCAAATTTGTTGGAAATAAATCAAACATAATCCCTTCAAGGAGTGCAACAAACTACGTGGGAAGATTTTGAAACATTATATCATGCACATGCAACTTCACTTGGATTTTCTGTACAGAAGTCGACACAGAGACTAACAAATGTTGACACCAGTAGCCAACAATGTTGACACCAGTAGAGCATGGAAAAAGATCCAAAGTATATATGTTGCTGATGAAGAGCGCCAATTTCTTCATCCACATCAGCTACACAGTGAGGATTCTTAAGAGCATATCATTATCCCTGAGGTTCAGCATGTGCCAGTAATGCCACAAGAGCTCTTGTCAGCACATAGTTTGTATACCGCTTTGCTGTGCGACTGCGTGTCTGAGAGCAGGTGTTCATACGATGACTCGTAGTTGGTGGAGATGACATAGGAGAGCCTTCAGAAAGCATCAGTGAAGAGACAGGTGTCGGGGAACTGGCAGATGGTGATAGGATTGATGTATTAGAAAAATCCCTAATGGTTGGCAAAAGAGTTGTAGAAGGGCCAGACAAATCATCCAAGTCATGATCAATTAATGTTGAGACATCTAGAGATTCTAAAGCAGTGCAGGCAATATCTATAGCAAATGGGAAAGAAGTCCATCAAATCGGGCATGACGAGTGAGATAAACCTTCTTAGAGATTGGATCCGAACAACGAAAACCCTTATATCAAGCTCTAAACCCACAAAAATGCATGAGGTACTACAAGGAGCCATTTTGTGGGGAGCAAATGGTCGAATGAAAGGATACACCAGACATCTAAAAGGGTGAAAAATTTAGTAGTCTGGATAATGACCATAGAGCAGAGAATATGGTGAGGCGTTGCAAAGAACAGGTGTGGGAAGCATGTTGATGGTGTCGGTAGCCATGGAAAAATCAACATCCCAATACGAGATTGGTAAGCCAGAGGAGAAAATTATCGATAAACCCATCTCTACCCAACTGCCTTTAATTGAGGTCCAAAAGGGGTTCCAAATTGGCAGTTCTGAAGGAAGAAAACCGTCGATTTTGGAAGTTCTTTCCCACGTCATATTTTTATTTTAAAGGCGGTTCTGTATAGAATCACCTTTAATGGGCACATTTTTTTGGCCGAAGGAAGAAACCCAATATACTTAAGTATTTTTAGGCATTTTAGTTCCCTTCGACGCTGTTCCTCGTTGTTCTCTTCCTTTCTTATGCTTCTCTTCCTCACTATTCTCTTCCACGCCGCCCACCGCTGCCTCCATTCCACCATCGCTCGCTATTTCACGCCGCCTCCATCCCACCGCTTTCACCTTCATCCCACCACTGCTCTAGCCAAGGCCTCCGCTGCTTGCTACCACTGGAGATCGACTCTGCTCACCACCACCATAGAAGCCAACATTGGGGAGAGGTTGGATGCCACTCACCACCAATTGGTTGCTCGACTCTATCCCCTCACCACCCCTCGGTTGCTTAACTCTGCCGTGCCTCTAGGGTTTCTAATGCTTGTGTCTTTGATTGTTTTTTTGTTACTTCTAATCCCTATTTCTAATTGAATCCAATGTTGCTAGGATTATGTCTTTGTCAACTTTGATGTTACTGTGTTGTGTGTTTCAGATCTGGGTATTCCTCGGTGCCGGAAATAGATTGGTTTTCTGGCAGCTATTTTTTTAGAAGGGCAGAAATAGGTTTTGAGTTTGGAACCTATCATATTTTTTAGTTTGAAAGATATTAATGGTGATTTTATCAACCTTTCAAAGGCGGTTAAGAACCATCTTTTTAAAGGTTGTTCGCAGAACCGCCTTTAATTGAAGACGCTCAAAGGTGTGACCAGAGAACGCATTTTGAAAGTGTCTTCTCTGGTCCGATAAAACTTCCTTTAATGACCCATCACCCAACTAGTTAATGGTGGTAAGAAGAACTAAACGACTAAGATTGAATGATTCTTAAATTATTATGAAATCATTTAAGGCTCTAAACTCTAGTCATTGGAAAAATCATCATCATCTCCACCAAAAGTATCCCCATAGACCTCATCTCCATCCCTAAACTCCATTTTATCTTCCATATAATTTCCCATATCTCCTTCAATTTCTTCATCCTCTTCAAAAATGTTTATTCTTCGAGGTATTGAACTAGAAGAGGCTTAAAGACATTTCCCTTTGTCCTTTTTCACGGTTCTAACTCTTGTAATAGAGCAAGGCTCACATGCCATGAGGCTTTAGAAACAACCTCCTAAGTCAAATCATGATCACTAAACACCAAATCATCAAAATCATCACTGGCACCCTCCTTTCTCCTAACCAACCACTCATTAATATTATCAATCAGTCAAAAAATTGGATCAATATTATCCTTGTTCTTGAATTGAGAGCTTTGGGCTCTATTGGCTTTAACATAAACCAAATCATGAAAGCGAGATGTTGCCAATCTATTTCTTTTTTTGGTGTGTGACTCCAATATTTGAAGGGAAAAAATATTAGTTCAAACACAACTAGAAAGCCAAGAAAAGTTTATTTTAATAGTAAAAAATACAAATCTTACCTAATACAAGTAAGGTTAAGAACACGAACTGCAAACTTTTGCAAACGAGGAGTTGAGCTACCATAGGTATCCCACCAATCATGTAGGAAAAGTGCAAACAAAATAGTAAGAAATTAAAATTGTTTGAATATAAACAATAAATAATATAATAATAAAAGTATAAAACAGAATTTGCAACTAAATTTATACTTGGATTGACTTTGTTCCTTGCCCTTACAGCAAGACCAAGCCCAAAAATGCCTTCCTCCTTCCGAGAACAATTCAACTTTGTCATTGTCTTATCTTGAACACTTGTATCAGGCACCAACCGTGAAATACACTTGGGAGGTCGTCGTCGTACCTATCAAAGTTAATACTTTTAAGCCCTAATGCTTCCTATCTACAATTAAGTAGATAATGGCAAGTCGGGGTCGTCCACATGAAGAGGGATCTTGTTAAGTGTTTAAACATATAGCAGAGAAAACATACTAGGTATATGCACACATAGATACATATAAAAACATGTAAATGGGGGGGCATTGGTTTTGTATCCTAAGTTATCAAATTGAAAGAAAACAATTAGCAGAGCAAGAGACCTATGCTAATTTTGCAATACAACTATAGAGATGATTAAAATGATAATTAACGGAGCCTTGGGGGCAATCAACATCCACTTACAAACTTCCTATAGCTCATTGATTCATTCACTCATTCAATTATATTTATTGTCTATGGGGAATGCTATCACTTCTCATTCAAAGATCAACATTCGTTCCTTCTTAATAGTAGTTTGTAAAGACAAACAACGACCACTTGCAAACCTCATTGATGATCACCGTAGACAAACATCATCATAGGGGTATTTCATCAATGAAATTTCACCCAAGGACCATAGGTTTGATAACAAGCCTTCTACCAAAGACATAGTCATTTAACCAAACAAAACATTTATTAGGTTAAACCTAGAACAAACAACATTCAAGGTTCAACCTTTCTTTGCAACTATGGGATAAATATGAGAACAATCCACATTAACATACTCATCTAGCAAAATTACCACACATTATACACAAGAAATTCTAAATCCTTGCTTTTGGATTTCATGTCAATTGAGTTAAGAAATTTGCAACTTTCCTAACACCCTAACACTTCAATCATACAAACATTTCATATACTCAAACAACCCATGGTATAAATAAGGTAAAACACAACATTAATGACATAATAAATACTCTCCAAGAAATGTTCATAAATGAGGAAACACGGAATCTTACTACATAAGTTTGGAAGCTTCAATCAATTGCTCCAAAGAAGTAGATTTAGCTACAAGAGTTCATACTAATTAATGCTAACAAACCAAACATAATACAAGAGAATTCAAAGATGAAAAATGGTGAAAACTAGGGTTAGAAACAGTACCAAAATGCAGAAAGAAGAAGATGTGAATGAGAGGAAAGAGAATGCTATTTATAGTACAAAAGGATAAGGTTAGGTTCTATCCACACGTTGGTCGCGACTCGCGATGGGTTCATCACGACTCACGATGGGCGCTAGAACTTAATCTTGTCTTCTTTTCTTTTTCTTGTGGTAAACACTTATCTTCACAATGATTCCTCTCATTTTTCAAGTCTTCAACTCTTTGAAGAAAGTCTTCAAAAAATGGTCTTCGACGGCATCTTTGAAGCAAGTCTTCAAAGTCTTTAAAAAGTGATCTTCAATGGCCTCCGGTCTTCAAGCCTCCATGTTCTTCCTTTGTCACATAAAATTCACTTAAAAGAGGTAAAAGGGTAAAGTTGCTCTTACCCTTCCTAAGAGAATTTCAAGGTAAAACACAAGTTCTTGATAATAAAAGAGCACAAAATTGACCCCAAAAAGTACAAAATTATGAACATAAAATGGACACATCAAACCTCCCCACACTTAAACCTTACTTGCCCTCGAGTAAGAAAAAATCCAAGCATACGAAGGAAATGACATATCCACATCCTAACTATTATTCCCCCAAGTCAATACCTCACAAAACTCTCAATATCACACATATAAATGTTAAGGTCAAATGAGAAGTTTCCCACAACCCCCATTCCTAAATTTACCCAAACCATATCAACCCATCAATTTATTGATATCCCTAAAACATCTTTAAATCTCGAATTGACAATCCCAAATCCAATGGTACAAGGTGAAGCTAAAGACATGTATAAGGTTCAAAACACATGCTCCACTTTATACCAATATATTAACCTAAAAATGAAGTATATTAATGATCAAGAGTTTCATAACTTACTTCGTCTCCCCCCCCCCCTCGGTAAATTTCCCACTCCCAAGAGGTCCTCAAGATGTCAAGCTGCTCAATCCATCTGTTTGGCCACCACAACCTTATGACTTCAATGCCGGCAAATGAGTGAACACATAATATTTTTTCGAATTTCTCTCATCTTCTCTCATTTTTCCTAGGAGCCCTTTCGGGTTTTCACCTTAACCACACATCATGTTTCTTCGGCTTACATCTCACATTTTTCCACACATTTAGCCTCTCATTTTTGCCTAGGTCGCCCTCTCAGGTTTTCGACCTATCCGGAGCCCCAATGTTGCCTAAGATTCCCTCTCGGATTTTTAACTTAGTGGGATTCTTTTTATTTATAATTTTTTCATTTTACTTTCCCCCCCCCCCCCCCAATTTTCCAATTTTCTCATGATTCTCCAATCCAAAAAGTAGAAAAGTGCTTCCCAAATGTTAAGGCTAAGAAAAATATCAAAGCCAACACCATCTAAGCATATGAAAAGAAAAGCATCCCAAAACAAACGGGAAAAATATCCAAAACAAAGGGAAAAATAATCCAAAAGTAGCAAGTCCAAAAAAATATCTCCAACCCCAACCATGCAATCAGTTGGTACCCCTCCCAACACTTAGAACACTACATTTCCCTCAATGTGGAGAATAGGGAAAAATCCTACAAAGTGAAGTATGGAAAGGGTAAGGATATAGTGCTCACAAATCACTGATGTGAGGAAGAAGGGCCACCACCGAAATAGCATTGCTGATAACAAGCCAGCCAATTCTTGCTCCTCTGCCACCTAGCTCTCCACCTCTCTGCTCCCGGATCAGGGCCCGAGACACTGCCTACCTGGGACTGCATCTCATGGATGCGAGCTGATAGGTGATCAATCTCCTCATCCATGTCAATCAAGCTCTGGGAAACAAACACGTTGTGCTCCAGTATCATGATGTCTTGGCGGCGAAATCTATTCTGCATGGTCTGCATCACACACTCATAGAAATCCGGTGGAGACTAGGAGTAGTGAGGTGGCACATCATCAACCACATAGGCTCAATCTGTGGTGGAGGCTTCGGGGAGTGCTGCTATTGTCACTTGGAGAAGGGAAGGCGGTTATCATCATGCTGGACAGGAGCAGGAGCAAGACCAAGGTCGTGGAGCTCACGCTACAAGTCCTCTCTGCACGAGGAGTCAGGTGAAATTGCCAAATCTGCTAGAGGTGTATCAAACTCCAACTTCGTCTTGTTGGGTTGAGGAAGTTCTATGAATGTGACCTTCCTGGTGCCATATAACCAATGGAATACCCTCATGGCCTGGGTGGCACTGAGCATCTCGAATCGGACCAACCTCTCTGTAGTGATGAGGTAGGAAGTGCACCTCCCTAACCGATGGAACCAATCCCAGGTACTCTGCCAAGAGGCCTATTGTACCTCCAACCATAATCTCCCCCTTTGGCTTCCCTGCCACCTCTAAAATCCTCTTCATCCATAGCTCGACCCATAATCCATATCACAGTCCCTCACTAGTCAAGTGCCATAAAAAGTGAATGCCGTTGTCTGGCATATTCATCGGCTCCGCCGAGCAAAGTACTGTGCCAGCCAACAGTCGGTGCACATAACATAGTGCAGGGTGGATGATAACACTACTCTTGTCATGGAAGTTCTTCGGCCTCATGTTAATGACACTCCAAAATTGCATGTCCTCCTCAATCGATCGTTTCTGTGCATGTGGGTCCAACCTCACCTGTATCTCTACAGTGTCAAATCAAAATGCCTCCTCAACCTGCCAGACGGTCATCTGTCAAGATATATCATCCAAATGGAAAGCGATGTACCTCTCACACGGTTGATCATTTCTCATGCTGCATATCCTTACCGTGGATAGGAACTTCAGTGTATATCGCTAGTAGGAGGGGGCACTCCTTCTCATGAAACCCTCCATCCCCCCTTTTGCGAGGAGGCATTGGACTGGCTAGGTGAGCCCAAGAGCGTCCAATGTGCGCACATCTACAAAACTCGTCTCCTTGAGCTGACGGCTGGCCAAGGCCTCTTATATTTCCGCATACGACCCAGTGATCCAGGCCAAACCCATGTACCTATCTGGAGGGGGAGGTATAAGGCTCAACTCCGAAGCCGGTAGTGAAGGTGAAGGTGGAGGCGGAGCAGCGGTGCGCCCACCTCGTGGAGGAGCCTTAGGTCTCTTGGTAGGGATCATATCTAACAACCAAAACAAACAAGTCAAATGTACAGGAATATACATATATGCAATATTACAAAGTTATACTCAACCTTTAAACTATTTTTTTCAATCATCACAAGCCAAATCAAATCCATTCCAACTAGTTCAAGTCCTAATCACAATTGCATATACAATCCATGTTATTTCCAATATGCCCATATTCTCAAGTCAGTGAAATTCTCACATAGTTAAATATCTAATATGCTATATCTCACAATCACAGTCATGCCTAACTAGTTTTAGCCACCATTAGTACCTTCATAACGTCAACATTCAAGTCACATGGCTAAACTACCCTAAGCAAAATAGCATTGCATTCAAATAACAACTATGTTAAATCAAAGGGCCAACATGCCTCATATATAGTATAAGCCACAATCCATTCTCAACCAAAGCAACACTAATAGCACAATGCAAGCACAAAGCCAACACAGGTAAATCAACACACTCACAGTGAGTATAATGCTATCCCACATCCAACCAAGCCGTAAACACAATATATTCACACAGTCCCCATCAAATCAAATCAAAAGCACAATATAGTCAAAAGAATCTACAGTGTTCCAACAATCAAATTCCTAAGGCATCACACAAATTTCCCACAATATCCCACAAAATCATTTATTCAACATGATCACAATTGAAGCTTAAGAAAGTAAATAATTGTACCACTTAGATGCATAGGAATAAAAAGGAACTAAGCCCACAAGAAACTTGAATCCGAATTGCCAAAAATCACAAAATCTCCAAATTCTAGGGTTTTGTGTTTTTCAACAAATTAGGGTGATTTGTGGGTAGAGATTGGGAAGATGGAATGGGGGTGTATTGATTGGTGGTCGTGGGGTGTTGTTTAGGGTATAGTGGCGGTAAGGTGGTGGCCAGAAGGTAGTGGCGTGGTTGGAGTGGCGAAGAAGGTGAAGGGAAGAACGGAGATGGGGAAGGTTTTTTTGTTTCTGCCCGCTTTTTAATACTGCTCTAGACGCCCGTTGCAACTCGCGATGTGTTTGTCGCGACTCGTGATGGGTAGGTTAAAGGTTGCCTCTGGTCAACATTCACGCCGTGACTCATGACCACTTTCTCACAACTCGTAATGGTCCATCGCGACTCGCTGTGAGACCATCGTGACTCACAAAAAGTGGAGCCTGAGAGCTCCATTTTTTGAGCCAAAAGCTCTGATTTGGTCGCGACTTGTGACCACTTCGTCGCGAATCGTGATGGTACATCCCAACTCGCAATAAGGACGTTGCGGCTCGCAAAAAGTGGAGGTTGAGGTTCAAAAGTTTCACCAAAAATTTCTTAGCCCGTCGCAACTCGCGACGAAGTGGTCGCGACTCACAGCGGGCTACCCACCTGGCACTTAGAAAAATTTTCTGATTTCACCTCTCGTCCTAGTTTTTCCTTCTTGAATCCAAGCATTTCTCCCTTCAAAATTCCAATTCCTTGGTTTCAAATCGCTACTAAATCATGGAAAAACAAACGGCGAAAAGCATAAGGGAAAACAATGGAACTAATGAAAAAGAATTCAAAATCAAGTAACATCAATGGTAAGTTATGATTGACGACCTGGATGATCAAAATCAAGTATTTTTAACGTCATCGGCATGACTCACTCTCTTTTCTTAGAGCTTACTCACAAACCGGATCAAGGAGATCAACATCATCTCCCTTCTCCGGCACAAAATTATCGTGGTAAGGCTTCAAACGTTATTCATTGACTTTGAATGTATTGGACTTAGCTTGATCTAGGATCTCCACTGTGCCATGCGGGAATACCTTCACCACCTCAAAAATTCTGATCCATCGGGACCTCAACTTACTAGGAAATACATGAGGGCGGGATTGGAATATGAGGACTTTTTTACCTACGTCAAATTCCTTCCTAATGATCATCTTGTCGTGCCACACCTTTGTCTTTTCCTTATAGATTATGGCGTTCTTATAGGACTCCCTCCGGATCTCATCTAGTTCATCCAATTGTAACTTCCTATGCAAATTGGCTTCATCTATATTGAGATTGAATTCTTTGACCGTCCAGTAAGCCTTATGTTGAATTTCCACCAGTAGGTGATAGGGCTTACCAAACACTAACTGTTATGGGACATACCAATTGGTGTCTTGTAAGCCATCCTATACGCTCACAAGGCATCATTCAACCGAGAACTCCAATCCTTTCGGTTAGAGTTAACCATTTTTTGAAGGATGGACTTAATTTCCCGATTGGGGCTTGCCCGTTGGTTTGTGGGTGATAGGCGGTGGATGTCTTGTGAGTGACGCTATACTTCTTCAAGAGTGCCTCTATGGTCCGATTGCAAAAATGGGTGCCACGGTCACTAATCAAGGCTCAAAGTACCCCAAACCTAGAGAAGATGTTATCTTTCAAGAATTCTGCAACCACTTTAGAATCGTCAGTCCTAGTGAATTTTGCTTCAACCCATTTCGACACATAATCAACGGCAAAAAGAATATATGTAAAGCCATAAGAACTAGGGAAAGGTCCCATAAAGTCAATACCCCAAACATCAAAGATTTCACAATATAGCAGAGCTTTTTTGGGCATCTCATTTCTAGATGAGATATTTCCTACTCTCTAGCACTTATCACAAGCCTTATAAAATATGTATGCATTCTTATTCAAAGTAGGCCAATAGTAAACCACTTTCTAAGACTTTAGTAGCAGTCATTTTAGCTCCAAAATGACTGCCACGTGCATGAGAATGACAAAAAGTGAGAATCAAATGTACTTCATTATCGGGGATGCATCTCCTAAAAACTTGGTCTACACAATGTTTCCACAAAAAGGGATCATCCCACACATAATATTTAGCATCACTTTTTAGCTTATCTTTCTATGCCTTAGAAAAGTGAGGATGAAATTTACCAGAGACAAGAAAGTTCACAATGTTGACATACCACGGTTGGAGGTCCCTGATAGCGAACAATCCTTCATTAGGGAGCTCTTCCCGTAGTTTCTCCTTCATTGATAGATTTACCTCACTATCTTGGCATGGTTGCAACCGGCTCAGATAATCAGCCACGAGGTTCTCTGTGCCCTTCTTGTCTCGCACCTCTAACTCAAGTTCACTTAATAGAAGGATCCTCCTAATCAATCTTGGCTTGGCCTCTAACTTCATCATCAAGTGATGAAACGCTGCATGGTCATTGTACACAATAACTTTTATACCAAGCAAGTAAGATCAAAAATTTTCCAAAGAAAATACCAACGCTAGCAACTCCTTTTCTGTGGTAGAGTAGTTTCTTTGGGCATCATTGAGAGACATAGATGCGTACTATGGCATGAGGCACTCTCCCTACCCTTTGACCAAGTACTACTCCAATGGCACAATCACTGGCATTGCACATATCTCAAAAGGTAACAACCAATCTAAGGGTTGTATGATAGAAGCCGAGACCAACCTTCCTTTCAATGTATCGAAGGCCCCTTTACAACCCTCATCCATCACAAATTCCACCTCCTTTTGCAACAACTTGCATAAAAGAGATGCTATCTTTGAGAATTCCTTGATAAACCAACGGCAGAATCCTGCATGGCCAAGAAAAGAGTGCACTTGGATAAGGCAAAGCTTGAATTGTGTCTATATTTGCCTTGTCAACCTCAATACCCTTAGAGGAGATAACATGACCTAAGACAATGCCTTGCTCTACCATTAAATGACACTTCTCAGAATTTAACACAAGATTAGTATTAATGCAGCATTTAAGAACTTGTGCCAAACTTGCTAAACAGTTGTCAAAAGAATTATCATGAATGGTGAAATCATCCATGAATACCTCGATAAAATTTTCAACAAATACTAAGAAAATTCTTACCATACATCTTTAGAAAGTTGCGGGGGCGTTACATAACCCGAAAGGCATACCCCGGTAGGCAAACGTACCAGAGGGGCACATGAAAGTGGTCTTTTCTTGGTGTTCCGAGGCGATAGTTACTTGAAAATACCCTGAGTACCCGTCCAAAAAGAAATATAAGGGGTGACTTGCTAACTTCTCGAGAATTTGATCAATGAATAGCAACGGGAAGTGATCCTTTCAGGTTTCCGCATTTGGCCTCTGGTAGTCAATGCAAATGTGCCACCCATTTTGAACTCGAGTGGGTACCATTTCAGCCTTCTCATTTTTTACCACTGTCACCCCACTCTTCTCAGGTACCACTTGAGTTGGACTCACCCACTTGCTATCCGAGATCGGATAGATCATGCGCACTTAGAGCAACTTAAGAATTTCCACCTTTACCACTTCCATCACAGGCAGGTTTAAACGGTGTTGGGGTTGTCGCACGGGTCTCGCATCTTTTTCCAACAAAATTATATGCATGCAAGTGGATGGACTTATGCCTTTGATGTTGGAAATAGTCCATCCTATTGCTTCCTTATTCTCCCGTAGCACCACCATTAACTTTTCCTCTTGCTCTTTGATGAGCTTGCTTGAAATGATGACCGAAAGCGTCTCCTCTTACCTAAGAAATACGTACTTGAGGTCACTTTGTAAAGGTTTAAGCTCAATCACCGGAGCTTTCACAAGTGATGGGAGGAATTTCGGTTCTTCGGTGTTCTCTAAGACTAGAGGGTCAGGACTTTTTACCACTTCCTGAAGAATGCTTAACTCCTCAATGCTTTCCTTTAAGTTAGTACTCATGGAATATACAAGACATGCATTTTCAACATCATTTTCCAAAGAAAATAACAAGGAATCATCACCACTCAATTCAAAAACATCTTGTACCACATTGTCAACAAAATCAATAGCATGACTAGAGTACTCTTCAAGAGGATACTTCATAGAGTCATTTATGTTAAACTCTACTTTAATCCCATCAAATTCCATGGTGAGGGTACCATTATGCACATCAATGATGGTCCTAAAGGTCTTCAAAAATGGCATCCCCAACAAGATTGGGGCAGCATGTTTATCATGCTCCATGTCTAGGACATAAAAATCTATGGGGAATACTAAGAAATCCACCCTAACCAACACATCCTCGAATGATCGGCTAGTTGGATCACCACCCCGGTTTTGTGCAAAGTACCAAGATTGATGCTTTCATACAAAGAGTAAGGAATTACATTTATTGATGCACCTAAGTAAAGCATTGCTTTTTTGAAATGTGCATTCCCTATTATGCAAGGGTTTGTGAACATGCCGGGATCGCTACATTTAGGGGGTAACTCCCTTTGGTACAAAGTGGAGACATGTTCACTTTTCCCATTTTTAAGCTTGTTCTTCGTTCTTTGTTTCCTATTTACCACACATAATTCCTTAAATTGTTTTGCATAGCTAGGAATTTGCTCAATAGCATTCAAAAGAGGGATATTTATCTCATACCTACGAAAGACTTTGTAGATGTCTTTGTTGGATTCCTCCATCCATTTTTCCTTTAGAGCTTTCGGGGATGGTGGTTCCAGCACATATGGGGAAATTTCCACCACTCTTGCCTTCTTGTGAGGAGGGGATGGACGTTTGGGATTGGAAGTTGATTTCTCAACGGTGATCTCCTCTTCCTTCTTCTCTACCTTCCTTGCTTGCTCCTTGACCACCTCCTCATTCTCTTCCTCCACTTCTTTCTCAAGTATTTCAAGCCTTCTAGGTTCATTTTCAACAACTTCACCAACCGGGGGAGAGCTAACCTCTTTACCACTTCTCAAAGTGATAGCATTAGCATTTTGTCGGGGATTAATCTCCAGTTGGGAGGTAAGTTCGCCCTTTTCCTGGGCCTCCATCTGATTCACCACTTGAGCTATTTGGCTCACTTGAGTTTCCAAGTTATTGATGCTCGCCTTGGCTTCATCTTGGAATTTTTTGCCTTTTTCCACACACATGCTCAACCGGTGAATGGCTTGCATCACCTCATCTTTTGTTAACCCCAAGATCTCCCCTTGGTCTCTGGGCCTTTGAAATTATTGCTGAGGTAGCCTATATTGTTATAGAGGAGGCCAATACGGTTGAGGGGATATCACGATTTCCCGAATTGTACGACCAGTTTCGGTACCCTTGGTAACCTTGGTAGCCTTAATGACCTTGGTAGCCTTGCCCATCTTAATATCCTTGGTTTCCTTGGTTTCCTTGGTAGCCTTGATTTACTTGATACCCCATGGCACTCACCTCCTCTACATAGTCCTCTTGTAAAGTAAGGCAAGTGTCTGTAGCATGCGTCAAGTAACAAATTTCACATGATTTAACATGTGGCTCATTCCCGGGCTTTGTCATCAATGATTTCACCATAGATTCAAGGGCCAACACTTGGTCCTCAAGCTTCCCACTATTGGAAGAGTCACTTGCAGGCATTGGATTTCTCCTTCTCAAATCGGCCCTTGAGATAAAATTCCTTATTCTTCCGCTAGTTCTCATACAATTGCATAGCCTCGGATGACATCTTGTTCCCAAGGGTGCAACCATAAGAAATTCTCATCAACCTTTGATCCTCATCAAGAAGAGTAATGTAGAAGTAATAGGCCAAATCCCCCTCCGAATAACCGTGGTAAGGACAACTTGTGAGAAGCTTCTTGAACCTCTCCCGATAGTCGAAGAGAGATTCTTCATACCATTGGAGGATGTTACTTATGTACTTCAAGGCGGCATATTTCGAGGCCGGGAAGCATTTGGCTAGAAACTTCATTTTCATGCCAAGTCAACTCTTATGCTCTTGGATGGTAGGCAGTGGAGCCAATCCCTTGCACATCCCTTAGTGTGAACGGGAATGCCTTCAACTTATAAAAATCCTTATATACTCCATGAGGAACATAAAAAGTGAAACTCGGTGAGGTGTTTGTTGGCATTCTTCCCTTGCCTACCAAGGAAGATGGGTAGCATGTTTATGAACCCGGTCTTTATCTCGAAGTGCATGTTTGGTCCAACCAAGGGATACTCAATGCATATTGGTTGTAGATCAAGGTTGGGGGCCATGATATCTCTCAACAATGCTTGACAAAGGAATCTCCCTTCCGTGGAGTGGAGGAGCTCTCCCTTCAAGAGGAGGATGTTGATGTCCTCCTCTTGGATGCTTATCTTCGTGCTCATGTTGATGCTCCATAGAATTGGAATTATCCAAAAAATGGTCATTGGGAGGGGTGTTATTCACATTTTCCAAAGAAAGCCTCCTAGCCAGTCTCAAATTCAACTCTAACTCAGGGTCGTAATGTAGGGGTTCTTGTGAAGAGGATCGCGTACGAACCATACACCAAAATCTTGAAAAATATGTCTCCAAGCCAAGCAAAAATGGCAAGTCAACTAAGAAATCAAAATAAAAGCAAACTAACAATTATTTATAACGAGCACATAATCACACATAATATGCCTAAACACTTAAAAATAAACGCCTATTCCCTGGAAGCGATGCCAAAATTAAGGAGGTCATCGTTGTACCTCTCAAAGTTAATACTTTTAAACCCTAATGCTTCATATCTACAATTAAGTAAATAATGGCAAGTCGGGGTTGTCCATGAGAAGAGGGATCTTGTTAAGTGTTTAAACATATAAGGGAGAAAATATACAAGGCGTATACATACATAGATACGTATAAAAGCTTGGTTTTTTATCCTAAGTTATCAAATTGAAAGACAACAATTAGCAAAACAAGAGAACTATTCTAATCATGCAATACAACTAAAGAGATGATTATAATGATAATTAACTGAACCTTGGGGGCAATCGATTTCCACTTCCAAACTTCGTATAGCTCATTGATTCATTCACTCATTCAATTATATGTATTGTCTATGGGGAATGCTATCACTTCTCATTCAAGATCAACATTCGTTCCTTCTAAATAGTAGTTTGAAAAGACAAACAACGACCATTTGCAAACCTCATTGACGATCACCCTAGACAAACAACATTATATGGGTATTTCATCAATAGCATTTCACCAAAGGACCATAGGTTTGATAACAACAAGCCTTCTACCAAAGACATAGTCATTTAACCAAACAAAGCATTTATTAGGTTAAACCTAGAGCAAACAACATTCAAGGTTCAACATTTCTTTGCAACTATGGGATAAATATGAGAACAATCCACATTAACATACTCATCTAGCAAGAGTTACCACACATTATACACAAGAATTTCTAAATCCATCCTTTTGGATTTCATGTCAAATGAGTTAAGAAATTTGCAACTTTCCTAATGCCTTAACACTTCAATCATACAAACACTTCATATACTCAAAAAACCCATGGTATAAATGAGGTAAACACAACATTAATGGCATAATAAATGCTCTCCAATAAATGTTCAACATAGAATCTTACAACATAAGTTTGGAAGCTTCAATCAATTGCTCCCAAGAACTAGATTTACCTACAAGAGTTTATACTAATTAATGCTAACAAACCAAACATAATATAAGAGAATTCAAGATGAAAAATGGTGAAAACTAGGGTTCGAAACAGTACCAAAATGCATAAATAAGAAGATGTGAATGAGAGGAAAGAGAGTGCTATTTATAGTACAAAAAGGATAAGGTTAGGTTCTGGCCACCCATTGGTCGCGATTCGCGATGGGTTTGTCACGACTCACGACGGGCGCCAGAACTTAACCTTGTCTTCTTTTCGTTTTCTTGTGGTAAACACTTATCTTCACAATGATTCCTCTCATTTTTCATGTCTTCAACTATTTGAAGAAAGTCTTCAAAAAATGGTCTTCGATGGCCTCCGGTCTTCGAAGCAAGTCTTCGAAAAGTGATCCCCAATGGCCTCCGGTCTTCAAGCCTCCATGTTCTTCCTTTGCCATGCAAAATCCACTTAAAAAAGATAAAAGAGTGTAAAGTTTCTCTTACCCCTCCTAAGAGAATTTCAATGCAAAACACAAGCTCTTGATAATAATAGAGCACAAAAGTGACCCCAAAAAGTACTAAATTATGCACATAAAATGGACACATCAACAATCATACAAGCCTTTCATAACTTCTTCACATGCTACAATAGTTGAGTTCTTTAAAATAACTCCGGATTAGGTAATAATCAACAACATGCAATGGTCGATGAAGTTGGACATTCCACCTTTCATCAATAATTTCAAATGCCCTCATGTATTCAGGTTTCCTTTCCCAAATGCCTTAGCAATTGCCTCTTTAGCCCTATCCATAGCTTCATTAATGTATCCAATGATTGTTTTTTTTATCTCCATCAACCATTCTCAAAACCTTCACTAAAAGACTGGTCAAGTTCAAAGCAAACAACACATTCTTCCAATAAGAATCTCACAGTAAAATACAAGACACATGCTTTGCTTCCGCCTCATTAACCGCTTACTGCTTTACCATTCTTGAGAAGTCACCAACTTTCTCAAATTGTTTTTTTGCTTATAAAGACTAGAAAGTGTGATGAATGAAGTTGTAACAATGAGCTTATGCATATTATGTTGATTGGTAAACTTCCTCAATAGATTCACACGAGAAACACTTGTTACAAGATAAGCAAGGACCTCTATGCTCTTTTTCAAGGTCGACTCTATTTATGGCATTTTTCCAAGATCTTCTGGCGTCAAATTAAGAAAACGTGTTGCTCACAGAGTCCAGTATAAATGTGGCCTTTTTGTTTCCTACATTTCCCATAAATAAGAAAACTAAAAGTTAGTAACTAAAACTAAAAAATTAAATTACTAAACCAAAAAAATGAAATATTACAAAATCTGAACTTTGAAGTTATAATATCAAAGTTGAAATTAAAAGTACCTGTTTAACATATGCACAACCATTGTGTGACAAAACTTGAACAACATTTTGCTCCAATCTCATCAATCAATTAATCAAGCAGCTTAAAAACATAATCTGCATCCTTCTTAACTTCAGGAGCCTCGATGAACTTAAAAATACCGAATCTTTTGGAGAGTTCATAAGAAGATTGATGATGTCCTTATTCACCACGCTATCTTTCCAACTATCGGAGAAAATCGAACAACCCTTCTTGGCCCATTCTTCCTCATGCACTACCATTTTCCTTTTTGTACTCTCCTCCTATTTTTCAACAAAGAAACACGGAGCTCATGCATTGAATGTGGCTTGAATCCTGGCCTGAAATTTGCAATCGAATTCATTGCTATATGAAAGCTACCATGGTTACAGCATTGAATGGAAGCCCAACATCATAAAACCACCTAGCAAGGCCTCCTCAAATTTTATCTCTCAACTCCTTGGCACAAACTTCATTAATAGTTTGCTTCTTACAACTTTTTCCCTTACCTCTTTTCAAGTTTTTTGAAATAGGACTAAAACCCAAGTCAAGTGTTCCTTTTATCCTTTTCATTGAATTTGAAGTTGCACAAACCTCTGTACACTCAACTTCATCATTATCATCATCTTCTTCATGATGACTTGACTGTTCAAAAGGCATAAATGAATTGGTAGACTCTTTGCATCCAACTTGTTTAGCATAAGAGCTCTAAGTTATTCATGAATGTGCTTAGGGGCATTTTTTTAAAGCCATTTGATGCTCTTGTAAAACCACCAACCAAATGCTGCTTTTCTTTATACACACATCCACTAGTTAGGGTACCACAAAAGATGCAAGTAAATTTCTTTGTTAAAGCATCAACCCTAATAAACTTCCTACCAGGATCAATACCACTACTCTCAGTATTAAAATTTAATGCTCCAAAAGATTCCATCTGCAATATCATGAAAACAAGCACATAAACAAAAAAACATCATTATTATGAAACCATCACCAAGCTTAAACTGATGTAAACTCTCTTTATTTGGAGAAAAAAAAGACAGACGATGCTTAAATTGAAGCAAACAATGTATATTTTGAGAAAAAAATGACAGTTCATACTTAAAAACTAAAACAAATGGTCAGAATATAATTCTTTTTTTTTGAAAAAATACATTTTGCAGTTGAGATGAGAAGAAGAAATAAGAAAATGTACCTGATATGTTATCATTCGCCATTGACTTTTAGGGAAAACTGGAGCAGAGAGGAGATGAAGGCGTACAGTGAAGGAGATGATAATGAGGCCGTAGGTACAGAGAAGAGAAAACTGGAGTCGTTTCTTTATTTTGTTAAATTTCCTAAATTAGTTAATCCCTAAAAGCTACTCCTTTTCAACCCAAAATATAGAAACTCATTTCAGTCCAAAATATTTAATTATAATATATATATATATATTTATATATAAACCCATTTCAGCCTAAAAGCATGATTTTCGTAGCGCTTTGCAGTTCGACAAAAGCGCTAAAAAGGATGCACTTTTCGCTTGGTTGTGCACTTCTTGATACAAATCACTCCACCATGCGCTTATCGCTTTAAGCGTGCTTTTTAAAACCCAACAAAGTGGTATCAAACCCTTGTTCAGTGTTCTTTGGTTTTCTTGGATTTTGACTTGTTTGGTATTTATTTGAATGATGGAGGTAAATGTAGACAAGATGATTTGTTTGAATGACACCAATTACCACAAATGGAAAGGAAAAATGAAAGATCTTTTGATTGTAAAAAGGATGCATTTACCCATCTTTGCTTCCGCTAAGCCTACACATTATTGTGATGAAGATTGGGAGTTTAAACATTGTTCATGTACGAGGCTAAGGCTTCGTTGAGCCAGTAGAGACTAAATCACAACTTGAGGGCAGCCCAACAAGGCCTCATAACAGGTCGGGGATTAGGCCTCATTGGAAAGGGTCCTAGGGTTTAGGCACATTTAGGGTTTAGGCAATTGTTTCTAGGAAGGTATAAAATGTAGAGGTATGTCATTTGTTTTGACTCAATCACTATTCATTATCTGGCCGCCAGAGAATGACTTGAGCATCAAAGTCTCTCCCCCTGGAATACCGTGGGGCTTGTTTCTTTCGCAGGTGTTGGATTGTCGCTGATAGATCGAAGTTGGGCTTAGATCAGTTCTCGGATACATTAAGCATCTACAAGTTTTTGGTTTTATTAGGCAATGGATTGAAGATAATGTTCTTAGTCATATTGCTAATGAGACTCATGTTAGAACTTTGTGAGATAAGTTGGAGACTTTGTATGTTTCTAAGACTGGCAATAATAAATTGTACATGTTGAGCCAAATGTGCAATTTGAATAGTAGGGAAGGTATTTCAATTTTTCTGATCAAGTAAATGATTTTCAAGGTATTTTTTATCAGTTGTCCGGTTCGGGCATTACTTTTGAAGATGAAGTGCAAGCTTTGTTTCTTCTTAATACTCTACTTGATTCTCAGGACACCTTGAAGGTTTCTTTGGCAAATTTATGCTCCTGGAGGTAGTGCTACCATTAACTACATTAAGAGTGGCATTTTGAATGAAGAGATGAGGAGGAGGTCTCAAGCTTTATCGTCGCGCTCAGATATTATATGTGTTGAAGAAAGGGGCAGAACCATGACCAAGTATCAGGGGAAAGAGTGGGAGAAAAGAAAAAGAAAGTCAAAATCACGCTACAAGAATGTCTCTTGTCATCATTGTGGTAAACGTGGGCATCTCAAGAAAAATTTCTTCAAGTTGAAGAATGAGAAGAAAAATGGTGGTGGTGAATCGAAGGATGTGGCCAATGATGTGTGTACCATTTCTGTGATTGGTGATCTTCTTGTTGCTTATGATGAGCATGTTATCAACCTTTTTTAGTTGGATTCCAGTTGGTTTATTGATAGTGGAGATGTTGTTCATGTTACTTCGAGGAGGAAATTGTTTTCATCTTATACTACCGATGATTTTGGAGTGATGATGATGGGAAATGATAACTACATCAAGGTGGTTGGCATGGAACTGTCTACCTAGAAACCAAGTTGGGATCAAGGTTGGTACTTTATGATGTAAAGCATGCACTGGATATTTACTATAATCTTATATTAGTTGGTTGTCTTAATGATAATGGTTTCCATAGTTCTATGGGTAATGGCCATTGGAAGCTCACTAAGAGTTCTTTGGTTTTGGCTCAAGCAAGGAAATGCAACAACTTGTATATCATGGAGGCATCATTTTCAGGTAGCTTAATCAATGTGGTTGGAAATGATGACTTGCAACAATTATGACATCGGAGGCTTAGCCACATGAGCAATAAGGGAATTGACTGTTTAACCAAGAAGAATCTCCTTTTAGGCATCAAAGGTGTGAAGCTGAAGAGTTGTGATCATTGTTTGGCTGGGAAGCAAAATAGGGTATCCTTCAAGAGTAATTCTCCTTCAAGGAAGTCAAAGTTGTTTGAGCTCGTGCATTCCAATGTTAGTGGCCCTTTCAAGGTATGATCTCACTTTGTTTTGTGACCTTTATTCTTGATTGTTCTAGGAAGATTTTGGTCTATGTGTTAAATTCCAAGGACCAGGTGCTTGAGAAATTTAAGGAGTTTCATGCCTTAGTGAAGAGGCAAACTGGCAAGAAGTTGAAGGTCATTTGTTCCAACAATGGTGGTGTGTATTGCTGTCCATTTCATTCTTATTGTAAGAGCCATGGTATTCAACATCAAAAAAATCCTCCTAAGACTCCTCAGTTGAATGGTTTGGCAGAAAGAATGAATAGAACCTTAGTTGAGAAAGTTAGATGCTTGGTTTTAGGGGCAGGGTTACCTAATTCTTTTTGGGCTGAGGCTTTGAGTATAGACACTTATGTGATTGATCTATCTCCTATTGTTTCTTTGGAAGCTAATGTTCCTGACAGAGTATGGTTTGGTAAAGATGTTTCCTATAACCATCTTCATGTCTTTGGTCGTAAAGCTTATGTGCACATTCCAAAAGATGAAAGGTCCAAGTTAGATATGATTGCAAGGTCGTTTATCTTTATTGGTTATGGTCTTGATAACTTTGGCCATAGGTTTTATAATCCAATTGAGAAGAAGCTAGTTAGAAGTCGAGATGTGGTATTCTTTGAAGATCATACCATTGAAGATATTGGAAAGGCTCAAAAGGTGAGCTCTGAAAGTTCTGAGTACTTGATTGATATTAATCTAACTCAAGTGGATCGTGCAGCTGAATAGGTGGTTCACGAAGTCCACGATGATAATCATGAAGATGAGAAGCAAGGTGGAAATGATCCTCATTTGAATTATGTTGAAAACGATGAGGATGAGTTCATTGTAGAGCCTATAATTGAGCTTAGGAGGTCTACATGGGAAATAATACCTCCATCTCTTTTATATTAGAATAATTATGTTTTTCTAACTAACCAGGGAGAACCCGAATGCTATGAAGAAGCTATGGAGAGTGATGATAAATTCAAGTGGATTGAAGTCATGAATGATGACATGGAGTCTCTCAAAGAAATTCATACCTATGATGTTGTTGAGTTACCTAAGGAAAAGAGAGCTTTGAAAAATCAATGGGTTTATAAATTGAAGCATGATGACAAGTCTATGTTTCCACGGTATAAAGATCAGTTGGTTTCTAAGGGTTTCAGTCAAATAAAAGGGGTTGATTTTGATGAGATTTTATCTCTGGTTGTGAAGATGACTTCCATCATAGTTGTGTTGGGCTTAGCGATGTGAAGATTGGTTTTCTTCATGGTGAGTTGAATGAGAAAACCTACATGGAGCAGCCTGAAGGTTTCAAGTTGAAAGGGAAAGAGTTTTTTGTGCAAGTTGAGAAAGATTTTGTATGGCTTGAAGTAAGCTCCTCGGCAATGGTACAAGAAGTTTGAGTCTATATTTAAGAAGTTTGACTACAAGAAGATTAATTCTGACTATTGTGTTTTTGTACAAAATTCTCTAAGAATTATTTCATCATTGTGTTGCTCTATGTGGATGATATGCTTATTGTTGGTCAGAGTGCTTCTAGGATCAATAGGTTGAAATAAGAGTTGAGCAAGTTCTTCGTGATGAAGAATTTGGGTCCAGCAAGGCAAATACTTAGCATGGAGGTTACTCATGACAGAGCTGGTAGAAAGTTGTGGCTATCTTAGAAGAACTATGTAGAGATGATGCTTCAAAGATTTCAAATGGATGGTGCTAAACCTGTGGGTACACCTTTGACTTCTCATTTTAAATTTGATAGCAAGTCTTCTGATGATGATGAAGGGAAAGATAATATGAAGAATATTCCTTATACCTCGGATGTTGGTAGCATGATATATGTTATGGTGTGTATAAGGCCTGACTTTGCTCATGCAGTAGGTGTGGTCAGTCGTTACCTATCTAATCCTATGATGGTGCCTTCGGATGCTGTGAAGTGGACTTTGAGATATTTTCGTGGTACTACACATTTATTGCTTTGTTTTTGAAACCAAAGCCTATTCCTATTTGATACTGTGATTCTGATTTAGCGGGTGTTGTTACGTGTAAATCTGCTTCAGTTTATTTTACTTCCTTTGCGGGTGGGATGTGAGTTGGCAATCAAGATTGCAAAAGTGCATTATTTTGTCTACCACTGAATCTGAGGATGTTGTAGTTGTTGAAGCGGGCAAAGAGCTTTTATGGATGAAAGATTTCTTTGTGAACTCTTATATAAACAAGAGAGGTTTGTCTTGTTATGTGATGGTAAGAGTGTGATTCATTTTGGTAAGCATCCCACATCTCATGGAAGGACAAAGCATATTGATGTTCGGTATCACTGGATACAAGATGCTTTGGAGTTTAAGGTGTTTGAACTTGAGAAGAGAATATATGGTTGACAATGGTTTAGACATATTGACTAAGGTATTACCGAGAGGCAAGTTTGAAGTTTGCAAAGATATTTCCGGCTTGGCAATTTCCTCCACATAGTCGAAAAGGGGGAGAATTGTTGGGTTTTTCCTCCTATGTGAAGAAATTAGTCCCAAACATTTGTGGATTTTGGCCCAAACTAAAAGGGAGCTAGGAGGTCATCGGCGTACCTATCAAAGTTAATATTTATAAGCCCTAAACGGTACTTATCTACAACTAAGTAGATAATGGTAATTCGGGGTTATCCATGAGAAGAGGAACCTTTCTAAGGGTTTAAACATATAAGGTGGATACTAGACTAGATAGATATACATAAACATATAAAAGCACATAAAGGGGGGGGGTGCAGTTGATTTTCCTAAATTATGAATTTAAAAGACAGCAACTAGCAAAGCAAGGTAACAATGCTATTCATGCAACAAACAATTAAAACGATTGAAAAATTAACAATTGGCAAAGCCTTGTGGGCAATTGATCCTCTCTTCCAAACCTCTTATAGATCCAAAATTCATTCACTTATTCATTCATATTTAATGCCTATGGTGAATGCTATTACTTCATTTCGAAGATAAACATTCCTTTCTTCTTAAGAGTAATTTGCAAACGTAATCAATGACATTTTGCAAACCTCATTAATAATCACTTTAGATAAACAATGCCTAATGGTATTTCATAAATGGCATTATACACGAAGAACCATAGATTTGATAACATTAAACATTCTACCAAATGCATAGTCATTTAACCAAACAAGGCCTTTATTAGGCTAAACCTAGAACAAACCACATTCAAGATTCAATATGATAACAATCCACATTAACATACTCATCTAGCAAGATTCACATCACATTATACACAAGAAGTTCTAATTCACTAATACCCATGAAAACATGTCTAACTCCCGAATTGATATTCCCAAAGTCCAATGGCATACAATGAAGTCAAAACCATATGAGAGGTTCAAACACATACTTCATTCTATACCAATATATCTACCCAGACATATCAAAAATCAAGAATTTCAAACCTTTGCTTTCCCTGCTAAGTTACCTAATCACAAGAAGTCTCGTGATTTTAAGCTAACCTATCCATCTATATATCAACCGCAACCTTATGACTCCAACGCTGACAAATAAGTAAAATTGTAGCACGTTTTTTTCTTTTTCTCTCTTTGTCTCATTTTGCCTAGGAACCCTTTCGGGTTTTCATCCTAGCCACACATCATGTTTCTTTGGCTCGCATCTCACCCACACATTTATCCTCTCATTTTTACCTAGACCTCCCTTTCGGTTTTTGGCTTAACCGGTCCCCCAATCTTGCCTAAATTGTCCTCTCGTGTTTTCAACTTAGCAGGTTATCTTTTTTATTTTTGTTCTTTTTCATTTCTATTATGTTAAAAAAATTTATTTTTCTGTGTTTTTCCAATCAAAAGTAGCAAAAGGTTTTCCACACATCAAAGCTAACAAAAACATATGAATACATCCAAGGAAAGCATCCAAAACAAAGAAAACATCCCAAATCATCCAAGCTAAAATCATCCCAAAGAAAACAGTAGTTGCTAAACCCCCTCCCCACCCTTAAAACACTACATTGCCCTCAATGTAGACAAAACAGGGCAAAAATATACAAATCAAAGTAGGGGGAGTGCAAGAAAAATATGCTCACGATCACTATTGTGAGGATAGACCACCATTACCAGAATAGCGTTGTCGATACTGTGCCATCCAATCCTCATCCTTCTAATGCCGCTCCCGATGCCTGGATGCTCCGAGATTAAGGTCTGAGGGACCACCAAAATGTGTCTGCATATCCCAAACTCTGGATACGAGCCGATCAATCTCCTCATCCTGCTCCATAAGTTTCTGCATGACGAGCAGGTTGTGATAAACCTGCCCACGGAAACCATGCTCCATTGTCTACATCAACCTGGCATAGAAATCTGGGGATGGTAGAGGAAACTGAATGTGCACGTGATTCTCCTGTATTGGGTCGGTCACCGTATGAGGCAGTGGAGAATGTGTCTCATCATGTGCATGAGTGAATGGAAGGGCACCCTCCTTAGTCTGGACTGGCTGTGGGGGTGGGTTGCGAAGATCTCGCTGAAAATCATCCTTATACACAGTATCTGACTCTATTTCCAAATCCTTCACTGGCATATCAAACTCCAACTTGGTCCACTAGGGTTGAGGGAGCTTCATGAATGTGACATTCATCGCCCCATACACCCAGTGGTACACGCCTCGAGTATCTGTGGCATCGATCAGGCCGCATTTCTTCATCTTCTTCAATGTGATGAATTATGAAGAATCTCTTCCCAAACGTGGAAAACCATCTAGGACAACGTGGCCTAAATGATCTGCCATGAGGGTGATCATACCTCCCATGGAAATCTCTCCCTTTGGCCTCTTTGCCACATTGATAAACCTTGTCATCCATGGCTTGCCCCACTTCCCGTATCCCATCCCCTTGCTCATCAACTGCCATGGGAAAGGACTATCCATATCGGGCACTTTCGTTGGCTCTGCATCACAAAATAATGTGCCCGTCAAGAACCCGTGCACAAATCTGAGAGCGGGATAGATGATGATGTTGCTCTTGTCCTTGGAATTTCTCACCCTCTTTGTCACGGTGGCCCAAAAGTTCATATCCTCCACAATACTGTGCTTTGGGGCCTGTGGGTCCAATCTCTCCCGAATCTCCGTCGTGTCCCACCTAAAAGCAGCCTCAATCTGGGACACTGTCATCTCCCAAGAAATATCATCCAAGGGGAAACGGATGTATCTCTCGCATGGTTCATCGTTCTAAGTACTGAACATCTTAACTCTGGATAGGAACTCCAAGGTATACCACTTGTAGGTGGGGGCACTCTTGCCTATAAACCCCTCAAATCCTCCCTTGGCGAGGAGGCAGTGTACCGGCTCACTTAACCTGAGGGCATCCAATGTCATCTCATCTATGAAACAAGTTTCCTAAATCTTGCGTGCAGCTACGATGTCCCACCTCTCTGCATAGGTTCTGGTGATCTAGGTCAAACCCAAGAAACGGTCTGGTGGAGGTGTTGGGGTCAGCTCCGGAGCCAGTGAGGGAGTTAGTGGTGGAGCGGATGTGCTCGCAGCTCAAGTGGCTCTAGGTCTCTTAGGAGGCATGTCTATCAACACAATAAACAATGTCAAACACACAAGGACATAAATGAAAAAAAATTCATGGAATTATCTCCAAGATATCCTCCTGCAAAAGTATGTAACACATAGTGATCAACATCCAAACACCATTTTAGAACTAGCAATCATAGTCAAAATGATGTAGTCAACACACTACAATCATTAAAAAGCAATCATTAAAAAGCCACTATAAGGATGCAAGAATGCTTATATACTTATAAATGTCAAATTCAAACCAATTGCATTGCTAGAGAAATCATGCAACAATTATATCCTATTTCATTAATCTTAACCATTCATTGCAAATTACTCACAACCTTGAGATTATGACCTAGCCAACACTTACTTATGTATTGCTTTAACACATGATAGAGCCAAAAACAAAATTCCTTGCACTTTATCACTTCATACACTCACTATGCTCTTGGCCAAAACTATGTCAACATGAGCAATTTACATCTCAATGTTAAATATAGTAATAATCTCAATCAATCTAAACCTATAAACTAAAAAAAGAACAACATCACATAACATCCACAAATTTTACAATTTCACCAAAATTTGAACTACACAAATATTACAATTCAATGATGTAAAAGTGAGGAATTGTACCAATTAGATGTGTAGGAGGGTGAGAGAAGTAGCCCACAACAAATCCTATCCTCAATGAAGAAAGAATTTGAAAATTCCCAAAAACTAGGGTTTTGAAATTTTAACTATTTAGGTTGATTCGTGGATAAATGTGATGAGGAAATGGATTAGGAATGGACTAGGGTTTATTTTTGGTCAAGGAGATGATGTTTGGTGACCGGAATGAAGGAAGATTAGCGGAGGGGGGTAGAGACGGCGGAGGAAACTGTGGGGAAAGTGAGGAAGAAAAGCAGGTTCTGCCCGATTCAAAGTATTTCTAGATAGGCATCGCGAGTCGCAAAAGTCATGTTCTTGACTCGCGAAGAGGGAGTCAAATGGGTCCTAAAGTCAACCCAAGTTTTGTAATGTTAGACCTATGAGCAGAATTTTTCAGAAATTTTCCTGATTCTATCAATTATGTTAGAACCTTTGCGAATCCCGAGGACTTGCTGCGATGTTTGCCAGATCCTTCATGACTCGCAAAATGTTGGGTCTGAAAGCTCAATTTTCCCAAGTTTCACCTGATTTGGTTGTGAAGTGCGACAAAACCACCACGACTCTGGAGGTCTCGTCGTGACATGCGACACACCAGCTGCATGTCGCAAAATATTGAGCCTGAAAGCTCACGATTTCATAAGTTTTTCTGATCTCGTTGCGACGTACGATGAGAACTTCGCGACTCGCAAAATCTGACCTTCCAAATACTTAGAAAAGTTTTCAAATTTACCAAATGTCCAATCTTTTCTTCCTTCCTTCATGTTTTTCTTCTTTCACAAACTCAGCTCCATGCTCTTCAAATTGCTAAAAAAAATAAGGGAAAAACACGCCCATGAAAAGAACAAAACAAAATAATGAAGCTGACGAAAAAAACTTAAATTGAAACAACATCAACAGAAAGTCACTGATGGCGATCTAGATGATCAAAACCAAGTTTATTTAATGTCGTCGGCACTACTTAATCCCCCCTTTGGAGTTTACTCACAAACCAGATCAAGAAGATCAATATCCTCTCCTTTTTTTGGCACAAAACTTTCGTGGTAAGGCTTCAAACATTTCCCATTGACCTTGAAGGTCTTGGACGTATTATAACTCATGATCTCTACCGCACCATGCTGGAATACTTTTACTAGCTCAAAAGGGCCACTCCACCGCGACCTTAGTTTACCAAAAAATAGGTGGAGGCGGGAGTGAAATAGGAAAACTTTTTATCCCACGACAAAATCCTTCCTATTTATTATCTTATCATGTCACACGTTGGTATTCTCCTTGTAGATCTTGACATTTTCATAGGATTCTCTTTGTATTTCCTCCAACTCTTGAAATTGCAACTTCCTATGTAAACCAGCTTCATCTACATCAAGATTGAAACTCTTGACCGCCCAATAAGCTTTGTGCTCTATTTCCACCGGTAAATGATTTGGCTTTCCAAAGACTAACTAGTATGGTGACATATCGATCGGCATCTTGTAAGTCATCCTATATGCCCACAAGGCATCATTCAACCGAGAACTCCAATCCTCCCAATTAGGATTAACCATTTTTTCGAGGATGGACTTAATTTCCCTATTGGAAACTTTGGCTTGGTATTAGTTTGTGGGTGGTACACAGTGAAGGTCTTGTGTGTGACATTATACTTCATCAAAAGTGCCTCTATTGTCCGGTTGCAAATATGGGTGCCCCGGTCACTAATCAAGGCTCGAGGGATCCAAACCTAGAAAAGATGTTATCTTTCACGAAATCTCCAACCACTATTGAGTCATCAGTTCTAGTGGATTTTTCTTCAACCCACTTTGACACATAATCAACTGCAAGAAGAATGTATGTAAAGCCACAAGAGTTAGGAAAAGGCCCCATAAAGTCAATGCGGCAAACATCAAATATTTCACAATACAACATAGCATTTTGAGGCATCTCAATTCTAGAAGAAATATTTCCTACTCTTTGACATTTGTCACAAGCTTTGCAAAATATGTATGCATGTTTATTCAAGGTAGACCAATAAAAACCACTATCTAGGACTTTCCTAGTAGTCTTCTTTTGCTCCAAAATGACCTTCACATGCATAAGAATGACAAAAGGAAAGAATTGAATGCACTTCATTATCGGGAATACATCTCCTAACAACTTGATCTACACAATGTTTCCACAAAGATGGATCACCCCACACAAAATACTTAGCATCACTTCTTAGCTTATCTCTTTGAGCTTTAGAAAAATGGGAAGGAAATTTACCCGAGACAAGGAAGTTTACAATGTTGTCATACCACGGTTGGAGGTCCCTAATTGCGAACAATTGTTCATCAGGGGAATCCTCCCGTAGTTGCTCTTTCATTGGTGAATTTACCTCAATTTCTTGGTATGGAACCAACCGGCTCAAATGATCACCTACAAGGTTCTTCGCGCCCTTCTTATCTCGCACCTCCAACTCAAACTCGCTCAAAAGAAAGATCCATCTTATCAATATTAGCTTGGCCACTTTGTTCGTCATCAAATGACGGAGCGCTGCATGGTCAGTGTACATAATAACTTTAGTACCAAGCAAATAAGATCAAATATTTTCTAAAGAAAATAACACCACTAGTAATTCTTTTTCCGTGGTGGAGTAGTTCCTTTGGGCCTCGTTGACTGACATAGATGCATAGTAGATGACGTGAGGCACTCTCCCCACCCTTTAACCAAGCACCGCTCTAACGGCGTAATCACTAGCATCGCACATGATCTCAAAGGGCATGGACCAAGCTGGGGGTTGTATGATAGGGGTCAAAACTAGCCTTTCCTTCAATGTATCGAAGTCCCCTTTACAACCCTTTTCATCTACAAATTCCACATCATTTTTTTCAATAACTTGCATAAATGAGATGCAATCTTTGAAAAATCTTTGATGGAGTGGCGATAGAATTCTGTATGACCAAAAAGATAGATCACTTTGCGCATATTAGTAGGATAAGGTAAAGTTTGAATTGTGTCTATATTTGCCTTGTCTGCCTAAATACCCTTAGAGGAGATAACATAGCCTAAGACAATGCCTTGTTCCACCATAAAAGGACATTTCTCGGAATTATAACAAGATTAGTATCAATGCAACGCTTAAGAACTTGTGATAAATTTGCTAAACAATTGTCAAAAGAATTACCATTAATGGTGAAATCATCCATGAACACTTAAACAAATTTTTCAACAAATTTTGAGAAAATGCTTACCAGACACCTTTGGACAAAAGGCATATGGCAGGGGCGTTACATAGGCCAAAAGGCATATGGCAGGGGCGTTACATAGGCCAAAAGGCATACGGCAATAAGCAAACATACCAAAGGGGCACTTGAAGGTTTTCTTCTCTTGGTCCCCCGTGACAATGACCACTTGAAAATAACCCGAGTACTCATCCAGAAATCAATAGAATAGATAACTTGCTAGCCTCCCGAGCATTTGATCAATGAATGGTAATAGGAAGTGATCCTTCAGGGTTTTTGCATTTAACCTTTGGTAGTCAATGTAAACGTGCAACCCATTTTGGACTCGAGTGGGAACCATTTCACCTTTGTCATTCTCAACTATCGTCACCCCACTCTTCTTGGGTACCACTTGAGTTGGGCTCTCCCATTTACTATCCAAGATCAGATAGATCATTCCCGCTTAAAGCAAGTTGAGGATCTCCGCCTTTACCACCTCCATCATAGGTGGGTTTAACCGGCGTTAGGGTTGTCACGTGGGTCTTGCATCATCCTCCAACAAAATTTTGTGCATGCAAGTGGATGGACTTGTGCCCTTGATGTCGGTAATAGTCCATCCAATTGCTTCCTTACTTTCCCGCAACACCACCATTAGCTTCTCCTCTTGCTCTTGGGTTAACTTACTCAAAATGATAACCGGGAGTGTCTCCTCCTTCCCCAAGGAATGCATACATGAGGTCACTTGGCAAAGGTTTAAGCTCAATAATCGGGGCTTTCACAAGTGATGGAAGGAATTCCGGCTTCTTGGGCTCCTCTAAAACTAAAAGAGGAGTGTTTGGAACCACCTCTTTGAGAATGCTCAAATCCTTAGTGCTCTCCTTCAATTTAGAACTCCTGGAATATACAAGACATGCATCTTCAACATTATTTTCCAAAGCAACTAATAAGAAATCATCACCATTCAATTCAAAAACATCTTGAACCACATTTTCAATTACATCAATAGCATGGCAAGAATGTTCCTCGATAGGATATTTCATAGAGTCATTTATGTTAAACTCTACTTTTCCCATCAAATTCCATGGTGAGGGTACCATTATGTACATCAATAATAGTCCTCGAAGTTTTCAAAAATGGTCTCCCCAACAAAATTGGGGTGGCATGCTTATCATGCTCCATATCAAGGACATAAAAATCCACTGGAAATATTAAGGAATCCACCTTAACAAACACATCCTTGACAATACCCTTAGGTTATGCACTAGAATGATCGGCTAATTGGATTACCACCCTGGTTTTGTGCAATGTACCTAGATTGAGGCTTTCATACAAAGAGTAAGGAATCACATTTATTCATGCACCTAAATCAAGCATGGCTTTTTCAAAATGTGTCGTATCATGCAAGAGATTGTGAACATGCCGGGATCGCTACACTTAGGGGGGTAATTCCTTTTGGTACAAAGCGAAGACATTTTCATTCTTCCCATTCTTAAGCTTATTATTTTCTCTTTGTTTTCTATTCACAATACACAATTCCTGTAGAAATTTAGCATAACTAGGAATTTATTCAATAGCATTCAAAAGAGGGATATTTACCTCACATCTTCAAAAGGCCTCGTAGATGTCCTTGTTGGTATCCTTCATCCGTTCATTCAAAGCCTCTGAAAATGGTGGTTCTGGCGCATGAGGAGGAATTTCTACCATTTTGCCTTCTTGTGAAGAGGGAGTGAAGGTTTGGGAATGGAAGTTGGTTTTTCAATCACGATTTCCTCTTCTTTCTCCTTCTCTTCCTCATTTTGTCCATGCCCAATTTCTCAACCTCTTCTTCCACTTCCTTTTCAAACACCTCAATCCTTCTAGGCTTGCTCTCAACCACTTCACCATCTGGGGGAATGCCAATCTCCTTTCAACTTCTCAAAGTGATAGCACTAATATTTTGGCGGGGATACACCTATGGTTGAGAAGGAAGTTTACCAAAATCTCTTGCCTATGTCTGATTTAAAGATTGAGCTATTTGGCTCACTTGAGTCTCCAAGGTTTTTATGCTTGATTTGGCCTCCTCTAGAAATTTATCGACCTTCTCCGCACATACGCTCAACTTCCCAGTGGCTTGCATGATTTCATCTTTTGACAACCCCAAACTTTCACCTTGATTTTGGGGCTTGTCTTGAAGCCTTTGGTATTGCAGTTGAGGGGGCCGATATTGTTGTTGAGGGGGGCGAAAAGGTGGAGCATTTTGACCTCCATGAGGATTCCCATATCGGAGATTCGGGTGATCTCGATTACCCACATTGTAAGGTCGGTTATGGTATCCTTGGCCATCTTGGTAACCTTGATTTCCTTGATAGCCTTGCCCAACTTGGTATCCTTGGCCTTGATATCCCATGGCACTAACCTCCTCAAAATAATCATCTTTAATTTCCAGATTTGGTCACCAAAGACTTCACCATAAAAGTAGGGCCAACATTTTATCTTCAAGTTTACCATTGTTGGAACAAGCACTTGTGGTGTTGGGATTTTGTCTCCTCAAATCGGACCTTGCACTCAAATTCCTTGACTTCTCTAATAACTCCTCTTAAAGCTCCGTAGCCTTCGTCGAAGTCTTATTCCCAATGGAACCACCACAAGCTCCCCCTCACTAGCGTTTGCTCTTCATCAAGAAGACCATTGTAGAAGTAGTAGACCAAATCTCCCTTCGAATAGTCGTGATGATGAAAACTTGAGAGGAGCTTCTTGAACCTCTCCCAATAGTCATAGAATAACTCTTCATGTCATTGGAGGATGTTGCTAATGTCCTTCTTCCAAGTGGCAAACTTTGAGGCCGATAAGTACTTGGCGAGAAACTTTTCTTCATCTCATGCCAAGTTTTGATGCTGGGTGGTAGATAGTGAAGTCAATCCCTTGCGGCATCCCTCAATGAGAATGGGAATGCCTTCAATTTGTAGAGGTCTTCATCTACTCCTTCGGGAATCATACCACCACACACCATCTGGAATTGGAGAAATGCTTGTTGGGATTCTCCCCTTGCCTACCAAGAAATGAAGGTAGCAGGTGTATCAATCAGGACTTAAGCTCAAAGTGCCCTTTTGGTCCAACCGTCGAATATTCTATGCACATAGGTTGTTGATCAAGGTTGGGGACCATTGTCTCCCCCAAAGGGACTTGCCTCAAAGGAATACCTCCTTGGGTGGGAGGGTGTCGAGGTCCTTCCGAATTTTCATCTTGGTGCTCCATAGAAGTAGAATTATCTGAAAAATGGTCACTATGATGGGTGTTATTCACACTTTCCAAAGAAAACCTCCAAGCCCTTTTCAAATTCAGGTCTAACTCGTAGTATAGGGGTTCTTGTGAAGAGGATCGCGTATGAACCATACACCAAGAACTCAAAAAATACATCTCCAAGCCAAGAGAAAATTAAAAATCAACTAAAAACCAAAATAAAAACAAACTAACACATATTCACAACTAGCACATACTTGCACATAATACACCTAAACACTTAAAAATAAATGCATCTTCCCCGGCAGCGACGCCAAAATTTGGGAGGCCATCGTCGTACCTTTCAAAGTAAATGTTTATAAGCCTTAAATGCTTCCTATCTACAATTAAGTAGATAATGGTAAGTCGAGGTCATCCACGAGAAAAGGAATCTTTCTAAGGGTTTAAACATATAAGGTGGATACTAGACTAGATAGATATACATAAACATAGAAAAGCACATACATGGGGGTGGTTGATTTTCCTAAATTGTGAATTTAAAAAGAAAACAACTAGCAAAGCAAGGTAACAATGCTAATCATGCAACAAACAAATAAATAGATTGTAAAATCAACAATTGACAAAGCTTTGGGGGCAATTGATGCTCACTTCCAAACCTCCTATAGATCATAGATTCATTCATTCATTCATTCATTCACATTTAATGCCTATGGTGAATGCTATCACTTCATTTCGAAGATAAACATTCCTTTTTTTAAGAGTAATTTGCAAATGCAATCAACAACATTTTGCAAACCTCGTTGATAATCACTTTAGACAAACAAAGCCTAAAGGTATTTCATCAATGACATTATACACGAAGAACCATATATTTGATAACAACGGGCATTCTACCAAATGCATAGTCATTTAACCAAACAAAGCATTTATTAGGCTAAACCTAGAACAAACCACATTCAAGATTCAACCTTTCATTGCTACCCTAGGACAAATATGATAACAATCCACATTAATATACTCATCTAGCAAGATTCACATCACATTATACACAAGAAGTTTTAATTCCGTTTTCTTGGATTTTCATGCCAAAGAGCTTAGAAATTGTACACTCTCCTAACACCCTAACACTTTAATCATACTAACATTTCATATTCTCAAACAACCCATGGCATAAATAAAGTAAAACATCACATTAATGGCATAATGAATGTTTCACAATAAATGTTCATATATGAGTAAAATAGAGAATATCACTACATGGGTTTGGAAGCTTCAATCAATTGCTCCCAAGTGATTAACTTAGCTACTAGAATCCATACTAATAATCAACAACAAACCAAACATGATTCAAGATAAAAACAAAGATAAAAAATTGAGAAAACTAGGGTTTTCCACGATTGAAAATTGGGAAGAAGAAGATATGAGGAAAGAGAGGATAAGTTCTTTTTACATTACAAGAAAAAGGATAAATAATCCTAGCCACCCGTCTTTCGTGACTCGTGACAGGTTCCTCGTGAGTCACAGCGGATGCCCAGAAACAGCATCATCGTCTTCATTCTTCTTCTTGTCTTATAGCCTTCTCTCCACTTCACTTTTCTTAAATTCTTCAAGTCTTCAAGTCTTCAAAAGGTGAACTTCATAGTCTTCAATGGTCTTTGGTCTTCAAGTCTCGATGTTATTGCCTCGTCACACAAAATCCACTTAGAAAAGGTATAAGAGCATAAAAGTCGCTCTTACCTCTCCTAAGATAATTTCAAGGTAAAACACAAGCTCTAGATGACAAAAGAGCGCAAAAGTGATCCCAAAAAGTTCCAAAATATGCACATAAAATTGACACATTAGGGGCATTCCGATCATTTTAGCACACCTGTGGAGTAAGGTTTACTTGAGGTTTGAATGACTTTGGTTCAGTTTGGAGGAACAACAAGAGAGGGAGAGAAAAAGACCAAGAAGTGGGTGAAAGGGGATTACCGAGTTCCAGTGCGCAGCTTCGGTAAATCTGTCATTTCCCACAATCCAACCGTTGGATTTTGTTGAAACTTTGGCAAGGTATTTCTAGGCTGTGTAGCTATGTTTTGAACAGTGGAGATTGGATTTGGAGGTATGGAAGTGGCTCATTCGTCCACGTTAAGTAGCTCGGAAGATTTGGTGATTTCTTCTCCTATTATTGTTTAATTTTCATTGTTCTGGTTATTGATCATATCTTTGTTGAGAACAACTTGTGCTGCAAGTAGCTCATTATTGAGAGTCTTGTAAAATTTTTGGTTGATTAATGAAGATGGTTGAGGTGGGTTGATTAACCCCGTGGTTTTTAGAGCAAGTTCAATAGACTCTCCAAAGTGAAGATTTTAGCAAAATTTGGAGATTTTACACATTTTTCATCTCCAACAGATGCTCCATATCATTCTCTAAAATAGAGAATTGGAGGAGAGAGAACATTTCATTCTCTATATTGGTAGAGAGAGAATGAAAATTTTGGAGAATGGAAAATTTATTGCTAATCATATCAATCATCTTTAATTAATACATATTTTTCTTCCTTATGTTTAAAACCTTCTATACCATAAACATACAAAATCTAGAAACTATCAAACTAATATTGAACCACCTCTAATTTACGACAGAGTTGATGTAAGATTCCCCACTCATTTTTTTCCTGCTCTCTTTTAATTTCATAAAAATAGTGTATGATTGATGATGGTAAAACGCTCATTTATTTACAAGTTTTCTTTGAGTCATGATGGGATGTGATTATGGTCCAATGAGCGGAGTGGAAAATCCTTACTAAACCGCTGGACTAAATTAAGCAAGGAAGTAAGCAAGTTTTGTGGACATTATGATGATATTGATCGTTTACGGAAGAGTGTTATTTTTGTTAAACTCTAACTGTTATTTTCAAATTTCTTTAAAATATAGTTTGTTTCTTTCTTTTTGAAAATTTGTCGTTAAAAAATTGTCCTTATTTAAATTTCTTTAAAAAAATGTTAATATATTTATATTGTATTTTTTATTGATTAAAAGTGTTTATTATTGTGTAATAAAAAGTAGGCAAAGTCTTGGGAAAGACGGTCTTTCCATAGGCTTATGGAAAGACGGGGTTTGATTATAATAATAAAAGGTAAAAGGTCTTAGTTGCAATATTAAAGTTTTAGTATGCAATATGTAGTAGTTGTAAAATTTATAACCCGGTTCATGCAACCCAAAAATTTTATCTTCATTTCTTGTAATTTACACTTTAAACCTTGGTCTTTCCATAACTTATGGAAAGACCGTCTTTCAAGAGACGGACTCTAAAAAGTAATCATTATTGTCTTATTAAATAAAAAGTTATGCAAAATGGAGAATATGTTGGACTTAAACCAAAAATAATGGAGAATACTCCCTCCGTCCCAGAGGTTTTGGCAGAATTGCTTTTTCACGGTCTTCAATGATCATGTTTAACCATCAATATATATAGCTACATATAACATTTCCGCATAAAAAATTGATATTTAGAAAATAGATGTTAAAATGAATCTAACAATATCTCATATGATATTTTTATTATAGATATATTAATTTATATTTAGGGTCAAAGTTTACCAAGTTTGACTTTGAAAAAGTAAATAGGCCAATAATCTTGGGACGGAGGGAGTATGAGTTTTCACTCTCTATTTTAGATAAAGTTTTGGGTTATCTGTAGGACATGCTCTTACCCTTCGCATTGAAGAGATTTTCCACATAAATGTTTATATCTTGTGTGCTTAGTTTGTTCCTTATGTTGCTGCCATTATTTTGTTATTATTGCTCCTTATAGATTCAAGCAAGTAGGAAAGGATAATTTGATCATCTTCCCATCAATTAGCTCTTGAGAATAGATTTTCTTTTAAAAAAAAAAACCAGTGGATCCATTCTCATTTTGGGTTGAAGGGATTGCAGTGGATGGTCGACCGAGCTAGTAAATGTACCACGGTGTAGCAATACATCAACTTTACAATGACTATTCAAATAACTTTTGATGAAATGCAGTACGCTAACGCAATTCGAGTTTATTTCTAGGTATGTTACCAATCTTTAGGCCTCTATTTTGATCATCTTCTCCATCGTCGGGAGCTTCAACCTCTCCCACCATCGTCCTCAACAACCGCATCGACATCCTCTCCTTCGACGAGGACACCCACGCCATCACCCCTCATCTCCTGCCTCTCCGTCGACCCCCACCTCCAGCTGTCACCCCAAATTCCTCGCCACCGCATCGGAGCTACGAAGGTGGGACATCTGCCGACCGCTAGGAATTGAAGACTACGAGAAGGCTGAGACAGGGAAGCAACGTCACGACGAGCGGAGCGGCAGAGTCAAGAAGAGAACCAAAGCCCTGCGCCGGCAGAAGAAGCGAAACGACACTGGACGAAGAAGGTCGCGCGTGAGATGCACGGGCGGCAGAGAAAGAAGACGCGTGTGGCTTCACATGCGTCATAAAGGCAATTTTTTGCACGTGTGGCTTCATGCGCGTGATTATATTTATAATGTTAAAATTTATTTTTTTCAGGTTATTTAATTAGTAAAATTATGAAAAAATCCTGGCTATACCAAAACACCATTTCGTTTTACCTGAAAACCACCCATGGGGACCAAAGAAATCAACCACCACTTCCCATCCTAGCACCACCAACCACCACCTCCCATCCTAGCACCACCACCACCACCACCACCTGTCCTAGTATTACCACCACCACCCATCCTAGCACCACCACCACCACATATCCTAGCACCACCATCGCCACCTGTCCTAGCACCACCACCACTTGTCCTAGCCACCAGCCCCAGCAACACCACCATTTGTCCTAGCCACCAGCCCCAGCACTACCACCTTTACCACCGCCATCCACCACCTCCACTACCGCCACCACCACCTACGCTACCGCCACAACCATCACTCTCCCCAACCACCGCCACCGCCACCACTCGTCCGAACCACCACCATCACTCTTCGACCACTCGCCACCGCCATTCACCTTTGAGGGCCGATGAAGACCCGTCACCACCACCGCGATTGAACCCGATAAACCCGACACCTCCTTCTTCAGCTTCCCAGAGCCACCCGCTGCCCTCTGCAACGACCTCCCGCCGCCGCCGACGGTGAACATTTTTTGACTTGGTCATCCTCTGTTCCTGCTGTTGTTGGGCGCCGCCGTGGTGGCCCTCCCTCTCGTTGGGTTTCCCCAGATCCCATCGTCGCACCGCCACCACCAATCGCCGTTTTGGGAGAGGTGAAAGTATGAGAAGAAGAAAATTGAAAGTTTTTGCTGGAGAATCGAGACTTCTCTCTTTTGAAGTTTTTGATTAGGGTTCACAAGGGTAAGGACAATATAGTCTTTTACACTTTCTGATTTTTTTAAACAGGGGTATAACTGTCATTTTGTGTATTTCCAACCAAATTCAGGCCTCCAGGGTTATATTAGCACATTCAAGCAAAACACGAGGTTACAATAGCACTTTCCAACTTCACAGGGTCATATTAGCACAAATCACCAAAACATAGGGTTATATGAGCACTTAACTGTAAAATATATTTTTACCTTTAAAAAAAATTTCAAAAATGTTAAAATTATTTATGAAGTAAATTAATGATGAATATATTGTAATAAATTAATTCCTCTTTATAATTTCCTTTTCAAAAAAATTAGACAAATTTGCAAATGGATCAAAAGGGTCAAAATCTAACCCGACCTATTTTGACTCAACCCATTTTAATCCATATGGGTGATTGATCCAACCCAAATAGACCGGATCAAAATGAATTGAATCGTGAACACGCCTAACCCCCACCCCATGTTTATACAGGAGTATTGTCTCAATTATAAAACCTTCCTCTCTCTGGTTTCGTGTTTCCATCCATTAGACCTGAAATTTCTCCAAAATGGTCAAGTTTTATCTGTTGGACTGAACCAATACAACGACTTACTGATAGACCTATCATCCATACCACCGTGTATAGCGGTCATATTGTTTCACATATTTCTATATCATACTTTTATCTGTTTCAATTTAGTTGAAGAAAATAAATTAATAAAATTGAATGTAGAAAGTAAAAAAAAATAGAATGAGTGAATGAAATAGAAGGAATCTTGCTAGAAATGAAAAATGTATCAATTTAAAAAGAAACAACCCAAAAAAAATGTGTCAATAATAGAAAAACAGAGAGAGTATAATGATCCAAATTTTATACTCTCACTGTTCCATTTCAATCTACATGATTTAACTTTCATTAGGTGACTTAGGAAATGTTTGTCCTTTCATAACTTCTATACTTATATACTAATTCGATTTTAGGGACAAGTATAAATGTTAACCCCTTAATTTTTCACTTTGATTCATAATAAATGGAATGAGTGAATAATTTGTGTCTTAGAAGAAAAAAAAAAGAGTCAATGAGTTGAAGGAATCCTACCAATATTAAAAGTCAAAAGATAAAAACATGCCAATATTAAATGGCAACGTTTTGGGAAAGACAGTCTTTTCATATGCTTATAGAAAGACGGGATTTAATTAGAATAGTAAAAGGTAAAATATCTAAGTTGCAATATTAAAAATTTATTATGCAACGTGTAGTAGTAACAAAGTTTATAGCCCAATTCATGCAACCCAAAAATTTTCTTCATTTCTTATAATTTAACCTTTAAATCTTGGTCTTTCCATGACTTATGGAAAGACTGTCTTTCAAGAGACGGGCTCAATTAGGGCAGAGTTTTGGAAAAGACCGTCTTTCCATAGAGTTATGGAAAGACGAAATTTAATTAGACTAATAAAAATATAAAATATTTAATTGCAATATTAAACATTTGAGTCTGTCTCTTGAAATACGGTCTTTCCTTAAGCCATGGAAAGACCAAGGTTTAAATTGCAAATAAGAAGAAATGAAGATAAAATTTTCATTTTGCATGAATCTGGTTACAAACATTATAATTACTACACGTTGCATAATAAATTTTTAATATTGCAACTAAGACTTTTTACCTTTTATTATTCTAATATGGAAACATGGTATTTCCATAAACTTATGGAAAGATGATCTTTCCCAAGACTTTGACTAAAAATTTAGGGAAATATGCAGATATAACCTTGTATAATTGAGAAAGCGCAGATATAAATCTGAGATAATTTTTAGTGCAGATATAACCCTACCTACTTTGCATAAGTGCAAATATAACTTAGGCTATATTCCGGCATTAACTAACAATTTTTGGTCATTGACCGGCTAGAAATGATTATAATGCCCTCCGGGCTAAAAACAAAAATCTAAAAAACTCCACCACCGCTCCACCTCCTACCACCACTGCATCGCCACTACCACTGCACCGCCTCCTCCCGGCCACAACTATACCTCACTGAATATTTTTGCGAATATTAAAAACAATACTCCAGTGTGCAACGAGGAAGATAGCAGCTCCAATTCTGATGCTGAAATTTTCTTTTTCTGACCAGCACTGGCGTCAGATTTTGGACCAGCACCGGCGTCACTCAACCTGCGTTGAATCACCGCTTCTTCTCGCATGGGGTGTCACCAAGCACCGAATCGTATCTATGCTCCTCGGTCGCATCAGGTAGCCGACGATATGGCGGAGCTCGTCGAATCATCGGATCCAGTAGTTAAATGGAGCTTCGGCTGTTGGGATTGGTTAAGTCGTGGCAAATCTGGTGTGGAGAGGAAAGCTCAGGCGATATCCGGTGGTTTCCGCCACCTCCACCTTTAGGGTTTCTGCCTTACCTTTGCCGCATCTCCCCTCCGGCGCCACTACCTCTAGGCACAGCCTCCGTCGTGCCTCCACCACTTTCGCTCCCTTGCCTCCGCTGCGCCGCTGCCACCTCCCCTAGATGGCGCTAGACGCAACTGAAGCTAGGTGAAGGAAAGAAAGGACGATGGTGAAGGAAAATCAAAGAAAGGACAATATATAAGGTTGCGTCGATGAAGGAAAATCAAAGAAGTTAGCCCCAACAGCGGTGAAGAAAAATGAGAGAAGCGGCGGAGAAAATGAGAGAAGCGAGGGGAGAAGGAGAAAAGAATGTACTCCCTCCGTCCTAGCTCAAACTGCACACTTTCTATTTTGGGCCGTCCCAGCTCAAATTGCATTTTCAGAATATGCCAAATATGTCAAGGTTGACTTCAGTTGTAATGACCAACATGCCCTTATTTTTTTCAGAAATTGCAAGTGTTAATGGGCTGATTTGAGAGATTGGTTTAGCCCTTAATGGAGTTGGGCTGATTTAATGAGGGTTTGGGATAATATTAAACTGAGTTGGGCTCGGTTTAATGGGAAGGGAATTTGAAACGGAAGGCATCGGTTTATGTGCTGGTTGTTTGCGTTTTAACGCATGCCTCAGAAGCACACTGCTCCATGCCTCAAAAGCACAACCTTATCATCACAGCCTTCGATGCCTAACCTTATCATCTCCCATCTGGTTCCTCAGAAACCCTCACAAACCTTATCATCTCCACTGTGAAACGAGAGCCCCTGAGATCTTGAACTCAAAGATCCTCTCTGTTCTTCGAAAATCTTCATCACAGGTCCGAAATCCCATCCTATGTTAGCATATTACCCGATTATTTCTTCACAGCTCACTTCTCGTGCTCACTGATTCGCGAGATTTGGTGGATTCGTGAAACCCTTTGTTTCTCGAATCACCACCGGCGGTCGGATTGTGTATTTTATGGTTTGAAAAACTAAAAGTTGTCATTTTTTTTAAAACTTTGTGTTCAACTCTTTACTGGTTTCGCGATTTTCGGATAAGGGTTTCCGTAGATCTGGATGTTTAAACTGTTTTTTATGATCAAACCGTACTCTTTTTTTCGATCCCATTTGTGTTCTGCATGTTTTCGTGGAGGGGTTTTCCAACCCAAGGGTTTGCATACCCATGCCGAGCATCGGCTGCTCCGAGCGTGGGTGTGGTCTGTTGTACCCCATGACTGGTTGGATGTTTCGAGTATACGCTTCCCTTTTGAAACCCATTTTCTGTTTACTGGTCTCTTCAGATCTGGTGGTTTTTGGAAATGCTCTGTTTTCCCATGCTTATGAGCGGTCTTGAAATGCTCTGCTTTCCCATGCTTATGTGCGGTCTGAATGCTCTGTTTTCCCATGCTTATGTGCGGTCTGAATGCTCTGTTTTCCCATGCTTGCCTTGGCCTTGTGACTATGCTGGTCTTCCTTACTGCTATGTGACTGTGCATGTGTCTGGAATGAGGTGAAGCCCCTGTTTGTTATGCATGCCTAATTTGTGTGTTGGTATTAACTGTATCAACTGATAGTGTGTGTTGCATGTTGTGATTAACTGTATCAACTGATAGTATCAACTGATAATGTGTATCAACTGTATCAACTGATATCTATGTTGTGGCTGTCTGGTGCTTGCATGCGGTTCATTTCTGTGAAAGCTTTCCCTGGTCTGTGAAGGCTTTGTTCATGTTCGCATGACACTCGTTTCCCTATGCCTATCTGAGGTTCATGTGTACTGTTCGCATTACTGTGACATGAATGAAGTGAAGCCCCTGTTTCTTATGCATGCCTAACTGGTGTGTTGGTATTAACTGTATCAAATGATAGTGTGCATTGGTCTTCAACCATGATGTCTTGCTCCATAATGTCTTTGTTCGAGTTCGCATGTTATGATTTCTGATGCTTGTCTGGTGTTAATGTGTCTCATTCCTCCGGTCATTTGCTGATTCGCACTCGTGTTTTTTTGGCATGTTCTTGTTTACCATCACAGCTTCCACTCTTCCTAATGAGTACACCTAGTGATGGCCCAATCACTTGTCCCTCTCATGTCCCGGAGCTTCAAGCTCCCAGGTGCTGATGGACATTGTACAGGGTGATGAATCACATTCTCTGTCAGGATCCATGTCTGATTCAGATGTTCCGTTGGCCACTCACTTCAGTCCAATCAACTTTTCTGAGTGGACTCCATGGTCGGAGGATACCCCTGTTGATTGTTCTAAGGTCGAGCAGCCTCTGGAACCTGTCAACTCCCCTGACGATGGTTTCGTACTTGATAAGGAAAGTCGGGAAAATACAGATTGGTTTCCAAAACTGTATGGTGTTACTGATTATCACAGCATCAAGTTTGGTGAACCAGGATTTTATGAATATGGTTCATGCTATTTTCACGGGAATTGGCCGGAAAAGGGGGTTACGGAAGGCAAGAAAAAATGGTCCTTGCGTAATTTGCCCCAAGATGTTCTCGACGACATATCTTTTTGGGAGAAAATGCCAACCCCGGAGGGATATGTGCCGTCCGAGCTGAAAAAGGGAAACCCTCCCAAAACCAGCTTGATGGCACTTTTTAAGGTTGCATCTTCCCTCTTTTTTCATTTTTCCTTGTCGTCATTGTATTCTTCACTATCATTCTATTTTAATGTTTACTTTGTTTGTGCAGGTGGATGAGGACAGCACAAGCAAATCCAGTAACTGACCTTCGCGCCCATTCGGTTATAATGACAATGCTGTTGTACATTATCAGTAACTGTTCTTTGGCATGTGTCTTAGTTTTGAAATGCGTGTTATGTGCTACATGACATTCTTATCTGGTTTTCTGTTTCTGGACTGGTAACATATTTTGTGGGAAGTTCTTATGTGGGCTGGACTAACATTTTTCAACTGTGATACAGTCGTGTGTGACTGTCTGGACTAATAGTTTTCTATATGACTGTGAAACTGCATGCTCTGTATGATGATAAGGTTGTGCTAAGGTAAGGCTGTGACCGACACATTGCAGCCATGCGGTTGGGTCGACAGACTTAGCTGTTCTTGGCGGGGCAGTGTGACGGGATTGCGATTAAATTAATTGAGTCACAGTAGATATAGAGGGTCGTAATCGATGATGATGCTGTGATGTATGATTGTCAACAAATGCAGCCATGCCTCTCAGTTATAAAACTGATTTGATCTTGGCGGGGCATTCCTCTGATTTGAAAACAGCCTGAGATGTACTGTCTTAATGTTTACTTTGAGTTCTGGCAGCTTGTTTGTAATGATGTGAATGCTATTTTGAAAATGACACTGAACGCAACCTGGTTTTGCTGATTCAAATCCAGATGGATGGCGTGATGATGTGTTCTGTTAGTACAGTTTTAATGTTGTGTGCCATCCAGTTTGTGCAACTTCAGTCCTGTGTTTGTTTGCATCCATTACTTGGGATTTTTGAAACTAGAAATGCATTCATTCATTCCCTATTAACCTTCTTAATTGGTGTTAAAACTAGGGTTCCCCTCGGCCTGTTAACACTATTTTTCTTGGCTGCAACATATTCAGTGTAAGGAAAGACACCTACTTTACCATCAAAGACACAATTTCCCTCATGGTCAAATATAGGCCTACATACTGCACATAAGAACATCAACTTGGGTATGTAGTGCTTGTTGTGTTGTGTTCTATACGGTTCAGGTTCTTCAGGGGCTAGTAAGTACCTTGTGGTAGATTCAGTGAGGTAGAACCACTTCTCATCAATGTGAATAATGTTATGCATGTCCTTGAATTGCATGTTGCATTCTACGCTTGATAAACACCATTCCATTCTCCTTAGCTTGGCTGTTGTTGATAAGAATGGATGAACTGCATTGGTATGGCTTCTGATTTCTTTGTTTGTCACAGCCCGGTGCACCGTACTCTTGCTCATTTGTAGAGCAGCTGCTGTTGACCGGCATGTTCTTCTCTTTGAAAGAGGTATGGCCATCAGTGCTGCTGTGTCGATTGGCTTCCTCGTTGGGCATGGTCGCCCATGCCGCAACGATCTTGCTGATATTGATTCCCCGCCAGCTATCTGTTGCTTTACTCTCGCCCAAATTGTGCTGATTGTTCGAACGGAACAGGCCCACTGATTTGCTGCCCGTAGTCGCTGCTCATGTTTGAGTTTTCCGTTGCTGATGTGTTGCAACAGAAAATGAGCTACTTTCTGCCTTTCCTCATCTGTAAGATTTCTTCCCACCATCACAGCCCACCAACATTAAGATCCCAGGGAGGATCTTTGAGGGACCAGAAGGAGTGTTGAATGTCTGAGGGGTCTTAATGTTGGAAAAGGGGGGATCTGGAAAAAAGTTTGGGAAAAGGTGAAAAGGATGTTGGAATGGTGGTATTAATGCTGTTGTTCAATGCTTTTATAGAGAATAATGGTAGGAATGGCAGAGAATGTTTTTGCTGCCTTTAAGTTTTTTTTTTGGGCCTTTTTTGGCTCCAGATTTTAGGTTCAACATTTTTTTGGAGCCAATTCGGTTTTTTTGGCTCCAAATCTGATTTTTTGGAGGCAAATGTTACATTCTGGAGGGAAATTTTAGTCTGTAATGAGTTGTAAATTAAACCAAAAACCAGATTTGAATTACACTGTTCAACTTTTTCGTTAACAGTGTTTTACCCTTACATTTTCAGCTTTTCCAGTACTGCATGGGTACTGTAGCTACTGTACAAAAATACCACTCCTCTTTCTCTCTGCAATATGAGCTGGGACATAGGGAGTAAGGTTTTGGGGGCATAATAGACCTTTCATTTTTTAGAGAATAAATTTATCTTTTTTACAAAATTTGGGCTCAAATTACAGGAAAAAGTTATATTTGCACAATACCTTAATATCTAAAGTTATAATTACACTTTCAATTATCGTATAATTATATCTGCACTTTGTTCCATTCCGAGCTGGTCGAGCGCAAATTAACATTCCATGCCGAAATTGTTGAAACAAGAAGGAATCATTTCGTTCATTATAAACTCTATAATAATTTGCTGGTGACCAATCATTTGTCCAGTGATTAGTTTTCACCAACTTTTCAATCTCTACTTTTTACCACTATAGCAATAATAATTACCTAATCATTTTGGTCCTCACAAAAAAAGTCAAATAAAAACAGTGAAAAGGAAAATAAAATGCTCAATATTGCAGAGATACATCATATCATGGCAAACAGGACAGCCCAAAATTCAATTAGTCAAACATGTCTTACACCTCACAAGATCCTTCTGTAAGAACTGCATGAGAAGATCATTTTCTTCATAAAAAATCTTGAGGACAACAAAGGAAATTAAATTTTAGCAGAGTGAAAAGTGGAATTATTGGAATCTAGGGGTCCCAACTGTACAGGGATGGTTTCCAAAGATACCTATACAGCCCATGTTAGCTAGTAGTCAACATACTGATGGAGTACTTAGTACCATTCACAGGACTTTCAGTTTAAAAAACCATTCAAAGTTTCAGAAACATTTTCTGAGCCAAAACAAACCAACTGAAGAAAAAGGGTCAGAAATGCATCTACAGTGTGTGATAAGGAAGGTAATACTCAGAAATAAGTAACATCACCATCACTTGGTCACGAGTGATCGACACGAGGAGGAAATGAGAAGCAAGCTTTCTTTAGGGTTTCTAACTTGATGCAACACCAACACCTCACTTGTAGAGTTAGTAAGGTTCGATTTTCGGCTTCTGTAAGTTAGTTGTCAATTCCAGAACAACAAAGATGATGAACTACAAGTGTGTCTTTATGGTAATGTGCAAATGATGGCGAGAGCCGATGATTAAAATGATGCAAAGGAAAGATGTGCTTCACTGCGTATAAAGTAATCGCCAAGCGATTCTAACCTACTAGATGTGTTACAGAATCTAATGTGGCAAGTAGTAGTTTAATAAATCTCAAGTATAAGAGAATATGGTGAACCTTCTTAGCTATATGGTCTTTGGTGTTATGGTATCAAGAATCAGCCGGTGTCAAAAGATGACATAAAGACGGAGAGAATAAGCAAACGTGACAATAAGCTGGTACAACAAAATTCAAATTAAACAAAGAGTTCATGTCACAACGAAAGAATACCACATGTCACTCCAAACCAGAAAGGAAACAGAACTGATAATACCCTGCAATTAAAAATGGGCTACTAATCATAAAATTTTCCTTCATGAGGACTTGATAATCTTCGAGGATCAAGCACAATGCAGTTTTGTCATGTTGTCAAAACTGCTCACGGATTATCATACTATTACATGATTATGACGAGGAGGCCCTTACAACAGCCAAAAACACAAATGTACGACAACTAAAAAAGAGGATCTCAAATTAGTCATCATACAAGAATCGGTGATGATTTGAAGATACTTGGAACAGAAATACACATAAAGTTATCATTCAAAGGCACAATATTGAAAAGAAGGCTGGAAATGATTGTTCAGTCACAACTTTAACCAATTCAGAACATCATTGAAGCAAATTAACAATGTTCTTTAAGGTTCCTATAACTATACCTACATGAAACCACGATTGTGGGTACACAGATGATAATCATGATGATTTCCATCATTTACTAGGTTGAAAGATGTCTGTCTTGAGATGATGAAAAATAATCCTCCCAATCAAATGCAGTGAAAAATCATAAATAAGTATCTAATCAACAGCATGTTCCCTTTTCAAAATTTGAAGGATTTCAGGAGAGCTACAAAAACAAAGATATCTTATTTTCATTTCAGACGCCTAAGAATCAACTATGTAATGACTTATTGCCCCTGATTCTAGAGCCATCTTCAGCACCTTAGACATGCTCATCCAGAATGCAGAACACAAGGATTGAAGTTTTTTATAAAAAAAAAAGGGGGCCAAGATGACTGATACAGGCCCAGAAAAATGACAATTTCTTGACCAACCCTTTCAGCCATTATTTGACACATTTAATAAATAGGGAAGAAATCATCTTTTCCCCCCTACAACATCATTCACTGAAATTCTCTGGACATACTAGTGTAAACCGAACGATAGAAACAAACAGAAACTGCAAGCAAACAACAAGTTGAACAGATTGAATAAAATAATCATAACAACAACAAATAGAAATTCAAGAAAATGGAACATTCACATTTAGCAATGAGAAAAACCACCATAATACACCAAATAAAAGAAAAGGCACGATGTATACCATCATCACCATCATCATCGTCAATATCAAAATTGCTTCTCAAGTACAAATCTCTTCAAAATTTGTGCATGTACCCTTTTCAAAACTCTCTGCACTTTCATCCTGCAATCTACATTACCATGATTGATGACGAATCATATTCTTCCTACACTTACCCCAGCCCTCCAAAACACCATAAATTTCAAAAAGGGAACCACTCCATATATAAAAAAGACTCCCTTTTTTCCGCTGTAATAAGTTAAACACACATATATATTAATGGAAAATATGCCTGGCTCCATCCTGTCTGCCATTTTTACCACCCCAAAACCTCAAACTTTGCTACCACATTGCAACCTCTCCTCTGCCAAAACCCAAATACAACCTCGGATTTACGAGTTCTTGGTCGAATGATACCTCTTTGCACTTCACAACGTTGTCAATGGCCGCCACAGAATGCTCCGGTGAGGCCCAGAACAGCATCGCCTCCAAATTCCCCATTTTTTTCCTGCTCTGTTGTGGTCTTCCCCTGTTTCTGCACTATATATCGAGGAACCGGGTGTTTTACAGTGTTATTTGAACTGGGTTTTGGTTTTTTGGGAGAGAAAATGAATTTTTGTTTCGTTATTTGGGCCTTGGGGTAGCGGGTAAGAGGCTATTTTCAACACAGTTTTGGTAAGACTTATACGTAACGAGTCGTTGTAAATGTAGGCTATTTCTTTTCCTACTGCTGCCCTTTTATTGTTTTCTAAACAAAGCGACCTTTGAGGTTATATATTTAAATAGATGGGAAGTTTCTTGATAGGCGGTCTATCGTTAAAATAATGACAGTTTACTCTATTTTTTATTTATGCATTATATTTGTTAAATTATATTAAATTTTAAAATGAATTTTTTATATTATATTTTTTATATTTTCACTTTTAAATACACATTATTACTTGTTTTAACTTATAAAATATAATACATATTTCTAAAACAAAATTACAAATAAGCAAGATTTTCAAATAAGCAAGATTTTCTAAGACTTTCTCTTAATTGGAAATAAGTGTACCAAAATCTCAATTAAAGTGTTACTCCATCTTATCTCTAAATTTTGACACCATATCAAATGACACATTTTCGGGACTAAAATGAGTGGAAGAGATTGTATTAATAGCATATTGAATAGATGAAAATAATCTTAATTTTTCCAAAAATAAAATGTGTCAATATTAAGAGATCCAACAAAATTGAAAATAGTGTCAATATTAAAAAGTTATTGGGAATATTTAAACTCTAAATTTGTTAAAAGTGTCAAATCATGTTCTTCTGAGTTGATTGGACTAAAATTAAATATAAATATACTGAATTAAATTAAATTAAATCAAAATAAATATAAAATACTGAAAGTTGCCTAAACAAAATTTAAAAATATTGAACTCAACTAAAACTAAACATTGTAATAATAGTAATAACTAATAATAGACATAAAAATATGTTAAATATCATCAATTCAAAATTCGTTGAACTGAAATAAATTGAAATACACTAAGCTAAATATAACAAAATTTAATTCAATATAGATATATTGAATTGAACTTATATATATATATATATATATATATATATATATGGGAAAGGTTCTACTAACACCCTTATTTGTATACCTATTTTAATACCAAAACCATCCATCTAACATAATCTCATGGTTGAGATTATTTTACTAAAAATAGATTTAATGAATGAATGAGAGTGTCAAAAGAATATATATATATATATAGAGAGACCATCTCTTGAAAGACTGTCTTCCCATAAAACATGGAATGACCAATGTTTAAAGAACAAATTAGAAGAAATAAAGATAAAATTTTTGAATTGCATGAATCAGGTTATAAATTTTAAAACTACTATACACATTGCATAATAAATTTTTTACATTACAACAAAGACATTGTACTTTTTATTATTCTAACTAAAGTTCGTGTTTGCATAACCATATGGAAAGACTGTCTTTCCTAATACTTTGTCATATATATGTATTATATATATATTATAACTGAACTGGACTTAAAAAAAGTTGAGAAATTAGGACCTTTATTCTTTGACCAATATAATAAAATTTGACGTAAATCTTCTATATTTTCAATGTTATCTTAAATTTAGCTGAAACTACACTAAACTGATTTAAATATTCTTATTAATTCTTGAATTGACAATCACTAGACCACCATTCTCATCTAAAAATCAGCATCAAATATGCACTTCTATTACTACTAGTGTTTACTTATTAAGAAAAATAAACAAACTATTTAGTTGATAATGTCTTATTTAATCGAGAATAGAAATTGGTTGTCATTTGATGATAAGTTCGGGTCTCCTGCAGGTGTCATGTCAATAAACTTATGGATAAATCATTGTGTATTTTTACGTATACACTACATTTGTTAAATTATACACTTAATTAAAAAATTAAAAATACATTTTTATGTCATATTTAAATACACATTATTACTTGTTGTAACTTTTAAATATAATATTTAAACGTTTAAAAATGGTAACATTTTTTTGAAAAAATAGGAAGTCTATCCATGACGTTTCATGAGACTTCCTCCAAAATTTAAATGATAGTTTCGAAAAAATTGAGGCTAATTAATTTGAATGGGGTGAGTTATTAAAAGCGCTTGTGACTTGTGAGAATTTAATGGACGTGCTACTTACCTTTACGTATGCTGGGTTTTTAAAAAACAACAGACTCTGACCAGAAATTATCGCTGACGCAAAGGTTTAATCTGTTTCAGCTAAGCTCTATGGCTACTTTTTAGAGTTTTAAATATTGACATTTTTTCGAGAAAAGTATTGACAATTTGTCATTGTAGTGTTCCATGTTTAGAGGAAATCACACTGTTGCTTTGTGTTTATGTGACTGATATCTACAATTAATTTCTCCTCGTTTTTCAGTAACGGTGTTTTGCTTTCGTTTTTATGACTTTGCAAGTTGATTTTAAGTCCCAGTATCTATAACTAGATAGTAAAAAAACTCTCAACTTTTTGTATAAGATTGTAATGATTGTAGTAAGAATTTACATGTATTTTTACCTTCTCCATCTATTTTTCTATTTTTCTATTATTGACACACTTTCCTTTTTGGTTTGTTTCCTTTATATTGGCATACTTTTCATTTTTGGCAATATTACTTTAATTTCATCCACCCATTCTACTTTTTACTTTCTATATTCAATCCTAACACTTTTTTTTACCTAAATCCAAACATATAAACCTGTAGTGACACTATTAGTGAAACAGAGGAAGTATGTATTAACAAATTTTATGATTTGAAATTTTGATTTAAGAATAGTGCTTGTGATTCAGTATTGACAATTCCTTGTAATTCCCCAATTAGCACCGATGATTCTTTATATGCTGGGACAATTTTATACGCTTCAAAAGGTGGTGGCTATTAGGACCAAAATGCTAATGACGAGTCATTTCTTTCAACTTATGTGGTTCTTTAATAAGAACGACACAAATAGAATTTTGATGATCCAGCTACCTGAATAAAACCAATGGTTATATTCATCAAATAATGTGTTTTTTGTTAAAGATGTACTTATAAGTTATGGTTACTATCAAAGTAACCGAAAAATATATAACATATTACCAAGCACCGTTATAAGGGGCGGATGCAGAAAATATATGTGGTGAGGCGGGGCCGATAAATAAGAAAAGATTCCCATTTTTTTATATTGGAGGGAGCTGGTGAATAATTTTTTTTAAAAAAAAATTACTGTTGTATTCCCTATAAATTTCATCCCGACAGGAGTTGAAACACCCTCCTGCCCCCGCCTAGCTCCAAACGTTACTGCTACAAACTAAAACTAATGTAACACTTTCCTTGCAACTCTTATTCAAAAATATTACAATAGCTTATAAAGTGTTACTTAAACCTTTGAAAAGTGTTACTTAAATTTTTGAAAAGTGTTACATAAGTGTTACCTAAAATAACATTTTTACAAGTATTATCTTATGCTATGTTACATTAGATCTAACGTAACACTTTTTAAAATTTAGGTAACACCTATGTAACACTTTTCAAAAGTTTAAATAACACTTCATAAGCTATTGTAACATTTTAAATAAATATTATAAGGAAAGTGTTACTTTAGTTCTAATTTGTAGCAGTGCGTGCAGCTCCGCCCCTTACTATAATTCAGGTAGCTTAAATGTAAACCAATTTTAAAGTCCTGTTTCTAAGTCCTGCAAAATACAAATTAAAATAGTTATACACTGTCCCATTTTAATGTGGACAAACAATTGTAGATGCTAAAGAACTGTAACCGCTTGACTAAAGATGTAACATGTATGGCCCCCGTAATCGTAAGGTTGTAAACCAACAAAACCAACTCTTTATGTTTCTTAATTTTGTCTCTTTGCGAATGAATCACGTACTAGGACGACAAACGTTTCAATCCATGATCTCGATCACGTCCAATAATTGTCATTATATTTGGCTTGCATTTGATTAGTCACAATGCTAAACACATCATGTTGAAGCAATAGTTACATAATTACACACTTCCACTTGTTAAACTAGTTGGTAGATATGCTAAACTAATTAATAGATAGACATAATTTTTGTCCGATATTGTAGGATATTTGTTACGATTGCACTCCCTAATTGTACCCAAGACAGTTGTAACTTTGTGTATATATGCAATGCAGCAGACCTGCCATATTGTGTGGGATTACAATCAAAACTCTCTCTTAAATTTCTTTCATGGTATCAGAGCTCAGTTGATCAAAACGTTTTTGCGATAACAACTTCTGCAAACAATACTACCAACTCCGGTGCCATCGTCATGGGTACGAGTGGCGTAATTCTGACACCTTCATTCACTACGGATATTACCGTAAAACTTGATAGAGATAACTTCATGTTATGGAAGGCACAGTTCCTTCCATATATGTGAAGCCATCAATTTATGGGCTTTGTAGATGGAACCATTGTTGCTCCTGCCAAGACGATTTCTTCGACGACGGAGTACGGGGAAACAAAGGTGCCAAATCCTGAGTATATCACACGGTTGCAGAAAGATCAATTGGTGTTAAGCACAATACTGTCTTCACTCTCAAATGAAGTTCTTCCCTAAGTTATGTTGCTGCTCACTGCTGCCGAAGTGTGGCAGACTCTTGAATGCATGTACTCATCTCGTTCGAGGGCACAGATCCTGCAAGTTCGTCGACAATTAGCGAAGGTAAAAAAAGGAAATATGTTGAAAGGGTATGATGGTACTCTTGCAGCCTCATAGTATTTTAATATTGTTAAAGGGTATGCTGATACTCTTGCAGTGGTTGGAAAGGCATTAAGTGATGATGAAATTGATTCTTATATGTTGACTTGTTTAGATTCAGATTATGATCCCTTGGTAACCTCTTTGACAACCCAAATTGAACCCGTTTCTTTGGATGATGTGTTTGCTCATCTAGAATCTTTTTGACATGAGATTGGAACTTCATGATCCTTCTTTGCAAATACAAGGGGCTTCAGACAAATGAGCTTTCCGTGGAAAGGTCGGAGGCCGTAATCAAAATACCAAGAAGAGCAATTTTTCTCCAACTGGAGGCGCACAGCAGGGCCAGAACCGGGGAGTTGGTGGAACTAATCACTTCAATTCTGGTAGAGGATACAATTCTGGAGGCAATCGTGGTGGGAGAAATAGTGGAAACCGACTGGTGTGTCAAATATGTGGAAGGATTGGACATGTAGCAATCAAGTGTTATAATCGATTCAATCATTCGTATCAAGCCCATGATACTAGAGTGGCTGCAGCTGCAGCTGCAAATTTCACGTCATCCTATGATGTCGATCCATATTGGTATACAGACTCGGGTGCAGCGGATCATATCACAAGCGAATTAGATCACTTGACCGTTAAGGAGAAATAGGAGATGACAAGATTCATGCAGCTAATGGTGCAGGTATGTCCATTGATCACATTGGTCACTCCCAAATATTCACTCCACATCGCACACTTTCTCTTAGACATGTACTCCATGTTCCATCTTCTTCCAAAAACCTTTTATGTGTCCACAAATTTACTAGAGATTATAATGTTTTTCTTGAGTTTAATCTTGACTACTTTCTTGTTAAGGATCGACCAACGAAGTAACTCCTTCTGCGCGGGGAGTGTGAAAATGGTTTATATCCTTTTGTGATGAAACCAGGACCACCACAAAAATCAGCTTTCCTTCTTGCACCAACCTCAGATCATTTGCATCGTCGCTTGGGTCATCCTTCCAGTTCCGTCGTTCAACATATTCTTCAACATTTTCAGCTTCTTTGTTTAGCTAGTACTAATAAAACATTAGTGTGTGATGCTTGTCAACAGGGAAAAAGCCATCAATTACCATATTCTTGTTCCAATAAAATTTCACCCTCCCTATTGGAGCTTGTATTTTCTGATGTATTGTGGGACATGCTACTAAATATGTAGGAGGTTTTCGACATTATGCCATCTTTATTGATGATTTTAGCAAGTTTACTTGGGTGTATCTTGTAAAGAACAAGTCAGATGTGTTTTTTGCCTTTATGCAATTTCAATCGCTTGTTGAACTCCAGTTTAACAAACGTATTCTCTGTTTGCAATCTGACTGAGGAGGTGAGTACCAGAAACTGAACTCATTTTTTTTGCCGTGTTGGGATTGATCATCATGTCTCATGTCCATATGCTCATCAACAAAATGGTGCAGCCGAGTGTAAACATAGACATATTTTTAAGGTTGGTCTATCTCTTGTACCTCAGGTATCCATGCCTCTCAAATTCTGGGATGGGGCATTTCTTATTGCTTTTTTTCTTATAAAACGTATAGCTAATAAAGTAATAACCTCGGATATTCCTCTCACTCGACTTTTAGGACTAAAACCTAACTACACTTTTCTTAAAACTTTTGGCTATGCATGTTGGCCTAATCTTCGACCATTCAATAAGCATAAGCTTGAATTTCGTTCTAAAAAATGTGTATTCTTAGGTTATAGTATTATGCATAAAGGCTACAAATGTCTTCATGTCGAGTCTGGTTGAGTGTATATTTCTAGGGATGTTGTATTTGATGAAACCATTTTCCTATTTGCTTGTAACGAAGTTCCATCTACTCATTCTAATCCAGCCGAGTCTTGTTCCATGTTACCCATTTTCCCAACTCCTCTAATTCCATCAGTCTCTAGTTCTGGGAGTGATCTTGTGAATGATGAACATAACTCCTTTAATAATTTGGTTGCTAATGATGATAATTTGCAGCAAGATGTTAGTGATGCAGGAGGTAACTTCATGGATTTTCCCAAAATGCAAAGTTACCTACATGCTCAATTTCTGTTCATCCAATGCAGACCAGGGCTAAGAACAAAATTAGACAGCAAAAGGTGAACATCGGTGGAATAATTTCTTATCTGAGGGATGAACGGCGTTCTTTAAGTGTTGTGGCTGAATTGACTTGCTTAAGTGAAGCATTACAAGATCCAAATTGGCATCTTGCGATTGATGATGAGTATAATGTTTTGATGCACAATAATACTTGGCACCTTGTTCCTACTCATCCCCAATAGAACATTATTGATTGCCAGTGGGTGTTTAAAATTAAAAGGAAGGTCGATGGTTTGGTAGATCAATATAAGGCGCGTCTTGTGGCAAAGGGGTTTAAACAACAATATGGTATTGACTATGAAGATATCTTTAGTCCGGTTGTGAAACCAACAACCATTGTACTTGTGTTGTCCATTGCAGTCTCTCGTGGATGGATTCTGAAGCAACTTGACGTACAAAATGCCTTCTTACATGGTTTTCTTGAAGAGGAATTATATATGAAACAACCGCCGGGATATGAGCAGGAAGATCATTCAGGCCATGTTTGCAAATTGGTTAAAGCTCAGTATGGTTTGAAACAAGCAACTCGCGCTTGGTATTCTTGGCTAAATTGCAAACTCCAAGAGTTGGGTTTTGTTCCCTCTCAAGCCAGCACATCTCTTTTCATCTATAATCATCAAAGAGTTATGGCGTATATGCTCGCTTATGTGAATGATATTATATTGGCTCATTCCTCGAAGCTCTTTACTACTACCATCATTCAACAACTTCAAATAGAGTTTACTGTCAAAGATCTTGGATTGTTACAGTTTTTCCTTGTAATTGAATTTAAACATTCACCTTCCAGCATCATTTTAACTCAAAAGTGATACATTCTTGATTTACTGAAGAAAGCTCACATGGAAGGATGCAAACTAGTGACAATTCCTATATGTTCTTCGGCCAAGCTCACTCAGAGTGAGGGGGAGATTTTGGGTGAGGCTGAGGCTACTCGTTATCAAAGCATCATTGGTGCACTCCAATACTTGACGCTTACTCGCCCTGATATCACCTTCTCAGTTAATAAGGTGTGTTAATTCTTAGGTGTTCCTACAAGTCACCATTGGTCTGTGGTAAAGCGTATTTTATGGTACTTGAAGCACACAGTGTCTACCGGTTTGTTCATTCAATGGTCCAAGTCTGAACAGTGTTCAACTGGTGGTTATGAAATATTCTTTGGTTCGAATCTTATTTCTTAGAGTTCATGTAAGCAAGCTACTGTATCAATGTCCAGTATTGAATCTGAGTACGAGGAATTGGTAAATGCAACTGCAGAAGTAGTGTGACTGCACTCACTACTTGGAGAGCTTAGAATTAGGCAAGATCGACCTTCTTGTTTATGGTGTGATAATTTGGGTGCAACATATCTTACTGCCAATCCTATTTTTCATGCTCGTACAAAGCATATAAAGGTTAATTTTCACTTTGTTTGTGAAAGAGTGGCCCTTAAAGCACTGGAAGTTTGGTTCATCTCCTCACAAGACCAGCTCGTTGATAGCTTCACAAAGCTATTGCCATTCAGACAATTTGCAGTCATTCATAGCAATCTCAACCTTACTGGTTGTGATTGAGGGAGGGTGTAAACCTAGTTGGTAGATATGCTAAACTAACTAATAGATAGACATGATCCTGGTCCGGTATTGTAGGATATTTTTTATGATTACACTCCATAATTGTAGCCAAGACAGTTGTAACTTTGTGTATATATGCAATGCATCAAGCCTGTCATATTGTGCAGGATTACAATAAAAAATCTCTCTTAAATTTCTTTCACTACTAAAATTTAAGAAAGCATTAGTTTTCTATATTCAGTATGATATATTTCATGTAGCATCTTTCTTTATTAATTATATATTGAGATAAAGAAAAAAATAATACTAAATCTAACCCTTTTACCTTTATTTTTGTACATTTTCTTTGCGCGAAACATGACTGTGAAGATTGAAAAGTTCGAAAAGGAAGAGATTATATGGTTTGGCGAATAGGGGTGGAAAAAAAATCCAAAAACCGAAAATCAAATCGAAAATTGAATATTGAATAAACCGAACCAAATTTAATATTCAAATATTTAAATATTTGAACCGATTAAATCTAATTGTGAATATGGTTTATGGTTTGGTTTTTGGTTTCTAAACACAAACCAAAAACCGACCCAATAACCGAATTATAAATATTAAATAAATTAAATGTATGGTAATAAAATTTAAAATATTATTAATTTTACACTAATACTTTAAGATGAAGAAAATTAAGGGGCATCTTAAGAAAATTTAACTAACTTAGTCTTATTGTATATCTTAATTTCTAATAGTTCTATTTAGTATTTCTTTTAAAACTATTTGATTGAATAATTTGACATTTTAATATGCATATATTGTGATTCATTATGCATAGATTTTGATGGTTTTAATTTTTAATCCGCACAAATTTATGAGTTCATATTTTTTCGGTAGGAAATGTCATGTTTGTTCTTTCTAATTTTTTACTAAGAGAATGCACTAATTATGATTGTACCTATAACGTTTAGATAGTCAGTAGTTTACGTTTATCTTTAGTTTTTTCTCTCTCCAATTTGGTTTATTCAAATGTATTTGAATTAAAACCGAAACTAAGGCACTCGACAACTATGGACCTCTCGAACACGAGCACACCACCCCTCGAGAACTAAGGCACTCGACACCTAGAGCACATCACCCCTCGAACACACCACCGGACCCCGACCCAGCAAGCTTCTACTCCTTTCAGTTTACATCCACCAGTCCACTACTATTAGTTTATTCTTTTGAAGGCAACGAGGTTGCCTTACTGATGTAATATCCCAAACATCTTCGTACATCTTTTGGTTTCTACATAGGTCTGGGGAACCTAATACATATCCCCCACATTAGGGTGCTTAAAATTAAAAAAAAAAAATTAAAACCGAAACTGAAGAAACCGAATTTGAATAAACCGGATTTGATTTGACCAAATATGGTTCGGTTCTTGGTTTTGGCTTTGAAAAAGGTCAACCCAATCAAACCGAACCGAGTAAATCAAAATATTTAAAAATTGACCTGATGCCCATCCATATTGACGTATAGAACTGACATAATATTTTATTCGAACAAATATAGGATCAAAATATATGTTTTTGTGTATATTTTAAGTTCTTTAACTAAAATTGAGACCCATAATCTAAATTAATAAATGAGAATTATCGAAAATTTTGTATTAGAAACAACGATATCTTTAGTTATGACAGCGTGTTATATTACTTTTAAGATAAAGATTCATATGAGACAATCTCACCATAAGTTATGGTGAGATAATGAACTAAGAGCATCCACAATAGTAGCTCCTTAACCCAATTTTTCTTAATAAGGAGCACTCCTTATTTAAGGAGAACCATTGTGGAATTTTAAGAACCAATCCTTAATAAGGAGTTGCTTCTTGTTTAAGAAGTGGGTATCTATTTATTTGTGCAATCTCAGCCAACCAATTATTGATACTTTGTTTTTTATTTTTTAATTAATTATAATTTGAAATGAAAAATAAGTGTTTAAGAAGTGTTTTCCATTGTTGGTAACTGATACTTGCCTATTTTTTAAAACCAAAATCCATGATGTGACACTTTAGAAGTGCTCCTGAAATCTACTACCATTGTGGATGCTCTAAATAACTTTTAAAAATTACGAAAAAAGTACCTCATGTCATCTCCTATCTTAAAGTAATTGTACTTGAACCCTCCATCTCACTATAAAATTACGAGACTGTCTCATTCAAGTCTTGTTATACTTTTAATTAGCTCACACTAGTATATAAAATTCATTAGGGAAGACTTCCACCAAAGATGGTCCAAAAAGTTTTCTCTGTTTTCTCTCTACTCGTATCCTCTCTCTAGAATTTTTTTCCTAGTGTATCCAAGATCTTTTGATCTTAATTTCTCTCCTACAGATCTGGAGCTCTTTCATCTCCCTTTGAATTTTCAAATTTCCAACCTTGAATGGCAATTTTAATCACAGCATCATACCATATCAATCAGCATAAAAGCAAAAAACTTGATTGAAGGAATTCATCATTATGAAGATTTCTGCCTCAATCTCTATATATTCGCATATACAACACCCTCCAGACCTCACCAATGGGGGGAAGAATTGATAGCCCAATACGTAAAAATCAACTTATCCGATGAAGCCTCAAGCATAATCATTGCCCTGAATAACCTAAATGATGATACCTACAAGCAGCAATCGCACTTCCTAGGAGCAAAAATTCTCATCCCAAAGTCGAGGAGGGTTGATTACATGATCTCCATGGTGAAGAAGGCGTGGAATTGCTCGAGGAGGGTTGAGGAACATCCTATGGGGGGTCAACTTGGCCTTGTTCGAATTTGAGAATCTCGGTGATGGGACCAAAGTGCTTGACACGATGCCTTGGTCTTTTAAGCACAATTTGGTCGTGTTTGTGGAAACGGATGGGTCTGAATCCCTCTGCCATCTCAGTTTTGCTGAAACTCTCGTTTGGATCCATGTCCACGACGTCCCACCCATTCTTATGACACCAGAAATGGCTGCTTTGATTGGAGACTACTTGGGTGACTTTGTGAATGTTTACAAAAAAAAGCTTGGTTCCTGTAAGGGAAATACCTTGAAGCTGAGAGAAAAAATAAATGCGTATAAGCCATTGGCGAGGGTTATAACAGTGGAGTTCAAAGGTACTGATTACTTATTCTAATTTCATTATGAGAAACTACCTGCTTACTGTCAGCTGTGTGGGTGTTTGAACTATCCAAAGACAGAGTGTCAGAAGAAAGACACCATGTAAAGAGACTCTGTCATGTCGATGAGGTACAATCATTGGTTACATTTTGAAAATGATCAACCATGCTCGCTACCAGGCCTAAAAGTGCTTCACCAAAGGCGGCTGGGAGAAGAACATGAGAAGGTTATTTACAACGTCTTTGAGAAACAGCCGGAAAGATCAGGCAACCATGAATCTTCGGTATCGGCAACACTATATCAATCAATTCCGAGAGGCATAACTTCATCAATCAATGTTTTCCAAACCCTGCGATTAATGCTAACGGCTATCTTATCATTTTTCCATCAACAAAGCGAAATTGTAGAATTACCAACAGTTATATCCCTCTTAAAGTTAAGGGTGTGGATTGTGTAGGATCCTTCTCTGTCAATAATGAAGGAAAACTAGTTATTAATACACCAAAGCCGAGTACCGATTCTGTACATTTTGAAAATAGTTGTTTACCTGTCCAGGAACAAGAGGACCCAACATTTATGTCTGATGCTAGTTCAAAAAAAATTTGGGCTGAGGCTTAGGGCACATATGACAAGGAATTTATCAAGTCTCTTTCGGCACACCCAATTAATTTGATGTGCTCAACTCCAACAAAGCAAAATACAGAGTCTTTCCAATATGCTAATGGAAACATTTACCTGGTATCTCCTTCCCTGAACTTTGATAGTAGGCCGACAATTGTTAAGATATCTTCGGATGAGCATACTGATGCTATGCTTCCTCTGAAACTCATGGTTCAACATGCAGGAAAGAAACCAATATTTGAATCTGGGTCAACATTATATGGCCGATGCCTGAAGAAAAGCCCACCTCGACATCAGGTTTATGTCACTCCACGTCAGCAAAACTTGCTTCAGAATTTTTCAGAAAATAATACTGCTCAGACTGGCGGTGAGCTTCTGGGCAAGCTTTTAGTGGCGAGTTCCCAGGCGGAATCTCAGAGCATTAATCCTGTAGGATTCAAGCCTTTAGAGGTCGTAAGCGTACAGATGAAAAAATTGATGGTGCCGGTGGAGAAGGAGGGATTCTCTAACACTACTAGCGGCACGGTGAATAGGATAATGGTGTGCAATGGTGCAGATGGCAGAGCTAAAGCAGACGCCACCGGAGTACAGGTGAACATATTGATGGTGCCAGCGGAGAAGGAAGGCTTCTCCAACACTGCTGGCGGTGAATTAAACCGGAGAATGGCACAAAGTGAACTGGAAAAATGGCGCAGGCAACATGGTGAGCCAAAGAAGGGAACCAGAATTAGGCAAAGGTTCAGAGATAGTTTTGGGCTCTGTTGGAAAAGAAATTGAGAAAGGAAGGGGAAGACGGATGACGTAGAAGAAAACCCTCTTTTATTTTGGGACACATAAATTATATGTACTAGGCACATGTTAGATAAGTCTGTCAGAAAAATAAATTTCAATAATGCAGGGACAACAAAGAAAAATGTTTCAGAAAATCAAGATCAGGCCAATATTCATGTTGTAGCCTAGCATTCCCCCACTAAGGCCCAGTTGACAGTGTTTAAAAGAAAAGTGGATTTTTGATGATTGGCTGCTTGAAAATAACACCATCCAAGACCCAAAAAGCAAAAAACTGATATTGTGGCACCTTTTGTTCTTCGGGCAGGGATGACTTTTAATGTGGGTTCTCCCGCATTTGGACCAGCGGCGGCTACTGGTAAGAACCAGTGCCTCCGAAAACCATGTGTATTATAAGTTGGAATGTCGGGGGCTTTCACACCCCGCACAGTCAGGCATCTGAAAGACCTCATTCGTAAATTCTCTCCTTTTAAAATATTTTTGTCAGAAACCAAATGCACTGGTAGTAAGCTTGTAGGAATAAAAGACACTTTAGATTTACATGGCGTCTTTGCTGATACTAATGGTAATTTAGGGGGTCTAGCTCTCCTTTGGAATAAAGATGTTAATGTTTCGGTCTTATGCTACTCCTTAAATTGTATTGATTTCACTATAGAAGATCTAAAAACAAGTCTTCTTTGGCATTGTACGGGTGTATATAGCGAGCCAGAAACACACAAAAGACCACAATTCTGGGAACATTTTCCCTCCCTTTGCAATAACTCAAGCCTACCATGGCTCTGTATAGGTGATTTCAATGAAGTGCTACACCAAAGTGAGTTTGAAAGTGAGAACAGACGCTCACCTAATCAAATACGTGACTTTAGAATGGCTTTAAAGTCTTTGTAATCTCTTGGATCTGGGATATGAGTGTTACAAGTACACTTGATTTAGGAACTGGAAAAATCCTCGTAAAGTGAAAGCTAGGCTAGATAGGGCAGTAGCTACACCAACCTGGATATCTGCTTATCCTACCGCAAAGCTCAAACATCTATATAGTCACCAATCAGACCATGTTCCTATACTCTTGCACTTAAGAGATGGAACACGAGGGTTGGTATTGAGCAGCATACATAGACCCTTTTGTTTTTAGAACTATTGGATACAGTCTCCACAGTGTTATGACATGGTTTTAGAATGCTAGAATATGAGAGCACCAGACCTACCATCTGCTATATCAGAATGTTCTCCTGGACTTTTATCACGGGCCAAAGCTGAATTCCATTATCAACACAAGATAAAATATCAGCTCACAGACCAACTCCAGCGGCTACAAGAAGGTACCATAACTGTCGTGGCTCAATCTAAGATGGCAAAGTTGAAACTTCAGCTTGAGAGGCACCTGGACATGGAAGAGTCCAGATGGAAGCAAAGAGAAAAATAACATTGGCTGGAAAAAGGTGATCGAAATACCGATTTTTTTCATTCATTTGCTAACAAGCGCAGGAGGAGGAATACTATTCATGGATTAAGGGACAACCAGGGGGAGTGGTGCACAGAGGAATGGGACATGGAAAATATCATTTCGAACTACTTTCAAAATCTATTTGAATCCTCATACCCATCCCCCATGATTGTAAATCACTTGGCTAAAATGATACCATCAAAAGTCACCACTGCCATGAACATTAGCCTAACACGACCCTACACACCAAGTGATATATATACTGCTCTCTAGGGAACAACGCTAAACAAATCACCAAGCCCTGATGGAATACCCCCATCATTTTTTCCAGAAGTACTAGGATATTGTTGGACCAAAGGTTACTCAGGAAGCGTTGTGATACCTTAATGGCGGTAAATCTTTAAGAGATCTGAATGATACGGATATCGTACTCATACCTAAGGTAAAGAAGCCGAAAGAGGTCTCACATTTCAGACCTATTAGCTTGTGAAATTTGATATATCGCTTGATCTCTAAATGTGTAGCTAATATACTAAAAGTCATCCTAGATGCAGTAATCTCAAACCATCAAAGTGCTTTTGTCAAGAATAGATTAATCTCTGGCAATGTTATCATTGCACATGAAGCACATAATTACATCAAGAGAAAAACTGTAGGCGCAAAGGGCCATATGTCGATTAAGTTAGATATGAGTAAAGTGTTCGATAGAATCGAATGGCCTTTACTGCTAATAACACTACAGAAGATGGGGTTTGACCAAGGTTTTATTGATCTGATTGAAAGATACATTACTACGGTGTAATTCTCGTTTATGCTAAATAGAAAATGTTTTGGAAGAGTAACACCTACCAGGGGCCTGCGACAAGGAAATTGTAACACCCCCAAACCCCATCGCAAGTATCGGTTCGGGTTTGAGCGTGCTACCAAAAGAGCCGATATTTAGCAAGCAATTAAAGTTTATGCGGAAACAATTTAAATAATTCAAAAACCTACTTTATTATTACAATGAAAGGATTTATTACAATGTCAAATAAAAGTTTCTCTTAACCGTCATAATATCTAAGTTCATATAAAATTCAAGTAGCCAGGATCTTTCCCAAACAAAGTAAAGACAACAAGCACTCTTCTTTTATTGTTCTTCTTCATCTGAAAAAGGTTGTTTAACTAGGGTAAGCTCCTTGCGTAGTGAGGTTTCATTGCCAGTATTTACCCAGTTGAGTTTTAGTGATCAAAAGAATATCAAATAACAAATAACAACTGGCCATGTATGCCCTAGCACATAGTAAAAAGGATACGGGCGGTTAATGCCGAGTGGCTGTCAAGTGCCTATATGGAAATTGTGACTAACATACACGACATAACCCAGTCAGTGATGCCCGAAGGCTATCAGTTCATAATTCACTTTCCCATTCACGCCGGTGTTCAATTACGAGCTCGTATCAGTCAGGTGGTTATGCTAGCATACCAAACTCCACGTGTAGCTTGTCTAATCAAACGGTCTGGTCAGTACCGTTCCCCGCCGACTTCGACCAAACTACAATTGCGTCGGAGCCCCCAAAATTCACAGACAGGTAATCAGGTAGCAGGTAATTCACGTTTGACACGGCAAGATAAAGTACAAGCCGGTCATCCACATTGTAACATATCAGAGCAGTATATAATTCAAGTTAGTTACTGCAAGATAAAGTACAAGCCGGTCATTCACAGAAAAAGATCAGAGAAGTTCATAATTCAGTTTCACGATAATTGAACACAGTAATATTCACACTCAGTTCAACAGTCAATATATATTATCAATTTAAGTTTAACAAGTATGTCCCTTTATAATGAAATTTGAGTACAGGTTTGAGTGTGTATTTTGAGTACAGGGGTTCGAGTACTTTGGTTTGAATACAGGGGGTTCGAGTAAAGAATTCGAGTGGAGAAGGTTCAAGTGGTAAGTGGTTCGAGGGTAATGGTTTCAGTAAGGTTCGAGAGGTGGAGTTTTCAGAGGTTCGAGGGGTGAAGTTTTCAAGGGTTCGAGAGGTGAAGGTTTCCATAGGTTCGAGGGGTAGATTTTCAGTAGGGGTTTGAGAGGTAAAGGTTTGTCAAGGGTTCAAGAGGTACTGTTTAGTAGGGTTCAAGGGCATGGGTTCAGTAGGGGTTCGAGGACAGTGGTTCAAGGGGTTACTGTTTAGCAGGGGTTCGATGATAGGGATTCAAGGGCAGGGATTTAGTAGGGATTCGAGGAAAAAGGTTTAATAAGGACTCGAGGACAGGGGTTCGAGGACAGGGATTCGAGGGCAGGGGTTTGAGGGCAAATGTAGGGGTTTAAGGGCAGAATAGGGGTTCGAGGACAGAGCAGGGTTCGAGGGCAAAACAGGGATCAAGGCTAGAGAAGGGGTTCGAGGGCAGAGTAGGGGTTCGAGGGCAAAGGCAGGGGTTCGAGGGCCAAGGCAGGGGTTCGAGGGCCAAGGCAGGGGTTCGAGGGCAAAGGCAGGGGGTTCGAGGACAGGAATTCGAGGGCAGAGCAGGGTTCGAGGGCAGAGCAGGGGTTCGAGGGCAAAGGCAAGGGTTCGAGGGCAAAGGCAGGGGTTCGAGGGCAAAGCAGGGGTTCGAGGACAGGGATTCGAGGGATACTGTTTAGCAGGGGTTCGGGGGGTACTGTTCACTGGTGGCAGTCTGTACGCATAAAGACTTTATATATATATATTTTACTTCAATTCATGCTAAGACAATGAAAACACTCACCTTGATTAAAATCTGGGCTTGGGCAACTCTTACTTCTTACTGGACTACTATTCCCCACTGTTTTTGGCAAGAGTTCTCTCTTGTTTACTGTGTGAGGAGGTAAGTGTTTGGGGATCAAGTATTTATACTTGGTAAAAACCTAGGTTCTGACACCTACTCTCCTACAAATTTTATTTTATAACTTACATCCACTTGCCAAAAAATTTGCTTTGGACAATTTGTTCACGCCCGCCGTTCATTCCCTACAATCAAAATTTCTTTGGATAATTCCTTCTCACTTCTCACAGTATATTCCCACCACTTGGCCAAATAATTAATTTGAATATTTCATCTTCACGTCCGTCGACTTTTTCTCTTCCTTCCTTAATTTTCTCTTTTCATTCCTTTTTCTTAATCTTCTCTACTCATTCTTCCCTTGTTTTCTCTATTCATTCATCCGTTTACTTATTTATATTTATTTATTACTTACTTATTTATTATTATTATTATACATATATAAATATATATACATATATACATATATATCTTTTATTTTAACTTTTAACTATAATTAGTAATTATATGTATAGTGGTAATATACCGGCTATAAACGACTATATTTTCAACGGTAATATAACGGTTATAAATGGCTATATTTTATAGTATATATATATACCTATATTTATCCGACATTTCAAAACCACCTCTCTTCTTCTATTTTGCTGATAACATGTCGAGACTTATTTCAGTCTTTGCTGCAGTAATTATCGTGATGCTACATGTTAGTATTCTCATTGGAGATCTTACACCGAAAGAATTTTGTTACTCTACAGTAATGAATGGATTCATTTGTTACCTTTTATTTTTCAAAATCGTCATGGATTTTTTTATTTCTAATTACATTTAATAAATTATTTTATTTCCGTATTATACAGTAACATCAATAAATTGTTAATTTTGTATACAATGTTCAACCATTACGGTTGGGGTTTTTATAGTCATTTCCTCTCCAAGTTAATTTCCTTTGCTTGTTTTATTCATGCTATTACGTCTGTCGTTCGTGTTTATTCATTGTATTACTTACTTATTTATTTCTTTACTTATTGTTATTAGTATTCCTATTATTATATATATACATATTTTATTTATACATGTATTTAATGCATTTATACATATTTAATGCATTTATACATATCTAAAAATATATAAATATATTTTGGAAAATTAAAGGGAAGATGTGGTTATTTGATTTAATTATTACAAGTTCTCTAATTCCTATTTCGGTAGGGGTTTTTTTCAATTAGAGGGATTTAAAAGGTTCAATTGAGATAACATGATTTGTATCGGAGGTATATTTTATTTATTAATCTAGTTGGGTTCGGGGTTTCATCGAAATCCTCTATCCCCATATCTTTTTATTATATGCAGTGAGGTATTCTCACTAATGGTTCAGGAGGGAATCATGAGGAGAAGGTTACATGGTCTAAAGATTGCAAGGAATACATCTGTTATGTCGCATCTTTTATTTGCTGATGATACATTGATTCTCGGGGAGTCAACTGTTCAAGAAGCTCATGAGCTGAGAAGAATATTACAATCCTATAAGGAAGCTTCAGGGAAAAAGATAAATCTAGACAAACCATACATTGTTTTAAGCCCTAACACTGGTGATCCGAATAAATCCCAGATATTAAACATAGTACAAGTGCCTGAAGAAAATACACATGAAAAATATCTAGGACTCCCAATAGTTTTTGGGCGATAAAAAACTGCTGTGTTAGAGAAGGTTAAGAATAGGATTTGGTCGAAGGTGGAGAGTTGGGAACATAAGCAACTATCCAAAGGAGGAAAGGAAGTTCTTATCAAATCTGCTCTGGAGGTCTATTTTATGGAGGTCTATTTTAGAGGGAAGGAACTTGTTGTCAAAGGGCATTAGGAGAAGGATAGGTTCATGGAAAGATACAAAGATCAAAAAGGGTATATGGCTCCCAAGATTGGAGGGACATGACCCCACATCACTGCCATAAACCTATCCAGATGAGCTTACTGTTAGCCATATTATGACAGAAAATGGCAACGCTTGGAATATGGATATGATATGTAGCACTTTCAACCATGAGGAGTCTGCACTCATTTTATCCCTTCCAAGAACTACAGCACACAAGCAAAAAACTGTTGGTTATGACATCCAGCGACAGATGGAAAATATACTGTCAAATCTGGTTATAATTTGGCAATTAATTCCTCGATTTTCTCGCATGCAGGTAATATGGCATCGAGTAGCTCGGGACCTTCTCCGCACTGGAAGAATATTTGGACTTTAATGACACAACCGAAGATTAAGCACTTCTTATGGAAATCGTACAAGGATAATTTACCTTCAGCAACCAATTTGCGACAAAAACATGCTCAAGCTGAGACAACTTGCTTGACTTGTTCAGCAGAGGAAACATCCATGGAACATATATTTTTTTTCATTGTCCTCTAGCGCATCAGATATGTTTTGCGTCGGACCTACATGAGGCGATATACAAATATGAACAACCAAATGCCAGTATATGGACACAAGACTTAATCTTGGAAATGAATAATCATGAAATAGCCATCATAGCTATTCTATTGGCCCAATTGTGGCATCACAGAAGTGCACTTCTACACGGGAACATCACGATATCCAACCACAACAATGTGTTATATATGCTTCAAAGATCTTATCTGCATAAGATGCATCTCATCCCTTTTGGACGAAATCAAGATGCACAATCTACAATACAAGGGAACACTCTTTTTTTATGCAGCCATTTCTAGTGATAACACATGCCTTGGTTTATCTGATCTTCAACTGGAAACTGGTTGTATGGAGAATCACATCTCATACCCCAAGTGTATATGGTTAAGTATGCAGAGGCAATTGCACTCCACACAGCTTTGATAACAACATTGGGGAAGGGCATGCATATCGATCTCATCAAAGGAGATTCACAAATAGTTATAAATGCAGCTAAAAATCATAAGGAAGACCTGTCAGACTTTGGACTCATAGTTGATGACACAGCTAGTTTGGTTGAGAAACACCAATATCCAGTTATATCATGGATTAGAAGACAAGATAATCATATTGCTTATGCAGTAGCTCAGTAAGCAAAATACAATAGAGATCAGAACTTTCAGTGGGAAACTACCCCACACTTTGTAACACATTTTTTCCATGAATGAATATAAAGTTTTTATTTAAAAAAAAATCATCAGTGAAGAGTGTTTCCATTTACGCTAATTAAACACCACTTTAAGGTTGTTATTAAAGTGTGTCGGGGATTCCATGCATGTACCCAAATCTGCATTTATGAGAATAGCAACACTTTTCTTTTGAAACACTTTTTTGGGTTAAATCCAGCACTTATATTATCAACCGATCCCTGATTACAAGTTTTGCTAGGTTATGTGCATTCATTACTACATCTCTATCCACTTTCATGACATGAATGTTACGGAAAACCATAGCTAGCATTAAAATGCTTCTAACTAAGCCATGTATACTTGGAGGAACCGATGGATATTTGCTAGTATAGTTGAGGACCATTTCACAGTCTGTGCGAATACATAATTGAGTGACACCCATATGACTAGCATGTAACATAGCCTCGTATATAGCTATGAGTTCCGCTTGTGCTGGTGAAGTCGCCTGTATTACGCGATAACCTTGGCAGGAGGATGAAATATCTGAACCTTGTGCAACACACCAAACAGCTATTGCCTTACCGTCCTGTTTATGAAAAGCTGCATCTGTATTGATGCATACCCAGTCCTCATATACCTGATTCTTGTGATTATCCAATACGTACCACAGAAGCCTCATGTCCCCCACCTGTTCCACCTCTGTGGTCTTCGTCTCTGTCCGATTCGCCATGTCTTCAAGCTCCATATTTGATGAGTTCGAGTTAGCTAAAATTGTGTGTCTTGATTCCTCCCCGCTAACGTTGTCCTCATAGTTTGCCCTGATAATAGCTAGAACCATATCAACTGATGGCTTCTGTTGATCAATTGTTGCGCTATCTCTTGCACACCAAATCGCCCATATTATAATGCATGTCAGGTTTATATCCGCCCTTTCTGGTGCAGTCTTGAACCAGTGACGAAGCCAGGATTCCAAATTGAGTGGGGTTCCTTGACCAAAATCAAACCCCAGTCTAGATATTCTCCAGATCCTTCGTGCTATCTCACACTCAAGGATCATGTGCGACACCGTTTCAACCTTTTGATGACACATTTGACAAAATGGTGAGACCTTCACATTTTTCAATCTAAGAGCAGGTCATGTTGGTACAGCATTCGTTACCAATCTCCAGACAAGGAATTTTATTTTCTCTGGTATATTCAACTGCCATAATGTCTTCCACAGATGTTGGTTTTCCCTGAAATTGGCCACGACGGTTGAAGATGATGGGTTCTGGCCTGTCACCTTGTTCCATGCCTCATGATATCCACTTTTGACGGTGTATTTCCCAAATTAGTCCATATCCTAGAACTGGAAATCTCTCAATCCTGAAGAGTTATATGGAATATGTATTCCTGCTATGTGGTTGACAATTTCTGAACTAAAAATAGTCTCAAAAGAGGAATACGCCACTGCTGGTTACTATCAATTAGATCACAAACCTTGAAATTAAGTTGGGGAAGGAGCTGATTCTCAAACATGATTGGGTTCCTTTGCTGTGGAATCCACTCCTCCTGGATGTTAATCTCATGTCCATTAACTACCTGCCATTTCAGGCCGCTGCCGACGAGATCCCTTCCCCACAATATTCCTCTCCAGCCCCACGTAGAGTCCTGTTTTAGTTTAACCTTGCAGAAATCGTCTTTGCTGCAATACTTAGAAAGGAAGAACTTTGAGAAAAAGGATTGTTTATCTGTAACCAACTTCCATGCTAGCTTTCCTAACAAAGCCTGGTTCATCTGCTTTGTAGCGCGCATTCCTAATCCTCCTTGCCATTTTGATTGGCACATCGCTGACCACGACTTCCAGTGTATTCCCCTCCCATCTGTATCCCCCACCCAGATGAAACGTACAAGATGACTGTCAATTTTCCTAGCGATCGTAGACGGTATACGAAAAGTACTCAGTGTGTACTGAATTATTGATGCTAGCACATGTTTGGACAGGGTGATTCTCCCCTTTCTTCCGTTTTACTTTGTACTTACGTTCCCACATATCACACGTTACCTTCGTTCCACTGTTTCTATTGTTTGTAGTGAAAATTTTAATACTACAAATACAATTTCAACTAAAATGGGGAGAGTAAATCAAACACAAAAGAGATCGAAGAGGTTTAAGACAAAATCATTTGATGTCTCCTTCATTAAATACTTCCCCCTCTCATTTCAACATCGAATTTAACTATTCATTTAATCTTTTTTTTAAAAAAAAATTAACCATAAAATTGAATTGATATATAAATATAAATAATATTGTGTAATACCTTACTAGATTCCTTAACATATATTTTATAAATATCAACTTTTCACAAGTTTTAGTTATCCTCGATAAAAGATACTCCATCCGTCCCACTATAAATTGTTTATTTACTTTGTCACGGTATTCAATAAGCATATTTGACCGTAAATATCTCTAGGTACCTGTAATAATGCTGCATAAAAAATGATATTTAGAAAATAAATGTTAAGACAAATCTAACAATATCTCACATGATATTTTTATTATTCATATATTAATTTATATTTATGGTCAAAGTTTTCAAATTTTGTCTCTTATACTGGGTCGGAAGAAGTATTAGGAATGCCCTAAAACATTTTCAAATCAACTGATGAAAATTTAAGTGTGCAGTTTAAAATGAAAAGGAAGTATAATACTATAATAAAGAAAATAGTGGATCTGAAAATAATTGTTTCAGAACAAATCACGTTATACATAGTATATAGTTTTACACAAACAATATCCCGTAAGAAAAGATATATTAAACCGTTGTAGGTAAGCTGTGAACACTAATATATTTAGACTAAGAAACAAATTAAAAAAACATCAGTACATTAATTTAAGTGGGAGCATGCAGACAAAAAACGTAGCCATGGTGTATAAACAAATGCGTGTCAAATGACGTTAGGCTAAGGGAAGCAACGGGCAAAGTGATTAAACTATACTGGTAATAAAGTCGAGGTAGAATGGTCCAATGTTTTAAAATAATTTCATGATAGAGATTACTTACGAGTATCTGATTGTGTTGATAATCTTAGATACAGTTTTTTTAGATTACAGACTATTTATGAATCTCCAACTGTAATGCAGTTAAAAATGTGAGAATTCGCAAATGCTGATTAAAAATTGATAACTGCATTTTTAAGCGATTATCTCAAAGAATAAACTCAGAAATTCTTCGAGAAAAAGAAAAGAAAAATCTCAAGGATATTTTACTTGAAAAAGGATGAAATTGTCTGCCACGTGTAAAAAGTGTTTAGGTAACGAAACGAAACCTAATACAAAATAATCCAAAATCAAGATAAGAAATTAATTGCAAAAAATATTAAAGTACTAATTTGAGGCCCGGGTTAATCTTTGACAACCAGAAAATTTCATTTCAACACACACGAAAACATAGTATTACAATAGACAATTATATGCCTAGCGTCAATCCATATCATTACTATCAAACTTTTGCAACGATCAACGTCTTCCTCAGTACGACTAACTTGTCATCCAACAACCCATTTTGATGGTGGTGGTCTATTGATGGTGCAAATGTAATGATCTTTGAATGAGGTTCAAGTAAAATTTCAAAATATCTATATGATGTCATTTTCCAATTTTATCATTTTAATAGAATATTATATAATTTGATTTCCTTAATAGATTCTATGTACTCTTCCCTAAAAGGAAATCAAAGCAGAAAGATGTAGTAAATGAACAATATTTGAACATTAATTAACGCTTATTAATTTTGTAGCTGTGCACTGAAGGTACATATAGGTGTTCACCTAATCTCTGTTCCCCCTACCAACGCTAAACCCTCAATATAAATACTCCTATGTCATTCATGTACAATTTGTTTTCTATACTCCCTCTGTCCCAGGTTAAATTGCACAAATTTTTTTTCACTCTCATTAAAAAACTTGTCTAGTCGTTGATATATTTAACTACGTATAATAACGGTAAACAAACGTTACTTTTCAAAACTACTTGTTACGAAGAATCCAACCGTATAATATATGATGATATTATTTTTTACATATTTATTTAAATATGTGGTCAAAGTTGGACAGTGAATAGTAACATATTATGAAGTGTGCAGTTTATTTTGGGACGGATGGAGTAAGCTGGAGTACAAATAATACTCCAAACATTATGGAGGCGCTTTAAAAAATAATTTAAGTTATGTCCCTTATAATGATAATATATATATATATATATATATATATATATATATATATAAAGTTTAAAATAACAATTCATTGAGAATGATTGAGGCGGTAGAATTAAGTGGATATACAGATGTGATGAAGAAGATGAGGAAGTGGTGAGTTTTGTTGTCTTGGAGATAATTTTGACAACAAATGTGGTTTTCTTCATTATAAACTTCTAATTTATTTTAATGAGAAAAATTAATGAATGGTCAAACGAGAAAATGAGAGGGTCTGGATTCGATTTATCTAATAGTTCAATAATGAACTGCATTCAAGTGTAGCATATGAAACTAATGGTTAAATGTCAAAACCTTCTTTCACAACATTTTAATAATTTGTGACAAATTATCGTTTTTCCATCGTAGCTTATTCTTCCACTAATGCTATTCGTAGCACTATTGTTTTGCTTACTATTTACAATATTTATAATCACGTGTATACAGAGGTGGAACCAATGGTACGCGAGGTAGGGCTCCAGCCCTACCTCGATCGTCGGCCAGAGGTAGCAAGAGGCGGTTCGGTCGTCGAGCGCGTCTCCGGCGACTGGTACGGTTTGCTCGGAGAAGAAGGCCGCGTTGCGGCCTTTTTTTTTATGCCTAAGTAATAAAATGACGTCATTTTCACGTTAGTAAAACGACGTCGTTTCATTTAGTAATATGAAAAAAATGAAATATGAAATGGATTGTCGTTTCATTTAGTAATATGAAAAAAATGAAATATGAAATGGATTGGGCCAAAACTGAGCCCAATCCAATAATCAAATCTTACAAAATATTATGTATGAGAGGCGAGAGCAGCAGAAGAGCATCTCCCTCTCCCTCAATTCCCTCAGCCCGTCAGCTCGAGAGCCCTCCGCCACCGCCGTCCGCCACCAGCTCTCCGCCGCGGCGCCGCCGGAAGCTGCCTCGTCCTGCCGCCTCTGCACGCCGGACGCCTCTCCAAACCACCGGTAGACTTCTTCTCTTTATTCTAAGATTTTTTTATTTTAGGGTTTATTCTCTTTTTTATTTTTTGCTTCAAAACTTAAATTTATATGAACATGATTTTTAGATTGGATGTCGAATTGAAATTATATGGTTGTATGATTGTTGAAATTCAGTTGAATTGCATATGTATGAATAATAAATTATAATTGTTTGATTTATTTTGTATGTGAAATTCCCAGCTTATATTTTTTCTGGGGTTTTAGATCTTTTGGTGATCCGGGTTCGTATAGATAATTACTTGTGTTATCTGTGTGTGTTTAAGTTGAGTTTCTCCTGGGTTTTGCTGGTTTGATTGAGTGGATGAATGAATGGATGATTCAGCTTGTGTGTGCGAAGTGGCTGTAAGCCTGTAAGTGTAGGGGTTTAGTGTTTGTTAATGTGTGTATGGTAGATTCTGAGTGATGATTGGTATTTTAGTCGATCTTGCAGTGATTTTGGGAGGTGGAGTTTTTCTCTTCTCTTCTGTTTTTTGTATTTGTGTGACCCTATCCGCATATCTTGATTTTCGTGCAGTATGGTTCTGGTTTTATATTTTATTCCATTTTCACATGTAGTTTTATCTATTGAGGCAGAAAAGTTCAAATTTTGGATTTATTGTCAATGATTACGTCAAAGAGTTGCTGAATTTTCACTTCCTTTGGTTATCTTTAGTCATTGAAGGCATTAAAATTAGTTTAGCGGAGTGATTGTGTTCGTGTTCTCACTTTGTTTGGATACAGAAAGTGTGGTAAAGAAGATGAGTACTTTTCTGTTTATTTGTTCCTAACGTTGCTCGTGTTTTACTTAGGAGTTCTATTGGCAAACTTGTTGATTTTGACCAATTTTGATACTTAAGGAGAGTATTAAGTTCACGAGATCTGTTGATCGATGCAGTGAAAATAAAATTGTCACAATCGATGCAGTACTCGATTTATTTTATTATTTAGTATTTTTCATTATATTTTAGTTGAATTTTTAAAATTTTAAATTAATTAATATATATCAGTCTCCCCTAAAAACATTTCTAGTTCCGCCACTGCGTGTATAGACCAAAAAGGTTAATATTTCTATTGCATCGTGGAAGCGAGATAATATTTAGAGGTGACTTTTAAAATAACATTATTGAACTTCCTTAATACAACAAATTACAATACCCTAACGTTTTGTCGCGGTATTTTAGTCATTCACGTTACAAAAGAGAGGTAATGGGCAAATATGGTATTTTCTGTCCAAAACTTTGTTTTTGACTGTCTGTAGTGCCATAAATGTACTAAAAAAGGTGACGAATTTAATCATTTATACGGAAAGGGAAAGCAACTTTAATAAATGGATTTTTTCACCAAAAATTGAAAGAAGTTTATTGTTTGATTATTGGTCCAATTGTACCAGTTACGAACCGAGAAGGCAAGAAAAACAGTAACTCCAAACCAATTAAAGAACGGGTTTTAATGGTCCCTGAAACCATGTCCAGGAAAAGTCAGTGAGAAAAAGTCAGATTAGTAGTACTATTTGTTTGCTAATTAATTGCAAAGCTTTGGTCTGAAATTTACAGCGATCCTCACTTTTACAGTTCACATTGTGACGATTAATTAATATAAGCTTAGGCGTAGACGTCGAGTTTGTAAATGTTATCCATTAATTCTGATATCCCTTCTCTAGTCGTTTTCCTAGGAGAATGACCAAATTTTCACCTACTCCTCCTTTCATTTGTTTTGATTAATGTACGTAGACGGCTACACAACATTTGAATATCATTTGTTACTATTTTACCCAATTAAGTTTGACACCACTCCGCCACAATAAAGCTTCAATTCGGATACAGTATTCCTGGAATAATATACTGCTGTATTTCCACTAATCAATCATATTAGTATTAAGCAGTTGACCATCATGGACTATTTAAGGATCCAATTTACGAAGTAATTTTAGAAATTGGTTTTACTTGAGTATTCGGGGATGCTGTACTTACCGCATCTTTAGAGTACGGTATGTGTATTGCAACCGTTTGTATACAAATAAGTGTGCTTATATCCCCCAATTCTTCTAAGTGCCAAAGTTGTTCAAAAATGTAAAACAATCCATCTAGTTATAGTCCATGCTAGTCTGAAAGCACATGGAATAGTTAATTATCCTCGATTATAACCCTTCCCATCATCATGATCACACCGCTCATATTCCTCCCACCAAAATCTCTTCACCCATCTCATAACCACTTCTGTGTCCGCTCATGAGAGGCAATGCCACTTTATAAACTCCTCATTCTCCCTGACGATTTGATTCAAGTCGAGAAGATCACAACTTATTGAGTTAACCTGGTTGGACTTAGGAGCGGCCACAACTTGATGTGGCTCTTCATAGAGAAAACATCGAATACCTAGGGTGAAATTTGGGAGGTTATGTGGTACACATATTATGCAATTAAAAATGAAAGAATCTTTAATGTGCTTATTGAAACCATCCTTGTGGAGAATAGTAGAATTAGAGAAATGTTCATAGGTATCCTTATTTTGAACATTTTTAAAATGGTGTTATCATAATGGTTATGGTGTTGTTCGGTATGTGTGCGTGATGATGTGTTACGGGGTGGGGATTATCACCCAACCTCAACGCAACCTCAACGCAACCTCATGCCCGCATGCACGCACAACTGTGATGCGGTCCTGTGCCGCTCAATGCGTGCCTGAGAACTGGTCTCCCTCAACCACACCGCACACGTCTCTGGGTCATCCAGTGGCGACTGCCTAACCTCTCACGGCCCGTGATGTCCCCCTCTGTGCCCACGACACGATGTGCACAATGCCCCAGCCGTTCGTGCCCAACGTCCGTGCGCGCAGCGTCCCGTCTCCCGCCAGGCCATCACACTAAGTGTTGAGACACGACCCGAGAAGACATGTCCCAAGCTCCTTGTCCCAGAAGTCTTCTATTTTTGCTTATAATAGCTTAGCTAGTAGTGTAGCTTAGTTTCTTTACTTAAGGTCCAGGCCTACGTGCCTTGTTTCCTTTGACCTTCTTTTGTCTTTGTACCCGGTACTCGTGAGAACGTTTGTACAGCATATATGTGGAGTACTGAGCTACCCATACCCGGTTACCTTTTTGCAATATATTGAAAATGAGCATTGGCTCCCCAGTTGTCGGGCCTTGTATTGCATTGTTGGCTTGTGTGTGTGAAGCCTTGCTCCTAATCTAAACTCGTGTGTGTATTTCTGTTGCATACTCGACCACATCCCTCTAAAGGCTTGGTGTGCTGAGAGCAACCAAGCTGAGTTCGACGTACGTGGGAAATTATACGGTAGTCGTGACACTCTAGCACGACTAGGCCGCACGGTTAACCCCCTCAGAGGGTGACCCATTGTAATTGGTACCAAAGCTCAAGTAGTCCTTGAGCGTATAGTGAAAGGCCCTCACCATGTCGAAGAAGATTGATCAGTTGGAGAACATTGAGAGGGCTCTCTTTGGTGAGGCACAAGGGTCCGGGAGCCTAGCTGACCAAGTGGATCTGATGGAATCAGAAGTTGCCATTATCAATAGAGACATCAAGGTGGCCAACGCGAAGGTTGCACGTCAGGATGAGGAGATCATCGAGCTGAGGGAAGCTTTGGCATCTCGCGAGTGGGAAGTTTCTGAGTTGAGAGGCGTCATCGAGTAGCTTGGTGGAAACGTGTGCGTGCTCATGTAAGCTGTGGCCAACTTGTCCCAAGGTGGGGGCGGTGGCGGTGGTGTCCGTGCTGTGCATAAACGGAAAGTCCTGAGCCTAAGAAAGATGGCGGGCACGTGACGCGAGAGATCTTAATAACTTCTTGTATGAGTTGGATCAATACTTTAAGGTGTCAGAGATGAATTTGGAAGCTATGAAAGTCATTGTTGCCATGATGTACCTGGAGGGCTCTGCTATAGTATGGTGGCAATCCCAAGACGCATAGATAAAGGCAGGACGCATGACCATCGACACATGGGATGAATTGAAGCTCAAGGTGAAGCAAAAATTTATGCCCACCAATGTGAATGAGCATGCAGTGTTGAGACTTAGGACCCTGGCACAAACCGGCAGTATTATGGGGTACGTGTTGGCTTTCCAGGCTTGTATGCTCGACTTACCTGACCATCCGGAGGAGTACAAACTCCATAACTTAAGCCAGGGATTGAAGTCGTGGGCTAAACTCGAGCTAAGGACAGCTTGTTGCACTGGTTATAACTCAGTGGTGGCATTCGTCGAAAATCTGAATGACTATGGGGCGGAGGATCGCAAAGACTTGATAGGGAGGTGGATGGTTCTACGGTTTCCAAGGTGGACAATGGTGTGGGTGTGAGTTCTCCAAAAGTGGGAAGTAACTTTAGACCCAGTCCAAGTGGCGGGAGTAGCTACAGGCCCAATTTGGGTGCAGGAAGTTGGGTCCAAACCAAGGTGGGATGGACAAATAGAGAAGGCGCGACTTGTGTGTGGAACGTGCAAAGGGAATCATGCCCTTGTTGATTGTCCAACAGAGAAGAGGATCACTGCTATGTTGCTCGAGGACTCAAGACAAATCAGGGAGGCACTGAGTGAGGTAGTTCAGGAGTATTCGGGTGTGGAGTCTGGGCCCAAAGAGGAAGAACCATGCTCCATGGGAGCATTGAATCTGTGGTGTAATTCCATGGTGGGATCAATAGAGCCAGGGAGTTGAATCCATAAATGGAGCCTGAGATCGACTGGGTGGTTGTTGTTGTGCGAGCAAAGAGAGCCGCGACTTAGTCAAGTAAAACGGAGAAGGCCACACCTAAACTTGACAAACCTAAGATTGTCCGTGTCAAACCAATGTGTCGGACCTACAGAGTATTGATGTACATGGACGTGTCGTGAATGGAAAACCCATCCGAGCGATGGTCGATACTGTAGCTAGCCATGTGTATGTCTCTGAATCAGAGGCATCAAGATTGGGGCTCAAGTCGGAGAAAGCTGTGGGTAGGATGAAGGGCGTTAACATTAAAGGCCAACCAATGCTGGGTGTTGTGAGGCGATGCTCGGTCAAGTTTGGCACCATGGAGAGCACAGTGTATTTCCATGTCGTTAAAAAGGATGACTTCGGTTTAGTCCTTGACATGAAATTTCTGAGAGATGCACAGATTATCGTATACCCATATGGAAATTACCTTTATGTCTTAGACACCAATCCGTGCATGGTTAAAGGGACTGCAAAGAGTTCACAGGGGGTAAAATATCGGCTTTACAGCTCGGTGTGTGCATAAGATAAGATAAGGACCGTAATTTAGCGGATCCCGGTGGGGAGAACAAAAATGAAGGATCAGAAGAGTCTACCCCATCAATGAGTTTGCCCAACGAATCCGAGAAGCTTTGTGAAGCAAGTCCAAGGATTGAGCATATTGTGGTTCACTCCTCGACTGCGAGAAATGAAAATTTGTTGAGCAAGGAAAACAGGAAGCGTTCGTCGGTTGCCAAGAAGGTCTGGATTCCAAAGATGTATCTGCCGGCTGTCGCACCCCATTAAACTTCCTATTTCGAGTCGTTCAAGCAAGCTAAACCTTGTAGGCCTCGATGGGGAAAGACGAGTCATCGTTCACATTAGCAACCCCTTGTGTTCCACAAGGCAGGAGGCAGAAACGTGAATGGATGATGATGCGTACCGGACAACATCCAGAGTTGGACATTTCTTCGGTCATCGATTAAAAATTGGGTGCTCTAAAATCAAGCTAATTCAAACCGGAATGAAAGAGAAACTGAGGACCACAGCTAAACCAGAGTACACCAGCGCCAGCAGTTGAATCAACCCCCTTCTTAAGGCATAAGTGTACAAGAAAAATGTGGATAGCGAAGCATCTTAGAGAATTGATGGCCCCAGGGACGTTTGGCAAAACTGAGTGGGGGAGAATGTTATGGGGCAGGGCTTATAACCCAACATCAACACAACCCCATGCATGAATGCACACCACAACTGTACTGCGGTCAATGCCGCTCAACGAGTGCCTGCAAATCGGTCTCCCTCAACCGCGCTGCACACACCTCTGGGTTATCCAGTGCCGACCACCTAATTGCTCACGACCCATGATGTTCCCCTCTGTGCTTGCGATGCGCTGTGCACAAAGCCCGAGCCATTCATGCCCAACGTCTGTGCGCGCAGCGCCTAATCTCCTGCCAGGCCAGCACACTAAGTGTTAAGTCATAACCTGAGAAGACATGTCACAAGCTCCTTGTCCTAGAAGTCTTCTCTTTTTGCTTGTAATAGCTTAGCTAGTAGTTTAGCTTAGTTTCTTTACTTAAGGTCCAGGCCTACATGCCTTGTTCCTTTGACCTTCTTTTGTCTTTGTACCCGGTACTCGTGAGAACGTTTGTACAACATATATGTGGAGTATTGAGCTACCCACATCCGGTTACCTTTTGCAATATATTGAAAACGAGCATTTGCTCCCCAGTTGTCGGGCATTGTATTGCATTGTTGGCTTGTGTTTGAAGCCTTGCTCCTAATCTAAACTCGTGTGTGTATTTCCACTGCATACTCGACCACGTCCCTCTGAAGACTTGGTGTGCTGAGAACAACTAAGCTGAGTGCGGCGTACGAGGCAAATCAGGCAGTAGTCGTGACACTCTAGCACGACTAGGTCGTACGGTTAACCCCCTCAAAGGGTGGCCCATGACACAATGTAAATAAGGTGCAACAAAATAAGAAAGCAACGAGACCTTGGATGTGGGTGTTAATCATTTTAAAATCACATTATAAAAGTAAGAGATAAGTGCTAATATAACCCTATCTACTTGAGTAAGTGCCAATATAACCCTGTGATAATTTTTAGTGCAAATATAACCCTAACTAGTTAATGAAAGTGCCAATATAACCCCCGGACCCTATTTCCGGCATTGACCTCAATTGTTCGGCATTGACTCTATGTAAATTGATCAAAATACCCTTTGGGCTAACTCTGAAATCGGGTGGACAATTTTACCCTCATAGTTAGTCGGAACGCCATAGTTCGTTGAAATTATGTAAGGTTATATCAGCACATTATGCAATCTTATTGGGCTATATCAGCACATTCCTAATATTTTTAGGGTTATATCAGCACATTTCTGATGTTTGTTGGGTTATAGCAGCACATCCTTAAAACTTATAGGGTTATATTGGCACTTTCACTAAGTATATAAGGTTATATTGGCACTTTCAAATATTGAAAGGTTATATTGACACTTATTTCAACTAGGTAGGGTTATAAAAACACTTTTTTTCTAAAAGTAATAAGTATTAATTTTATAATAAAATGAAGTTAAGTACTACCTCCGTCCCAGCCGAATCTGCACACTTTTTGGTCAACTTTCTCAAGGCATGTTTGACCATAATTTTCAACTAGTATATAGACACCAATATCATCATATGAGATATTGCTGGATACCCTGCATGATGTATTTTCTAAATATCAAATTTTAACATACCGTTAATATACGTAACTAAAGTTATCGTTGGTCAAACATGACCTGACAAACTTGACCAAAAAGTGTGCACATTCAGCTGGGACAGAGTAATAGCATCAAACGGCTAACGAGGCATGTTACGCACGTATATGTGGGCAGAAATAGTGCCGGATGGGTTGATTAACTCGACAATTTTCCAACGACCAACTCGCCCCGAATTTATGTACTCCCCGTTTCATTAATAGTGAAATCATATGTTTAAGTGTTTAGATTCTGGTGAAAAAAATAAGTGGATGAAATTGAATATAGAAAGTAAAAAGTACAATGGGTGAATAAAATTGAAAGAATCTTATAAAAAATAAAAAAGTGTGCCAATATAAAATAAACCACTAAAAAAAAAAATAAGTCACTAATAGATAAATGGAGGGAGTATGGCTTCTACGATTTCTAATTTTCTATCCATGTCTTCACATGTTAGCTAGCCAATAAAAATATAATGATACTCATTAAATACAATTTAGTGTACTAGTTATGAGGTTAATATTTCTCCATCACCCTTGTATAATTTGCTCATTTCTTTCAACATTTTTTTATATTAAAGAGAGAATAGTACATATGTTCTTAAGAAAAACGAGACGAGTACAGTATTTTTAAAAAAAAATAAATTAAATCGTCATTCGGATAATGGTTTATAGCGTTCTCATCCCTTTTATATTAAGATTAAATTTGCACAATGTGCCATTACAACATATGATATGAGATTAACTCATTAACAATGAAACGCTAGTTAAATATTACAATTCTAAACTAAGGACTCAGTGGCATAAAGAGAGATATAACCATAGGCCCTAATCGATATTACAATACTGAACAAAAGCCTTTGTGGCAATGACATGGGCACGTGGAGGATAAGTGATTTACACTGTGCCGCCATAGTGTAGCCATGATAAATCGATCCGAGACTACTATTAAAACAAACACAGTGAAGTATCGAAAGATACCGCAAAATGACCCATCCACACCATTGATCAAACATCTAAGGCAATCAAAACAAAATATATGAAGCTCCCCTACTAAAGATCAAGTCTGGTTCCATCGAAACCGTAAAGACCATTTCCCAAATATAGGAGACTAGGACCCATCGTTTTAATTGCCAAAAATATTTTTTCATCATTGTACATAAATCACTTATAATACTTTGAATTATCTCTAACTTGACCCCCCAAGAGGTTTTACTGACCAACTTAATCGATTTATCAATAAAATTGGCCTCAGCCTATTTGTGGAACAAAGTCTACAAATTCGATTTACATCCTTAGAAAAAACAGTATCGCCATAAGTCCGCATGATACAACTTTTTTCATGGATTTCTCCTCGCCGTCTCTTTGGATATCAAATCTTAAGTCAATCATATTTTAACTACTCAGGCTACCGGAAAAATTAACATTGACATAGATAATTCCTTCTGACACTTTAAATCCAATAGACAATTTTAAAACTGCCCATTTTAAAATTTTAAGAAAGTGAAAAAACAAAAAAATGAAATAAATTAATTATTGAAATAAATTAATAGCCTCCCACCTGAAAAGCAAAATTAAAAGGTAGAAAAATAAAATAAAAAATAGAGAATTACCCCCTTGTAACCTTGCTACCTCCGGAGTATAACTCAGTTGTTGGATGACTTAATGGATCGCTCGGGCTGAGTCAACCCATTCTTAACTCGTTTCTGAGTTGAGTCGGCCCAGACCCCGAGTTGACCCAAGTTGGCTACTACTGGGTCTAAGCTGGCCAGCTCAGACCCGGGTAGACTCGGGAAAATACGTAGATCTGGCCGCAAGTCTCAGACGCTAAGTCAAGTATGAAGGATGATCCTCCCGCCTCTGGTCACGACTCGATCATATCCTCTCTCCACCGCTAGATTTCTCAGCCTCCGGTCTAGGTCGACGGATGTCTCTCGCCTCTGGTATCGAGACACCGGAATGTCGCCGATGCAAAGGTTGTTGGACGCCGCAGAAGACCACCTGTCTCCGCCACTTGGATGTCAGTGGATGGGGGATCTGACGGTCGGAACTAGCCAACTCCGTTCTGGTGCTGAAAAATTCCGGTGAAACCACCCATCGTCGAAGCTGTCTAACCGTCGCCAAGTCTTTCTGACGCAACCGGTCTGTAAAAATTGACCGTTGTCGAGTGTGACGCAAGAAACTCTGGTGAGGCCACCCGTCGCCACAGGGACTCCGGCGGGCGAATCTGACCGATGTACCTAAAAACTTCGTTGAGAACCCAATGAAAGAACGGATTTGTTCACCTTTTTAGATCCCGCGAGAAAAGTAGGGGTAACAAGAATATTGGGGTAGGGGTAATGGGAGAATGAGATTGGGGTGAAGAGGACCGCCTGAGTAGGCTATTTTTCAGCGATGGTAGTCACTTCCAATAGTTGTCTTAGGGTTTGCTTTTAGAGAGGGTAGTGTAAAAAGTTCTAGAGAGAGTCTAAGGTGAGGTAAGTATAGTATCAATGATAAGTAGGTCCAGTTGGATTATTTATGATAAAACTAATATGAAAATTCAATTCAAATAAATATAATTAAATATAATTAAACTAAGATAAAATTTATTAAATTATTATAGTTTCTTTCCAAGCACCATATAATAGAAATTCTTTGCTTTTGATGGTTTTTCATCCGAGGATATTGAAGTTATTTTGACTAACCTAAATCCATGAAGTTGTCTAAAAATAACATACTAATATTTTATATGTTACAAATTTTAATTCTTTACTATATATAATCAATCATAACTTGTTAACATACTAATATTATTTTTTATTGGTTTTAATTATTTATTATACATAATTAATCATAATTAACTTGTTAAAATATAGAGTCCGTCTCTTGAAAGACGGTCTTTCCATAATCATGGAAAGATCAAGGTTTAAAGTGCAAATTAGAAGAAATGAAGATAAAAATTTCGGGTTGCATGAATCGGGTTATAAATTTTATAAGTACTACACGTTGCATAATAAATTTTTAATATTGCAACTAAGACATTTTACCTTTTATTATTCTAATTAAACTTCGTCTTTCCCTAAACCTATGGGAAAACAGTCTTTCCTAAAATATATAACTTCTAAAGATATATTTAATTGTATTCAATGTTTAACAGTTTCTAACTAAATTAATTATTTCACTTCATAACTCATGTAATTTTTCTTACATGGCTAAACTTTAAAATTCTAAACAAAACTTATCCCAAGCACCATATAATAGAAATTCTTTGCTTTGGATGGTTCTTCAACTGGGGATATTGAAGTCATTTTGACTAAGCTAAACCCATGAAGTTGTCTAAAAATAACATACTAATAATTTTAATGTGTTACTAATTTTAATTATTTACTAATATATAATCAATCATAACTTGTTAACATACTAATATTATAATTTTTTACTGATTTTAATTCTTTACTATATATAATCAATCATAATTAACTTGTTAAAATATACTATATATATAATTATATTTAATGTTTAACGATTTCTAACTAAATTAATTATTTCAACACATAACTTATGTAATTTTTCTTATGTCACTAAACTTTATTACCAATTGTTTTATACAGTGTAACCTACTCCATCTATTATCAATTATTTTTAAAATAGAGTTCATTGAATTCGGGATTCTTGTGTGATTTCTACAGAAGTATCAGAGTTGAATCGTTTGATCATTTGTTTGGTTCGTTCAAGTAGAAAGACTTGTTTGGTTCGTTCAGGTGCAAAAGTTTAGGGTTAACCATTTCAAACACATAGCATATAATATATAATAATCCATCGATTTATTCCATTTTAACATGCAATTTAACTGTTTATTTAGTTAAAATTTATTTACTTTGATCATAAAATTGAATAGATGTATAACTATAAATACTATTAATTGACACCTTATTAGATATTTCGTTATAACATACATTTTTAAAATATCAAATTTTTACAAGTAGCAATTATTCTTAATAAAAAATATTAATAATAAATATTTTTCGAGTCAATTGCTCCAGAAAGCATCTCATATCTCGTAATCCATAAAAGATATTAAGGAAGTATCTCATTTCTCATATTCAATACGTAAAGTCTAGATTTATCTAGTTAGTAATTTGTGAAAATTATGCAAATATGACATTATTGAGTTGCAACATCAAAGAAGGAATTTTGGTGAAATAAGGAAAGGTTGAAGACTGAATCCGAGAAGGATACATCTCGTCCAAATTGTATTTAAGTTGGAGAATATATCAGTATTTATAGTTATGAGATTTGATTAATGTTATGGAATTGGAATATTTAGCTATGGTTAAGATATGGATGGGATATTTTAGTTATTCTAATTCCTTGCTTAAAGGGATTAGATTTGGTAATTCTTATCTCCAAGAGATTTGATTGTAATCAGAATATTTATGTGGCAAAGGAATTATATTTGCACATGACTTCATGCGTATCAGAATTAGAGATGGAATAAACTTCATGTGTGCATACGAACAAGCAGTAAACACGCCGAGAATATTTACGGAAAAAGAAGACAGAATATTATGGTATTTGTGAGTTATGGAAATCTGAATATAAAAGGACATCACGGCGTATAGAAGCATAGTTGATTTATGGAAAAACCCTATAAATATGGAGTTGATATTATCGAATATATGAGAGATATTGTGATAAAGAAAATCTCTTTATTTATGAGATTTGGATATGCTTCAAAAGCAGATAAGGAATAGGAATATTATGGAGATAATTATGGAGAGTTCCGATCTGCTCACGGACTATATATAGAGGACATCACTACTGCATTAATGTTTATGGACTTAATAGGGAAAAAAATTGCATACAGTTTTTTTAATCTTTCGAGAATTGAAAAGAGCCAGAATTCTATGTTCCAACATACGAACCTGCTGTTCAAAGTTCAGAATCATATGCCTTAATTCCTCGGGAGGAGGAGATCCAGTGTCGACGAGTTTTGAGGTCAGAGGGAGTCTGATCAATGCGAATTGGTAGCAATGGGAGCTTGCAAAATTCACACATTATAGTTAGTAAAGATAAGTATTCTGTATGATGTACTTTGTACTGTATCTTTTTTATTAATGGATTCATTCTGAACTGGGCCAGGCCCTGCAGATGTAGGTGGATTTCACCGAACTGCATAACCAAGTCTTGGGTCTTTATGTTTTACTTTATTGCATACTTGGTTAGATAGGTTATGTTGGAACACAGTGGTGATAATTGAATTAATTAGGTAAAACCAAATTTCAATTAGTATCAGAGCGAGGTCACTTATTTATGCTTTGGTTGTGTCAAGGAAAGTGTGATCCAATTTTACCAATGGCGACTAGAGAATGAGCTTCTGTGTCTCGGCCACCACTGCTGTAAGGAACAAATTACAACTACTGGAAGGCTCACATGCGAGTGTTCATAAATTCACTGGATGAACTGGCTTGGCGATTTGTTGAAAATGAATGGAATCCTCCGATTGAAGATGCCGAAACTAGCACAAAGGAGAAAGAAGGAGAATTGAGTTCAAAGAAGCAGAAACTCAAGGACAAGTCTACTTGGTCTCCAGATGAACTGAAGGCGTCATTGGCAAATTCAAAGGCATTGAATGCTATCTTCACAGTGGTAGATGAAAATCAGTTTAAACTCATCTCAACATGCCACCAGGCAAAGAAAGCTTGGGATATCTTGCAGACTGTTCATGAAGGAACAAGTCGTGTATGTGAATCCAAACTACAGATGTTGGCTACAAAGTTCGAGGAATTGAAGATGGAGGAGGATGATACTATTTCTATATTCAACAGGAAACTCAGAGACATCTCCAATATGGTGTATCAACTTGGGAAAGTTTACAAGGAAGCAAAATTGGTGAAAAAGACTTTGAGATCTCTTCCTAAAAGATTTGCTATGAAAGTAGCAGCAATAGAAGAAGCAAGAGATGTAGTCACCATGACCTTAGATGAGCTAATGGGATCACTACAGGCCTATGAGATGACAATGCAACAGCCTGCAAATAAATTCCAGAAGGAGTTGGCCTTCAAATCCTCTTCATCAAGGGTCATCCATGAATCTGATAGTGATGATAGAATTGAAGAAGTTGCTCCTTTCACCAAGAGTTTCTAAAAAATGCTAAAGAAGGTGGTAAACAAGAATTCACAGGAAAGATCTAGTGGAAATAAACCTTGTCCTCAAGATTTTTGTAATCGTGAAACTCGTATGGAACAGAGAAGTCTGCAATTCTCTAGAAATCAAAGTGGTGAAGGAAGGCTGTCTGAAAGAATTCAATGTCGAGAATGTGGAAGATACGGCCACATCTAGGCTGAATGTGCTAATACCCTAAAGAAGCAAGGAAAATCATACATCACCTCATGGAGTGAAGATGATAACGAAGATGAAGAGGAACTTATAAGAAATTATGTGGCATTTGGAGCAAAATTTCACGGTGGATCAGATGAGGTATGTTCCAACATGTCAGAGAAAGACGAAGCTGTATGTTCCAACACAGGTTCTGATGACATGTCCATTGATGATGGCGGACAAGTTGTGAGTGATGAAGAGATCTACACTGCATATGAGAAAATGTATGACATGTGGCTTAAAGTTGTTGACAAACACAAATAAATGGTTGAAGGAAGAGAAAAATCATCTGGCTGAGAAGGAAAAGGGGTTGCAAGCTCTAGTTGGTGAACTCATAAGAGAGATTAAAGAGTTAAATTTGAATCTAAGCTCAACAACTAAGAGAGCTAAGATGGCAGAAGTAGCTATTACCAAGTTAAACACTAGAAAAGCGAAACTTGATGACATTCTGACCATGGGAAAAAACCTTGGAGATCGACATGGAATCAGGTTTGACAATTCATCAGGTAGCAAGGTCAGTCTCAAGTCGAAAGTTCAAGAGGTAAAAAGAATTTTTATCAAGACCCATCAAAGGAAACCTCTCATCTGTAGCTACTGCATGTATCAAGGTCATACAGAGGAACAATGCCAAAAACTGCTCAGAGATATCATGACAGGGCGACAACTCTCAGTATGTTCCAACATAGACGATGTTCAGCAATCAAGAATGGTCAGAAAGGTGTAGGTTGTTAAATGCACGAGTACTTGCCTTATTGCTCACACGTCTCTTATTGTACATTCTAGAGACTCGTGGTACTTTGATAGTGGTTGCTCTTGCCACATGACTGGAACTCGGGAATCACTGACAAACATCCAGCCATATGATGGTGGTTTTGTTACGTTTGGCAATGGAAAGAAAAGTTGAGTAGTTGGAAAAGGTGAACTGCATATTGAAGGATGCCCCGTATTCACTGGTGTTTTGTTGGTGGAAGATCTAAAGGCTAATCTCCTAAGTATCAGCCAGCTATGTGATGATAATATGACCGTGAAATTCCATCAGGAAAAGTGCATAGTGAAACATGGCAACAACAAAGTGCTTACTAGTATTCGGTCATCAGATAAATGTTACTTATTGGAACAAGAAGTGAACTGCTATAGTGTCAAATGTGATGAAGAAGATCGTATGGTTGACCATGTTCCAACATCGGCTGATTTCTCAGATCAGGGACGTAATGATGTTGGAACATCATATGAGACAGATCTTAAAGATGAAGCTAGTGACTCTTATATCTTCAACAATGTTGGAACATCGTCCTCTCCAGAACTCTCCCATGTTCCAACATCAGTGCAGGTTGAATCAAGCAGAAGAAGGACTCGATCAATCCCTTGGATTAATTATAGGGAACTTTCTGGTCTACAATGTTTTCTCTCCCTCATTGAACCCAAGAATTACAAAGAGGCTCTGCTTGATGAGTATTGGATTGCGGCAATTCAAGAAGAACTTGAGCAATTTGAACTCAATGATAATAAAGCAAGGTTAGTTGCTCAGGGCTACACTCAGGATAAAGGAGTTAATTTTGATGAGACATTCGCATCAGTTGCCAGGTTAGAATCTATTCGCATTCTCCTTGTTATGACTTGCACTATGAATTTTATGATGTACCAAAAAGCTGTCAAGAGTGCTCCCCTACATGGTGTGGTTAATGAGGAAGTATATTATCGACTCAATAAGGCTTTGTATGGATCCAAACAAGCACCACGGGCGTGGTATACGTGACTCAGTACCTTTCCTAGTCATAAAGGTTATTGTCGAGAGGGGGGGGGGAGATCGCACCTTGCTTGTTTTTTGAGAATCATCAAATACATTGATTGCTCAAATCTATATTGATGATATGATCTTTGGGTCTACTTCACTATCCTTGGTACAAGATTTTGTGACTTTGATGCAAGTTGAATTCAAGATGAGTATGTTGGTAGTATTTGTAAGATTTCAGGATGATCTTAAGGAATCTCACTTGAATGAAGGCAAAAGGATAATTTGGGTTGAGAGGAAAGTTGTGGTAGTCTATGTTCCAACATTTGCGGATATTTTCACAAAGCCATTGGACACTGCTACGGTTGAGCTCCTCATACAACACTTAGGTGTTTGTTAGATTTAAAGTATTTCTTTAAAGTTTTTATTTAGCTGTAGAAGTTTTGTTCATTTATTTTGTGTACAGAAAATTATAAAAACACAAAAAAAATAGAAAGAACAAAAAGTGAAAAAAATAGAAGTTGTGAAGACATTATGGTGATTGATGTGATGACAAGTTGGTGAAAAAATGATGGTCGAATATATAAGAGAGATGGTTCTTCCTGGTATTCTGGTTTATGATGATGAGGAGTTGGAAGACAGTGATGTTGGTCATGTTTCAACATAGAGTATGAGGACAGGTTGAGAAAATGTGGACATGGAAATAAATGAGCCTGGTGTGATTAGAGATACAGATGTTCAAACATCAGTAAATGTGGCTGGAGAAGATCATGATCTGAATGGTGAACAAATTTATGTTCCAACACGAGACATTGAGATAGGGGGAGAAAGTACTGATGAAGTGAAGGAAGCAGAGCAGGTGATGTTCTAACATCGATACAGACTCGAGGTGTTGATTCTGAAGCAATGAAAGGATCTTATGTTCCAACATAGAGAAAGCGGGTGAAGCTGAGAGCTATTATGTTCTGATCAAACTGCCATGAGAATTCCAGGTTGTTGTAAAATGTTGGATTCTCTCTTGAAGTACTACAACTCTTACGAAAGAAATAACCAAACAAGAGTACATTTGATCTAAGACATGTGCATGATCTGACCTGAAATTCTGAGGCTACAACTTCTGATGTTGATGAGAAGAAGGTCAAGTTTGTGGCCATTAATGTGAAGTTGAGAGCTCTAGCCATTTAGATGGTAGCTTTGGAGGCAGAAAATGTCAGATTAGATGAGGCACAGATAGCTGCTCCTGAAGAGGTTTAAAGGTTATGTTATGGCTATGTTCCAACATAGGCCAGATATTTGCTTCAGGGGAAGTTGCATTTATTGGATATTTTAGTTTTCTGTGTCTATTGCATTTGGAATGTTTATGGTCCCAATGGGGAGATGTTTTGGATTTCTTGGATGACTTTATTGGCTCCGTTAGGTTGAAGTTCAAACATGCTTATTATTCTGGATGTTGAAGGAATCCAGAATTCAGGGGGCAACGTTACGTTTATATGTTCCAACATCCAGAATGGTTTTCGAGGTTGACGTATATATTTGCATAAGCTCTTGTGATGAAATGCCAAAAGGTGATTGGTCCACAAAATGCTAAAGGGGTCTAGATTTATCTAGTTGGCAATTTGTGAAAATTATGCAAATATGACATTATTGAGTTGCAACATCAAAGAAGGAATTTTGGTGAAATAAGGAACGGTTGAAGACTGAATTCGAGAAGGATACATCTTGTCCAAGTTGTATATGAGTTGGAGAATATATCAGTTCCTATATATGTGGGATTGGATTAATGTTATGGAATTGGAATATTCGGCTATGGTTAAGATAAAGATGAGACATTTTAGTTATTCTAATTCCTTGCTTAAAGGGATTAGATTTTGTAAATCTTATCTCCAAGAGATTTGATTGTAATCAGAATATTTATGTGGCAAAGGAATTATATTTGCACATGATTTCATACATATCAGAATTGGAGATGGAATAAATTTCATGTGTGCATACGAACAAGTAGTAAACACGCCGAGAAGATTTACGGAAAAAGAAGATAGAATATTGTGGTATTTGTGAGTTATGGAAATATGAACATTCAAGGACATCACGGCATATAGAAGCATAGTTGATTTATGGAAAATCCATATAAATATAGAGTTGATATTATCGAATATATGGGAGATATTGTGATAAGAAAAATCTCTTTATTTATGGATTTGGATATGATTCAAAAGCAGATAAGAATAGGAATATTATGGAGATAATTATGGAGAGTTCCGATCTGCTCATGGACTATATATAGAGGACATCACGACTGCATTAATGTTTACGGACTTAATAGAAAAAAATATGCACACAGATTTTTTATCTTTCGAGAATTGCAAAGAGCCAGAATTCTATGTTCCAACATACGAACCTGCTGTTCAAAGTATGCCTTAATTCCTCGGGAGGAGGGGATCCAGCGTCGACAAATTTCAAGGTCAGAGGGAGTCTGATCAAGGCGGATCGGTAGCAAGGGGAGCTTGCAGAATTCACACATTTTAGTTAGGAAAGATAAGTATTATGTATGATACTTTGTACTGTATCTTTCTGATTAGTGGATTCATGCTGAACTGAGCCAGGTCCCGCAGATGTAGGTGGATTTCACCAAATTGCGTAACCAAGTCTTGTGTCTTTATGCTTTACTTTATTGCATACTTGGTTAGATAGGTTATGTTGGAACACAGTAGTGATAATTGAATTAATTAGGTAAAACCAAATTTCACCATAGTTGATATTTTCCTATTACAATTTGTATTCCATTCATCAGTTTGAACGGTCCAAGATGTCATTTATATCGTCCCTCGCGTCATCAAGCTATAAGATCAAGTACAACGGGAGTTTCAGAACTCATATAAGTCTGAAACAGAATTGGAACTTTAAAATTTTATAATGGGAGTTTTAAAGTGGCTTCAATTAATTAAAATCAGGCATCAGTTACTCTGACTGGAACCGCTATAGTTCTTACACATGTCAGATTTAAACGACTTACCCCCGTATGATGTCCCACCCGTTTTGTTTCTAGTTTTTCTTTAATCGGATTGGGATTCGTGGCCCAATCATATGGTGCCACATTATTTTAAAAAAAGTTGCATTTTTAAAAAGACAAAGTCTTGGGAAAGAAGGTATTTCCATAGATTTATGGAAAGACGGGGTTTAATTATTATAATAAAGGTAAAAGGTCTTAGTTGCAATATTAAAATTTTAGTATGCAATATGTAGTAGTTATAAAATTTATAACCCGGTTCATGCAACCCAAAATTTTTATCTTTACTTCTTCTATTTTACACTTTAAACATTGGTCTTTCCATGACTTATGGAAAATTTGAAATATTATTTCTGAAAATTTTAAAAAAATTTAAAAAGTTGTAAAAATTCTGATTTTATTTTTAAAATCAGAATTAATTTTTTTATTCTTTTAAAAATAAAAATTACATTTTTTTAATAAAAAAATATGGTTCATTTCAATTCTGGTTCATAAAATATTTTTAAAATTTTAAATTTTGTAATTTTTGAAGTGTATTATTAAATTTTACATTTCAATTTATTTTGGGTAGATAAATTTATTTAAATTAAATATTGAAGGTAAAATTAATGCATAGAATAGAGAACATCAGATGGAGTCCATGAAGTAGTTTCAACCACTGTAAAAGTAAAAATAGAGTAATTTTTTTGTGATTTTAATTGATGGGGTGAAAAAGAGTGATTGAATATTTAATAAGTTGAAACCAAAGAGCGATTTTGAAACTGCAAATGCTTTAAAGTATAAGATATGATAAGACATACATTCACACTATTGCATTTTGATAGTGGAGTAGTACTATCCAAAAGAGTTTCATCATTGATATATATAATTATGTGTAAATACAAATTATATATAGTTAATATTTTAAAATTTTATTCTATTACTAATCTAAAAGATCACATATAATAATATTCTAACTTATTTATTTATTTAAATTTAAGAATAAAGTTAAATAATTTTAATTAAATAAATAGTTAAATTGTAAAAATAGCTGAAAGAGGGAATAATAAAGTTCAAACTTAAAATTTCTGGAATTTTTCGATGCATGCTGCATGCTGACGAGGTAATGGATCACTTAGCCATAATGTTTGACGCTGTATTTAGTAATCCGATGGTGTTTCAACAGAGAAGCACAGAGAATCTAGGTGTAAGTTTTGGTAAAAAATTGTTACCGTTGAGGGAACAGTGATTATCACATGAAGTAAGCTAGTATGAAAGATGACGATCGACGGTGTCAGTCAGTGTACACTGTTACTCTGGTAGATTTGTGTTAAATGGGTAACGTACAGCTTACGAAATTAGCTGTTTCCTCTGTTCCACTATATTCTATATAAAATTTTTTTACGATTTTCAATAAATATATTGACTGTAAATATGTGTAAATACGGACAATAATGACACAAAAATTTGATATTTAGAAACTATATGTTACGACGAATCTAACCATATCTCATACGATGAAATCATTGTTCATATACCTATTCAAATATATGGTCACAGTTTAGCATTTTTGACCAAAAAAAGATGGGTAATATGCAGATATAAACATATATGTTGAGAAACATGCAAAATAACCCTCAATTATTTTTTAGTGCAAAAATAAATCTCAATTATTTTTTAGTGCAAATATAACCCCGACTGTTGAATGAAAGTGCAAATATAACCCTCCAACCATGATTCCAGCATTGACCATCAGAATCCGGCCATTGAATCACTTAAAAGACTAAAATACCCTTCTACCCTAAGCCTTAAATGAAAAGGATAATTATGCCCTTCACCACCAGGCCGCCACCACCACCAACCCGCATGGCTCCACCTCCACCGCCTGACCACAACCACCACCCGCCAGGCCACCACCGATCCACTACCACCACCACTGCCAACCCAAAACCTCCAAAAACTCTGTCGCTAGCAAAACCAACACAACCAGAACCTCCATAAACTCCGTCGCCAACCAAACCAACAAAACCAATCCCAACATCAATCTTATCCAGGCAGCCCAAAGATTATCCCAAGAAAACAATGAAATTCATAAAGCTCAAACCGAGAAGAATGAGAATCGAGAGGTTACCGGGACCACATCGTCACTGCCGACCACCTCGTCACCGTCGAGCAATCCGCTCAACACTGCCGGCCCCGCTCAACACCACCACCAATCCACTCAACACCGCCGATTACCCGGACCACCTCGTCACCACTCAACACCGCCAACCACCTCGTTACTGCCGACCAATCCACTCATCACCACCGACCATCTCGCCAGCGTCGACCAACCCGCTCAACCTCGCTAGCCCCTCTCAACACCACCACCAACCCGCTCAATACCGCCGACCCCAGACCACTTCAACACTGCCGACCACCTCGCCACCGTGACCACCTCGCGCCATCACCACCACCAATCCATGCCCCTCCACCGTTGCCTCCATCACCACCAATCCACGTCCCTAATTGTCGCCACCTCCACCTAGCCCTAATCTCCACCACTAGTCACGCCACTTCGCTACCACCACCATTTCCGGCACCGCTCAGCCAAGCGGCAGGAAATCAATGAATGAAGAAGAGGCATGGGAGCAAAGAAAAGTGCTTTAGGGGTTTGGGAATGGAAAATCAATGAATGAAGAAGAGATGTAGGAACGAAGAAGAGGGCTTTAGGGGTAGGATATAATTTCAGCATTTTTTTTCAATTTTTTATATTTTTTTATAGAGAGGTAAAATAGTCTTTTCATCTTATTCCGGCCTCCAACTGCCTGAAAAGGTTATATTTGCACATAATCTGAATAGATAGGGTTATATTTGCACTTTCAATTAGCGCATGATTATATCTGCACTTTCGTCAATTATATAGGGTTATATCAGCACTTTTCTCAAAAATGATTCTGTGCAGAATAGACTGGAATGGAGGGAGTAATTTGATTGTTGTTTATTTTGTTGCAAATGCTAAACTCAAAGAAGAAATAAAATGTGACTTGCAGTTTGACAACCATGGCACTAGTCATTCATATTCCTAGCTAATTTTCGTCCATCACTGCATCATATTGTTAGAATAAAGCAAGTTGATGATTACATAAGATTTTATTCTTGATAACTAGACTAGAGTTATGTTTAGACTAGTCTACTTGGTACTCTATTTATACTCTTCTTAATTAATCGTAATTATTATGAGAAATCACTCTTTCATGGTATCAGAGCAAGTTCTGATCCTAAACCCTAAAACCTATTTTTTCTTTCTTTCTGGTGCCTCCCCATCTTCTTTCTGACCGAAGGAACCGGCCAACTTCCGACCAACTTCCGGCTGTCTCCGGCATCTTCTTGATACATCTGGCATCCTCTCCTCCGACAGATCTCCGACTTCGACAACTCTGGTGTTCTATTCATCCCTAAAGCAGCAGCGTTTCCTCCCCGTATTGGCCTTCTCAGGTGTATTGCTCGTCGTCGGTAGTGTTTTCAAGCGACGTTCCTGTACGAGCAGTCCATCATCGATGTTCATCTCCTCCAGGCTCAGCTTTCATCTCGGACGGAGGTTCTCTTCTTCGTTGTGACCAGCGACTTCACACAGCGGCTATCTCTATTTCTCGGGGACTATTTTCTTTGTTGGGGTCACCTTCAGGTCTCCAACGGCGGCCATCTCCAGTTCGGCATTCCTTGTTCAGGCAGACCACTTTAAGTACCATTGTTGAGTTTTAATGATCACTCCTTAATAAGGAGTTGCTCCTTAGTTAAGGAGTTGATACCTCTTTCTTTGTGCAAATGTCAACCAACCAATGAATGTCATTTAACATGGATTGTTTTATATTTTAATTAATTATACTTTAAATTAAAAATAAGTGATTAAGAAGTGCTCTTTAGGCAAAAGGCGATCAATCCGCTCGCCCTCAGCGGCCCATACCAGCCCACACCCAGGCCATCGTATGAGAGGTAAATCACGGTAGCCCAGCACCAGGACCCATGGGCTTGGCATTGCCTCGGTGCGCACAAGGGAGCCTTGCAAAGCAAGGACTCCCCACACTGCCGCTGCCGAGGATCGAACCTGGGATTATTGGCTTACCCACCCATGTCCCAACCACTGGGGTACACCCGTGGGTGTTAAGAAGTGCTCTTTAGGTCCACTACCATTGTTGGTAGTTTATTCTTACCTAGTTTTATCAAAATTCACGATGTGACACATAAGAAGTGCTCTTTAAGTCCTCTACCATTATGGATGCTCTAACTCTTTAATTAAGTAGCAACTCCTTATTAATGAGTGATTCATAAAACTCCACAATAATTCTCCTTAAATAAGAAATGTTCTTTATTAAAAAATAGTTGGTTTAAGAAGTAACTATTAAGGATGCTCTAAGTTTTTTTCTTAAGTAGAGCCCTAGCAAACATAAACTAGTGGAGAGTGGTAAATTTAAGATGGTTTTATCGGGCTAGATTCAAGTGTATTCTCTGTTCATGACTTTAATCGAATTGATCAAAGGGCTTCTATCGGCTCCCAAATAGGTTTTGAATTTGTAACTTACTTCCGAGGTACCAAAAAAACAGGGCTGCCGGCAAAGCCAGGGTTCTATAATGAACATACATAGGTATATATCAACAGCAAAAAACAAGCCTAACAGATATAAAGAAATGCCTTCTAACAAAAAAAAGAAACAAACTCGGAGGAATTCTCAGCAAAAGAAGCAAAACATAAACAAATGCCTTATAACAGATCTAGAGTCCCTATACGCAGCGGGAACCTAAATCAGTGGCGGCGGCGTCTCAAACTCAGCGGCGGCGCACGGTGTCTTGGAGGCAATTCTGTCGGGCAAGGACTTCAGCGGCGGAGGCAGAGTCTTCAACGGTGGATCCAGAGTCTTCACCCACGGAATCAGGGTCGGAGTCCAGCGGCGGTGCCAGAGTCTTCACCAGCGGAGTTGGGGTTGGAGTCCAGCGGCGGAGTTAGAGTTGAGAGGCAGAGTCGAAGGGTGGGGGTGGCTGAGAGAGCGGAGGTGGGGGAGGCTGAAGGAGTGAAGGGAAGTGAGCGGCTGGCGGTGGCGTTATGGTGGACGGAAGTGAACGCAGAGTGGGAAAATAACTAAGGAAAAATGGGTTTGAAGACAAAATCGGCGGAGAATAACTTAAGAAACCCTAATGACATGGGAAAGAGTTCCGAACCTTGAGATCCTCAATTAAATGCTGTTAAGCAATATAAATATTACTTATAATTGTAATTCGATATATGTATTTTGTACTACTATATAATGAACCCTGAGGTTATGAATGACACATTACCCTTATTTTCTATATGGTATCAGATCCTAAAATTCTGAGCCTACGAACCTAAATTTTTCATCTTAAATTTCTCATAAATTGCCACCATCGTCCGTGAGTAACGCACAGCCGATCCTAGTTGTTTTTCTCTAAATATTTATTTTTAAAAACACGTCTTCATTCTTGCCACCGCCAGAGAAGCCTTCGTTCTTCGTTGTTCTGTCTCTGGAGAAGCCTTCTCCGACGAAGCCTCTCTGCCCACTTCTGTCTCAGTCTAGAGCTGTTCGCCGCCAAACTCTACCAACCGCCGAGCTCGCCATAAGCCGGCGTCAACCGCCGATCTCTGCCAACCGATGAACTCACCACCAACCGCCGTCCGATGATTGTCGTCGAGCTGTGTGCCATTTGCCATTTTGCTCCAGCAACTCGGTCCAGAGCTCGCCATCAACCTCGTCCGGCAACGTTTTTCGTTTCGCTCAGGAAGGAAAACGCGCGTGAGATTCACGCGCGCGACCATCAAAGGCGCGTGAACTCATGCGTGGTTGAGCCACACACATCCTCCCCTCTGGGAGCGCGTGTTTCCACGCGCCAGTACAGGGACGCACGCTCCTTTGTTATTTCTGGATATTGATTTCTGCATCTGGGTTTCTATATCTACTTAATTGTTGCCTCTACTTGAACGTAGTTTATTTTATCTATTTTTTAAACAAAATAAATTGTGTTATGGCTATTTTTGCCGGTGTAGTGACGTCGCCGCAAGGGTTTGCGACGACCGCCTCCTCTAGCACCCCTACTCGATCTGATTTCGGGCCTGCTTTGTCTGACGACCAATGGAGTACGACCATACATTTATTTAATCAGTTTAATTCGTTATCTGACCATGGGTCAGGTAAGTATACTTTACCCTGGATTCTTGATTCGGGAGCCTCATATCACATGACTGGTGACAAGAGTTCTCTTAATGATTTTAATACTACTACCAATTCTGTGAATGTTATACTTCTGGATGGATCTGTGTCGCATGCTACACAATATGGTTCTATTTGTTTTAGTAATGTCACCCTTACTCATGTGCTTTACATACCTACTTTACGATGCAATTTATTATCATGCTCTAGATTGTTATCTGCCTTGAAATGTATATCCTTGTTTACTGAAAATTCTTGCATTTTACAGAAAATCAGTACGAGGACTGTGATTGGCGTGGGTGAACACCAGGGGGGGTTATTGGCTTCGTTCTCATATAGTGCAGTCTATTCCGACAGTTGCTTCGATTTCTTCATCTGATTTATGGCATTAACGTTTTGGTCATTCATCATCTACGGTGTTGTCTTCTATTCCTACTCTTGATTTTAGCACAAATAATACTACTATACCTTGCTCTGTATGTTATAGAGCAAATCAGACTAGACATAGTTTTCCATTGAGTTCTACAAATGATACTGCATTATTTGAATTAGTACACTGTGATGTTTGGGGTCCTTATAGAACACCATCTTCTAGTGGTGAATTTTATTTTTTTTACAATAGTTGATGATTATTACTGAGCTGTTTGGGTTTATTTACTAGTGGCTAAGTCAGAAATAGCTTCTAGATTTTTGGAAATTTGTGCTCTAGTCAAGAATCAAAGGGGCCGAACTATACTGTATGTCCGAGCTGACAATGGGACTGAATTTTTGCCTTCGAGATCTCATTTTGCTGCATCTGGGATTATTTTTGAGACATTTATAGTTGATACACAACATCAGAATGGTAGAGTTGAACGAAAGCATCGCCATTTACTCAACGTGGCACGTGCTTTACGGTTTCAAGCTAGTCTTCCAATTGAGTTTTGGGGAGAATGTGTTCTTACTGCTGCTTATCTGATTAACCGGACACCGACGAAACATCTCAATGGTCGCACTCCCTTTGAGATGCTATATGGACAAGCTCCAAATTACTCATCTTTAAAGGCATTTGGATGCTTGTGATTTGCTGCTCACGTTCCCAGTGTCGCGACAAGTTTGCACCAAGAAGTCGGCAATGTTTGTTTCTTGGTAATCCTGCTAGAAAGAGAGACTATCACCTTTTTGACCTGGAATCCCGCATCATTTTTAACAGTCGGGATGTTGATTTTTTTAAAGACAAGTTCCCGTATGCAGCAACTCCGACATTAGCCTCTTCCATAGATCTCGACGACACCACCTCCTCACTGCTGGCTTCACTTCCACCACTGCCGGAGTTACGTGCCCAGGTCGCGGCACCATTGGTCCCATCACCATTGGTCCCGTCGACCTCCACCTACGCTATGTCGTCGGCCGCCGTCACTCCTGTCCCACCGGCTGTCATCGTACCCTTACCGTTGGATGCCGCTGTGCCTACACCACCGACCGCTTCTCCGGTTCCAGCAACCGACCTAGATCACCGGTAACCCTTGACAGTTCGGCCTGACGATGCACCGCCCAGGACGCCACCAACCAGCAATCATGTACCTCACGCACCTCCAGCTCTGGTGACTCATTCTGTTCCGCCACCCAATGCGGTGTCTCCAGCACCAACTAATTTCGCTCGCTGTTTGAATCTATCAGCTCCACTGCCTGTTTCGTCGGTTGTTCCGATGTCTCCTCCGGCCACTGAGTTGCCTCTTATCAGACAGAGTGTTCGCACTCGCCGACCTCTTCCTTATTTGGAAGATTATGATTGTGATGATTATGCTTGTGCTCTTACTATTGAAGACCCCCCTCTTACTGCTACGTTCACTCCTGCGTCGTCACGATCCTCAGGTGTTCTCTATCATCTTACTGATTATGTAAATTGTGACAATTTTTCTAGTATGCATTCTAGATTTTTGGGTGCAGTAACGTCTAGTGCAAATCCCACCACTTATTTTGAGGCATCACAACATGCTGATTGGTGAGATGCTATGACTGAAGAGCTTACTGCGCTTGAGCGCATTCAGACTTCGACTTTGGCCCCTCTGCCTCTAGGTAAGAAGACGATTGGATGCAAATAGGTTTGCCAGACGAAGTTCAAGTCAGATGGTACTATTGAACGTCATAAGGCGCGCCTAGTGGTTCTTGGGAATCGTCAGGTTGAGCGGATTGATTATACTAAGACATTTTCTCCGGTTGCAAAGATGAGTTCTGTTCGCCTATTCTTATCTGTTGTGGTTATTCGTGGTTGGGAACTGCATCAGATGGATGTTCATAATGCTTTCCTGCATGGTTATTTGTATGAAGAGGTTTTTTTGCGACCCCCACAAGGTTATGCCATGCCCCATGGTCAGGTATGTCGCCTTCAAGATTCTCTTTATGGTCTTCGCCAGGCTCCTAGAAATTGGTTTACCAAATTGGCTCAGGCTTTAGGAGCATTTGGTTTTGTTCAGAGTAAGACAGATTACTCTTTGTTTGTCTTTTCCCGTGGATAGGTTTTTTTGCATGTTCTGGTTTATGTGGATGATTTGGTCATTGCTGGAAGCTCTTCTACGCTCATCTCTGAGTTCAAGAAATACTTGAATTCTTGTTTCCATATGAAAGATCTTAGTTTACTTAAGTATTTCTTGGGCATAGAGATTGCTAGAAGACTGGAGGGGATGTTTCTTTCACAAAGGAAATATGCCTTGGAAATTTTATCTGATACAGGTTTGTCTGCCTCTAAACTGACTAACTTTCTGATGGAGCAGCAACACGATCTGGCACGTGTTGATGGCGCGCTTTATCATGATCCTGAGCAGTACAGGCGACTGGTTGGGCGCCTGATATATCTTACCATCACACGTCCTGAGCTTAGTTATTCGGTTCACACACTTGATCAATTCATGAAGTCCCCTTGTGTTCCCCACTGGCAAGCTGCAGTTCGTGTGTTGCACTACTTGAAGAGCCATCCTGGTCAGGGTTTATTTATCTTTTCTCGTAGTGCATTACAGTTGACTGCTTACTGTGATTTTGATAGGGTTGCTTGCTCTATTACCCGACGTTCTCTTTCCGGTTACTATGTTATGATTGGTGATTCTCCGATTTCTTGGAAGACCAAGAAGCAACCTACAGTTTCTCGGTCTTCTGCTGAAGCGGAGTATCGTGTTATGGCTGTTACCTGTTGTGAGTTGTTATGGCTTAGGTCTTTACTGAAAGACTTAGGGGTTGCGTATACTGCTCCTGTGCGTTTGTTTTGTGACGGTCAATCTACTCTTCATATTGCAGCAAATCCAGTGTTCCATGAACGTACGAAACATATTGAAGTTGATTGTCATTTTGTACGGGATCTTGTGTAGTCTGGTACTATAGTTACTCATCATATCCGCACTACAGATCAACCTGCGGACTTGTTTACCAAAGCTCTCGGACGTAACCGGTTTCATTCATTACTTGGCAAGTTGGGCATTTCTGATCCCCATGCTCCAACTTGAGGGAGGATGTTAAGGAATATAAATAGTACTTATAATTGTAATTCAATTCTGTTTTCCTTTTCCTACCGTGTATAAGTATTTTGTACTACTATATAATGGACCCTGGGGTTATGAATAAAGACACACTATTACCCTTATTTTCTACAAATGCAATTTTTTAATAGAACCACTTTTAATTGATGCCAATTAAAGTTAGTTATTCAAGAACCGCTTTTAATCAACTAAAAAATAATTCTAAAAATTTTGGTGGGAACATAGAAGGGAGTTCCAAATTCAAAACTTTTTAGAATTCTCATTAAAAGAGGTTAGTTAAGAACCGCATTTGATTGAGTGTGTTTAATCAAGGGTTCTCCGCTCGTGATTATTTTAGAAATCCGAAGAGTATGTGTTTGACTATGAACCTGGGGAGCAGAAGAAGAAATTTGCAGGAATTGAATCCCAATGTACCTTCAAAAAGAATCCCGATGTAGAACTCGTAAATGATAGTCCAAAATCCCAAGTAAATTTAAGTTACCTTGTCGAGTTCATATTTAATTCATCGTACTGTATAAGTTCAACATTACTCTGTATTTACGACATTAACCTAACTACCGATTTGATTTTGAATTTCCCGTTTGCATTTTTTTTCTTTAACGTCGGGAAGGGGGCATAAAATTAAAGCACGCATTTGCGGCTTTATTGCTTTTAGCTTTCCAATCTATTTGATGGTCCAGACTCCAGACCAGATTTTGGACCTATTTTTTTGTTGGGCTCATTTACTCCATACGGGGCATTGTCCTAGCCACTTAATTAGCCTACTCGGTTTTTTCTTGTACACAGGCAAATCACACTTGTATGTATTTTAACTTAACGCTTTCAGTATTTAAATCATTTTCAATACCATTTGTATTTTGATTAAGAAAAAGTTGAAATAGGACAACTATAATTTTATTTTCTATGATTATTTTGACTATTGTAATTTTTAGATATAATTTGTGTTTTTTTATGGAAATCGTTTTTAGTACATAGATTATGTCATTTGAATATTTGGTGAAGGCAAAGTCTTGGGAAAGTGATGCAAAGAGAATGGTCGCAAATGTCAAATACGATTTTTATCATAATTTTTGCACCCGGACTCGGAATCAGGCGATTCCAATGGTGTTGGAACCGTCTCGATAAGCACGACATGGCCAGAGCCGAAAGCAATAATAGTTGCTTGGTTTTATGATTTGAGATCGTTTAGGGCCTCAAAATAGCAATTTAATATTTTTTAGTATTTTCCAATTTTCGTTTACTTTTGAAATTGATTAATTCCAATTTTTTTCCCATTTTCTTTAGAATTCAGTATTTAAGGACCTCTTGTATTTTCCGAGATTTCAGTTTTGATAATAATATTTTCGAGATTTATTTTCTCTCTGGTGGATTTCAGAACCAAAACCTAGGGTTTGTGCTTGCAGCCCTTGATTGTTCTTTAAGATTCGTGCTTGCGAATCTTTTTCGATTATTCCGACTGCGTGGTATCAGAGAAGGTTTTTTCCTGTTCTTTTCCATTGATTCACGATGAGTGATCAACCAATAACCCATGCAGAATGAGTAGCGATTACCTTGGCACTTGCTGTTTTTGAGTAAGCATGTGGAGGCGTTGACACGCGGGTGGAGAATCTGGCAATGGTGAGCAATTGGCCAAGAGGAATCCGAAGGGGAAGAATATTGTCTAATATTCATTAAGTTCGGATGAGGAAGAAATTATCACGGAGACTTGGACGAATCAGGGTAATCAACGGAATAATCCTGATTACCGGGTTAAGGCTGATATCCCCTTGTTTTATGAATCCATGGGCGTAGAGGCAGGGGCGGAACCAGAAATTTTTTTCAGGGGAGGCTGAAAAATTTTTGGGGTCGTCGGGACGAGGCAGCTTCCGGTGGCGTCGCGGCGGAGACCTGGTGGCGTAGGGCTCTCGGCTGAGGAGGGAATTGACGGAGGGAAGAAAGGGTGATAAATATTAATGACATATAAATTTTAAAAATTCAACTCAACAATAATGAAAAATACTACATAATACAATAAATCAAGTAGCATACAATAATATTTTTACAAGTTCACTAAACTACTAAAATAACTACTTTCTAACGCTCGAATTACTAGAAGTAGAACTAGAAAAAGGTGGGGGCAACAGATATCTACGAGACTCCATGGCTTGATAACGTTGCATAATCGGTTCATTCTCAATCTTAACAAAAATATCCTTTTCAATAAATACCGTCATAACATCGTTCAACCATTCATCTCCCATTCTATTACGAAGATCGGTCTTGATATTCTTCATGGCAGAAAAAAACTCGCTCAACTGAAGCAGTTGCAACTGGTAGAACTAATGCTAACTCAATCATACGATATACCAATGGATAAAGTACCATGCTACGTGATCGAACCATATGCTGAGCAAGACTTCCAAGATCATTGATGGCCGAATAGGCATCATCATCTCTCACATCATGAATGAAGAAATCAAGTTGTTGCTCTAGTTCTAAACGCTCAACAAGGGAGAAGTCATCCGGATAAAGTTCAGCAAGGCGAAGCAACTTACCAACATCAAACATGGCAAATCTTTCTCTCGGAGCAAGGCATGCAATACAAGTGAGTAATTCCGAGCTTGCTTCGCCAAATCGATGATTCATTTCAAGAATCATCTTGTCAACGGTCTAGTATTGAAACATTAAAAAATATAACAGTAAGATAAAAAATACATATAAAATATTATAAACAAAATAAATTAAACTATGTAAATATTAAAGTAGTACCTGAAGAAAAATATCAACACGGTAGAAATCATGATTGGTTGACATTTCTCCCCATCGTCTAGAACGGTGACGAATTTTCCGTTGTGCTTCCATCACGTCTAATGTGATCTCATGCTTCACACAAAATGTGTTGACTCCATCCAATAATTTATCAAAACCACAATCTCTGAATTCTTGCAATTCAGTCTTCATTCTATTCATCATTCGCACAGCCATCGAAATATTTTGATCTCTTTGTTGCAAGGCAAGTGACAATTGATTTGTAGCTCCCAACAAATGCTTCATCAAAAACATACAAAACACAAATTCATAGCTCTCCATTCTATCAATCAAACCCTTTGCTGTAGAGGCATTTTCAACTATATTGCCATGCTCACAGATATTAAGAAGCACTTGAATAATTGAAGACCACATAGCCTCAAAGCGAAGAATAGTACTGTAATGTGATCCCCAACGTGTATCACCAGGCCTTCTCAAACTCATTTCTTGATTTTTGCCTCTTCCACTAACCTTGTCCCCACTCTCCAATGCCTCTACAAGTCTAGCATGTTCTAATTGCACAAGCATCTCTTTTCTAACACATGAACCTCCAACCAGATTCACAGTTTGAACAAGATACCCAAAAAATTCACCCACAGATAGAGTACAATATGCAACAGAAACAACAACCAATTGAAGTTGGTGAGAGAAGCAATGAATATACCTCGCAGAAGAGTTTTCTTTCAATATCAAAGCTTGCAATCCATTGAACTCCCCTCGCATATTTGAAGCCCCATCATATCCTTGGCCTCTCAACTTTGACAAGGACAATTTCTTATCTACAAACAGTTGCTTAAGAGCCTCCATCAAAGTAATAGCTTTAGTATTGGAAACATGCACAAGAGCAAGAAAACGCTCAAGAATACATCCTTGTTTGTTGACATATCTCAAAACAACCCCCATTTGCTCTTTTATTGATGCATCTCGAGCCTCATCAACAAGAATAGAAAATACACTATCTCCAATGTCATTAACAATAGCATCAGTTACCTCGCCAGCGCAAGCACTTGAGAGCTGTTTCTGAACTTTGGGGGATGTCAACTTGCAATTTCCGGGAGCATTTTCATTCATTACCTTAGCAACATCTTCACTTCGCTTGCAATACCATTCAACCAATTCAAGATAATTACCCTTGTTGAGCAAATCCCAACCTTCATCATGACCACGAAAAGCCAAACCTTGATTTAACAAGTATCTTGTCACATCCAAAACCGCATTCAAACGTGTGCGATATGCCTTTTTTGCTTCGGTGAAATGACCATCCAAACAATGTGAGATACTTTGCTTTTGAAGGCTAAAATTTCTCAATTTAATTGCTGCACCATGATGAATTCCATCCACATTCTTAGCATGTTTCCTAAATACTTTAAGGGCATTCTTCCAATTCATCACCCCATCCACAGTATATGCGGTCCCCTTTGCTGAATTCTTAAAAAGATAGCAAGGAAAACAAAATGCCGCATCCTTTGAAACACTATACTCCAACCAATTAAATTCATCAAACCAACCCTTTTGAAAACTTCTAAATTCATCATTGAACACTGTCTTTGGAAAAGTATGATTCTTAGGTTGGCAAGGACCTCTTAATACATATTCTCTTAGCACTTCATCTCTAATAGAAACATCAATCTCTTCAATAGGTTTACGTAGCCCGGGATCACTTATAATATCATTCTGATTGAATTCTACACGAGATTGTTTTGTACTACTACCCTCTTCATTGTGCCTTTGTTCATTAGACTCATTCGATCTTTTTACTCCGCTACTTCGAATTAAAAATTTATCCATAACCTATTAAATATCAAATAGGAAAAATATGTAAATTGATTTATTTTTCATCGATTCAAATTCAATTTAATAAAATATCCCTAATTGATAATTAACAAATGAAAATAAAAAGTTCATAAAATCATATTCATCTAAATTCAATTTAACAAATATCCCTAATTGATAATTCCATAAACCGATTATGACAAATTGACAATTTCATTGTCACATACAATTATACAAAATAAATCAAACAATTATAATTTCAACTAAATTCCAACTAAATTTCAACTAAATTGCAATTCAACTAAATCAATTTATGCAATTCAACTAAACTTCAAAAATCATATATAATACAACCATATAAATTCAATTCAACATCCAATCTAAAAATCATGTTCACATTATACATATATTTAAGTTTTGAAGAAATAAATTAAAAAGACAAAAAATTATAAACCCTAAAATTAATAAATATTAGCAATTTAGCATAAAGAGAAGAGAACTAGAGAAGACTTACCGTGGTTTCAGGTTTGGAGTCTTGGAGAGGCGGCGGGACGGCGGTGGTGGACGGCGGTGGCGCGGCGGCGGCGGCGGGGCTGAGCGAGTGACGGAATGAGGCAGAGGAAGGAGCTGCGGCTTGCTGTTCTTCCCAGTTCCCGCCTCCAGCATTTATAGGATGATTAATTGGCTATTGGATTGGGCCGCTCAGTTTTTGGCCCAATCCATTTCCGATTTCTTTTTTTTTCATATTACTTAGTAAAACGACGTCGTTTCACTAACGTGAAACGACGTCGTTTTACTAACGTGAAACGACGTCGTTTTACTACTTAGGTTTTAAAAAATTAAAGCCAAACGAAACGACGTCGTTTCACTAACGTGAAACGACGTCGTTTTAGTGCGTACGACTTCAAAAAAAAGAAGGCCGCAGCGCGGCCTTCTTCTCCGGCGAGCAGGAGCCGCGCTCAGCCAGAGACGCGCTCGGCCGCGCCGGAGACGCGCTCCCGCCTCCTCCTAGCTCCGGCCGGCGACCGAGGTAGGGCTGGAGCCCTACCTCGCGTATCAATAGATCCGCCACTGCGTAGAGGAGTTCCTGGATTGGCAGATCGAAGTAGATCGATTTTTCAATGTCATGGAAGTTCTGGAGGACAGAAAAGTGAAGATGGCCGCAGTCAAGTTGAAGAGTACGACCGTTGTGTGGTGGGACAGGCTGGCTGACTCAAGGCGTAAGCAGAACAAAATCAGATCAGATCATGGAGAAGGATGAAGCAGATGATGCTGGATCGATTTCTACCCTCTAATTACCAGCAAATTTTGTACAAACTGTACATTGAGTGCTCTCATGGAAGGAGATCATTTTAGGAATACACGACTAAATTCATGTGTTATTGTGAACGCAATGAACTTGACGGGTCTGAGAATCAGAGGGTGGCTAGGTATATTAGTGGCCTTGAACCTTCAATTCAGGAGAAGATGAGGTTACAGACTATGTGGACTGTGAAAGAGGATCAAACTTTGGCCATGAAAGCAGAGATGGAGAATTCCCCTCGTGGCGGAGGTGGTGGTTTTTCCGACTTTTGGAAAATTTATCCCCAAAGAAGTTTCGAGTTGTCTGGAAGCAAAGTGAAGATTGTGGTAGCCGAGGACTCCAACCTTGGTGCTGGTGGTTTAGGTTGTGCGCAGGAGCAGAAAGTGTTCCCAGCCAGGGCACCGATGCAGAGGTAGCCCAACCCGTATACTAAGCCACGTGATGACAAGTGTTTCCATTGTGGTGGTGTGGGGCACATGTTGAATGTTTGCACATCAAGGATCGTGGCTCTTCTGGAAGAGGGTGGCGAGGACGATGCGGCTGATGAGTATGAATGAGTTGAGTTTGCCGTAAAGGAGGCAACTGAGAAGGTTAACTTTATGTGTCAGCGGATTCTGTTGTCATCCAAGGACGAGGGACAATGTCAGAATCTTTTCAGGACCCACTGTTCAATTAATAAGAAGTTATGCAATTTAATTGTGGATAATGGTAGTTATGAAAATGTTGTGTCTGCGAAGTTAGTTAAATATATGAACTTACCCACTAAGCATCATGAAAATCCTTATACCTTAGGTTGGGTTAGTAAGGGTAATCAGGTTAGGGTAACATTAACTTGTAGTGTTTCTATTTCAATTGGGAAGCATTTAAAGGAGAACGTGGTATGTGAAGTACTGGATATGGATGTATGTCATGTGTTGTTAGGGTGGCCTTGGCAGTTTGATAATGATGTTATGCACAAGGGTGTGATAACATCATGTTGTTTGCATGGGGCAGGCATATGATTGCTATGGCTCCTGTTTCGTATTTTGACAGTGCCGCAAGAAGTAAGTAGTCAAAATTTCTAGTTATGACACAAGGTGAAGAGGAACTTGATGAGGCTGTTGCTGAACCTGACTGTTTTTATCCTGTGGAGATGAAGGGGTTGTTGAGTGCTGCTGAGAAGGAAGAGGCACCATTTCCAGTGGAAGTGCAGGCAATTTTGGAGGATTACGAGTAGTTAACTGGTGAAGAGCTTCCAAGTGAGTTACCTCTTATGTGGGATATTTGGCATCAGGAGACAGAAAATCAGTGGCTGACATTTATGATTATCATGAGGATGGGGTTCTATATCCTGATGAGAACTTGAGGTCGAGTTCTTTGGAGGTGGAAGAGACTGATGCAGGGAAAATTGTCGCAAAGGTCCAATACAGTTTTGAGCATAACTTTTGCATACAGATCCGGAATCAGGCATTTCAGTGGCATTGGAACCGTCTCGATGAGCGCTACATAGTTAGAGCTGAAGGTGATAATAGTCGCTTCATTTTACGATTTGAGGTCATTTAAGGCCTCAAAACAACAATTTATTGTTTTTTAGTGTTTTCCAATTTTTGTTTAATTTTGGAATTTATTAATTCCAAATTTTCTTTTTTACATTTTTCTTCATAATTTAGTATTTAAGGACCTCTTGTATTTTCTGAGATTTCAGTTTTGATAATAATATTTTCGAGATTTATTTTCTCTCTGGTGGATTTTGAACCAAAACCCGGGTTTTGTGCTTGCATCCCTTGATTGTTCTTTAAGATCCGTGCTTGCGAATCTTTTCGATTATTGTGACTGCGTCAGAAAGATCGTCTTTCCATAGACTTATGGAAAGACAAGGTTTGATTAGAATAATAAAAGGTAAAAGGTCTTAATTGCAATATTAAAAATCTATTGTGCAACATGTAGTAGTTATAAAGTTAATAAACCGATTCATGCAACCTAAAAATTTCATCTTCATTTCTTCTAATTTGCACTTTAAACCTTGGGTTTTCCATGACTTATGGAAATACCATCTTTCAAGAGACGGACTCTTTGGTCAATCTTTTTATAAAAAGGCTATTTGGTGAATAATTCTAGCAAAAAATGGCCACCACCACCTTACCTTTTAAAGACATCCCACTCCCTCTAGTTCTCTAGAAAGACCTCACCCTCGAACCTTCATCTGGCTCTTTAGAGACTCCATGTCCCTCTAGAGACACTCACTCATCTCTAGAGACACCCACCATCTGACCCTCTAGAGACATCCATCTTCCTCTTGTTCTCTATAGATACTCCACCCTCTGTCCCATTAGAGATACTTAATTCCTCCAGTTTTCTAGATACTCTCCTAAAAATTTAGAAAATTTAAAATATTATAGAATAGTTAAAATTATAGTATGTGTATATTTGTATCTAAGCAATATTGATACAAAAGAGGCCTGGTTTTAAAAAAATCATGCTTCATAATTATAATAATACAAAAGAAAGCTTGACTAGTAGATATTTAAACCTAACGAACTACGCGTAGTATTTGCGTAAGTTGCTCATGTGCTAACTCCTTGGAATTCCATCCCCGGACAGGGTCTCTAGCTTGTAGCTTCCATCATTGTGGGCCTTCACGACCTTGTATGGTCCTTCCAAGTTTGCATCCAGGTTTTCTGTCCTTCAACTTGAGTTGCTAAGTCCCCGACTTTTAAGCTTCTTGCTCTTACCTTTGAATTGTGTTGAGTCACCAAAAACTTGCACTTTGCTTCCTTTAGTTTGGCCATCTCTCGCTTTTCTTCCAAATTCTCTAGATTTTCCCTGATTTTCCCTCGTTCGTGCGGTTCTCGAACTCAGATACCCTTCGCGTTGGCACCCTATTTTGGGAGAGATAATTGCTTATGATCTATAGAACAAGCTGAAATGTGTCTCTCCAGTGGTTGCTCTATGTGTCATTCGGAAGGACCACAACACACTTGGTAACTCTTCGACCCAAATTCCTTGTTCATCTCCTAACCTAGTCTTGAGCCCTTGGACTATGATCCTATTTTGTACTTCTGTCTGTCTGTTTGCCTGCAAGTGTGCTATAGAAGTAAACTTTTGCTTGATCTTTCGATCCCTACACCAAGATTTGAAAGACTTATTGGCAAATTCTTTTCCATTGTCGCTCACAATTTCACCCGAAACACAAAATCTGCATACAATGTTTTTCCAAGGAAAAGTTGTCATACGATAACCTATGATGGTTGCGAGTAGCAGTGCTTCTAAATAATCTATTACCACCACTAAATTTATTTATGTCCTGGTGCCTGGGGAAAAGGACCTGCAAGGTCGATTCCCCATTTTTGAAATGGCCATGCCGCCTGCATACTGATCATCTCCCTGGGATGTGTCCTTGGAATGGATGCGTGTCTCTGGCTTGGGTCACATTTTTTACTAGCTCCTTCGCATCTTGTAGGGTGCTCGGGCAGTAGTACCCGTAGCGGGATGCTTTTTTTGCTATAGTCCGTGCCTCAATTTGAGTCCTACACAACAATTCATGCAATTCACAGAGCACGTACTCAGCTTGTTTGGGACTGACGAATTTTATCCAGGGCATGAGAAATTCCTTTTTATAAAGTATTCCGTATTTGGTGTTAATGATGACAACTTTAAGTTTGATTCTTCGAGCCTCTTTCTCTCCTTTAGGGAGTTCTCCACTTTGAAGGAATTTCATGATTGGCGTCATCTAAGTATCTCTTGCTTCCTCTACCATGGCTACTCGTGGGGCGTCCATAGTTCTGGAGTGGAGAGTTTCTACCAAGACTTTATTGGTCAGGTGGGTGTGAGCTGGTGATGCGAGCTTGCTTAAGGCATCAACCCTCGGAACGCGCTCAATATGAAAAGAATCAAAGAGCGGGTTGAGACTTTTACCTTGTTGAGGTACTTTATCATCACCAGGTCCTTCGCCTGATAACTTCCATTTACGTGGTTAACTACTAACATTGAATCTCCATGAGCCAATGATCTCTTGGTGCCTAGCTTCTTTGAAATTTCCATTCTTGAAATAAGAGCTTCATATTCCACTTCGTTATTTGAGGCACAAAATTCAAATATGAGAGCATTGGTGGACTCGTGTCCATCTGGGTCAATCATAATAAGCTCTGCTCCCGCGCTTTCAACTCCGGATGCTTCGTCTACGAATAAGGTCGAGGTATTTGGTTCTTTTTATCGTGATTAAGGAGAATCCTTTTCACCGTGTTTGGCTCTTTTTCCCTGTCTTTTCACCGCTGGTGGAAACTTTTTCTCATGTGATGGAAACAGATTGCGGTGTCTCAGCCAAGAAGTCATCCCGAATTTTCCCCTTTATAACCGTTTGAGGCATTAATTCATTGAATTTTACCTAGGATTTTCCCATTTTTCTGATTTCCGACCAGATTAGCCTCGTCATTGAATCTTTCCCAAAAGTCTCGTAGGGAATCTTTCTTCTTCTGACAGATAATATTCAACTTCACACTTTTTTAAAGAACTTCCCCCGTCGCATAAATTTGATACTAAATTTGTGGTCAAAGTCATCAAAGTCTTTGATGTTCCCTTGTGGTAAGCCTTTGAACCACAACCTTGCCTTGTTTACTAGTGTAATTATGGAGGCTTTGCACCAGATTTCCATGGGAATGAGGTATGTGCACATGTTTGTAACAAATGTGTGGATGTGATCTTCTAGATCTGCCGTCCCATTCTACATCCCTAGATTGGGTGGGATCCTGAGGTTTTACGAGGCCGTGTATACTGCTATTTTTGGGATAAAGGGTGAACCTCTTTTCTTTTTGTGGAATGAGCCCCATTCTGTGGAGAGACGCTCCTAGGGTGTCTTTCTCGGGATGAAGCTTAGCTCATGAGCGTATGGTTGGTCTAGGTATGACTCTGAGATGATTTCTCTTGACTTGGGGTTTCTTGTTTTTGGGTTGGAATCGTCAGATGCAGTCCTCTCATCATCCTCATCTGGGTCAGCGTGTGTGTTCCTTTCTTCGTTCTTAGGACAAATAATCTTGACAACGTTACTCAGCAGGCCTGTGGATTGGAGCGGCGGCCTGCCACCTCTGGTGAAACCATGATATGAATCCCCTTGCGAAGAATCTGGAATGCGGAATTAAGATCTTTGACAAAACAAGGGAACTCGCAAACCCTTCAATGCCGCACGAAATTCAGGAGTCTAGCCCTCGGGGTACGCCTAACTTCGACTTGCTCTCTAACTAGCCCTCAGGATCAGATTACAAGGTTTATTGATACTTAACTAGCCCTCGGGGTTAAGCAACAATGGAATAGCTCGCAAGCAAAGAGTATAAACTCAAAATGTTGTATATTTGATTGATGAAAGGTTGTAAGGTAAAAATAATGTTGAATACCACCCTATTTATAGTACATAGGTATGGTCTTCAAAAATTATAAATAAGAAAATGAAAAGGATTATGGCAGCTTTAAGAAGCTAAAACCATATTTAACTGAACTACCTAAAATAAATGGCTATATTCTTCAAGATAAATCCTGAATGAATATTGGCTTATCTAATCTTACCAAATCTAATTCTAATCAAATCATAACTAAATATTCTAAACACTAAAATAAATGCACGACCGAAACATTAATTCTTCAAAGGCCAACATGGCAGAATTAATGGGCCTTATTCTAAAGTAAAATAAATGATCACACTACCTCATTAAAAAAACCCAATGGGAAAAAGAGTATAGTGTTATCTTCTAAAAATCCTAATAAATAAAAATAAATAAATAAACCTAATTCGTATCATTCCCTCCGAGGTCGAAAAGTTTCGTCCTCGAAACGTGAACAATATAAAAATAACTGTAGATCAACGTCCCAAGCCATCCCTGTGAAAACTGCTAATAAAATGGTGACAAAACGCTGACTAGGCAGTGACTGTGTGCTGACTAGGAGGCTGAAGTGGCACTAACTCGTGAGATAAAGAGAACTGGAGAGAAACTCGAGATAAATTTAATAACTCGCGATTAAAAGCCCAACTCGCGATATACTGAACAGATCACGAGATGAAGAGTTGAACTTGGTGTCTCGCGCGTGTGCCGAACGCGCCTCAAAGGTCTTGCGCGTACGCTTCACGCGCTCTGCTGTGAGTTCGCGCGTGAAGACCACGCGGTGTCTTCTTCTTCGCTCGAATTCCCTTTTTGTTGCTGAACCTCCGCTGCCGACGATCGGAGAACACTGAAGCGGCGAGGATTCTCGGCTTCGGAAAAACGGCGAACTGATTGAAAGCTTCCGGAGCTGACCGGAGAAGACTAGATCAGATCTGTAAGAACAACGATGTTCGCCGGAGAATAGGATCGAAGAATGGACGGCGGTGCAGCGGCGGAATAGTCTGAGATACTGATCAGAGGCGGCAGTATCGGATGGCAGTGACCGGTCGAAGATGGAGCTGAGCGGCGGTGGAGATGACGGAGTTGCCGGAGTGAAGCTCACCGGCGGCGGCGTTGAAGACTGGCGGCGAAATTCAAAGATTTTTTTTTTTTTGATTTTTTTTTTTTTGAAAATAAATTCAAACAAAACTCAAAATCCTTGTTGATGAACTCGTCCAAGAATCTTTTGCTTTGCTCTGATACCAACTGATATGAATCCCCTTGCGAAGAATCTGGAATGCGGAATTAAGATCTTTGACAAAACAAGGGAACTCGCAAACCCTTCAATGCCGCACGAAATTCAGGAGTCTAGCCCTCGGGGTACGCCTAACTTCGACTTGCTCTCTAACTAGCCCTCAGGATCAGATTACAAGGTTTATTGATACTTAACTAGCCCTCGGGGTTAAGCAACAATGGAATAGCTCGCAAGCAAAGAGTATAAACTCAAAATGTTGTATATTTGATTGATGAAAGGTTGTAAGGTAAAAATAATGTTGAATACCACCCTATTTATAGTACATAGGTATGGTCTTCAAAAATTATAAATAAGAAAATGAAAAGGATTATGGCAGCTTTAAGAAGCTAAAACCATATTTAACTGAACTACCTAAAATAAATGGCTATATTCTTCAAGATAAATCCTGAATGAATATTGGCTTATCTAATCTTACCAAATCTAATTCTAATCAAATCATAACTAAATATTCTAAACACTAAAATAAATGCACGACCGAAACATTAATTCTTCAAAGGCCAACATGGCAGAATTAATGGGCCTTATTCTAAAGTAAAATAAATGATCACACTACCTCATTAAAAAAACCCAATGGGAAAAAGAGTATAGTGTTATCTTCTAAAAATCCTAATAAATAAAAATAAATAAATAAACCTAATTCGTATCAAACCAAGTTTTTAAAACTTGCATAGTTTGCTTGAAAGAAACTAATCATCTCTTCCATGTTGCCGATGGAGCTGATGAGCCAACAGTGGGTGGAGCTAGAGTTATCAATGACGTTCCTTCTTCTGCCAGGGCGAAACCAATTGTGGATTCCCCATAGTCGGCGCCAATGATAAAGATTCGTTTACATCCTCTCCAAGTGATGGACCTAGCATGACCAGAACAATCTGCAGTCACAAAGAAATGATCAGGACTTAGCCGGGATCGCTCTTGAGACTTAGCACCAGTGCTCAAGTTAGTTAGATTGGAAAGTGTATATTGCTTTAGTAGTGAGTAGTGAATTGTGTTATGAATATACGATGCCTTATTTTATAGATCTTTCTTGAGCAAATGGACTTCGTCTTGTCCATTCCATGTCAGGGAAGGCGTGCACGCCGTAGATGTTGAGCCAGCCCCTACCGTTTTTCCCACATCCATTTGATTTTAGCCCGCTTCATCATGTTACTTCACGTTTCTTCGAATGATTGATCTTGATGTTGAACAACTAATTTTTAATTTATCTTAACAACTAAGAAACTTGCATGTGGATGTGGTTCATTACACCTTATTAAGTCCCCCAAGTTCAAAGCCGAAAAAGAAGTGGGTTTGAACTTTATAATAAAAATATTTTATCATAATTTTGTTGACCAAGAATTCTTGTACTACCTCCGTCCCAACCGAATCTGCACACTTTTTGGTCAATTTTCTCAAGGCATGTTTGACCATAATTTTCAACTAGTATATAGACACCAATATCATCATGTGAGATATTGCTGGATACCCTGCATGATGTATTTTCTAAATATCAAATTTTAAATACCGTTAATATACGTAACTAAAGTTATCGTTGGTCAAACATGACCTGATAAACTTGACCAAAAAGTGTGTACATTCGGCTGGGACAGAGTAATACATTTTTCTTTATTTCCTCCTATTTTTTCTTGGTACGTGCATGTCTTGCTTTAATTCCTTACACCTTAGCTTCCACGTGGCATGCTAGAACATGCCTTCTTGATACGTGGCACGAAGCATGCATAAGGAATATGTATAGAATGCTTAAATAAGTTTGTTCCTTACCAAAGTTTTATTACTTCATAATATACGTCGGAGAACAGACCAGCCTGTGGCCATTCATGCATAGCCTTGACCGCCCGTTGTCGTCTGTGACCAACTGCGAAGAGTTGTGACCAAGAAGCCTTTTTAATCACAGCTGAGTTCCGTCGTGAGCGCTCGTGGTCGTCCGTGACCAACCGTGAATAGCTGACTTTGAAGAGTGGTGACCGTGCGTGATCAAGAAGGCCTTTTAATCACCGCCGAGTCCCTTCGTGACCGCTCGTGGTCTTCCGTGACCGACCGATTGAGCATTGGTTGCGACCACCTCGGGTGATCTTCATTTTTTATTCATTGTCGTTTGAGTGGTGAGGGAAAGAGCCTGTGTTGATCCATTCCTTTCTTTGCCGTGAAGCTGCTCGTGGTGGCTACTGGTCTCATCTGCTGCAAGTAAGTCAATTCCTTTCCACTTTAGAAATTGAAATTTGAAATTTGAACTTTGAATAGTGGGTCTCCTTTAGAGTGTTACTTTTTCTCCATCTTCAATTATGGATGTTGGTTCGAATGTTTGGATGCATGTTTATGGCAGCAATCAATCTTTCTCTCAATCTAATCAGCGGAAGATTAAATATTATAGGTCATAGTCTGATGAGTCAATTGTTGTAAAACAAGAAGTTAGGCGATCAGTGTTGTAAGGTCCACCGGGTCGGACGACAGTGCACCTAGACTTTTTTGAAACTTGTGGGTTACGTTTTCCTATTTCCCCCTTTGTGAATACTTTTCTTCATCATTACCGATACGATATAACCCAATTGACGCCCAAAGCTACTAGGAAAATTATCGGTTTTGAGGTGTTGAATGTTGTTGCTAAGTCCAATCCACTGCAGAACTGTTTGATTATTTATTGTTTTCCAGCCTGATTGGGTTTCGGTAAAAGTCCGACTTCATAGGGACAAGAAACCTCTTCCCAAGTTCATTACTCATCTCCCTGATATTATGGTTTGGAAGATCATTATGTATTTATGGCAAAGTTCCTCTTTGTAGAATCAATGTCTTGGGATGTTGAGGTGAGCAAGACCACCTCTGATCACAAGAAGAAATGTAAGTACCCTGCACCCAACCCTAGTTCCGTCAATCCAGTTTCCTTTTCCATGGTCATACAACGGTGCCATTTTGAAAAAAAAAGGTTTTTATGTTGAATACTTGCATACTTTCCAAATAAATGTTCAGAATTAAAAACGAACTTTTTCCATTCAAATCCAAGCAATATAGATACAAAAGAGGCCTGGTTTTGTCAAAATCATGCTTCTAATTATAAAAATACAAAAGAAACCATGACTAGTAGATATTTAAACCCAGCGAACTATGCGTAGTATTTGCATAAGTTGCCCATGTGCCAACTCCGTGGAATTCTATCTCCAGACATGGTCTCTAGCTTGTAGCTTCTATCACCGTGGGCCTCCACGACCCCGTATGGTCCTTGCCAGTTTACATTCCCCTTTTTTTTTTCTGTCATTCAACTCGACTTGCTTCATTCTTTCTTAGTGATAAGTCCCCAAATTTTAAGCTTCTTGCTCTTACCTTTGAATTGTGATGTTGAGTCATCCAAGACTTGTACTTTGCTTCCTTAGTTTGGCCATCTCTCATTTTTCTTCCAATATCTCCAGATTTTGCTTGATTGATGCGTCGTTAGTGCGCTCCTTGAACTCAGATACCCTTCTCATTGGCATCCCAATTTTGGGATGGACAATTGCTTCTAATCTGTAGACCAAGCTGAAAGGTGTCACTCCAGTGATTGTTCTCTGTGTCGTTCAGAAGGACCATAACACACTTGGTAGCTCTTCGACCCAATTTCCTTTAGCAACCCCAAACCGAGTCTTGAGCCCTTGGATTATGATGGTTTTTTAGGTTGTTGAAGGCGGCATCTTCCTCTTCTCCCCACTAAATCTCTCCTTTCTTCCCAATGATTCCTTTTAGCTTTTTGAAAAATGGTAGTGGCCTATCTGCGGCTCTAAACAAAAAAACGATTGAGAGTTGCAAGCTTTCCATTGAGGCTTTGTACTTCTTTAATGCTTCTTGGAGGGGCATGTCTGTGATGGCTTTTACCCTCTTGGGTTGGCTTTGATCCCTTGGTTCATTATCATGTGACCCAAAAACTTCCATTAAGGAATTAGAATATTACTTGTAATTGTAATTATATTCTATTACATTTTCCTAGCTTATATAGGTATCATGTACCACTATATAATGTATACTGAGATCATAAATAAAAACACACAATTATTACCCTTATTTTCTACACGGTATTAGAGCCTAAAATCCTGAAACCTTAAAGAAAATTTTCCTGCCATTACCGAGCTCCAGCGCCGCCGCCTTAGCCGAGCATCTTGCTCACGTACCGCCGCCTCAGCCGTGCGTCGGCCATTTTCTGCCACCGCGATCGTCCGATTGTAGTGATCAGTCAGCTGTCCAATTCTATTGAGCGTCGCTTCCCATGCACCGATCCTACGCCTCATGCGCCGTTGCTGTCAACTCCACGAGCCGCCGTGTCTTGCTCATCCAATCCTTCGTTGGTTATTGTACCTGCTACTGATCTGTACTTGATTTTACACTGTCTGACTCCAGAAGAAATCCTGAAGAACATGCCCGTATTGATGCTACTCCCGAGGTTCCGAAGCTTTAGGATATAAGTTGTTATGATGTGATTACGACCTTACTGAAGCAGTTGCAATTGCAATCTGGCCTTCAGACTGCTGTACCTATTGGTCGTATGCCGACGAATCCTTACTTTATTGGCTCTGGCAATGGTCTGGGTTTACTACTTATTATACCGAACATGGTGAAAGGTCAAGAAAATTACATTGAGAGGTGTGATGCGATGTGCCGCACATTCCTTGCTAAGAACAAGATTGGTTCATTGATGGATCTATTACCAAACCCCTGGATGGTTATCCTGATGCTGCTGATTGGCCTGGGGTTAATGCTACTATTGTCTGCTGGATCTTGCAAACCCTTGATCTGGTATTGAGATCTTCTTCAAGCTCGTTTGCCACAGTTAAGGAACTGTGGGATGAACTGAAGGCACGTTTTATTCTGGGTGATGGTATGAAAGTTTTGCCAATGCAAGAGGCTATTCAGAGTTGCAGGCAGAACAGTCAGCCCATCGACATTTACTTTGGAAAACTAAGAAGTTGTTTGCAGATTATCATTATATACGGCCTCCCCTAGTTTGTAACTGTGAAGGAAGCAAGGCACTGTGCCATTGCAATATTTCTGCGAGAGCCTTTTGAGAGAGAAGGATTTGATCTACCAATTCATCTCTGGCCTCGATGAAGGCTTTCACACCCTGCGATCACATATCATGAGCATTGATCCAATGCCACCTATCATGAAAGTATATGCCCTTGTTGCTTAGGAGGAGAATCATAGAGCTGTCATTCGAGCTCGTGAGCCTTCTTTTAACTCCATGGCGTATTCTGCACAACGCCCACTACCTACAAGTTCTTTGCTAGTTGTTCTTTGACATCTGATTGTAAGAATCCTGTTTGTAGACATTGTCATCGCAAGGGTCACGATAAGGATTCCTACTTCTAGATCATTGGTGTACCAGAATGGTTCAAGGAATTGAAGGAGAAAGCCAGCGCTGTCAGCCTCTCGGCCGACCGTCGCCGCCGTAACCTAAGGTTCCACCACGGTACTTCCTCTCCCTTCGCCATTCACCGGCACCGCCATGTCGCCGCCTGGTCTAGCGGCGGCAGCTTCCTCTGACCGCGTTCCTATCCGATCTGACATTGGCTATGCTCTGTCTGATGACCACTGGAGCACGACCATGCATTTATTTAATTAGTTTAATTCTCTTACTGAAAATGGGTCCGGTAAGTCTACTTTACCATGTATACTTGATTCGGGAGCCTCATATCACATGACTGGTGACAAAGGTTCTCTTACTGATCTACTACTAATATTGATACTGTGAATGTTGTTCTTCCAGATGGCTATGTGTCATCAACTACCTAATATGGTAATCTTCTTTGGTGTTATCACCCTTACTCATGTGCTATATATACCTAATTTGCGGTGCAACTTATTATCATGCTCTAGATTTTTATCTGCCTTGAAATGTCTAGCTTTGTTTACTGAAAATTATTGCATTTTATAGAAAATCAGCACGAGGAAAGTGATTGGCATGGGTGAACAAAAGGGGGGTGTTATTTCTTCGTCTGCTGGATACTCGTGATCATCCTTGTAACACCCCCAAACCCCACACGCAAGTATCAGGCCGGGTTTGAGCGTGCTACCAAAAGGACCAGTATTAACGAGCAATTAAAGTTTATGCGGAAGCATTTTAAGTAATTTAAAAATCTAATTTACTATTACAGTGAAAATGATTTATTAGCCCGGATCTTTCCCAAAAGAAGTAAAGACATCATGCACTTTTTTCTTACTGTTCTTCTTCACCTGAAAAAGGGTTGTTCAACTAGGGAAAGCTCATTGCTTAGTGAGGTTCCATCGCCAGTATTTACCCAGTTGAGTTTTAGTGATCACATAAATAATAATTAACAATTAACAACTAGCCACGTATGTCCTAGCACATAGTAAAAGGATACGGGTGGTTAATGCCGAGTTGCTGCCAAGTGCCAACATGGAAACTATGACTAACATACACGACATAACCCAGTCAGAGATGCCCAAAGGCTATCAGTTTATAATTCACTTTCCCATTCACGCCGGTGTTCAGTTATGAGCTCGTATCAGACAGGCGGTTATTCTAGCATACCAAACTCCACGTGTAGCCGGTCTAATAAGATGGTACGGTCAGTATCGTTCCCCACCAACTTTTACCAAACTACAATCACGCCGGGACCCTTAAAATTCACAAGCAGGTAATCAGGTAGTAGGTAATTCAAGTTTGACACAGCAAGGTAAAGTACAAGCCGGTCATCAGAGCAGTATATGATTTAAGTTTGACATAGAAAGATAAAGTACAAGCTGGTGTTTCATAGAAAATACCAGAGCAGTTTAGGAGTTCAGTTTCACGATAATCTAGTACAGTATGATAAAATACACACTTAATTCAATAGTCAGTAAATACCATCATTTGAGTGTAACCGTCATATCTCTCTCTTTTGGCTCAAGTATTGAGTAGAAAGGTTGAAGTATCAGATTTCAAGTACCGAGGTTCGAGCAGATGAGTTTGGGTACAGGGGTTCGAGTACTCGTAATTGAGTTCGAGTATAGGAGGTTCGAGTAAATAATTCGAGCGGAGAAGGTTCAAGTGGTACTGGTTCGAGTGGTAAGTGGTACCAGTTCAAGTGGTGAGGTTCAGTTGGAGAGATTCTAAAAGTACGGGTTCAGTTGGTGAGGTTTGAGAGGTAAGGTTCTAGTGGCACTAGTTTGAGAGGTAAGGTTCGAGAGGTGAGCTTGTAAAGGTTTCAGTGGTACTAGTTCAAGAGGTAAAGGTTTCAGCAGTACTAATTCGAGAGGTAAGGTTCGAGGGGTATAGTTCGAGAGGTAACACTTTCGGTGATATTAGTTCGAGAGGTACAAGTTCAAGAGGTGAGTTCAGGAGGGATAACTGGGGTGGTATTATTCGAGGGATACATTTTCGAGGGTACGGTTCGGGAGGTACAGTTTGAGAGGTAATGGTTTGGGAGAAGGTTTCGAGAGGTAAGGTTTCAGGGTACTAGTTCGAGGGGTAAAGGTTTCAGGGTAATAGTTCAAGGTGTAAAGGTTTCAGAGTACTAGTTCGAGGGGTAAAGGTTTCAGGGACACATGTTTGAGGGGTAAATGTATCAGGGAACTAGTTTGAGGGGTAAAGGTTTCAGGGTACTAGTTGAGGGGTAAAGGTTTCTGAGTACTAGTTCAAGGGGTAAAGGTTTCAGAGTACTAGTTCGAGGTGTATAGGTTTCAGGGACACAGGTTTGGGGGGTAAAGGTTTTAGGGTAATAGTTCGAGGGGTAAAGGTTTCAAGGTACTAGTTCGAGGGGTAAAGGTTTCAGAGGGGGGATCGAGAGGTGAAGTTTTCAGTGGGAGGTTCGAGAAGTGGGATTTTCAGTTGGGGTTCGAGAGGTAGAGTTGTGGCAGGGGTTCGAGAGGTAGAGTTTTGGCAGGGGTTCGTGAGGTCGAGTTTTGGCTGGGGTTCGAGAGGTAGAGTTTCTACATGGGTTCTTCAATCTAAGGGTACAAGCTGAGTTACCCATAGAGATTAAGAAGGCTCAAGAGTCAGGTGAATCCTTGGAAAAGAAGAAAAAGCTTGTTGCTAAAGGGAAGTTTCCAAATTTTGAAGTTAACAGTGAACGAGTGCTGACCTGTAGAGGTAGGTTTTGGCTACCAAGAAATTCAGCAATCACCCAAAGAGTGTTGGAGGAAGCTCACCGATCCAAGTATACGGTGCCCCAGGAGGGACCAGAATGTACCGAGACCTGAAACAACGCTACTATGGGATAATATGAGGAGGGACATAGCAGAATACGTGGCACGTTGTTTGGTGTGCCAACAGGTTAAGGCCGCGCATAAAAAACCATCTGGCTTGTTACAACTATTGGAAATTCTCGAGTGGAAATGGGATCACATCACGATGGATTTTATGACAGGACTACCTCAAACACCGAAGAAGTTTGACACAACATGGGTGGTGGTTGATAGGTTGACCAAGTCGGCTCATTTCCTACCGATCAACGTTAAATACTTCTTGGAAAGACTGACTGCCCTATATAACCGGGAAATTGTAAGATTGCATAAGGTGCCGATAACTATCGTGTTCGATAGGGACCCAAGATTCACTTCCCATTTCTGGAGGCAACTGCAAGCCGCATTGGGAACCAAATTGAACTTTAGTACGAGTGCCCACCGATAAACAGACGAGTAGTCGGAGAGAACAATTCAAACTTTGGAGAACATGCTCTGAAGTTATGCTATGGATTTCGGGGGAAGTTGGGGCGCTCATTTACCTTTGGTAGAATTCGTTTATAACAACAGTTACCATTCGTCCATTGGTATGGCTCCATATGAAGTACTCTATGGTAGAAAGTGTAGAACACCCCTCTTTTGGGATGAAGTGGGAGAGAAAAAGACTTTTCCAGTTACTAATATACATTGGGATGAGGAATCCATGGATAAGGTCAAACAGATAAAGCAACACTTATAGACTGCTCAAAGTCGACAGAAGAGTTACGCGGATCATCGGAGGAGGGATTTGGAGTTTGGAGTAGGTGACCAGGTGTTCTTGAAGGTAACCTCTCACAAGCGTCTCGTCCGGCATGGTAAGAAAGGAAAACTGAGCCCTAGGTATACTGGCCCTTTTGAAGTCGTACAATGAGTCGGGCCAGTTGCATATCAACTTAACCTGCGTAGCCAGTTGGGGAAATTACATGATGTTTTCCATGTGTCACTTTTGAAGAAATACCACCTTGATCTTGAACACATGCTAAACCATGAGGATTTAAAAGTGAATGAAAAACTGATGTATGAGGAAAATCCCGTAAAATATTGGATCGAAAAATCAAGACATTGCGAACTAGAGAGATTCCCATGGTTTTGGTATTGTGGAGAAATCATAAGGTCGAAGAAGCAACTTGGGAGTTGGAAGCAGACATGAGGAGTACTTACCTAGAGTTGTTAACGGGAAATGGGAATTTCGGGGACGAAATTCATTAAGGAGGGGAGATTGTGAAAACCCCCAACCGTAATGGTTGTACCTTGTCTACAAAACTAACAATTTATTGATGTTACTGTATAATAGGGAAATAAAATAATTTATTAAATGTAATTAGAAATACAAAAATGTATGATAATTGTGAAAAATAAAAGGTAATAAATGAATCCAATCATTACTGAAGAGTAACAAAATTCTTCCGGCGTAAGATTTCCAGTGAGAATACTAACATGCAGTACCATGATACTTACTGCAACAAAGACTGAAATTAGTCTCGACATGTTATCAGCAAAAATTGAGAAGGATATAAGATAGAAAAGGAAATATGCTTTTGAAATGTCGGATAAATTCGTATATATATTACCATTGAAAATATAGCCATTTATAGCCAGTATATTACCACTATACATATATTTGACTAATTATACTCCCTCCATTTTTTAAATATTGGTACCTCATTTTTGGTGTTAGAATTTAGGAGATGCTAAATGAGTGGATGAAATTGAATTGAAAGAAGAGAAAGTAAAATGAGTGGATGTAATAACCTTAAACTTGCCATAAATAGAAAGTGTCAATGAAAAAAAACACCCACTTTTAGTAAGTGTGCCAATATTAAAAAAACGGAGGGAGTAGTTAAATGCTAAGAGTTATTGTTGTCAAAGAAGATATATATTTGTGTGTGTGTGTATATCTATATATATATACAATAATAATAATAATAAATAAATAAGTAAGTAATAAATAAATGAGCAAATGCAAGAAATTACCATAATACATATAATATCAATAAATAAATAAATGAACGAACAAGTAAGGAATTAAGGGGAAGAAGGAATGGACGGCTAATAGCAATGAATAAGTAAATGAGTAGAGGAAATTAAGTGGAAGAAGGAATGGACGGCGGACGTAAGAATTTGATCCAAAGTAATTTTGGCAAGTGAAATGACTGGGAGAAAAAAAATGGCGGACTTAAAGATTTTATCCAAAGTAATTTTGGGCAAATGGAATTGCTGGGAAGAGGAAATAAATGACGGACGTGAGGGGGAGTTTTCGAACGTAATTTTTGGGCAAGTGGATGTAGGATTACAGGATAAAATTTCAGGTTAGTAGGTGTCAGAACCTATGTTTTTATCCAGTATAAATATTAGATCCCCAGTTCTTACCTTCTCACACAACCTTAAGAAAAATTTCTTGCCAAAAGAATAGTGGTGAGCAGTGATAAAGCCGAAGACGGAAGTTGCCAAGCCCAAGTCTAACCACAGTGAGTGTTTTCATTGCCTTAGCATGAATTGAAGTAATATATATATATATATATTGTCTTATATGCGTACAGGCTTCCACTAGTGAACAGTACCTCTCAAACGCATACTGAACAGTACCCCTCGAACCCCTACTGAAACTACCTCTCGAACCCCTGCTAATCCTTTACCTCTCGAACCCCTGCTGAACAGTACCTCTCGAACCCCTGCTAAACCTTTACCCCTCGAACCCCTGCTAAATAGTACCTCTCGAACCCCTGCTAAACCTTTACCCCTCGAACCTGCTAAATAGAACCTCTCAAACCCTGCCCTCGAACCCCTACTGAAACTACCTCTCGAACCCCTGCCCTCGAACCACAACTGAAACTACCTCTCGAACCCCAGCCCTTGAACCCCTACTGAAACTACCTCTCGAACCCCTGCCCTCGAACCCCTACTAAAACTACCTCTAACCCCCTGCCAAACTTTTACCTCTCGAGCCCCTGCTGAACAGTACCTCTCGAACCCCTACTGAAAATCTACCTCTCAAACCACTGAAAACCTTCACCTCTCAAACAACTGAAAACTTCACCCCTTGAATTACTGAAAGACTTCACACCTCAAACTTCTGAAAGACTTCACCCCTCGAACCACTAAAAAACTTCACCCCTCGAACCTAACCCCTCGAACCAGTACCACTGGAACCTTACCTCTCGAACCACTTACCACTTGAACTTCTCCACTGAAATTCTTTACTCGAACCCCTTGTACTCGAACCCCTGTACTCAAAATACATACTCGAACCTGTACTCGAACTCCATTATGAAGGGACATACCTGTTAAACTTAAATTGATAATATATATACTGACTGTTAAACTGAGTGTGTATATTACTGTGTTCAATTATCGTGAAACTGAGTTGTGAATTGCTTTGATATTTTTCTGTGAATGACCAGCTTGTACTTTATCTTGACGTGTCAAACATGAATCATATACTGCTCTAATATGTTATGTGGATTACCGGCTTGTACTTTATCTTGCCTTGTCAAACTTAAAATATCTGCTACCTGATTACCTGTCTGTGATTTCGGGGCCCCCGACGTGATTGTAGTTCGGTTGAAGTTGGCGGGGGACGGTATTGATTGGACCGTCTGATTAGACCGGCTACTCGTGGAGTTTCTGGTATGCTAGCATTACCCACTGTACAGATACGAGCTCGTAACTGAACATCTGTTTGGGCGTGGTTGAAGAGACTGAATACTGGACTGACTGACGACCTTCGAGCCCCACTGAAAGGTTGTGCCTTGTATGTTAGTCAGAGTTGCCCCATAGGCACTTGACAGCAACTTGGCACTAACCACCCATATCCTTTTATTTTGTGCTAGGACCTACGTGGCTATTTGTTATTTGATATTCTGTGATCACTAAAAATTCAACTGGGTAAATACTGGCAATGTAACCTCACTAAGCAAGGAGCTTACCTAGTTAAACAACCATTTTTCAGGTGAAGAGGAACTCTAAAAGAAAAGCCCTTTGATGTCTTTACTTATTTTGAGAGAGATCCTGGATGAATCTTAACATGGATTTTGAATCTGTAATAGTTAGGTGAAACTTTCATTTAACACTTATACTAATACTTTCACTGTAATAGTAATTTAGGATTTGAATGGTCTAAATTGCTTCTGCATATAATTCATCTGCTTGTTACTGTTATCATTTTCGGTAGCACGACCAAACCCGAACCAGCACTGTGTGGTGGGTTTGGGGTGTTATAGGCGATGCAACACTCACCTTAGTTAAACTTGGCTTGACAACTGCCGTTTCTACTTCACTGCTTAACCTTTGAATTTTGGTACTCAAAATGTCTTAAGGCTGTAAGTTTTGGGGAGGATATCACTGATATTTATACTCAGTAAAATATAGGGTTCTGACACCTACCCAACCTAAAATTTTATCCTGTAAACCTCAAGCATACTTGCCCAAAATTACTTTTGACAAAGTCCTTCACGTCCGCCGTTCATTCCCTTCCTGGTAATACCACTTGCTCCAAAAAAATCACTTTGGATAATTTTTCACATCCGTTGCCAGCTTTTCTTCGTGGTAATTTTCTTGCATTTAATTATTCCTTTGCTTATTATTACTATTGTCATATACTATACATATATGTATGTATAATTATATATATTTTCTTCTTGGTAATTTCTCTTACTTATTTATTTACTTATTGTTGTTAGTATTATTATTATTATATATATACATATATATTTATTTATATATATACATATATATTGGAAAATTTAAGAAAATATTGAAATATTTGATAAAATTTAATTATTACATGTTCTCTAATTCCTATTTCGGTAGGGGTTTTTACAATCTTCCTATCCCGTAGTCTCTTCCAATAGTTGCTTCTGTGTCTTCTTCTGATTTATGGCATCCACATTTTGGACATCCTTCTCTTCGGTGTTTTCTTCTATTTCTTCTATTGATTTTGGCACTAATAAAACTTTTGTTCCTTGCTCTATATGTTATAGAGCAAAACAGACTAGACGTAGTTTTCCATTGAGTTCTACAAATGCTACTACACTATTTCAACTAATTTATTGTGATGTTTGGGGTCCTCATAGAACATCATCTTATTTTTTGACTATAGTTGATGATTATTCTCTAGCTATTTGGGTTTATTTATTAGTGGCTAAATATGAAGTACCTTCTAGATTTTTGGAATTTTGTGCCTTGGTGAAGAACCAGTGGGGCCGAACCATACAACATGTTTGACTGATAATGGAACTGAATTTTTGCCTTTGAGATCTCATTTTGCTGCATCTGAGATCATTTTTGAGACATCTATGGTTGATAAATCACAACGGAATGGTCGAGTTGAAAAAAAGCATAGCCTTTTGCTCAATGTGGCGCGGTTCCAAGTATGTCTTCCTGTTGATTTTTGTGGAGAATGTGTTCTTAATGCTGCTTATCTAATTAACTGGACACTGATAAAGCATCTCAATGGTCGTACTCCCTTTGAGTTACTCTATGGGAAAGCTCCTAATTACTCATCATTAAGAGTTTTTGAATGCTTGTGTTTTGCTGCTCATGCTCCCAGATATCGTGACAAGTTTGCACCAAGAAATATGTGTTGTTTGTTTCTTGGTTATCCTGCCGGAAAGAAAGGCTATCGCCTTTTTGACTTGGAAACCCGTTTGATCTTTACCAGTCGGGATGCCAATTTTTTTGAAGACCAGTTCCCTTATTCTGTGACTCCGACATTGACTTTAAGATAAGAACTCGGTGGTGCCACCACCTCACCACTAGTCTCCTCCTCACCACTACCGGAGTCGCACGGTCTACTGTCAACGGTCGTCGCCAGACCTTCACTGCTGCCTCTGTCGGTCTTCTCATGCCACCAGCTGCCGTCGGCCCATCGCAGCTGGTCTACCACTGCTGGCCGTCAACTGTCCTCCACCGCCGACCACTGTCAGTGCTCCACCGCTGGTCGTCGTCGGACAATCCTCACCGGCCTCTACCCGTTCTCTGACCTTGAACACCGCCGGCTCTAACCACCCGGCCCAGTCTCCTCCTGTAGCATCTCCAACTCTGGATGGTTCTGCTGCTGAGTTTCCACTTATCAGACTGAGTATTCGTGCTCGCTGACTGCCTCCTTACGTGGAAAATTATAATTGTGATGATTATGCATGTGCTCTTACTACTGAAGACCCCCGTTACGTCTAGGTTCATTCATTCATAGTCACTATCCTCAGGTGTTCTCTATCCTCTTACTGCTTATGTAACTTGTGATAATTTTTCTAGTATGCATTCTAGATTTTTAGGTGCAGTAACATCTAGTGCAGATCCCACCACTTATTCCGAGGATTCACAGCATGCTCATTAGCAAGACACTATGACTGGAGAGGTTACTACGCTTGAGCGCAATCAGACTTGGACTTTGGCTCCTCTGCCTCTGAATAAGAAGGCGATTGGTTGCAAATGGGTCATAAGGCACGCCTAGTGGTTCTCGGGCATCGCCAGGTTGGCGAAATTGATTATACTGAGACATTTGCTCCGGTTGCGAAGATGAGTTCTGTTTATCTATTCTTATCTGTTGCAGTCATTCGTGGATGGGACTGCATCAAATGGATGTCAATAATGCCTTCCTGCATGGTGATTTGCATGATGAGAGTTTTATGCGACCCCCACCAAGCTATGCTGTGCCCCATGCTCAGGTATGTCACCTTTAGAAATCTCTTCACAGTCTTCACCAGGCTCCTAGAAATTGATTTCCCAAATTGGCTTAGGCTTTACGAGTATTTGGTTTTGTTTCGACTAAAGTAGATTACTCTTTGTTTGTCTTTTCCCGTGGATCAGTTTCTTTGCATGTTCTGGTTTATGTGGATGATTTAGTCATTGCTGGTTGTTCTTCTGCGCTCATCTCTAAGTTCAAGAAATACTTGAGTTCTTGTTTCCATTTGAAAGACCTTAGTTTGCTTAAGTATTTTTTTGGGCATAGAGATTGCTAGAAGACTGGAGGGGATGTTTCTTTCGCAAAAGAAATATGCTCTGGACATTTTATCAGATACATGTTTATCTGCCTCTAAAAACAAACTGACTTTCCGATGGAGCAACTAAATGCTTTAGCACGTGTTGAAGGTCCAGCCTACCATGACCCGGAGCAGTATAGCGTTTGGTTGGACACCTGATATATCTGACAATTATTCGTCCCGAGCTTAGTTATTTGGTTCATACCCTTGCACAATTCATGAAGTATCCCTGTGTTCCTCACTGGCAAGCTGCTGTTCGTGTGTTGCACTACCTGAATAGCCATCTTGGTCAAGGTTTATTTCTCTCTTCTCGTAGTACGTTACAGTTGACTGCTTACTGTGATTCAGATTGGGCTGCATGCCCGATTACTCGACGTTCTCTTTTCGAATATTTTATGATGATTGGTAATTCTCTGGTTTCTTGGAAAACTATGAAGCAACCTAATGTTTCTTAGTCTTCTTTTGAAGCGGAGTATCGTGCTATGGCTGTTACCTGTTGTGAGTTGTTATAGTTTAAGTCTTTACTGAAAGACTTGGGGGTTATGCACTCTTCACCTATTCGACTGTTTTGTAACAGTCAATCTGCTCTTCACATTGCGGCAAATCCAGTTTTCCATGAACGCACAAAGCACATTGAAGTTGATTGTCATTTCTATCTGGCACTATTGTTACTCAGCATATCTACTCGTCAGACCAACCTGCGAACTTGTTCACTAAGGCTCTCAGACGTAACCAGTTTCATTCCTTGCTTGGCAAGTTGGGCATTTCTGATCCTCATGCTCCAACTTGAGGTGATCATCTGGATCCGCCATCCTATTTACATCCCTAGGTTGGGTGAGATCTTGAGGTTTGGCGAGTCTGTGTATTCTGCTATCTTTGGGATAAAGGGTGAATCCCTTTTCCCCTTGTAAAATGAGCGACATTCGGTCAAGAGGCGCTCCTAGAATAGCTTTCTCGGGATAAAGCTTAGATCATGAGCGTATGGTTTGTCTAGGTTTGACTTTGAGATGAATGCTCTCGACTTGGGGTTTATTGTTTTTGGGTCGGAATCGTCAGAGACAGTCCACCCATCCTCTTCGTCCATGCCAGTGTGTGTGTTACTTTCTTTGTTCTCCAGCCTAATAATCTTTTTGGCATTACTCGTCCAGCCTATGGACCGGGACAGCCTCCCGCCATCACCGGTGAAACCAAGATTTTAAAACTTGCATAGTTTGCTTACGAGAAACTCTTCATCTCTTCCAGGGTCGCCAGCGGAGCTCATGAGCCAGTAGTGGGTGGAGCTGGTGTAACCAGTGGTGTTCCTTTTTTTGCCATGGCGGAACCAATGGTGCATTCCTCACGGCCATTGTTAGTGATAAAGCTTTGTTTACACCCTATCCAAGTGATGGACCTAGCGTGACCGAAACAATCTGAAGTTACAAAAAATGATTAGGACTTACCCGGGATCACTCTGGGGACTAAGCTCCGAGGCTTAAGTTAGTTGGATTGGAGAATGTATATTGCTTTAGTAGTGAGTACTGAGTAGTGAATTGTGTATTATGAATATATGATACCTTCTTTTATATATCTTTCTTGATTAAATGAACGTTGTCTCGTCCATTCCATGTCAGGGAAGGCGTGCACACCTTAGATGCCAAGGAGTGTGCGCCTACTCTTTTTCCCGCTTCCACTTGATATCAGTCTGCTTCATCGCATTCCTTCATGTTCCTTCTAATGATTGTTCTTGAAAAATTGATATTTGATTTATATCAATGGCTAAGAAAATTCCACATGGAGATGGTTCATTACACCTTATCATGTGTAAAGTAATAAATACAAAGTGTGTTTTACTACTCTCTCCATCCTAGCCGATTCTGCACACTTTCAATTTTTATCTGTTCCAGGAAAATATGTAAAATTTTCTCTTAAGGAAATATTCAATATGTGTTATGAGACGATTACCCCTAAAAAGTTAAAAATCACACAATTCACCCACCTTCACCCACACAATTAAGAATCCTTCAATCCTTCAACCCTAAAAATTCACCCACCTTCTATGACAGATTCCATCACCATCACCACTGTTGACGCCAGCCCAACCTGATTCCCTCATCGTCACCACCCCCAATTCTCTCACCGTCGCCACCACCGATTCCCTTAGCCCACCACGAGTTCCATCACGCCAGCCTGCCCCTGATTCCCTTACCAGCCCATCCCTTCCCTCATATCTGACTAGCTCGAGGGAAGGCTCATCATGATCTAGTTAGAAATCATCATCTCGCCTACACATCAGCAGCATGGCAGCGTTGCTCAAATCCGCCCAACCCAAGTGGAGTTAGAGAGTTGAACGGATAGAGGCATAGAGACTGATATTTAAATGGTAGAGAGGGGCGTAGAGTCGAAGAGCTGAACAAAGAGAGGTCCGACTTGAGTGGCGTTGTGGTGCCGCTCAATGAATGACAGAGATAGGTGGATGGCAAAGAGAGGCATAGAGATGGAGAGGCAAAGAGAGGTGGATGGCGGAGCGCAGATCTGGAGAGCTGAACGAAGAAGATGAGGGTATTGTGGACTTTTCACGCCACAAAAATTAAGAGAAAATTATTCTATTTCAGCATAATCTCTTCGGACAGAGGGAGTAATATTTTTTCCTCTGAAGAAAGATGTACTTATTCCAATTGATGCCGTTGTGCTCTAGTTGTTAGGAAAAATGGCCATTGGTTGTTGTAGCCTTGCTCGCCCACCGCATGATGGTCTTCGCTCACACTGGACAACCGTTTGGCGCGGAAGTGCAAAGAGGCGACCGAGCCAATCAAGAATCTACACAACCGGTTGCCTCCAACAGATTTTCTGGTCTTTTGCACTGTGTAGATCGGTTCCCAATGAGCGGACTCAAATCAAATGTCGCATATTTTTGGCCGCTAGATTGATCGCAAAACATCACCAATCATACCTTCAGTAGATTTTGTTTTTCTAATTTAAATTCAGTAAAATACGAAGCGTACAAAAAATGATATGAATACATGGCGTAAGCTAATAAAATCTAGGGTAATGTTTAGAAATTCACTTTACTTATTGCAATTGATGCCATTGTGCTATATGCCAAGTTATTTCATGGTGATATCTTACTTAACTAAACTGGATAGATTGTGTTGATTTTTATTGAACTTAACTGAAGTGAACTGAAATAATTTCAAATATAATGCAAAAAAAATAGATCACTAAACTTTATTGTATAGATTTTTATAATATAATGTTAATGATCCATATGTTTATTAAATATATTGATAAAAATAAAAATAAAACCTTATAACAAATCATACCAATAGATTAGAATAATCATACTCCTATTAGTATTATAAATAATTATAAGAGAGAAGAATAGTGTGTTGGGAGAAAATACAGGTGCCATAAAAGATGGTTCAAGCAAACCTCTCTCAAATATTTAGTGTAAGATGATAATAGCTGATGAATAAGTAGAAAATAAACACAGCAATAGAAAAAGCACGTCATAATTTAACATGGAAAAACTTCTCGAATCAAGGAGTAAAAATCATAAGGCTAGTAAGTCACTTAAACTCTTCCAATTATAATAAATAGTAATGGACACACAAGTTCTCCCTAGCAGCAACTAGAGGCATACAATATTTCATCAAGATACGAACACCAATCTTGGTAAATAACAAGCACAAGAGATAACTAATCAAGATAGAAACCAATTTGAAACACCAACCTTTACTGTCACAGATTTGTCCATCAAACACCAACCTAGAAAGCTCCATCATTTATAATGTGTGTCAAGGCTCTCACTACACAAAAGTAGGTACATAGGCACCAATATATATTGTTGGCTTGGCAATACCGGTGCTATAGATAACATATACACCGGTAAGGGGACAATAAACCAAAATACTAGTGTCTATGAATAAATCCATCACTGGTTCCCATATTATTGGTGTTAGATACCAGTGCCTAAGAAAAAAATTTGTCTGGGTGTGTAATTTTTCAGCACCGATATAGGGATAAATGACATATACCGGTGCTATTACCGGTGCTATTACCGGTGCCTTTGACCTGAAATAGTAATTTTGGCGGGTAAAATTTAGTGCGAAAATAGCTAGCAACGGTATCGTGGATATTATACCGGTGCTAGAACTGCATTAAATGCAATTCTAAGTAACAAACTCTTAATTACTCTAGAATATGTACTAGCACTTTCCAACATTTCACCAAAAAATAATTTATTTAATATTTCTATATTTTGGCAAGAGTAACAAAAATCATACATTTTGGAGTAATGGATGAACGGGTAACACAATTTTGGGCCATAATGTTTCCAAGACTGTGTAGAAGTAATTAATGTTGACTTTAGAGACCCTTTCATTCACACATACATGGCCAAAATGTAAATTCGCAATCGTATATTATTGAATTGTATTTTGGTGTTACCAATTTCGTGATTCGACAACACCAACTTTCTTGGACGGGCTTAGGTGCAAAAAGTAAAACTTTACTAGCAACTCCAAATTGAAATTTTCTCGAACGTGATGCTACCTTATACACCCCCATTGTATTTCCCAAGTCCCTAACAGAATATTTATCAACAGTCGGGCACAAGAACATATCCGCAATATTTTACGATTTCCTTTTCTTACTTCTAAGTAATCAACTCTAAGTTACTCTAGAACATGTACTAGCACTTTCAAACAATTCGCCAAAAAAATCATTTATTTAATATTTCTAAATTTTGGCAAGAATAACAAAAATCATATATTTTGGAGCAATGGATGAAAGGGTAACACAATATTGGGCAACAATATAATTTTTCAAGATTGTGTAGAAGTAATTAATGTTGACTTTAGAGGCCCTTTCGTTCACCCATACATGCCCAAGTCACAAATTCACAATCGTATATTATTGAATTGCATTTTGGTGTCGCCAATTTCGTGATTCAACAACTCAAACTTTCTTAGATGGACCTAAGTGCAAAATTTTTAAACTTTACTCGTAACTCCAAATTGAAATTTGCTCGAACGTAATGCTACCCTATACACCCCCATTGTATTTTCCAAGTCCATCACTGAATGTATATTAACAATCGGGCACAAAACATATATTTAATCCTTTACGATTTCCCTTTCTTACTTCTAAGTAATCAACTATAAGTCACTTTAGCGCTTTCCAAAATTTCACCAAAAAAATCATTCGTGTTATATTTCTATATCAATCCAAGAATAACAAAAATTGTGTATTTTTGAGAGAAGGATAATTTCGTAACAATTTTTTGGGCCATAGCGTAATTTTCTATAAATATGTTAGAGGCGCTTTCGTTCACACATCGTAGCCCAAATTTTTGAACACACAATCATCTCTTATTTAATTGTGTATTTGTATCTTCAATTTTGTGATTCGCCGCCTCCAAGTTATGCCGGGAAAATGAATTTTCCAAAATTTCATTCAAAATTTTAGGGGAATTGATTAAAATTTTGAAATATTGGAGTTAGCACTGGTATTTGTTACATAGGCATCAATATTTGTACTGGTGCTAGGTACTTAGAAAAAATCTCACAGGTTTGCTCTCGGCTTCCAAAAAGGAAAAAAAAAGCCATTCAAAGCAGCCCTAAGAAGTTGCTTTTCATATACATAGGCACCAATTATGAGTTGACTATTGTTTATTGTTTATGCGAAAAAGGTGCGATATTGTGTGAGAAAATTTTAGTTTTCTTTCTTTCTCCTATCTATCCCCCTTATCTGCCTGATAACGGTCACAAAAGGTGGTATTGGCCGCCGGCCATGGCGACGCCACCGCCAAAACCCTTAATAGAAAACCCCTCCACCAATTGCAAAAGCTTCCTCCAAGCTCTGAATGCTAAACCCTCTCCACTATTCACTTCTTTACTCGACACGCCTAATCTTCACCCTATCACTGAATATAAGGGCAAAATTGCTTTTTATCCTCCCACTGGAGGAAGGCGAGATATTGGCGTCGCACTATCAGAATGCGTTGGTCGAAAAGTTCAACAGAGGAAAGCCATCAATGGAAACTCTTCACTCCGCTTTCAAGTCTATAGGTTTCAAATCAAAGTTCCAATTGGGATCAATGGATTACCGCCATATGCTTATCAGATTTCAAGAGAGTGAGGATTATCAGAGATGCTGGATGAAGGGACAGTGGATGATTCAAGGCTCGTTAATGAAAGTCCAGAAATGGTCTCCGGACTTCACCCCCGTATCAGAATCATCTGTTGTTCCAGCTTGGGTAACAATCCATAAACTCCCTATTCATTTCTATAATACATCTGCTATTATAGGTATGAGTAATCAGATTGATAGATTCCTTAAAATGGATGCTGCAACTAGTGCACTGACTAGGCCATCTGCAATCAAAGTGTGTATTGAGATTGACCTTCTGTCTCAGTTTCCATCAACCATTATGGTTGGAATAGGCAGCAAGGTAGCTGAGTACCCGATTGAATATGATGAACTGCCTTCGTATTGTACTCAGTGTAGGATATTGGATCATAGTCATGCTACTTGTCATTTCCTGCACCCAGAACTGAGGAAAAAGCAGAATCCCACAATAAATGGAAAAAAGGTAAACAAAGCCACAGATCAGGTAGAACCTTTTAATGCCTTAGACTCCCAGCCTACACTGGAATTAGAAGTTGCAGAATCCTCAGGTCTAACTGCCAATCAAAAGGATGTAGGGTGTCAGTTACAACAAAGCAAGCAGAACTTCAACTGAAAAATAGTATTGTACAAAACTTCCCTGGTATACATAAGAAAAGAACTGTTTCCTTTTATTCACTGGATGACATCTCTAAGCCAATCACCACCACCTTTTGGAGAAAGAAAAAACACCAGAGTGAGTTAACACCCAGCCAGGACCTCCAAAGAACAGAAAATACTGTTAGGATTTCAAATACCTTTTAGACCTTAGAAGCTTTAAATGAGGGTGATGAAGAGGAGGAAGCAGTAGAAATATTTCATGAAACACTGGAATCTCAAGAAGGAGTAGTACCCCATATAACTACAGACACAACAAAAATCCACCCCATTGAAGAAATCAGCCCACATGTTAGACACATAGAGCCCCCCATTTCCTTGGCAACAAATACACCTGTCACCCTAGAGGCTAGCAACAATCCACCGAGCATCATAGGTGCTGGGCTGACACAAGAACCGAAGCTGCAATCTCAGCCAGTGCTTATAGAGGTAAAGAAGGGAGCTCAAGCTTTAACTGATCAGAGCACAAAGGAAGATCACAGCTCACGGTCACAGGTTAGCACACACAAACCAATACCTATCTTACCATCGGATAAAATTGATAAGAATCAGGAAAAGCAATCAATTAACAGTAAAGCCTTTGCTGTTAAATCAAGAAACCTTAGATCTTCACAGAAAGCAACCACTTCATGTTTTAAATGATTAAACACAACATAATAGGAAACATGCTAGTTTGGAATGTTAGAGGCTACGGAACATCTTTGGATAGAATAAAATCACTTTTGCTATCTCACAAGATTGCTATTATTTGTTTGATAGAGCCTTGGTATGAAAAAAAGAAAACATTCACTCTGATGCATGATCTAGGCTTCAAAAATGCTTACCCTACATAAAATGCTAAAATATGGATCTTATGGAACCATGCTTTTAATATTATCAGTTTAAAAGAGTCAGATCAATTTGTGCAGGCAAGAATCACAGATATTCACTCATCTTCTAGTTGGAATTGTTATTTTATATATGCTAGTGCAAATAGACAATTGAGGGAAGCTCTTTGGAATGATTTAGAAAACCCCCCTCCGGAACCTTCTATTTACATTGGAGACTTTAATAATGTGGTCTCAGCATCGGAGTATAAAGGAAGGAAATCCCCACCCACAAGAAGCATGAAAGATTTCAATGCCTTCATTAATAAACTGGACTTGCATGACATCCCCACTGTTGGTAATTCCTTTACATGGTCTAATAATAGCTTCAAGAACAAATGTAAAGACCTTCTGTTCCAGAGATTAGACAAGGGCCTATGCAACTTGGACTGGTTGGAACTATTTCCAAATAGCTCAATTCAGGTTCTTAATAGACTGACTTCTGATCACTCTCCATTAATGCTGTCCATTCAATCTGCTTAATAAATGGCACCTAGGCCTTTTAGATTCCAAGAAATGTGGTCTAATAGACAAGACTTTCAAAATCTAGTGGAAAAAATTGGAATTTACCGTCCTCCGCTACTGGTATGTGCAGATTAGTGCATAAGCTTAAGAGACTTAAGATTGATATTAAAGCATGGAACATAAACACTTTTGGAAATGTCAATAAAAACCTGGTTAAAGCTGAAGCAGAGGTCAGTGAGCTAGAAATAAAATTTCAACAGTCCAAAGCAGAGTCTGATTTAGCTGAACTTAACAAGTCCAAAGCTTTACTTCTTAGATCCCAAAAAGAAAAAAACATCTTCTTTAAACAGAAGGCAAGGCCAAATTGGCTAAAACACGGAGATGCAAACACCATCTATTTTCATCATACCATCAGGGAAAGGAGAGCTAAATAAAAAATCAGTAAAATAAGACGGAAATGGTAATTGGATTTCTGACCCACAACTGATTAGAGATGAAGGAGTTAGTTTTTTTAAGGGACTCCTTAATGAGGACGCCCCTCAAAAAACAGGAACTTACCTGAAATATTTTTTAGCTGAAATTCCTTCTCTGGTTACTGATCAGCAAAACCAACTCCTGCTAGAACCTTTCAATATCCAGGAACTGAAATTTGCTGTCTTTGATCTAAATAAATCAAGTGCTCCGGGATCTGATGGTTTCTCTGGGCATTTTTTCACATCCTTCTGGGAAACTATTAAAGAAGATTTTTTGGAAGCAGCAAATGATTTCATAAGTGGTGGCCTTATCCCTAAGGCCATCACAAGCACCTGGCTCACTTTAATCCCCAAAAAACCAATTCCGGTCTCTTTCTCAGATTTCAGACTGATCAGTCTGTCAAATTTTGTCAATAAAGTCTTTTAAAAAATGCGTATGGAAAGGATTAAACCGCTTATGCATATCCTAATCTCTCCTGAGCAGAGTGCTTTCATTAAAGGCAGGGAAATCACAGACAATATACTTCAAATGCAAGAGATGACCAGGCTTCTGTCTAGAAAATCTAAAGTCCCTAATTTAATAGTTAAACTAGATATGCAAAAGGCTTTTGATAGAGTCTCATGGTCATTCCTGAATTCCATTCTTCTTCACTTTGGCTTTCACGGGAAATTTGTTAAACTCATTATGCATAACATATCTGCTGCAAAGTTTTTGGTTTTAATCAATGGAGTTACTTCAGGTTTCTTCGCATCCTCTAGGGGTATAAAACAGGGAGATCCTCTTTATCCTTTCCTTTACAATTTGCTCTCGGAAGCCTTTTCTAGAGGGTTAAAGAAACTTTTTAGCACAGGGTACCTTCAGAATTTCAGTCTACCTAAGAGCTGTGCTCCAGTTTCACATTTAATGTATGCTGATGACACGGCAGTATTTTTGAATACCAACCCTAGAAACATGAAGAGGTTCAAAAAGTTTCTTAAAGCATATGAACAAACCACAGGCCAAAAGGTCAATTTCTCAATATCAGAATTATTTGTATCTCATAGGACAAATTCTTCTACAGTTAACTCTGTAAAAAGGATCCTGGGAATGGAAAAAGGAGTTTTCCCATTCAAATACCTGGGAGTGCCTATATTTTTTGGTAGAAATTTGCAGGTACACTACCAGCCATTATTGGAAAGAATGGATAAATCAATCCATAATTGGAAGAACAGATGGCTCTCCACCGCAGGTAAAATTATTCTAATTAATCACTGTCTTCTCTCTATCCCAACTCATACCTTTTCAGTTTTGAGTCCACCAAACATAGTTTTGAAAAAAAATGGAGAAAATGGCTTCTAGCTTGTTCTGGGGATATTCTGATAATGTTGAAAAAAAAAATGAAGATCTTGGAAAAACATGAGTGTACCTGTAGAAGAAAATGGAATAGGTTTTAGAGATTTAAAGGCCATTGTAGATGCTTTTTCATGTAAACTGTGGTGGAAACTGCAACTCAATTCCACGCAATGGACCTCTCTATTATGGTCACTCCCGAAGTCTTACAAAAGATCTCATACATGGTCTAGAATCTGTAAAATTACTGAAAAAACAAATAGCAACTCCAGAATAATACATGGTATCGGTGATTGCTCTTTCTGGAATGCTAACTGGATGGGCGAGGGAGCTTTGTATTATAAATGGCCTCAAGATAGAGATATCCCCTTTGCGGACATCTCACTAAGGTAATTTATTAACAACAAGACATCAATCCTCCCACAACTGGAGCCTTTTTTGGCGACCAATTTGTACTCAATTTTGCAGGAGGCTAAAGTGGAATATACTCATGAAGATAGACTCATCTGGATGCCAGCCACAAATGGAATCTTCTCCATCAAATCAGCATACAAAATTTTCAGACAGAGAAAGCTGAAGATCCTCCATTTTCAAAAGGTATGGTTACCTTTTATTCCTAAAAAGATGTATGTGCTTTTATGGAGAGCTCTGAATGGTTTACTTCCTTTTGACAACATTTTAAGAAAGATAGGGTTCCATTTAGCATCCAAATGTCCCCTGTGCCAAACTTACAGTGACTCTTTACATCATTTTTTCAACTCTTGCCCCACATCCATTTCTGTCTGGAACTGTGTAAATGATTTTTTAAAGATTCAGCAAAAATCTTTCCCAAATTTGAAGAGCAGAGTTGAATTTTACCTTTCTTTTAATGCAGAATCTAAAATTCAGTCTAATATCACCATCGCTGCCCTTTTTGTAACAATCTGGACTCTTTGGATTAAAAGGAATAATATCCTGTTTGACAACGTCTCCTTCTCCAATGATGCTTGTATGCATGAAATAAAAGACATGATATATCAAATTTTCTCAGTGAATCATTTGATAGGTAACTTAGACAAGCATAAATATTGGACACAGGCTAACATTATTCCTCACATTACACAAAGGAAAAGGAAAACTTTTAATGTTGTGACATGGCAGAAACCCCTAACTGGATACAAGATTAATACAGATGCAACATGGATCAGGGGGGGTTTTTCAGCTCTAGCAGTGATAGTTAGGAATTGTGAGGGGAAGGTGGTTAAAATGAGGGAAAAATCTTTTCACTCCCCATCACCATTACATGCAGAATTGATAGCTATCCAATGTGGATATGAACTATGTTCAGAGCTGGTTTTAAATAGATGTGAGGTTGAATCCGATTGTTTAATTGCAGTACAGGGTATTCAAAATCCAAACACCTCACCATGGAGGAATTATTCCATTTGCCAATCTCTAAATTTGAAACATCATATCCACCCAATCCGGCATACTCCTAGAGAGACTAATATTGCAGCTGATTTCCTGGCAAAATTTGCTTTAGAAAATAACTTTGATGGTGATTTAGAACTGAATTTAGCACCTCCTTTTCTTAAGGGACTCCTTCATCTGGATAGATGTAGAATTCCTTGGATTCGAAATGAGTCTCAAGAGTATGTTGTATAAGATGTAATAATCAGTTACATGCTTTTCTGGCTGGACTTATGAACTTCTTATTATAAGATAGATACTGCTGAAAGTTTTTGTGTTCATTACAGGTTCTATTCTGCTACACAATTTTATCCTCGGCCGGTTATACATTCATGAATGAGCATTCATCAGATAAACATCCCCTCTTCAAAGTGGTATGACAAACGACGACAATACATTTCAAGTGTGTAATTGAGCACTTGAGCCTGCAGTCATGGAGCCCTCGAGCCTAGAGTCATCAAGCCTTGGAGTCATCGAACCTTTGCAGCCTCGAGCCAAGGAACCATCGAGACATGGTGTCCAGGGGCACTCGAGCCTTGAGACATGGAGTCCTCGTGCTCTGGAGCACTCGAGATATGGAGCCCTCGAGACATGGAGCCCTCGAGACATGGAGCCCTCGAGCTTTGGAGTCCGCGAGCATAAGAGCCCTCGAGCTTTGGGGTCCTCGAGCCATTGCCTCGAGACACGGTGTTCTCGAAACTTGAAGCCCATGAGCCTTGGAGTCCTCCACCTTTGGAGTCCTCGAGCCATGGAACCTGGTGCCTTGGAGTCCTCGAACCCTGAAGCACTCGATACATGGAGCCCTCGAGACATGGAGCCCTCGAGACATGGAGCCCTCGAGACATGGAGCCCTCAAGACATGGAGCCCTCGAGACATGGAGCTCTCAAGATTTGAAGTCCTCGAGCTTTGGAGTCATGTATGGAGACCTCGAAACGAGCCCTCGGGGCATGGACCTCTCGAGACATGGAGCCCTCGAGACATGGAGCCATCGCGAAATAGGAACTCTCACACATGGAGCCTAGGCGACCTCGACCACTTGATCCTACACTCAACCCCCCGATTGAGCTTTCGAACTTTCGAAGCTCTAAGCTTTCGAGCACTCAATCCGTGAAGACTCTACCCTTACAGACCTCGACCTAGCAAACAATTTTCTTTAACATTTCATCCACTAGTCCATGACTACCATTAGATCATTCTTTTGAAGGCAACGAGGTTATCTTACCAATGTAATATTCAGAACATTATTGTACACCTTTTTGTGCTTCATAGGTTTGGGGAACCTAATAAATATCCCTCACCTTAGCGTGTTTTAAAAAAAAATATACATAGGCACCAGTATTGTGGTATTTGTACTGGTGCTAGGTACTTTGATGCATATGGGAATCCTCATGCAATTGAACACTGGATCCTTAGTTTATGACCTACGAGACAAAGTACCCCCTGAGAGACTTCGGGGGAAAAATCCTCCGATGATAAAGTCAGTAATTGATCTCATTAATTAGTGTAATTGTGAATGAATCAAAATGAATGACATACCTTCATATTAACACTAATTAAACTCTAACCGTCATTGCCTATAACCACAATTCTTATTAAATACGTATTAAATGGTCATCTTGGCTCATTCATGACTAAACTTTGTTGGGCTAAAGATAATATTTAATGAATTGTGCTGCAGCCCAATTCTAACTTCATAAGAGTATTATCAAGAATCCTAGAGAACTCGAGGCATGATAACTATGTTTGAGTATTCGAATATGTTTACATTGTAGGAGTGCCTCAGTTATCTTAACATCATATTCTCGAATATATTGAGTTTTCCTCCCTTGCTCGAAAGGTCTCTTGGAATCTTGTACTTTCGAGCTGTGTATTTTCTCTAAAAAAGAGGGAGTTTAATATCGAGCCCCCAACATCGATGATCAGCTGGGTAAAAATTTTGAGATTCATAAGCCAGTTTTAAAGAAAGCATATAACATTAGTGCCAACAATTTTTACTCAAGGTTTGCACAAACAAGATGGCCAGACTAAAGAGTTTCAACACTTTATTCTCTTTGGCCAAGACTAAGGGATTTCTTTTCGTTGCCTTTGTAGTGTATGAATTTGAAGGAAGCATTAGAGGAGTCTTGTTATCATTCGACTATGACCATCCCTCGTGTTGATGAGGGGTAAGTGGGACTTAACCAATGCCAATGAGGATTTAGAATCTTGGTGTACTAATAGTCTCACGACCATACGAGGCAAGGAGATTTCTAGCTCACATTAGCAAGATAGTGGAGCAAAACAGGTATGCTAAGGAAGAAATCAACGTCCAACGGACTATTGAAGCCCATGGTACAATGTTTGGAGATCTTGTAAATAACAATTCATACTTCATGGGTGGACTTCTCGATAAAGCTCCATCATTGAGTCCCTCATGGAGTCTTTAAGAGAGTGCATCATTGCAGCATATCATGCTATATATATCATAATATTTATATATTTACCGAGGTATACTTGAAGTAATTTTAACCGATCATATCTACGAAGTTTTAGACTTGACGTAGATTGGGGCCATGTCGCTCTAGGCATACGAAGCTGAGTAAGTCGTTGCTGAAAATGTAGCACTGAGCATACATGTTATAATCATATATCTCATAGTTTGATGTAATGTTGGGAGTGTGATTCCTCAATAATGAATCTGGAGTCGATGAAGATGTCCTTTAACTTTCGATAGTGGTTTCTTGGGTACGCTTACTTTAATAAGTGTAGCCTATCAGTATACTCGAATCACCACAAAGATAGTAGCTTATCAGCATACTCGAACCACCACTAGAGAGGGTACTTAAACCGGGGGTACTCGAACCACCACTAGAGAGAGTACTCAAACCATCACAGAGAATGTACTCGAACCATCATGGAGAGAGTACTCGTACCGAGAGTACTCGAACCATCACAGAGAGAGTACTTGTATCTTCTTTAGTGCCACTTACCAGCATACCACTCGATCACCAGCTTTAGCTGGAATTATGATCTAGAGTGCCGCTTAAAAGCAAACCACTCGAATATCACCTTGAGTGATGCTTAAGAGAAAACCACTTGAATATCACCCTGAGTGCCGCTTAAGAGCAAACCACTCGACTCCTCATCTAGAGTACGACTCAAGAGCAAACCAGTTGAATATCACCCTGGGTGCCACTTAAGAGCAAACCACTCGAATGTCACCCTGAGTGCTGCTTAAAAGCAAACCACTCGAATATAACCCTGAGTGCCGCTTAAGTGAAAACCACTCGACTCATCATCTAGAGTGCTACTTTAGAGAAAACCACTTAAATATCACACCGAGTGCCGCTTCAGAGCAAACCACTCTAATATCACCCTGAGTGCCGCTTAAGAGCAAACCACTCGAATCCTCATCTAGAGTGCCACTTAAGAGCAAACCACTCGAATATCACCCCGAGTGCAGCTTAAGAGCAAACTACTCGAATCATCATCTACAGTGCCGCTTAAGAGCAAACCACTCGAATGTCACCCTGAGTGCCACTTAAAAGCAAACCACTCGGATATCACTTTGAGTGCTTCTTAAGAGCAAATCACTCGAATAATCATCTAGAGTGCGCTTAAGAGCAAACCACTCGAGAGTGCCACTTAAGAGCAAACCACTCGAATATCACCCCGAGTGCCACTTAAGAGCAAACCACTCGTATATTACCTTGAGTGCCGCTAAAGAGAAAACCACTCGAATCATCATCTAGAGTGCTACTTAAGAGTAAACCACTCGAATGTCACCCTGAGTGCCGCTTAAAAGCAAACCACTCGAATGTCACCCTGAGTGCCGCTTAAAAGAAAACCACTTGAATGTCACCCTGAGTGCCGCTTAAAAGCAAACCACTCGAATATCCTGAGTATCATAAGAGGAACAACAATATCAATAATCTAGCATCGATGGGGAATTTCCTTTGATTTATAATGGTGACTCTACTCCGGGGCTCTACCCCCCTCAGTCGAAGGACATCAACCCGCTTATTTTATGGCTTCCGATAGAGGTCCATAATAATATAGAGACTAACCAGAGTGAACTATCCAATCACTTGGAAAAGTTCCACTCATCTTTCAGCAGAATGTAGCACATAGTTTGTACTTCGACTGCAACAAAAGCAATATTCTCCTCATTTCCATGCATTTAGCAAAATCACACATCTCCCCCTTATGCTATGGTGCCCCCACAATTCAAAATAATAACGAATGCCACACCATCAGAAAACAATATCGAAAACCATCCCGAGTAATAAAGAGGATTAAATAAAGAAGCTCCTCTAATAAATAACATATGTTGCACCAATACTCCCATTCATAGTAGAGGAACTTGCATACCCATACAGGTTGATGTAACACTGACTCCATTTTCAATTATCATGTCAGATAAAACACTAGTGAGATGCTTGTGAAAGTTGAATTAATCTAAAAATTCTAGTAACAAATACTCGTCTATGAAAAGTGCAAGTTGAATCACATCGAACACTTAAGCTCAAACCTTTTTCTTTTAACATTCCTCTAGTAGGAGTTGAGCAAGCACATAAGTGAGAGGGTTTGGGAAACCCTTTTCTGCATTACTTTGTTTAAATAGCAATGTAACTCATTTCACACTAGTATTTGATGCATATTTACTGGCCCCAAAATTATTTTAAATCTTAAAAAGGGTTTAAAATAATTTTAATAATATAAAATAATATAAAATAAGTTCATTAGTCACTCGACTAGAATCTGCCAACTATGGACATATATAATCAAAATTTAGAACTCCCACGTTCACAAGAAAAACATGGAAAAAGTGATAGTAGAATACCATGACCTCATTTGTAGTGAGGGTTATAGGTAACCAGCAAGTCGTCGTGCACATGCGGCATGCTTCGGTACCGATTTACCCACACTCCTTTGTCCCCCACCTGGAGAGAGGAGATTGGACTTGACCACTTCCAACATTAAATCTAATGTTCATCTTTATAAAGGTCGAAGGTACTCCCATGTGTTTCGAGCTCTCGAGTCTGTAACAGGGGTGCCTTTTCAAAACAATTTTTTTTTTTGCAGTCAATAGGCTACGACATCTGTCATTGTAAAGCACACATGAGTTCAAAAAAGGACATGAAAATAGCCATTGATAAAAGCATAAGTACCATCCAAGGAGCTATATTTAAATCTCTAAGTATCATATGTACATATAATGTTTAATATTGAAATGTAATTATAGGAAGAGAGGTAAGGCTTCTCTGGTTTAGTTGGCAAGAATGCTGGAAGCTCGAGGCAAAAGCTTCTTGAGGCGTAAGAGCCTGAAAATGGCTTCTAGTGTCGATGAAGCCATCGAGGGTCTCCGATGGCTTCGAAGATGGACGACGGCTTCGATGTGCGAAGAATGAGATCGTCGAGGGACAGCGACTAGCTTCAAGAGGCGGTAGCAGACCCGATAGGCTCTATCAAAGAGCTACAGAGTTGAGCTTTGATGGGCTCTATCGAAGAGCTTTGATGGGGAGGACTTCTTCCTTAGATGGTGATACAACACTGTCTTCAAGTGTGGCTACTGGACCCTGACTCATTTCATAGTTTCTAATTCAACGTGCTGCACTGGTTGAACCTCAGACAACAGCAACTGGTGCAGAAACAATACGATTCTCTTGTAGCTGCAATACCTGCTCTAAACTTTCCACTAACTGAGCCATTGTAGGTCAATTTTCGGGAAGCTGTTGCAAGCAATTTTCCATTGCAACAAGTGATTAGTAAAACACCTGATCCAATAAACCATAGAAAAACAAAATATCCTTTGGATGTAAGTAATTTTCGAGGGCCTGCAACGGTCCGTTCCAGAGTTTTCATCGTTCAAAGACAGGAACTATGGAACATTCTCTAACATGAGTATCTTTAATCTCCAGTACATTTTCGATCATGTCCTATTCTTCCTCCTCGACTGCTCCACGCAGCATAAGCTTCAATTCATCTTTCGTCACATTTGGTTCACTTCTATCTCCCATCACGTGTGAGGTAGCAAGACATATCCACTCCCAGGGGTATGAACACTTCTTATTCGAGGGTTGATGATACTTTGAGGGCATTTGCTTCGAGGCCTACAAAGGCTGCACATTTTCTTCATGGTCAACGCAATGGCTGGACGATGCTTTGAGGACATTTGGTTCGAAGTCGACGAAGGCTGGACATTAGCTTCGAGGTCTACGAAGGCTGGAAATGAGGGATCACTGGATTAGGGCTGGACTTGAGAAATCCAAATGGGACGACAGTGGTGGAACGTCGAGCTCTCGATCGCCCAAAATAATAGTCCTATGCCCTCGATGAACAATGACGACGAGCTTGAGGGACAAGTTCTCGATGGAGGCTTCGAATCTTGGCGAACATTCGGTCAAATTTAAGCATGGTCTCTGACATACTCGATCCACACACTCAAAAGGAAACTCAGTCCAGTAAAATCAGAAGCAGCATGAAACAAAAAGTAATCTGCAATCAAAACTCAAGAGCAGCGCACATCTCATGATCATCACATGTTTTCCAACTCATCTTCGACGGTAGGCTTAGAAGGACAAACTCTCGAGGGCCAACTATCGAGGTACAGGCATCCGAGGGACGAGAGGCGGAATGCTACAGTGGCGAGCTCTCGAGGACGAAGGCTGCAAGCTTTGACCGGACGAGAGAAAACCATAGGACAGCGTGCAAGTCAAGGTGATTTGTAGGTTCATCAAGTAGCAGTAGATCAGGTTCGATAAACAGTGCATGTGCAAGAGCTGTTCTCATTCTCTATCCTCCCAAGAAAGCAGTGCATCATTGCAGCATATCATGCTATATATCATAATATTTATATATTTATCAAGGTATATTTGAAGTAATTTTAACCGATCAAGTCTATGGAGTTTTAGAATCGACGTAGATTGGGGCCATGTCACTCTAGGCATACGAAGCTGAGCAAGTCGGTGGTGAAAATGTAGCACTGAGCATACATGTTATAATCATAAATCTCATAGTTTGATGAAATGTTGGGAGTGTGATTCCTCAATAATGAATCTGGAGTCGATGAGAGTGTCCTTTAACTTTTGACTGTGGTTTTCTTGGGTACACTTACTTTAATAAGTGTAGCCTATCAGCATACTCAAATCACCACAAAGAAAGTAGCTTATCAGCATACTCGAACCACCACTGGAAGGGTACTTGAACCGGGGGTACTCGAATGGTGAAGCTTCGACCAGATGAGGCGGGCAAGAGCTACATCATAACAGTGTTTTGAGGCTAAAGGCTGCAGCAGTGGCCTGCGAACGAAGGCCGCAGTGAGCTTTTGAGGACTCTGACTTGGCTTTGTCGATAGAGACGAGAGCTGGAAGACACTTCCTCGAGAGGCAAGAGATGATGGCTCCTTGGGCCTGATTCAAGACCTTCAAAAACTCCGTTTGTTTTCAACTTTGATCTGATCCATGCTAGGACAAGGGACCTGGAAAGGAACTTTGAGTTATATGGAAGAATATCAAATGTTAGAATTATAAGGAATTTTGCATTTCTGCAGTTTGAGTCACAGGAATATGCCACGAGAGTCCTGGAAGCTCAGCACATGAGGTTATTTTCTTATGAAAAAGAAGCTGGAATATGTCATCCTTGATTTCATTGAAATTTAACTTTTCTTGTTGACTAGTTTGGAGACACCGTGCGTTGTGCGGTGAGCTTGGTAACAAATTTTAGAAGTTCTATAGGAATGTTAAAAGAGCTATAATTTAAGCTATAAATATACTAGCTATACATGAAATTGAAGCGTGGAGATGGTGGGAGGTGAAGGTTCAGATGGAGAGGGTTCAAGTGGGGGGGTTCGAGAGATACAGATTCGAGATGTGAAGGTTCCAGTGGAACTTGGAGAAGTACTGGGTTGGAGCAGAGGGTTCGAGAGGTACGAATTCGAGTGGGTTCCATTGGAAGGGTTCAAGAGGTACCGGCTCGAGAGTTGAAGGTTAGGAGTTCCATTGGAGGGGTTCGAGAGGTACCAATTCGATAGGTGAAGGTTCCAGTGGAGATTCGAGAGGTGAGAGTTCGAGTGGAGGTTTGAGAGGTAATGGTTCGAGAGGTGAAGGTTGAGGTAGAGAGGGTTCAAGTGAGGGGTTCGAGAGGTACGGGTTTGAGAGGCGAAGGTTGGAGTGGAGGTTGGAAAGTTAGTGGGTTCTTGAGGTACGAATTCGAGTGGTGAAGGTTCCATAGTAGGTTCGAGAGGTAGTGGATTCGAGTGGTGAAGGTTCCATTGGTGGTTTGAGAGGTGAAGGTTCCATTGGTGAGGTTCCAGAGGTGTAGGTTACATTGGTAGGTTAGACAGGCACCGATTCGAGAGGTGAAGGTTAGGGGTTCCATTGGAGGGGTTCGAGAGGTGAAGGTTCCAGTTGAGGTTCGAGAGATAGTGGGTTCGAGAGGTACGGATTTGAGTGGTGAAGGTGCCATAGTAGGTTCGAGAGGTGAAGCTTCTAGTCGAGGGGTTCGAGAGGTAGTGGATTCGAGTGGTGAAGGTTCCATTGGAGGTTCGAGAGGTGAAGGTTCCATTGGAGGGGTTTGACAGGTGAAGGTTCCATTGTAGGGGTTCGAGAGGTTCCTATTCGAGGGGTGAAGGTTGAGGTACAGAGGTTGAAGTGGAGGGTTTCCATTAGAGGGGTTTGAGACGTACCGATTCGACAGGTGAAGGTTCTATTGGATTATTTCCTGAATCTTCACTTCTCGAATCTGTACATCCTTGAATACGTACCTCTCGAACCTCCTATGAACGTTGACCTCTCGAACCCCTCCAATGGAATCTTCACCTAGCAAACCGTTCAATGGAACCTTGACCTCTCGAATATGTACCTGTCGATCACCTCTCGGAGACGTACCTCTCGAAAATGTAGCTTCACCTATCGAATCGTTCAAAGGAACCTTCACCTCTCGAATCGTTCGAATAAACCTTCACCTATCAAAGCGGTAACTCTTGAACCAGTACCTCTCAAACATCCCTCTCGACCTCTCACCTCTCGAATCTCCACTGGAACCTTCACCTCTCGAATCTCCACTGGAACCTTCACCTCTCGAACCTCTCCACCTAAACCTTCACCTATCGAATAGGTTACTGTCGAAGCAGTAACTCTCGAAATCCCCCCACTCAAACTCTCACCTCTCGAATCTCCAGTGGGACCTTCACATCTCGATTCCTTACCTCTCGAAGACGCCGATCCCTGAACCCCTCCAATGGAACCCTCTCCATCTGAACCTTCACCTCTCGAATGGAACCCCTCCACTTGAACCCTCTCCAACTAAACCTTCACATGTGGAATGGTTACCTCTGGAACCCCTCCACTTGAACGCTCTCCAACTAAACCTTCACATGTGGAATGGTGACCTCTTGAACCCTCTCAACCTCAACCTTCACCTCTCGAATAGTTACCTCTCAAATTCCTCCAATGGAACCCTATCGAACCTCTCCACCTGAAGCTTCACCTATCAAACTGGTAATTCTCGAACCCCTTCACATCTCGAACCCCCCCACTCGAACTCTCACCTCTCGAATTTCCACTGAAACCTTCACATCTTGAATCCTTACCCCTCGAACACCTCCATCTGAACCTCAACCTTCACCTCTCAAATCGGGACCTCTTAAACCCCTCCGCTGGAATCCCTCCACTTGAACCCTCTCCACCCGAACCTTCACCTCTTGAATGGGTACCTTTCGAGTCCCTCCAATGGAACCCGTCCACTTGAACCTCTTCAACTGAACCTTCATATCGTGAATGGTTACCTCTGAAACCTCTCCACCTGAACCTTCACCTATCGAATCGGTAACTCTCGAAGCAGCAACTCTCGAATCCTTACCTCTTGAACCCTCCACTCGAACCTTCACCTCTCGAATCTCCACTGGAACCTTCACTTCCAATGGAACCTTCACATCTCGAATCTTTTCCTCTCGAACACCTCCAATGGAACCCTCTCCATCTGAACCTTCACATCTCGAATGGAATCTCTCCACTTGAACCCTCTCTAACTAAACCTTCACATATAGAATGGTTACCTCTGGAACCCCTCCACTTGAACCCTCTCCACCTGAACCTTCACCTCTCGAATGGAACCCCTCCACTTGAACCCTCTCCAACTAAAACTTCATCTCTCAAATGGTTATCTCTTGAACCCCCCTCCAATGGAACCCTATCGAACCTCTCAACCTGAAGCTTCACCGATCAAATCGGTAATTCTCGAACCCCTTCACATCTTGAACCCCCCCACTCAAACTCTCACCTCTTGAATCTCCACTGGAACCTTCACATCTCGAATCCTTACCTCTCGAACCCCTCCACCTGGACCTCAACCTTCCCCTCTCGAATCACTACCTCTCGACCCTCCATTGGAACCCCACTTGAACCCTCTCCACCTGAACCTTCACCTCTCGAATAGGTACCTTTCAAGTTCCTCCAATGGAACCCATCCACTTGAACCTGTTAAACTAAACCTTCACATCGCGAATGGTTACCTCTCGAACCTATCCACCTGAACTTTCGCCTATCGAGTCGTTAACTCTCAAAGCAGCAACTCTCAAATCCTTACCTCTCGACCCCTCCCCCCACTTGAACCTTCACCTCTCGAATCTCCACTGGAACTTTTACCTCCAATGGACCCTTCACATCTCGAATCCTTGCCTCTCGAACCCCTTCAATGGAACCCTCTCCAACCAAACCTTCTCCTCTCGAATGGAACCCCTCCACTTGAACCCTCTCCAACTAAACCTTCACCTGTCGAATGGTTACCTCTGGAATCCCTCCACTTGAATTCTCTCCACCTCTTGAATGGTTACCTCTCGAACCCCTCCACTTGAACCCTGTCCACCCGAACCTTTACCTCTCGAATGAAACCCCTCCATTTGAACCCTCTCCAACTAAACCTTCACCTTTCGAATGGTTACCTCTCGAACCCTATGAACCTCTCCACCTGAAGCTTCACCTATCGAATCGATAATTCTCGAACCCCTTCACATCTCGAACCCCTCACTAGAACTCTCACCTCTCAAATCTCCACTGGAACCTTCATATCTCAAATCCGTACCTCTCGAACCCCTTCACATGAACCTCAAACTTTACCTCTCGAATCGCTACATCTCGAACCCTTCCACTTGAACCCTCTCCACCTGAACCTTCACCTCTCAAATGGGTAACTTTTGGAGTCTCTCCAATGGAACCCGTCCACTTGAACATCTTCAACTAAACCTTCACATATCGAAGGGTTAGTTCTTGAACGTCTCCACCTGAACCTTTACCTATAGAATCTTTAACTCTCGAAGCAGTAACTCTCGAATATGTATCTGTCGAACGCTTCACTTCTCGAACCTACTCGACCGCTCACCTCTCACCTCTCGAACTCTCCACTGGAACTTTCATCCGTCGAACATCCGGTCAAAGTCTCTACTGGAACCTCCACCTCTCGAAGCCGTACCTCTTAAATTTGTACCTCTCGAACACATACCTTCACCTCTCGAATGTTCAAAGGAACCTTCAGCTCTCAAATTGTTCCAATGAAGCTTCACCTCTCGAACGCCTCTTGAACCCCTCCACTGGAACCTCTTCACCTCTTGAACCCCTCCTGAACATTCAACTCTCCAATGAGTACCTCTCGATTAGAAGCTCTTCACCTTAGCCTTCAAGTGTCAAGCTCTCACATCTCGAACCTCCTCTCGAACTCTCACTTGTCGCATTGTTCAAAGGGAGTTTCATCTATCGAAGGCGGACCTATCGATTTAGTACCTTTGGAACACGTACCCTCACCTCTCGAATCGTTAAAATGAATATGCACCTCTCGAACTCTCACCTGTCGAATCCTCTACTGGAACCTTCACCTTTCGAACCTACAATAAACCTTCAACTCTCGAATCAGTACCTCTCGAATCCCTCCATCGGAACCTCTTCACCTGAGCCTTTACCTCTCGAATCTGTACCTCTCGAATGCTTCATTTGAATGTTCACCTCTCGAATATGTACCTCTCGGAAGCTTCACCACTCAAACTTCCTCGAAATCTCACCTCTCGAACTCTTCACTGGAACCTTCACCTCTCGAACCCTCTACTAGAAACCTCCACCTCTCATAGCCGTACCTCTCAAACACGCACCTTCACCTCTTGAATGTTCAAATGAAGATTGACATCTCGGACCCCTCCACTGAAGCCTCTTCACCTGTCAAACCTCCTCTCGAATCCTCTACTGGAACCTTCACCTCTCAAAGCCGTACCTCTCAAAATAGTACCTCCCGAACACGCACCTTTACCCCTCGAATGTTCAAATGAGGCTTGACCTCTCGGACCCCTCCACTGAATCCTCCCCACCTCTCGAACCCCTGCTGAACCTTCAACTGTTAAATCAGTACCTCTAGAATCCCTAAATTTCCACTGGAGTCTTCACCTCTCGAATACGTACCTGTCGAATCCTCTACTGGAACCTTCACCTCTCACATCATTGAAAGGAACCCTCACCTTTCAAAACCGTACAACTCGAATTAGTACCTCTCAAAAATGTACCTTCACGTCCCGAATAGTTGAAAGGAACCTTGACCTCTAGAAACCCTTAAACGGAACATTCACCTCGTAAACCGTTTAATGGAACCTTGACCTCTCGAATCTGTTCAACGGAACCTTCACCTCCCGAATCTGTAGCGCTCTAATACGTACCTCTGAAAGCTTCACCTGTAGAATAAGTACCTCTTGAATAATTTACCTCTCTAATATGTTACGTTCGAACTTCCTCTCGAACTCATCCTAGATCTTCACCTCTCGAATCCCTCTATTGGAACCTCTTCACCTGAGTCTTCACCTCTCGAATCAGTAACTCCTTGAACTCTCACCTCTCAAACTCTTCACTGGAACCTTCACCTCTCCAATACGTACCTCTTGAACTTCCTCTCGAACGTTTCACCGCTCGAATCCTCTATTGGAATCTTCACTTCTCGCATCCTTCAAAGGAACCTTCACCTTTCGAAGCCGTACCTATCGAATTAGTACATCTCGAACCCCTGTCGAAGTGGTACCCTAAACGCTTAACCTCTTGAATTGATACCTTTAATACGTATCGCTTGAACTTCCTGTTGAATTGTCACCTCTCAAACCCCTCCTGAACCTTCAACTCTCGAATACTTACCCGTCAAACCCCTCTAATGGAGCCTCTTCACCTGAGATTCCACCTCTTGAATCAGTACTTCTCGAACGTTTAACCTGTCCAATGCTCACCTCTCGAACTCTCCACCGTGGGCTTCACCTCTCGAATATGTACCTCTCGAATCTTCTCTTGATTCTTCTACTGGAACTTTCACCTCTCGAATCGTGTAAAGAAACCTTCACCTCTGCATATGTAGGGCTCGAATATGTACATCTCGAACACTCACCCCTCGAACCTCCCCTGCAACCTTGATCTCTTGAACCGTTCAAGGGAGCTTCAGCTCTCGAATTAGTACTTCTCAGACCTCCACTGGAACCTCCACATCTCGAATACGAACCTGTCGAACACTTCACTTCTCAAATACGTACGTCTGGAATCATCCTGTTAAACGCTTTGCCTCTCGAATACGTAGCTCTCAAACCTCTTCTCGAACTATTACCTCTCGAACTCTACAGTGATACCTTCACCTCTCGAATCGTTCAAAGGAACCTTCACCTGTTGAGCCGTTTAGAGGAACCTTCATCTGTCGAACCTCCACAGGAATTTGTTAAATTTAAATATGATTAGTTTTAAATTTTATATCTATTATTTCATGCTGGTTAAGCTTTAAATGTACAATATTTATGCTGGTTCAACTTCAATGTATTATTTCATAGCGGTTAAATTTAAAGCGTCATTGTTGAAAAACTTGTATTTTTTTTGAAAAGTATACAACCGAGCAATGTATAATTTTGACAGTGATGTAGTAATAATCCAGATATCTCTTAGGCATGCAATGTGAAGACATTCAAAACAATTTATACAACAGAGCTGATAACAAATGGATTGCTGCTGAATTCATCGCCACACAGTACTACAACTTAAATTTATCAGGCTTAGAGGTCACCTGCACCAAAAGACATCTTAAAGATGTGGCAAAAGGTAACACTGCAAGAGAAAAGGTCACTTGAATCGAGAAATGATGCGACAAAAGGTCTCTGTTGGAGTTAGTCTAATTTATGTTTCTTCCCTTCTGCGTTTGATAGTTGAAGGCCTCACTTTCAAATTCGGAAAGAAGGTTCTTTTTTGCCTTAGGTGGAGAGGGGTTGACAATCTGCAGAGCCTGTGATTGAAGGAGCATGCATAATATTTTTATTAGTAAGTAAGAAAAAGTAATGATGAGTTAGGAGTGTTATATGAGATTAAATGCAGTGTACCTTGAATAGTAAGTTGTGTTGCAGCAAGTGGAGCTTTAATCTCCAAATGTGATTGATCATCACCTTTTTTGAGAAATAAAGGGTTGAAACTTGGCCTTGCAAGCATATCTTTTCAGCTAAATTAAACACAGTATATCTCGGGCTAAGCTGACCACCCTTTAATTTGGAGATTTGAATTTGGACAACATTGTCAACATTGTCAATGATGGAATGTCGGTCTTCAATGTATTCCTACAAGTTTATCAATATAAAAACTATGTTATGTTTAAACCCAATGCATGAGTCTTAATTTTCTAGAATCTTTTTTTAAAAATAGATGAAGTGAGGCAGAATAACTATAGGAATGATAAATTAAGACCTGATTCATATGTCAAAATAGACGGCACTTACCTATGTGACTCCATCAATAGTTTCCATTGCTGTCAACCCCAATAATCTCTCAGCAAGTTCACCGAAGAAGGTAGCAGTGATAATACCACTGTCATTGATAAGATATACTTCTAAACGATACCTACGCAAATAACACATTCAGAATCAGAATAGCATAAATGTATTAACTATGTGATATTTAAACAAATATATATTCTTAAGACATTAATAATATATAATGAAAGGAGTTGGTTGGCTTATAACCTTGGTTGAGCAAGTTGCTTCTCTTGGCATAAATTGCAGGTGGATTCATAATCTAAGGAGGCAGTTGTTGAATGAAAACATTTTACGCAAGCCATATAGTAATAATTCTGAGAGATATCTCTGAAGATATCTTCACCTCTGAAGTCACCATCTATTTATCAAGAAAATTGTTCAGTCACAAATAACGGCCAAAATAAAGAGCAAAACATGGTACTGGGGAAAAACAGAACATTATTTTTACCTTTTGAGTTGATAGAATATAACCAACTGAAGTGTAGACAACATCCAAAGTTGTTGCTGGAATTTTCGACAAGGATTGGTTCAAGCAAGTGATGGTATCCGTGATCTCCTTGTGGTGCTATTTTGCCCTGCAAAATTATTATAGAAATAAATGTAAGCATTGCTTTGAATATACCTATCATCATTATATAAATGGAAAAAAATAGTACCATTTTCTCAGTTCCAAAGATTGACTGTCATCGGCATTAATTGAAAGGGATGATATGTAATGCGTTGATACTTCTACCCCTGAATAAAGCAAAAGTGAGACTGTTAATAGAATTTTTTTGATAATGTAATGGAGGTTAGACAGTGATGGCACACTGGTTTTACAAATATAATACCTTGAAAGGAATCAAATTAGTATTGGTAGGTCATCCACAGTGGCTTGCAATTGTTTGCCTTCATTTCAATAAATTCTTGCCACATAGTGAAAGTCAAAGGTTGTAATCTAAACATGGATGACAAACATTAAGGTAAATTGAAATGTAGAAGATAATTATATAATAATTTTGCAACAAAAACTTATTTTTCTTACTTTTCATCAATAAGAACAAACTTTTGAACTTTCTTAGAGCCATTCGTTGTTTTGATAGTGCGAATTGGGAGGCATTGAGAAACAGCTTCTACAACATCTGTAATTTTATACCATTAGTAAAGAAAAAAAATATGTTCAGCTTTAAGTTAAAGAGATGCATCGGGAAATAATTACCTATCAGTTCTTCAGGTTTATTGAGATGTTCAGGAATTCTTGCAAATGGCACATAGGAATGTTGAGCTGAAATGAGATGGCCGGAATCATGCATTTCTTTTATAACTGTACTGGTGTCGATGATCCACTTCATTGCTATAATGCCTTTTTTTTATACCTGGGATAAATTTCTCTTATGGTTGCATTCGATATCTTGTACCTCTTATCTACCTGAATCCTTTGGCTCATGGTTTCATATGCTTTGTTAAACATTATACCTTCTACTTTGGCTCCCTATATTATCTGTAAACTTATCAGTATGAGAAATGATGGTATTATAGGCTATTATATAAAAAAATGGGTTGATTACCTTTTCATCTGAAAAAATGAACCTTTGGACTTTTGTAGGACTCTTTTGACTTTGAAATGCAGAGAATTTTTCCTCAACTGTAACGACTCTGATCCAAGGGCGATTAGTATTGCGTAGTTTATCAATGGGTTTTTCCGATACCATAGTTCCTGCATCACATACAATGACATCTCTAATTGGTTTAATATTTCAGTAAAGGTTTGAAGTATGGAAATCCAAAGTATAATACATGTATAGTTGTATTTACTTTTCAGATTTGTTATTTGTAGAGCATTTACGTTACTGGTGTAATTATATGTTATTAGAGATCAACAAGGGAGAACAACATTAGCATAATGTTTTGAAATTGTGTAATAACATTAAAAAGGAGAAAACAAATAAGGAAAGGGGATTAAAGGAAGTTACCAAAAGTGGAAGATCTTCCTTTAATCTTTTGAAGGACATTATCTTTAGAGCAGCTACATGAAGTTACCAGAAGAGAAAACAAATGATGATGATGATGAAGGTAGGAAAGAAATGAAAGTATATCTACGCAAATGTATTATAAATATATAATATATTATTATTATTATAAAATATATTAATAAGATAAGGAGATAAGAAGGAAGAGTATAGGAAACTGTGCAAATAATGAGGAGAAGGTGGAACAGTACTACATTGTACCCGAGGAAACATTATTTATAAAATATAATAAGGAGATAAGGAGATACGAATGGAGAGTATAGGAAACTGTGCAAATGATGAGGAGAAGGTGGAACAGTACTACACTGTACCCGAGGAAATATTCCTATTAACAAACAGTTTTAAGAGAAGGTGGAACAATAATAAACTGTACTTATATAAATATAAAATAATATTTATATGTATATAAGATAAGAAGATAAGAAGATAAGAAGGAAGAGTATAGGAAACTATGCAAATGATGAAGAGAGACTGGAACATGACTACACTCTACCCGATGAAACATTCCGGTCAACTAGTTTTAAGAGATGGTGGAACAGTAACACACTGTACCTGATTTGACTGATGTGTTCACTCAAGTGTTCCTGATATGTTTGACCCATTCCAGTCAAACCCTCTCCGGAAGAGGTGAAACTTCCATTGGAGGTTTGATAGGTGAGGTTGGAGAGGTGAAGGTTCCATTGGAGGTTCGAGTGGTGGTGATTGGAGTGGTACATCTGAAACATCAACTCTCAAATGAGTACCTCTCGAACCTCTCCATTGGAGAGAGAGAGTGCACTTGGAGTTAACTTCTCGAATAAGCACCTCTAGAACCTCTCAACTGGAACCCTTCCACTTAAACCCTCTCCAGCTGAATCTTCACCTCTCGAATTAGTACCTCGCAAACACCTCGATTGGAACCCGTCGAACATATCCCTCAACACCTGAACGTTCACTTCTCAAACCAGTACCCCTCGAACCTCTCCAATTCAATCTCTCCAGCTTATCTTTCACTTCTCGAATCAGTATCACTCGAACCCCTCCACTGGAAACTTATCATCTGAACATTCACCTCTCCAATCATTACCTCTCGAACTCCTATAATGGAACCTCCCCACTTGAACCCTCTGCATCTGAACCTTCACCTCTCAAATTAGTACATCAGGAATAAATTCTCATGTCTCAAATTTCCACTGGAACTTTAACCGCTTGAACTCTAATGGAATGTTTACTACTCGAACCTTCCATTCGAACCCTCTGGACTCGAAACTTAACTCTCGAACCTTCCATTTGAACCCTCTCGAGTCAAACCTTACTAAAGTGTTCTTGACATGTTTGACCCACTCCAGTCGAACCCTCTCCGCTGGAGGTGAAAGAATTTGAATGTTGTATTACTAAAGTTGACTATCTGAAGAATTATTAAACACATACCTTTAATATAGCTCTATTGAGATATATATAACCACATCCTCATTGCATTATATTGGACAATACTTTCAGAACTGAAATCTGCACATCAACATTAACCGTACAGAAGCAAAACTCTATTAAAATAATGAAAGCAAGATGTATAAATAATTTAGACCTGAAGAATGTTCTTAAAGGCATCTATAGAATATGGAATAAGGAAATACCTGCAAATTCAAAAATGAGGGAGCTCCAAAAAATCCACCAAATCCAAAAGGAGAAGACAAAACCATCCCGTATATTGCAAAATATGCAACAGAAAAAGGCAAAATGTTGCAGATCCAAAATGGGGAGCACAAAATGAGAAAAATATAATAACTAATGCTCTTCAAAAATCTCCTTGTAAACTCTATTTTTAGTTTTATTATTTAGTCATGCGCCCTCAAATGTTGGAGGTGTCAAAAGAACCTTGACAGATTTAGAGGTTTTTACTCGGGATAAAGCGACATACAACTGACCATGGGAAAACACAGGCTATTCTAAATATAGTCCAATAAAATCTAATGTCTGCTTGGGACTTATTGATTGTCATAGCTAAGTAGAGTCTCACTGGGAACTGAAATCTTTTAAATGGGATGGAAGTCTTACTACTTTGGTCACAAATTATTGGTATTCTAGGAATAAAAACTTGTTTGCCCTTATAAAGCCCAAAAGCTATCTCAACCCTAATGATTGATTAACACAACTCACAAAAAGTTAATCGAGTTCCGTTACACAGTCCCTCGGTTGGATTTAAATTACGTATGAGCATGATAGGAAATTTTGGTTTCAAAACTAATTTATGGGGTGGGAGACCTTTTGGATTGAGTGTATTAAGAAAATTCTCATGATCACTCTGATTGTTTTCACCCAAAGTTATATCTGTACTAATATATAATCTCGGGGGTACCAGGAAAAGCATCAATCAAAAAGCTATTTATGCTGTCAACAACAGCATTTGTTGCAGCCAAAACACACCTTCCTATCATGTCAATTGGATTTAATGCATATGCAGCTAAATCTGTGAACACACATTGAATCAACCTGCAAACAATTCAAATATTGTCAATGCCTCCATTAATAATCCATTCAGTATCTAGAAGACTTGTGCGAAAAGGATAAAAATGGCTTACTTTTGGATGGATGGTTCTTTCCCAATATATGGGATAACAATGTGAGCTGGCAATTCGATCTCCTCATTGCTGTCAATAAGTTTTTTCCCTTCACCTATACGTAGTAAAAAAGAGCAAAATTCAGGATCATTTAAGGCCCTCATGTTTTGCTGAAGATGGAACTTTTCCAATTCGTGCCACAAATGAGAATATACAATGGATGCCTAAACTGTTCCATCTCTTGATGCACCTGGTATAACAGGTAAAGTCTTCCTAAAATCTCCTCCTAAAAGAATAACCTTACCACCAAATGGAGTATTGGAATCCATGATATCTTTAAGTAACATATCCAAAGCTTGTAACGATTGACGTTTTGCCATTGTGGCCTCATCCCAAATGATCAACTTAGCCTCTATTATTAACTTTGCTAAACCACACTGTTTGCTCAATTGACAAACTTCGGTGTCGGAACAATCAAGTGGTAACTTGGAACGGGAATGTACAGTTCTTCCTCTAGGAAACATAGAGGCAGCTACTCTAGAAGATGCAACAGCCAATGCAATATGGCCCTCAGACCGCAATGTCGCAAGCAAAGCTCCTTACAAAAAAGTTTTTCCTGTACCACCAGGTCTATCAATAAAGAAAGATTTTCCACTGTTGGCCATAACACTTTGCATGATCCAATCATATGCCAGCCTTTGCTCAACATTTAATAGACCGGGCAGTAGTAATTCTTCATCAGAAATTTGAATACTCCTCTCACTGAGTGTTTCACATGTTAAGACCTCATCAGCTGATACACCAGCAATATCATCCATCAAACCATAATGTTCAATATTCTTACCCATTTCAAACAAAAATCCATTTTATAATATTCAAAACCTTTGTATTTATAAAGGCTTCAGTGAGACGGGGTTGTGTTAATTTTTTCAGAAAATCTGAACATAGTTCATCTTTGAACCTCAGCCATAATTCCTTCAGATCACGTGGTGAGCAAAATACCAATAAAATGGATCATGTGGTGAGCAAAATACCAATAAAATAGCAACTAAAGATCTCAAAGTTGATGGCATCTGGAATGAACAAGCTTCATGTAGGGCATCTTCAATATAAGTATCTGAACTCAACAAACCATATGCAATTACGGCTTCTCTGTAAGTACTGTATTTACTTCCTTGCACAGTCTTCAAGTTTTCAAAGGACGTTGGTGATCTAACATGAGATAGAAGAAGCCTTAAGTAATAGCATTCACCCTCTGTGGGACTCACTGCGACCAGCCTACCGATAACGTTCCTGCATTTTCTCTTCGCCCAAGTCCTGTTCAATGTTGACCACACAAAGTGTTCCAGAAACTCTTATATAAGAGCTTCATTTCTTTTACATCAGGGTCATATGCATTCATTTTAAAGAAACACGTGAGCATAGTTCTACTAAGAAACTCATTTGCAGTAATCGACTCAAGAGCAGCATTCTTGTGAAATGTAATATATTGCTGACCTGGTAAGTGGACTTGAAGAGAGTAAACAGCAGGCTGCATATCGTTTAACTTAAAACCATATATTCTCCAAGTTGCTTCAGACGGACCAATCCAACTGGCATCTTGATACAATTTTATTTCATCAATAATTATATCCTGTCCACCACCCTGTAATGCAAAGCCAACTCGGTCACTGCCCTTAGAGATATACTTGTGAACATACTTGATGAGCCGAATAGTTGAGAAAATCTCCACATTTATATGACATTCATATATCGCATATAAGTATTTATTATAGCCAACAACCCAGTTATTTCCCAGAGCATGTTTTTCTATGGCAACTGTTCTACCATCGTCTCTCCTTCTATATAATGGATAACCATCCTCTGCATGACATGTTGACTGTCTAAATGGTTTAGGGAATCCAAATTACACTTACCATTCTTCATGCAGGGGATTTTAGGATTCAATCTACTATATGGTCCATGCATCATATTTTTGCTGACAATACCAAAAAGATATGGTTCCTTCTCTGGATCCGGCAGCAGTGCACAAACAATTTTATCATAAGCATCTGGTCCCAAAGGCTTACAACCAAGTTTTAAAATAATTAACATGTGGCAGTGAGGCAGGCCTTTTTTTATACTCAATAACGTAGACCAAAGATTGCAAAGTACCAAAAATCTCCTTATGAATAATGTCATCCTTCAGCTCATAAACTTTAGCGCGGAAAACTCTTGCAAGTAAATCTGGCCTATCAATTGTAGCTTCACCAAAATGAAGGTTTTCTTGAATCTCTGGCCAATAGGGATTGCAAGTCATGGTAAAAATTATATCAGGCTTACCAAATTTCTAAACGATGTCCATGGCATCAAGATACCTACAGCGCATATCTATAGGACCGCCTATAAATGAAGCTGGAAGTACCACCCGACGGCCAAGTGCGGATCCCTCCACTAAACCAGCATTCATACCATCCATAAAACCCCGCGCCATTTCAGTTCGGAATTGCCCCTGTTTGTCCCTCAAGAATTCCAACCAGCTGGTTTCTATTTTAATGTAAGCATCAACAACAAACTGCTATAAGAGACGTCCAATATGTAGAAACATCGATTCATCATCTGACCTCATTTGTAATTTATAGCAGTAGTACTCCCTTGCAGTAACTGCATCCTTATTTTTTTTCCATCCCTAACAACTGTAAGGAAAGTAAAACATACATATGTAGCTGTGTAAATTGTCAAAAATTCATAAACAACACAACTATTGAATTTAAAAGTTGATTACAGACCTTTACTCTCAAAATCTATTAGTGATTGAGGACAATCAAAGACCATCATTTCACCTCCAGACTCTTGACAGAGCATATGCCTCTTCCTAATCCTTTTAATATTCAAATGCCAGCCAGATTGGCCCCTCGAAAAAATTAAAGGATATTGCATTGGATCGTAGCATCCGTAATAATGTTTGATGTTATAAGTTTTACCATTAGTGTTGTAGACTTGAACAAGTACAGTTCTCATCGCGTCTTCCTCGAACGGCTCAACAAATATATTGCTAACTTGCGATACCGTTGGAATGTTGTATTGCCTCTAATCAAGTTTTGGGTCTATACTTAGAACAATAGTCTTCGTTTCGATACTGTCAATATTTTTCAAGAGCTTAAAGAACTGAAAATACAGATCATCTCTCAATATATCCATCAATAATTTCATCGTTTCCTCATCGAATTTGTTAGCATAGTGAGACCCCCTTCTCTTTTCCAACTCAAAGTCTATGTCAAAAAAATAGAGCTGAACACCAGCAAGTTCGGCTCCCTTAGGAACTTTCAAAGGTTTCAGGTAGTGATACATTTTACCATGAACTTTAAAGGTATCAATTCCATCGGCATTAGTAGTTAAGTTGCGATCATAATCTGCACTCAAAGTTGTAAATGCTAGGTTAATGTTGTAGGTTCAAACATTCTTCCTAAAATGGATAGGCTGTGGTGTCATGCCAACAAAAAGAGCTCGTAATTGGTCAGGCATTGGCACAAATGGCAAGTAAATTTCCCCTCCAGAACAACAGAATAGATTTGACTCTCCCTTAAATCTCTTTTCCTTGCAATGAACACAACCGGTCATTACAGGTACTTTCTCTTTTTCAGTGGACCTGAACAGAATTTTTTTTTTAAATATACTACAAAGAACCACCACCCAGTTAAACCTGACCTAATGTCATTGTTTCGCTGCGATTGTTGATTCAGTGAAGATATAATTTAATTTATTGACCACACATATGCATACCAACTATTTTACTAAAGAGTATCACATTTGGATATCAGCCATTTAAGCCAGTAGCATTATATCTAGATATCATTGTTGATTAAGTATATTATAAAATTTTTGAAGACATCAAATCAACAATCCCCAAAACGAAGAGCTACAGTTTTCGACGTAGAACTAAAATAGACATCTGATAAAGATCAAAGTAGCAGCGATGATAAACCAAAAAAAATAGACCTGCAGAGGTAGAAGGTAGATTTCCATCACTTGTACTATCAAGAATAGCATAACTGATGATTGACAAATGAGCATGAGAAGAGGAACACCCTGCTTGGTGAGCATGACCAGAAATATCAACTGAAGAATTTCTTTGCAAGAAAGCATCGCCATGAGAAAAAGAACCATATGTTGTAGGTTGGAATAGACATTAAAGAAAATGCTACATATGTGAAGAAAGAACGATGAATGATACACACACACACACACACACACATATATATATATATATACATGCAGAGCTGGTGTTAGCGAAATGAACATTCGAAGAAGAGGATCCTGTGTGGTAAGCATGAGCATAAATGCCAGCTGGAATATTTCTTTGCGAAGATGCAACAGAATTGGAAAATGAACCATATGTTGCAGGCAAGAATACATAGTAAGTATCTGGCAAGAAAACACAGAGAAATGGATATACTAATCGCTATGCATCGATTTAACTATATATAACAGTGAAGTAAGTTTGACATCGACCAAATAATTCCACAAATACAAATCAAAATCTATGACAAAACATAATGCTGCAAAGGTAGGTACAAAGGAATACAATGAACATGTAAACAAGAACTGACCCTTACAGCGAGCTCGCAGATTCCGAATTTGCTGGACATTCAAATCATTTGAGTCAATGATTAATAAATCATCATGAGAAGACACCGATCCTGCTAGCTCTGCATTGCCATCACAACTGTTATCCATCAAATTTCCCAATGGGAATGCACCATCAGCGGATAATTGGGCACAGAGAGATGTTTGTGGTTTCCTCTTTGAACCTGCATTCCATGAATTGAAACCAATAAATTCAAGCGGCTGATTATATAAACAAAAGAAGATACCTGGAAAGAATGCATAGTAAGTATATGGTAAGAAAACACAGAGAAATGGATATACTAATCGCTATGAATCAATCTAACTATATATAACAGTGAAGCAAGTTTGACATCGACCAAATAATTCCACAAATACAAATCAAAATCTCTGACAAAACATAATGTTGCAAAGGTAGGTGCCAAGGAATACAATGAATTTGCTAATTCCGAATTTGCTAGACATTCAAATCATTTGAGTCAGTGATTAATAAATCATCATGGGAAGACGTCGATCCTACTGGCTCTGCATTGCCATCACTACTGTTATCCATCAAATTTCTCGATGGGAATGCACCATCAGCGGATAATTGGGCAGAGAGAGATGTTTGTTGTTTCCTCTTTGAACCTGCATTCCATGAACAATATAAACCAATAAATTTAAGCGGCCGATTGTATAAACAAAAGAAGGTAAATAAATACAGTTTAAAATTGGAAACCAATAAATTCAAGTGGCCGATTATATAAACAGAAGAAGATAAATAAATACAGTTTAAAATTGTACACACAAACCTTCCACCGGCTATTGATGGGATGTTTGAGATGAATGTCTTAGTGCTGCTTGCTCTCTTTTTCATTGCAGCATTAGTAAAAAAATTTCGCTAGGGATCTAAGCATAAGCCTTTCTTCTATTAGAAATTTCATGGTTGATAGCTGATGGATCTCCTGCAACCTATTCAATTCCAGCCCGTGTAGAAATTGTTTTAGTAAATTTCATTCTGATATGAATGTTTGTAATACCATTCCTACATATATGTGATAGTGGTAAACCAAAGGACCCCCTGTACGATGACCATTCGTTAAAATAACAGAACATGAAGCTTACAAGGGAAGCAAGCGGTGGCGGCATCAGCAGTAATCATGACACTAGTGTTCAAAATGGGTGAAAACATGACGATGAAAAACACATACCAATATCATTTACCATCGGGCCCTCCACTGACTTAAAAGAACGCTTTAAAGCATCCTGCTCTCTCCTCCGCTGCAAAAATTCTCCCTTTGCCTCGGGTGATAATTCAGCATAAGCCTTCCTCCTCTTAGCATTTCTGTCTAATCGATCAGCGGCCTCCATCGGTATATTTCTAGGTTTTATAACCAAAAAAATCTTAATGTTTTATAAACTTGGCCAAAGACCTGAAATTCAGAATACCATAAGCATTTAGCGGGAGAAGAACAAAGAACACAATTTCATAACAGTGCCATTCCAAATTCTGGGGAAAGAGTTTGGATTAGGAAAAAAAAGGAACAATGTCATCGGGAAGTGATATTTGATTTCTGCATAGTTTATTTATTTGTTGAGTGATGAGGAAAAAATGATGAAACCTGTTCACTGTACCTGATTTAACTGATGTGTTCACTGATGCGTTCCTGACATGTTTGACCCACTCCACTCGAACCTCTGGACTCGAATCAACTGCCTCTCGAACCTTCCACTCGAACTGTTACCGCTCTAACTCCAATCGAACCTTCATTTCTCGAACCTCGAATAGAACCTTCACCACTGGAACTTTCACTCGAACTGTCACCTCTCAAACCTCCACTGGAACCTTCACCTCTCGAACAACCACTTGAGCTCTCAACTGTCGAACCTCGAATGGAACCTTTACCTCTCGAATCCGTAACACTCAAACCAGTACTTGTCGAACATTCAATGGAACCTTGACCTGTCGAACGTCCAATGGAACCTTCACCTCTCCAACCTGTACTTCTCTAACCATCCTGTCGGACACAACACCTCTCGAATAAGTACCGTTCGAATTGTTCAAAGGAGACTCCACCCCTCGAATCTATACCTCTCGAACCAGTACCACTCGAACCTCCAATGGAACCTTCACCTTTCGAACCCTCCACTGGAACCGTCACCCCTAGAATCCGTACCTCTCGAACCTCCACCTCTCGAATATGTACCTGTCGAATCGTTCAAAGGAACCTTCACCGCTCGAATCGTTCAAATGAAACTTCAACTCTCAAACCCCTACTGAACCTTGAACTCTCGAATTAGTACCTCTCGAATCCCACCATTGGAACCTCTTGACCTGAGCCTTCACCTCTCGAAGGCTTCACCTCTCGAAGGCTTCACCTCTCCGAAATGTACCTCTGGAGCGCTCTACCTCTGGAATACGAACCTGTGGAACCCTTCACCTCTCGAATGCATACCTCTTAAACCCCTCTCAAATGGGTACCTCTCGAATGGTTCGCCTATCGAACTCCTTCTGAATCTCCACATCTCGAATCATTACCTCTCGAATATGTACCTCTCGAACGCTTCACCTCTCGAGCCTCGTCCAACTCTCACCTCTTGAACTCTCCACTGGAACCATCACCTCTCAAACCTCCTCTCAAATCCCCTACTGGAACCTTCACCTCTCGATGGAGTCCCCCTCGAACACGTACCTTCACCTCTCGAATGTTCGAAGGAACCTTAACTCTTGAATCATTCAAATGAAGGTTTACCTCTCGAACCTTTTCACCTGAGCCTTCAACTCTTGAATCAGTACCTCTCAAATGCTTCACCTCTCGAAAAAGTACCTCTGGAACGCTCTACCTGTTGAATACATACCTCTCAAACCCTTCACCTCTCGAATACGTACCTCTCGAACCCTTCACCTCTCAAATATGTACCTCTCGAACCCTTCATCTCTCGAATATGTACCTCTAGAATACGAACCTGTGGAACCCTTCACCTCTTGAATGCATACCTCTCGAACCCCTCCACTGGAAGCTACACCTGTCGAAGCTCTAATACTTACCTCTCGAACGCCTCCACTGGAACCCTCACCTCTTGAATCTCCACTGGAACCTTCACCTCTCGAATGGGTGATGAAGCTTCAGCTATCGAATCCTTACCTCTCGAACCCCTGAACCTTCACCTCTCGAATGGGTACCTCTTGAAGCCCCCCACTGGAACCCCTCCACTTGAACCATCTACAACTGAACCTTCACATCTCGAACTGTTACCTCTCGAACCTCTCCACCTGAACTTTCACATCTCGAACTAATATCTCTCGACCCCCCACTCGAACTCTCACCTCTCGAATATCCACTGGAACCTTCACCTCTCGAACCTCCAATGGAACCTTCACATCTCAAATCCTTACCTCTCGAACCTCCAATGGAACCTTCACATCTCGAATCCTTACCTCTGGAACCACTCCAATGGAACCATCTCCACCAGAACCTTCACCTCTAGAATGGTTCCCCTTTCGAACTCCTCCTGAATCTCCACATCTCAAATCATTACCTCTCGAATATGTACCTCTCGAATGCTTCACCTCTCGAGCCTCGTCGAACTCTCACCTCTCAAACTCTTCACTGGAACCGTCACCCCTTGAACCTCCTTTAGAATCCTCCACTGGAACCTTCACCTCTTAAAGCCTTACCTCTCAAATTAGTCCCGCTCGAACACTTACCTTCACCTCTCGAAGCGTCCAAATGAAGGTTCACCTCTTAAGCCCCTCAACTGGAACCTCTTCACCTGAGCCTTCAGCTCTCGAATCGATATATCTCGAATGCTTCACCTCTCGGAAACGTACCTCTGGAATGCTCCACTTCTTGAATACGTACCTATGAAACCCTTCACCTCTCGAATACGTACATCTCGAACACTCTACCACTGGAACGCTCTACCTCTGGAATACGAACATGTGGAACCCTTCACCTCTCGAATGCAAAACTCTAGAACCCCTCCACTGGAAGCTACACATGTAGAAGCTCTAATACTTACCTCTCGAAGGCCTCCACTCGAACCCTCACCTCTCGAATCTTCACTGTAACCTTCACCTCTCGAATGGGTGATGGAACCTTCAGCTATCAAATCCTTACCTCTCGAACCCCTGAACCTTCACCTCTCGAATGGATACCTCTCGAGGCCCCCCACTGGAATCCCTCCACTTGAACCATATACAACTGAACCTTCACCTCTAGAATTGTTACCTCTCGAACCTCTCCATCTGAACCTTCACCTCTCGAATCGGTAGCTCTCAAACTATTATCTCTCAACCCCCCCCCCCCACTCAAACTCTCACCTCTCGAATCTCCATTGGAACCTTCACCTCTCGAACCTCCAATGGAACCTTTACATCTCAAATCCTTACTTCTCGAACCCCTCTGATGGAACCCCTCCACTTGAACCCTCTAGAACTGAACATTCACCTCTCGAATGGGTGTCTCTCAAACCTCCAATGGAACCTTCACATCTCGAATCCTTACCTCTGGAACCCCTCCAATGGAACCATCTCCACCAGAACCTCACCTCTCGAATGGGTACCTCTCGATGGTTCACCTCTTGAATTCCTCCTGAATCTCCACATCTCGAATCATTACCTCTCGAATATGTACCTCTCGAACGCTTCACCTATCGAGCCTCGTTGAACTCTTTACTGTAAATGTCACATCTCGAACCTCCTCTCGAATCCTCACTGGAACCTTTACCTCTCGAAGCCGTACCTCTCGAATTAGTCCCTCTTGAACATGTACCTTCACCTCTCGAATGTTCGAAGGAATCTTCACCTCTCAAAATTTTCAAATGAAGGTTCACCTCTTGAACCCCTTCACTGGAATCTCTTCACTTGAGCCTTCACCTCTCAAATCAGTACCTCTCAAATGCTTCACCTCTCGGAAACGTACCTCTGGAATGCTTCACCTCTTGGGAACATACCTTTGGAATGCTCCACCTCTGGAATACGTACCTCTCGAACCCTTCACCTCTCGAATACTTACCTCTCAAACCCCTCCACTGGAACCCTCACCTCTCGAAGCTTCCAATGGCTAAAACGACATCGTTTTGGCCACCCACCTGTCAGCACCTGTAGACGCACATGGCAGCACCACAACTTTTGAAAAAGGGGATACACAAAATGACAAAAATGATGCCCAGAACGACGTCATTTTGGAAAGCCACTTGAGAGCACTTGTAGGGGCACAGGTTAGGCAGGCCTGCAAAATGACCATTACGGCCGTGACGACGGTTGTGTCAACCATTTGGTTTGAGAGGATTTCTTTTATATAGTTACCTAGATGAGAAGGGTAATATAGGATAACTATGCTGCCTCATGTTCCCCTTTTAGATTCAAATCCCACCCGATTCAATTGTCAAGATCTTAAAAAATTATTCAAGTCTTAACATATTCTGACCCAAGAGACAAATTAGCAAACCATGTATCAACGATTAATACACCATTAGCCTAACCAAGGCTTTATCCACACCCACAAAGATATAACACAGCGCTAGCAGGAAAATCTCAATCAAAGAGCAAAAGTATGACTTAGCACACCAATTAAGATCCTAAAATGTCATAACATGATTAACCATCACAGCATATTGCAACCCACATTTAGCCAACAACACAAAACTGAATCCTAGACAACTATGATCATACTCATAAATTAGGCGAGCATAATAAAAAGAAGACGCAAAATCACATGATATCGGACCACCAAATCCCAACTGATAACTTCAACTACGGAAACTTAATAGGGAGAGAATAATATGTAACCTGAATATGCCCATGTCAGGTCACCTATTCACAATCAATCAAACAAGATAATTGATTGGACAAATTCAGATGTTAAATGACATCTTAACACATTAACCATAAGTGACCGTCGTGAGCTATCTGCAACCACAAAGACAAAAAACTTCGGTCCATCATAATATCATGATAACCAAGAAGTAGGCACGAAGAGAAGGATCTTAAAGATCTAAGATCAATGTAACCACGTAAGAGATAAAAGTATCGAGGACTTATGAGCTATCGTCGACTATTGCTCCATATGGAAACTACATTCGATCGCGCGTCCACCATACTCCAGGTTTTCTATAGTCACAAAGACATAAACAAACATGGCATCTAAATCAGAGAATCCCGATCCATTAAAATCCAAAAGCGTCACAAAACAATCAATTGTAAACGACAAACAAAATCAATTAGGATAAAAAAGATACCGGGCAATTAATAATTAACCGTCAAGTCCAATCATCACAATGAGGGCCTTATCGCACCATTGATGCGTCTCCACAGACAATGCCAATTGATGCATCTGGGAATCCTCATGCAATTGAACACTAGATCCTTAGTTCATTATCTGCAAGGCAAAGCCCCAGGGAGGGACTCCGGCGATGATAAAGTCAGTAATTGATCTCATTAATCATGAGTAATTGTGAATGAATCACTATGGATGACATACCTTCATATTTATACTAATTAAACCCTAAACTTCATTGTCTGTAACTGCAATTCTTATTATGTATTAAATGGCCATCTTGGCCCATTCATGAATAAACCTTATTGGGCTAAAGACAATATTTAATGAATTGGGCTGCGGATCGATTTTAACTTCATAAGAGTATCATCATACTTAGAAAAACTCTTGCGGGTTTGCTGTTGGGTTCCAAAAACAAAGAAAAAAAGTCATTTAAAGCAGCCATAAGCAGCTATTATTTTTATATACATAGGCACTGGTATTATCCAATTCATACTGGTGTTAGGTACTTAAAAAAGAAAAAAAATGCCAACTTGGTTTCATCTGAACCATTCATTTATTTTGTTGATTTAATCTCAACTATCAAAACTTATTGCTATATATATGAAATATGAAACCCTAATTCTACTCCTGCCTCATTGTTCCTCCCACCCTCTCCGCCTCCACCACCATGCCCCCGACGACCTCTATCTCTACCCACCCCTGGCGACCTCCATCTCTACCCACCCCTGGCGACCTCCACCCCCGGAAACCTCCACCATTTTCATCCCAACCCACCATGGTGACAGTTGATGATGCCTCATCACCACTACCGTGGCACATGATTTGGCAAAGAAATTTAAAACCCCCGAATTGAAGATTCCCTCCTGTCGTGGATTGATTACACTGTGCAATGGGTTTTAATCGCCCGGAGGGCAATCGAGGGCACCGTAAATGAAGGAACCAACATCACCATAGCCCAAGTGGACCACATTCTCACCACTTCTTCTGCTCATTTCAATCAAACTCCGGTGAGCTGTGATTTTATCATTTTATTATGATGGACTTTTTTTATTACCAGTTTGGAGATTTGCTCAGATTAAGTTAGAAATTGTTTCATTGCAATGTTGTTGTAGGATGTGAAGTATGAGTTTGATAAAGGGGGCTGTTGAAGAAGATGGCACTATTTATTACAAGGTAATGTAGATTCATATCATGTTCTTGGAGATCTAATTAGGATAATTTGAGCTTTACATTTTCCTACTTGGTTAATTGATTTGTTTAGGGTTTATGTTTGGAACATTGTCTCTGTTTTATGCTGTTATGGATTAGTTGTTTTTTCCATTTTCTTCATTCACACACTTGAATTTAATCCAATAATTCTTAAGGTCGGATTAGAGTGTGCTGGAGGGTCGAGTGATGTTGAAGCAGGAGTTTCGTCATCCATTATCATAATTCTCCTCTTCGGCAGGAGAAAAACTTCCGTAGGTTTATATTTTTACTGCAGTGATACCCTTGTGCATGATCCCTTCAAAATTTGGGTTTACTTTGGTGTGAGAAATTAGAAAAGTCTTGGTTCAAATTTAGGATTATTGGTTGCTAAATGGTAGTTATGTGTAAATAAAGTATTTTTTCATTGTAATTTTTAGAGCTGTTGCGAGAGAATAAGCGCATGCTGGATCGATCACTTCAAGATATAGAGAGGGAGAGGCAAGTTCTACAAACACAAGAGAAGAAACTTGGTGCCAATATTATGGAAAGTGCTAAGCAAGGCCAAATGGTTTGTTCATTTTCGTTCTTTATTTTCGTCATCATATGCTTGTGTAGTCTTCATCACCATCGATTTGTGTGTTTTCTGCTGCGAATGAGGTTGGTCTCAGCTCTCTCTGTTTGTGTTTGTGCATTTTTTTAGCGTGATTATTTTTCAGAATTTCACTGCTTCATATGTTTCTAATTTGTAGGATTCATCCGTTATCAATCTGAGTTCAAACATTTTTTTGAAGATTCAATTACTTCATGGGCATGCTCTTTGCCGGCAAGTCTTTCTTATTTGTAGACTGGATGTATTTTTGTGTGGGAATTTCGACTAACTCCTCTTAATTTTATATCAAGGTGTTACTCCTATAAGCGTTGTCATGCAAATTTTTAATGAACTTGGAGTGTTGGCCTTTTCAATAAGTAGGGTGTATATGGAGATCAAAACAGAAACAAGTCTCCGACTTTCTCGAACACTGCTTACTACAAAGCAATTTGCTTTTTGTAATCGATGTAGCTACCTTGGTTATAAGCACTTTTTTATATTAGTGTAGATTGATACAAGTTAGTTTTAGCTACCTTAGTTGAATAGTAGTATTGAGTATTCATTGAATTTAATTCAGGCTTTTTTTCCTATATTTTAGTGCATTTTTTTAGTTCTAATAAATATTTTTATTTCTAAATTTTAAATTAAAAATGAGGACCTGTAAAACTGGTGCTCATTTTTTTATTGATCACCAGGGGCAATAGCACCGTTAAAACACCCTATGGTACACCGATATATTTACACACTGGTATTTCAGATGGCCAAAATACTGGTGTGAATGAGGTGTTTTACCGGTGCTATTGCCCCTGTCCTGCAGTAGTTTCTATTCAACATTTTAAAAATTAGAGCAATGTGTCCAGCTGTTGAATCTTGAGAATGAACTAAAATATTGTAACTGGTCTGCATGTTTTAACCCTACTCGAATTTCCTCTTTTTCTCTCCAATCTCTTTGTTATTTTCTCTACCTTTTTTTTCATTTTAGAGTAACCTTAAGTACCCCTAGGCACGGCTGGCCCAAACCCATTTGAGGCCCGGGGTGAAATACTTTTTTTGGGCCCTTTTTTTATAAATAAATTCTTCATTCAAAATTATTTTGTATTTTAATTTTTAAAAATATTTTTCAATATAAAGGCTCCTTCCGCCTCAAGTTAATGAGAAAGTTGATAAAAATGTATGCAACTTTTACTGAAACTGAGTGACTGTATATGATAGGATGAGAATATACATAAACAATTTCAAACAAATTCGGTTCAAATCGATAAAAGTTTATTGAAATTTATTTATTCATTAGTAAATGAACAAAATTGAAACTCTAGTTCAATTAATAAAATAATGTTAAATGGATATATATAAAAATTGGTTTCATGAAAAAATTGGATAAAAATAATTAATACAATATATATTAATTTACATAAATATTAAATAAATAAATATAAATGAAAATATAATACTCTTCTACAGATTATAACAAAAATTTTGTGCGCTCGATATCTATACAAAAATTTGGAGTGCAACTTATAAAAAAGAAAAATAGGAATTTGATCGAGCACATTAAATCCTCCTTACGATTCAGTTCCAAAAATTTTAAAATTTGGGCCCAGAGGACTAGATTTGTTAACACAATATATTACTCATTTCTTACAGTTTGAATTTTTTTGTCTTCTTCTCAACTTAAATACTTTTCAATTTGGTCTTAAATGTGCCTTTCATCTTTGGACTCTTCCGAACTTAAGTGTGCACAACATAAATGCTTTAAAATTTTTGGGCCCAGTGCGGTCAACGCGGGCTCGGGCTAGCCATGACCCTAGGTTAAGTATCAATTAGGTCAAAGGTAATAGGTCACACAATTGGATCAATTTCCAAATCTTCACCAGTTAAGAGATCAAACCCAAAGTAAAGCCTTTGATAGAGTTGAATGACCATTCTTAATAAAGGTTTTACAAAAATTGGGCTTTCAATTACAATGTATAGCACTTATTGAAAGGTGTATTTCCTTGGTATAGTTCTCTTTCATGCTGACTGGAAACAGATTTGGAAACCTACATCTGACTTGGGGAATCAGACAAGGAGATCCTTTGTCGCCATATCTGTTTATCATTTGTGGGGAAGTGTTATCCAGTATGTTGTATGAGAAAATAAGAAGCAAGAAATTATCAGGGCTGAAAATACCAAGGACTGCTCTGATGCTTTCTCATTTGCTATTTGTAGATGCTACAATAATTTTTGGAGAAGCTTCCTAACAGGAAGCCACATTGCTGAAAAAATACTGCAAGGTTACGAGGCAGTATCGGGACAAAGAGTCAATTTTGAAAAATTGCCCATATCATTTAGCCCAAATGTTTGTACTGAAACCAGAGCTAGCATAATGGAAACGATGGCATGATTGAATCTCAAGGAACAGATAAGTATCTGGGATCGCCAACCACATTTGGGAGATCAAAACTGACCTCTTTAGAAAATCTAAAAACAAAAATTTGGTCAACAATTCAAAGTTGGGAACATAAACAACTTTCTAAGGGCGGGAAGGAAGTTTTAATTAAGACAGTATTGCAAGCTATGCCCACTTACACAATGTTGTGTTTCAAGTTACTAGATACCTTGATAGAAGACATTCACCAATCATATGCAAAATACTGGTGGGGAAGCACAGACAAAAAACAGAAACTTCACTGGACCAAATGGATCTCTATGTGCACACCAAAAGGAATAGGAGAACTGGGTTTCAAGGATTTAAACCATTTCAGCAAAGAGATGTTGAAAAAGCAAGCTTGGTGGTTATTAACAAACCCAAATTCAATGATAGCATCACTTATAAAATCTAGATACCATCCAAACACTTCCATATTCAAAGCTAGAATTGGGTATCAGCCATCCTTTGCATGGAGATCAATCACAGAAGGAATAGACCCCATAGTGCATGGAATCGGGAAGAGAATAGGAAAAGGAAATTCAACTAAAGTGAAATATGATCTCTGGCTACCAAGACAAGATAGAGCAAAGTCAGTCTCTTTGCCACGGGATTACCCAGAAGATATAACAGTAGATAAATTAATGGAGGCAAATGAGACGCGATGGAATTCCACTCTGATAAGAGAAACTTTTAATGAAGCAGAAGCATCATTAATCCTCGCAATGCCTAGACTACACAGCCAATATGAAGATATTTGGAGTTGGCAACCTACAAAGGATGGTAATTACACGATAAAATCAACTTATAATCTTTCTATTAACAACTCTTTGGATAATGTATGATGCATGACAAGTAGCAGTACTGGACATTCCCCCACTGGAATAAGATTTGGAAGTTAACGGTGCCCCCGAGGATATGTCACCTCATATGGCGGATTTGCAAAGACCAGATTTCAATAGCAAAGCACCTTCACTAGAGGAAATGTCCGGTAGAAGAATTTTGCCTCACTTGCAATTCAGAAGACACATCTGCAGAACATATCTTCTTTGGTTGTCCACTTGCTCACCACTTATGGTTTGCAACTAACATACATGAGAAGATCTACTCATATCAACAACCGACAATGGCCCTATGGGTTAGGGATTTACTCCTTGAATCGGACAATGAAACTATGGCATTAACTGCTACACTGCTAGATCATTTGTGGTACCATAGAAAGCAACTATTCCATGGAGAAAATCATGAGTTTCATACACCACAAGTGATTAGGCATTATGTGAATCAAATAGAAGAGACTAAACAAAGGAAATCCAAAATTTCCGCTGCAACAAATGAATATGAGACAATCAGCCATATCTATGACTCAAATTCTTCTCAGTCAGGACTAACACTTTTCTTTGACGCGGCAACATCAAATGAAGAAATATACTTCGACTGGCACGTGCAGACACAAGATAGCATATGGGTATATGGTGAAGCTAAACGTATAAAGAATCGATACCCAACACTTTTTGCAGAAGCCATGGCACTCACAGATGCAATAAGAGGATGCATACAACAAAACTTATTACTTACTGGACATCAAAGGAGATGCACAACAAGTAATCCATGCTATCCAGACAACAGTGGAAAATAGATCAGATTTTGGTATGCTCATAAAAGATACTAGACTATTGTTACCAAAAGTATGAGACCCAATAGTTAGATGGATCCCTATAGAGAAAAACTCAATTGCGGATCATTTGGCTCAATTTCAAAAGACCAATTTCTCGGATAGGCCTTCATAGAGTTCTACTCCACTTTTTGTAAACTTTGTTAAAAATTAATGAAACAAATACCCTTTCTAAAAAATAAAATAATAAAACCCAAAATAGCGTGTACATATGAACTTCGTATCGCTAGTGGAGTACATTCTTTTGTTGACAATACTAATACCTATTTTTTTTTAAATAAAAACACCCTAAGGTGGGGGAGTTATGTATTGGGTTCCCCATGCCCTATATCAAAAGAAACAGAATGTACATGAGTTTGTCAAGGTCCCTAGACTAGAGGCAACAATGTTGTCTCCAAAAGTTAACCTATTTATATGTGCATCTATACTATGTAAAATAAGTATCTGAAGAAGTTGCGATCCGAGGGAGAAAATCTCCACCCCTTGTGTTAATTTTCTCCCTCGGCCAGGCAACTTCTACATATAACTAATGTTCCATCATATCCCTGTTAGAATTAATGCAGGTACTGGGAGAAAATTCCATCATATCCATGTTAGAGGTAATGCAGGTACTGGGAGAAAGTTCCTTCACATTGATGGACCAGTTTAGCCATTGTGTTGTATCTTCTTCTGTAAAATCATATCCGTACCTGCATATTTGAAAACTCCATCAGCAGTATCAATTCGAATTGATGTTACGAACTCGGATGGAAGGCAAGGAATGTTTATCTAATGTAATAAGACCAGTAATATGCGTGGACAGATTAGCTAAAGAAAAACCCGGTTGAATATGGTTTTTGGCAAGAGCATCAGCAACAAGGTTCCCCTCTCTAAACACATGCTGGAGCTTAGCCTGGCCTAACAAAGCCCTGGCTTTATAAACTTTGTCAAAAAATTCCCATTGAGCATTGTAAGGATCATTAATCATAGAGACAGCCAGTTTTGAGTCCGATTCAATTACATGTGTGTGATTCAGGTGAGGGAAAATGTGGTGAGCATATAATATTGCCTCTATTTCTGCTGAAAGGGGAGAATCAGCTAACACAGTAGCAGAAGAAATCAGAATTGGGCAAGCAGAAGAATCCCTAGCAATAAGACCCATTGAAGCATTACCATTAGACCAAGATGCATCAACATTTATTTTTATAGAACCATGTCCAGGCCTTTCCCAAATAATCTTTGCAAAATTTGGCTTAGGGGGGGGTCTAGATAGGGTAACAAGTTGTCTAAGTGAGGAAGACACATGACCAGTTGTTGTCAATTTACCAGGATATATCAAAAAGGTTAGTTTGATCAGTTCTTCAACCTCCTTGCAGATAACATTCAGTGAAAAAGGTTTATTATCAAAGATGAGACCAGTTCTAGCCTTCCATAGGCTCCAACAAATCAAGGATGGTAAGATGTTGCAATAAATCTGTTCAATTTTTGTTAAATCTCTGCAATTCCAAAACATGTAGAATCTATGTGAAATAGCTTGCAGAGGATTTAGGTTGAATTGTAACAGAGCTGCAAAATTAGTCCATACTGCCTGAGCTAAATTGCAGTTCACAAAGAAATGTTGGATGGAATCAGAGTGTTTGCAGATAGGGCATTTAGATGCAAGACTAAAGCCACATGAAATAAGCACCTCATCAAATGGGAGAAAAGAGTTTAGTAATTTCCATGTAAAAATCAGAATCTTTGTTTGCACAGGTATTTTCCATAAGAAACAGTTTGCTAAAGAATTACCTGTCTGTGAGGTTAAGGCCTTATAACATGATTTGAATGTGAAGTTACCTGAGTAGTCAGCTTTCCACACCATTCTGTCTTCCCTATCATTAGTTATTTCCACCCCCTGTAAAAACTGAAGAGTATCATGTCCCAAGAAGGAGGAAATCTGATCCAGAATAGAGTTTCTATTGTTGATAAAATCTGCCACACTGATGTAGGGCATCAGGGATATTACATTTTCTGGGACATGGTTTATGAGGGGACCATGTGGACACCAGTTGGCTAGCCAAAAACTACAGCTCCCTTTCCCATGTATGATTAAGGAGTTAGACTCAGCAAAAGTGTTGGTTAAACTGATCCTCTTCCATGTGACAGATTTCCTATGGGTTATAGGGAGTGCCCATATGAATTTAGCCCATAATGCAGTGCCTTGTTGAGACTTCCACCACAGTTTACAGGAGCAAGAATCAACAATTGCCGTAATGGATCTAAAACCAAGGCCATTAAACTTAGTAGGCTTAGCAAGGTGTATCCATTTTTTCCATACTCTATTATTTTTGTCCTCTGTTTTCCCCCAAAAGAATCGAGCCAATTTTTTCTCAAATAATTTAATGGTTCCTTTGGGTGGATTAGTTACTGTCCATATATGTTGAGGAATAGAGTAGAGACAAGATTTAATTAAGACCATTTTCCCCCCATTACTTAGCCATTTGTTTTTCCAGTTTTGCAGCTTTTTGTCCATGTTGGCTAGCAAAGGTTGGTAATATCTCCTTAGAGTTCTACCTCTGAAAATTGGGCAGCCTAAATATTGAAAGGGGAAGGATCCTTTTTTCATTTGTAAGACAGCTTTAACTTGATGAAGCTTAGCATTGCTTGCCCTTTTACTTAGATAGAATTCAGACTTGTCAAAATTGATTTTCTGTCCCGAAGTGTATTCAAAAACTTCAAGGAATGCCTTGATCTTAATTAAATTGGACTTTGAAGCTTGCATGAATAAAATGGTGTCATCAGCATAGCTTAGATGGGACACTGAAGGAATGGATGCAGCAGTCTGAAAGCTAGCTAGCTTATTAGTATGAAATAGGAAAGCTAGACTCCTTGAAAATGCTTCTGAAAATAGATTAAATAGGAAGGGTGATAGAGGATCACCTTGTTTAATGCCCCTAGATGCCTTGAAATAACCTGCAGGATTACCATTGACTAGAACAGAAAAGTATGCTTGAGACAAGTTATTAAAAACTGCTTTTAAAAACTTCCCACTGAATCCAAACTTAAGCAAAATATGTTTAAGGAAGTTCCAACTAATTCTATCAAAAGCCTTTCTTAAATCAAGCTTAAGTATACAGTTTGGGGTTCTGTTTTTCTTATCCAAGAACCTAAGCATTTCCTGTAAATATAAAATATTATCCGAGATGTCCCTGTTCTTCATAAATGCAGTTTGGTTAGGTGAGATCAACCTCTCCATGTAAGGTTTTAGCCTTTCCATTAAGATTTTAGAGCAGATTTTATTCAGTACATTAGAAAGGCTAATGGGTCTAAAATCATCAAAGGAGGAAGGGGTAGTCTTTTTTGGAATCAGTGTAATCCAAGTGCTAGTAATGCCCCTAGGCATAGCTGTTCCATCTATGAAATCATTAATTGCAGAAATCAGATCATCTTTAATGATATGCCAACACTTTGAGTAGAATTTAGGTGAAAAACCATCCGGACCTGGACTACTATTTTTTTTAGTCCTTTTACTACTCTTTCTAGCTCAGATTCAGAAACTAATGCTGCCAGACTTTGGTTATCACTGTCTTGAATAATGTTTGGGATCTGACTTAGGAAATGAGGATAATATGTCATATCAGATTCCTGTGTGGGTTTGGTCAGTAAATCAGTGAAGTATTCAACAGCTACATTCTGGATTTCTACCTGGGAGTTAATCCAATTACCAGCACCATTTTTTATTTTTGTGATTTGCAACCTACTGTTTTTCTCAATCACAGTCTTGTGAAAGAAGTTAGTGTTGTTATCCCCCAGTTTATGCCATTTAAGTCTTGCCTTCTGTTTCCAAAACTTTTCTTTTTCCTTTAAAGCTTTTAACAGTAATGCATTTTTCTCATTTAGTATGGTTCTTTCCTGAATTGTGGGATTAAGGTCAAAGATAGTTTCTTGAGATCTTAAAGCCTCCTCTGCTAGCTTGACATTAAGGTCAATATTACCAAAACTGGCCCTATTCCAATTCTTAAGAACTTTTTTTAACCTAATGAGCTTTAGGTAAAACCTAAGCATACCTGTTTCAACCATTGGTAAATTCCAGCATTCCTTAATTATGTCTTTAAACTCCATTCTGAGAAACCATGCATCTATAAATCTAAAAGGTTTTGGATTTATAGATGTTAAAGAGGAGATTTGGAGAAGAAGAGGAGAGTGGTCAGATGTCTGCCTATTTAGGATTTGAATGGAAGAGGCAGAGAATCTTGAGTTCCATGAAATGGTACACAGGCCTCTATCTAGTCTTTTAGAGGTCGGGTTTCTAAGCCTTGCATTGCACCAGGTAAAAAGGTTACCAACAGTGTTTACTTCCTGTATCCCATTTAAGTTAATCCATGAGTTAAAATCCCTAATACTACCAAGTGCTGGGGAGCAAGGGCCTCTATATTCAGTTAGGGAAGTTATTGAATTAAAATCACCAATGAAAATTATATCCCCTTTAGAAATAGGGGCCAGATCAGTCCATAGTGTCTTCCTACCTTCCCTATTCCTAAGGCCATATATAAATACAGCCTCCATATGCCAGTTGAAGGTATGATGCAAGACATTAACATGCATGAACTGTTCATGAGTAGAAAGCAATGTAACAGAAATAGAGTTATTCCACATTAACCATATTTTCCCATTATACAATGTGAGATTATGAGTAAAGTGGAGTTTCTGCATATATGATTGACAAGAACTGTTGTCATGCATTGGTTCTATGATACACAACATCTGAATTTTCTTAATCTTACATAAATTAGCTAATCTAAGCATTGATGTGTCCATGCCTCTAATGTTCCACACTAACCAATTTACATGTGAATTGACTAACATTGTTCACCTGATTTGGCACTTTTTGTTGCTGATCTCAGCATCATCCTATTTAATTGACTCAAATAATTATTTTTCTTTAGTTTAGCCTTACCTTGTTGCATACCTGTGGTGGAAGGAGAAGTATTGACTTGCTGGTTTGGAACATCTTCCATAGGTTTAAGTTCCTCAGCAACAGTAGCTTCTTTCTTGGAACCATCCTCCAAATTCTGCAAAACAGAAAACCTGTTTGCCCTAATTCCAGGCTGTGAGAGCACTAGATTGTGATTTGGGCTGTACATAGGAATAGAAAAGGATCCTATCTGAATGTCATCTTTAGCATATGTCATAATAGGTGATTTGTGGGTAGCAGTGTCCCTTAACAGCCTAGATATAGAGCTGTCAAAGTTATCCTGAGTGTGTGAGATGGCATTAGGAGAGCTCTGGATATTAATGGTACCCTGTGGGGGGGGGGGGGGGGCTATGTGATATGTTGTGTTCAGATCCACTAGATGTATCAATGTTCTTGTTAATCTGATGTGATAGAGATTGATCTTGAGAGTCAACTAATAGGGGAGCCTTCTCAAATTTTTTCCCAGTTTGTTGCCATTTTGATTGGGATATAAGTGGCTCTAGGGTTGTATCCTGGATTAGATCTTCTTTAGGCATATGCTTAGCCTTACATTGGGGCAAAGAGTGTCCAAGTTTCAAGCAATAATCACAGTACAGTGGCACATCCTCATATTCCACCTTATATTTCCTGTTATTGGTTACAGAACCAAGCCTTATGAAGTGATTCATTGGTTTTTGGAGATCCATTTCTACACAGAATTTAATGGCAGAAGGCCTGGTTAGCATATCTGTGGCCAAATCATTCTTAATGAAACTGCCAAGACTATTCCCAATTGCTTCTATAGAGGCTGAGTTATAGTAGTATAATGGGACTTCACGAATTGTACACCAGATTGGAACAATTGGAGATTCAATATGAGTAGAAAATTCAGGTGTCCATTTCAGGATTTTCAGTGAGATGCCATTAAGGTTCCAAACACATTTCATCCAGCATCTTTGATAATCATTAAGCAATTCAAACCTAATCAAGACATGTTTGAAATCGAGTGAGCCTAATTGATACTTACCTTCAAAACCCATCGTTTTGAAGGCCTGTTCCAATAGCTCCATCGAAATTCTGCCCCTGGTAAACTTCCCCACAAGTGCATTTGAGTAATGCGCGGAGAGCGTTGCAATCTGTTCCTCCGAGTACAAGCAAGATGGGTCACCCAAGTGGTTTGTTTTGGGAGTGATTTCTGGGTTATTAGGCAGATTTTTGGACAGAGGGGGAGCTTTGATTTGTAGAGCAGCGGCAAAGGTTTTTGGTGGTGTTTGGTCATTGGCGTTCGCGGCCATGATGGCCTCCGGTGATGAATTCAGCAGCGGCAAGAAGCCGTTACCGGCAAGGAGCCGTTAACGGCAGCGGATAGCTTAAGAAGGTACTGGTTTCCGTTAATTGGGAAATGTGCCTGAGAGAAAAGAAGGAGAGATATCAGAGTCAACAACTCCTGAACGAGAGTAGCTAACTAATCAACAATTACAATACTAATACCTAACATTGCCTCTTATATCTTATTTCTTTGCACTTCTCAGTGAAAAAATCTCGTGGCAAACTTTTCAACATGGAACCGTATATTAGCTCAACAACATAAATAGAGCGAAATTCTATTGGTGCCACTCACTTTAAAGTTTATTTCATTCTTTCTCATGAATCACGTATGAGAAAGGGAAAAATGAAAGAATAGAGAACTTTCCCTAAGTTTGGAACCTTAGGTAAACTAAAGCAATTCCTTGAACAAATCCAAGTGATTAGGGTCATGTCATGTCTGGTCAGGTCTAATTCGGGTTTAATTTTCACTTACTCTTGAAATTGCATTGTTATAGGTTCAAGACTTCTGATACACCATATTAAGTGTGAAGTTGCAGTGGGACACTCACTCCCACTTTGTTGTGTGAGATATAAATGAGTTTTACACATTTGTGTAAGACAAGAATGAATGAAAGACGTAAAAAAGAAAAATCGTTGTTGTAACTCTTTCTATTGTTGTCTGTTTCCTTTTGACTTTGAATAGGAGAAAATTGTACTCCCTGGTGTGTTCCATTTCAATATGCACACTTTGATTTTCAACAGTTGACTTGAAAAATATTTGATCCTTAATATCTTTTATTAAGGATAGTTAAAACTTATAAAAATTTGATATTTTGAAATTACATGCAATAACAAATCTAATAAGGTATCACACAATAGTATTTATACTTAGTATATATCAATTTAATTTTATGATCAAAATTTAGAAGTTTTGATTAAATGAATAATTAAATTGGTGATTGAAAGAAGACAAATGAAGTATATTTGTAGCAAAATGATGAGTGGTCTACTAACGTGTTTTTCGTGCTACAACAACTATTCGTTTCTTTAGTGGCTATTACTTTAGTATTTGGCCTCTCCACCATGTAAAAATGAGGTCCATTTTTATCTTCTTGAATCCTATTCCTAATACGTGTGTGTGTATGAAGGACCCCTCTTCCCCCACTTAAACAAACTTCATTTTCGCCTATTTGGTTGTATGCCCTTGTTCATATGTTATACTCTCTCCCTCCCACAATCTTTCATGATTGGTCATTTAGAAGTCAACTAAGTTAATTTTAAACTACTAATATATTATTTTGTGTTTGTGAATTTTTTTTAAAAAAATAATAATTTAAAAATGTATGCTATGTACAATGAATTTAAAATTATATCACATGATAACAATTTTACATATATATTAAGAGAATTTAATAATTGAAACTAGTTTTGTTTCACTTTCAAAAGTAAAATTAGAAAGATTATTATGAGACCGAGGGAGTATATGTCTTCGAGTTTGAATCGCATTCCAAACATAACATGCAGTCAATAGTGATTTTTTGAGAACGAGAACTCTATCTTTTCGATTGATTTAAACTAAATCGAATTGAGTAAAAGATACGTGTCTTATTCTACCAAACCGATTTCTTGTTGAAATAAATTGAATTGAATTGGGATGTAAATAAATTTTATCAAAAAAATATTATCATTGATTGACTACTTGCCTCGTAACAAACCAATCATATCTCGATTTCTCTTTGCAAGTAATTTTTACATATTAATTCATTTGAAATTATCGGATCAGTCACCTGACCCATAATCTTCTCCAAGCTAGTTGCACGCTTTTTTTGCATGGAAAACCAGCCAATGCATATACAAATACAAGAAGAATTTCATCTTTACAAGTGGAAACTTCGTTTTCATAATTCTTGCCCCCAACTTGTTTCCCTTTCGATTTCACAGTTCCATATTCATAGTGGTTTAAGCAGCAATTACAACACTATTAGCATATTCATAGTGGTTTAAGCAGCAATTACAACACTATTAGCTGAAATGGTTAAAAGGTTAATCTTCTTAACGTGTCATTGTTAGCTAAAATGCAGACAAACATTTCTGTAAATAAATATAGAGGACCCCTCCACGGAGAAATAATTCACAAATAAAAAATATCCGATTAGTCGATCTTCCACTTCCACGCACAAAAAGAATCCCCTCCGAATCAGACCCTTACATCCAAGGCTTTAATCACCCTTTGCTTTTGTCCGGTTATAGAAAATCAAATACGAGTGATAAAGAAGCCAGCAGATAGAATTTCCCCCTTTTTGTGGGTCAAGTCAAGTCAATGATAATAATATTCCGATGCTCTGCGTTGCTACAAAGCACAAATACATGCATACAATCCGAATATGCAATCAATCCACTGAAACTCTCATATACTTACAGTAGGCCAAGAACAAAAAGAAGAGTTATTTCATCCTACTTTTATTGGAGCCATTTTTTAGTTAGATTCTATATTCTACTCCCACATTGAGAGAGGGGGCATCCTTGGTCAGATTGCGCCAGCAATCATATGTACGATTTGTCTCCGACTCAATCGCGCACCTTAATATTTGAGCCACTGCCACCAAATCAATCCCCTTTCGAGTCGGGAACGACCGACTTCGCAACACTGAACGTGTCCTTCGTCTTGCTGAAGGACTTGCAAGTGCCAAACCTGCAAGGGTCAGCCTCGATGAGCAACTGAACGGTTTCACTCATCGACGGGCGATGCGCCGGAGTTTTGCAGGTGCAACGGACGGCGACCCGAAGAACCCTAATCATTTCATCTCGGAACGAGGCTGAAATTTTGCTGTCCAAAACTTCTAGAACTCCCTCTTTGGTCTCCACCTTGGTTGAAACCCAGTAGATGATGTTCTTGTTGTCCCCGAAGTCGGCCTCCACGGGCTTCTTCCCGGTTATCAGCTCCATTAGCACTACCCCGAAGCTGTACACATCGCATTTGGGGGTTGCCTTTGAAGAATATGCATATTCTGTCACAACATGTTTAGCCATTGCATTAATGGTGTGAAGAGTAGATGCTTTTTGTTTGTCCATAAATTTATACCCCAGACTATTAATTTACATCCCACTAGAAAAGTTTTCTTATGATGATGATATGAAAAGAGAGAGTAGTACAAACACTATTTAACTATGAATTTGCAAACACTCTTCTAATAGAAGGGAATTTTTTTTTAATAATTGGCAAAAACAAATATTAAAGGATTCTGAAAACCGAATAAAAAACTAAATGTTTGCATTTTGAGTAATCCGAACCAAATTTGATACCCGAATTGGTTACACCAAATTTATGAACATGCCATGGATCGATTTTGAATTTTAAAACTCAAACATAAATTTGTCCGATATCGGAATAAAAAAATACTAAAATAAATATATCTCAATCTTTAAATAGATATAAACCCAGCCTAAACTTTTTTTTCTTAAATTTGGTATTTAATTCGATTCGGATTATAAATAAAAATTGAAATTCTAATTAGTTTTCAGCTTAGAATTTCAAGAATATTACTGAATCGACTAAATCGAAACCTTTCATGGTCATAGTATACGAATTAATTGGAGAAAATACCAGGGGCCAAGTAGCCATAAGTCCCAGCAATGACAGTGGTGGTGGAGTCCTTTCCCGCCTTAGCCTGAAGAACCTTAGCAATTCCGAAGTCTGCAACTTTAGGTTGGTAATCAATATCCAACAAGATATTAGTGGACTTAATATCCCTATGGATTATCTGAGGATTCAAATCATGGTGCAAGTAAGCCAAACCCTGAGCTACACCAAGAGCAATCTGATACCTCGCCGGCCAATCCAGAATCACTTTTTCCCCATGAATCGCATCCCAAAGATTACCATTCATCATGTACTCATAAACCAGGAGATTGCAATCGACACTGGAGAAATAGCAGTAGAGTTTCACGATGTTCTTGTGTCTGATGCTTCCCAATGTATCAACCTCTGTTTTCAGTTCCTTGTCCAAAACCAGCTGATCATCGGACACTGAGTCCTTCGATTTCTTGCCCCAGAGCTTCTTTACTGCGACGGTTTCCCCGTTCCTCAGCTCGATCTTGTAAACGGTGCCTGAACCTCCGTACCCGACGATGTTCTTGTCGATCATGGACTCCACGATCTCGCGCTGGTCGAAGGTCAGGCGGTGGAAGCTCTTGACGTCGTACGAGCAGAAGGAGGAAGACAGGGTGGTGTCGTCGCTGTCCGTCCTGCTTCTGACTCGCTGGAACCATCGCCGGAGGAGCAGCGTGATTCCGAGCACGACGATGGCTAAGGATATCCCGACGACCCATATGCAGGAGACGGTTTTCCGGGTGTATGCTCTGGAGCAAGGCTGGAATTTGGTGGTGTTGATGTGGTTCGGGACGCAGAGATTTGGGTTGCCGGAAAAGGTTCCCAGGAGCCCCGGGGACAGGAATTCATGTGGGATTGGACCGGAGAGGAGATTGTTTGACAAGTTTAAGGAATTCGGGAGGAGTTCGGACAGGTTTTTAGGGATGTTTCCTGTTAGAAGATTATCCGACAGATCGAGAACATTTAGGGCTTTCAGATATGATATGGAGTCAGGGATTGAAGAGCTGAAATTGTTATGCTGAAGCTGGAGCAGATTGAGTTGTTTCAGGTTTCCGATTTCAGGCGGAATCGGACCGGTCAGGAGGTTGTTACTGAGATCTATCTTAACCAGATTGAAAGCTCCTGAGATTTCTTCAGGTAAGAAACCTGAAATCAGGTTGTTCTGCAGGAAGAGTTCAGACAAATTCCTGGCGTTTCCGATGCTTCGGGAAATCGAACCACTGAAGCGGTTGTTTCCCAGGTCAATGATTGAAGCGCGGGGAAATGCAAGAATCCAATCCGGAATCGCTCCTACCAAATGGTTAGAATTGACCCGAAAACGCAAGATCGAAGTACACCTGGAATAGCTCTCAGGAATTCGCCCTGAAAAATTGTTAGCGAGGACAAGAAGGTAGAGCAATTTACCACCGTTGCAAACGTAAGGCGGAAGTTGTCCGGAAAGCTGATTCTCCGACAGGTCGATCCCGACCAGGGGTGCCCACCTTCCGAGGTTCTCCGGGAGCTTTCCGTTCAGCGAATTCTCGTACAAGGACACCATTGTCAAAGTAGTGGAGTTCGCTAGGGCTTCAGGAATCTCCCCTGTCAAACTGTTGTTGTAGAGCTGCAAAACGGTGAGCTTCGGAAGGCGGCAGAGTGATTCAGGAAGCCTTGTGAGCTTGTTCACAGACATATCTATGTCAATCAATTGTGTCAGATTACCAAACTCCTCAGGAATTTCGCCTTCGAGTTTATTGTAGTAAAGCTCCAGCAGTTCCAGATTCCTGAGGCTTCCCATCTCACGTGGAATCTTACCACTCAGGGAATTCCCTGTCATTTCCAGGTCAATTAGAGATGTCATATTGCCAATTGAAGCCGGAATCGGGCCGTATAAGCTGCATGAATCCAGGATCATCATCTCCAGCTTATTCAGCCTGGAAATGTTCTCCGGTAACCTCCACGGTTCGAGTTGCTCGTTTCCATTGAAGTGCAGCATCTCCAGGTTCGTCAGGTTTGTGATCGAGATCGGAAACCTCCCCCTGAGTGGGTTGTACGAGAAATCCAGGAGCTTCAGCGACTGCAATGGCGATAGGTCGGGAAGCGTGTCGTTGAGATGACAAGTACTCATGTTCAGCACTTCTAACCTGGAGCAACTGGTGATGCTTCTAGGGAAACCGCCTTGGAGATTGTTGAACCCGACCCGAAGAACCCGAAGAGCAGGCAAGTAAGAGCAGATCCCTTCAGGAAGCCGGCCCGAAATCCCCCATCCCGAGATGTCAATCTTCTGAACCATTCCCTGGCTGTCACAGCCAACTCCTGTGTAGTTGCAAAAACTCCCTCCATTGGAGACATCCCAATTCGACAGGGCTTTCCCTGCCAGAGATTTCCTCATTTCCACGAAAAACTGTGATTGGTTCAGCGCGGTCGATTGGCAACAGAAGAACAGATGGAGGGTGAGGAAGAAGAAAGGGCAGAAGATGTGGGGAAGAGCCATCTCTAAGGTTATTGAGAAAACTCGGGTCGAATCGAGTATGGTTGTAGAGGAGGAAGAGAGGTATATAAATATGGGTTTGAATGATGGATTTCTTGGGTGCAGTAGAACTAAACCAGCATCAAGTGATGATGATGGTGATGAGAAAAAGGAGGTTCTTCTTAGAGTAGTTTACTTGGTAGTGACTTAGATAGATAGGGAGTGCACATCTTTCCCCTAAAGAAGCTTTATGTTTATGCCCCAACTAGCACTTGTACAGAATAACATCAGTGTACACTACTTTATATATATACTAAAAATAAATTTTAAAAAAATATTGTGTTGGATATATGACATGAATCTGATCCTTGTTTCTGCATGATGATCTAGCTATCTCAATTATAATCACCACCTTTTCATCTGCATTAACTTTTCATTTTGGATGTATTGAAAGCTCAATTTGCAATGCATGGCATGCATGATTTGCTGTATCCTTGTTTTTGCATGATTTGCTCTATCCCTGTAGCACCTTTAATTTGAGTCTGTTTGACAGTGCTTATATGCTACTTTACATGTTAATTTATTTATTTCTGTTTGATGAGCCTCTAAAGATTAATTTAGAAATAGAAGTCGATCTCTCATACTTGCAGAATAAGCTAGTTTTATTTATAAGTGAAACTCCATGAAACACAATTTATACCGATTCGAATTATGCATGTTCAATTGATTTTTCTTTGCTTTCTTTAATTTTTTTTAAATCATCAATCACGAAAATGTTTAGGAATTTAATAATTTTATTAATTAATCAGATTTAGTCAAATGGTAACATTTGATTAATCTATCACATTATGATATGTATAATTTCATTTTAAAAACACTAAGATTAAATTTGAGAACAACGACCTTTATGGCTGAGAGATATGTAGGATGGTAGAAGTCATCTACTGTGGAACCTTCCATCAAGCTTGATCTGACTCTACTAAGCTAAATTCACCAACTCGAAACAGTCTCCCGATTTGAACCAATCACAGTAGTAAGCATAAGAATTGGCATTTCTCCTTTGCAAGCTGTGGACTCGCTAAAGAGATACATCAATCACACAAAATTTATTTCAACAGCACTTCATATCAACACTAAGGCAATCTAAAAACGAAATTAACTTCTATTCTACTAAAAATCCTATCGATCTCCATTTAATCAAAGATTCTTTTATGGTAGTAGGAGACTTAACCCAGTCATTTTAGATCACCAAAAATACATTTCTTTAGGTGGGTATGACTTATATTAACCGCGTGTGACTGCCTCTAATCCGATATAACTAACTTAGGATTTAACACAAGTTCTAGGTTTATGAAGACGAAGGATAAAAACATAGTTTGTAGGCTACTTGCAGAAGTGAAGTCACAATGGTTTCAAAATAGGAAGACGTAGTTCATTACTTTCTCTTTCCATTTCATTCTCAATTTCAATCTAGGAATTTAAGTTGCGACTCAGGGATGGAATAATATCAGTGGAAACACATTCATTGACTTTCCTTATTCACATTTTGTAAGAGGTCCAACAGTTCCCTTGGTCCATCAAATGTACTTTCAGATTTTTGGTTAGAAACGGTTATGGGAGCCAATATGATCTCTCACTCATTTGCATGAGTGTTTCGGGAAAAAAAGAAAGAAAGAAGGATATAACTGACTTTAACCGTTCAAATGTACGAAAATCTATAATTCTAGTTTTAATTCTTAAAATGAATCATCAAAAATCAGTTGTTAAACTACTTTACACTACTGAAAAATAAGTACATAGGCATCGGTATGTTAGTGCTACCAGTGCTACAAAACAAAAATACCAGTGCCTAAGAATAAATCCAACACCGGTACACTAAATACCAGTGCCAGATACCGGTGCATTTGAAGAAAAAATATCTGAATTTAATATTTTCCAGCATCGGTTGTAGATGAATGACATATACCAATGCTAATACCGATGCCTATGACCGGAATAGTAATTTTGTTGGGAAAAATTTTGGTGAGAAAATAGCTAGCACCTATACGGTGACGAATGGCACCGGTAATAGAACCGGTGCTTGATATATAGAATTGTTTTTTAAATGGGCTTATGGTATAAGTCACTTTTGAAAATAAGTTTATGGTATGCGTTACTCGAGAACATGTACTAGCGTTTTTCAACATTTCACCACAAAATTCATTTATTTAATATTTATGTATTTAGGCAAGAAAAACAAAATTAGTGTATTTTGAAAGAATAGTGATACGAATTAGGTTTTATTTATTTATTTTTATTTATTAGGGTTTTTAGAATATAACACTATACTCTTTTTCCCACTGAGATTTTTAATGAGGTAGTGTAATCATTTATTTTATTTTAGAATAAGGCCCATTAATTCAGCCATGTTGGTCTTTGAAGAATTAATATTTTGGTCATGCATTTATTTTAGGTGTTAGAATATCCAGTTCTGATTTGATTAGAATTACATTTGGTAAGATTAGATAAGGTAATATTCATTCAAGATTTATCTTGAAGAATAAAATCATTTATTTTAGGTAGTTTAGTTAAATATGGTTTTATCTTCTTAAAGCTGTCATAATCCTTTTCAATTTCTTATTTGTATTTTTTGAAGCCCATACTTATGTACTATAAATATGGGTGGTATTCAACATTATTTTCACCTAACATTTTCATCAATCAAATATACAACTTTTTGAGTTCATACTCTTTGCTTGCGAACTATTCCATTGTTGCTTGACCCCGAGGGCTAGTTAAGTATCAATAAACCTTGTAATCTGATCCTGAGGGCTAGTTAGAGAGCGAGTCAAAATTGAGTGTACCCCGAGGGCTGGACCTTGAATTTCGTGAGGCATTGAAGGGTTTGCGAGTTCCCTTGTTTTGTCAAAAATCTTAATTCCGCAATCCAGATTTTTCCCAAGGGGATTCATATCAAATAGATATTGGGGTAATACAATTCTGGGCCACATTGTAATTTTCCAAGACTGTGTAGAAGTAATTAATGTTGACTTTCGAAACCCTTCCATACACCAATACATGCCCAAACCGCAAAGTCGCAATCGTATACCATTGAATTGCATTTTGGTGTTGCCAATTTCATGATTCGACAACTCAAACTTTCTTGGAGGGATCTAAGTGGAAAAAATAAAAAACTTTACTCGTAACTCGAAATTAAAATCCGCTCGAACGTGATGCTACCCTATACACCGCCATTGTATTTTCCATGTCTGTAAGGGAATATATATCAAAAATCGAACACAAAACATATCCATAATCTTTTCCGATTTCACTTTGTAACTTCCAAGTAATCAACCACAAGTTACTCTAGAACATGTACTAGTGTTTATCAATATTTCACCAAAAAAAAGTATTTATTTTACATTGGGCAAATGACTTGGCAGGCCCTCCAACTATTGCCATTTGACCATTTTGGCCCCTCATTTTTCGATCACTTTTGTCCTTGAACTACAAAAAGTGTTACATTGTAACCCTTCCGTCCGGTCAAACCATAAGCCTCAGTCAATAGCCTCAATTTGGAGGGCAAATGAGTAATTTCACATTTTTCTTTTCTTTTCTTTTCCTTTTTCCTTTTCCCTTTTCTGATCTATTTCCCTTTCTTTCATATCACCTCCTCTTTCCCTTCTCGCGACTCTGTCACCCACCATCGTCCACCTCCAATCCCCCATCAGCGTCCACCTCCAATCCACTATCACCACCTCCAATCCACCATCGCCCCCACCTCCAATCTACCATCGCCACCTCCAATCCACCATCGCCAATTCCATCGCCTATCACACCTCACATTTGCTTCAATTCATCCACTACCTTACCTTCTCCTTTGGCCACCTGCCACCACCCCTCTTTCTCCTTTGGCCACTCGCCACCACCGTCCACCGCTACCGCCGTCTGCCACCACCGTCCATCACCTGAATATTCTCTATTTCCCAATCTCCAAAACCCATCTTGAAAACGTATTTGAAATAATCAGAGTTGGACCAGATGCCCATCCCAACACTTGCCTCCACCGTCCCAGCCCGCCACCACCCATCCCATCCCTCACCACCACCATCCCCATCCACCCCAATCGAATCCTGGTCCACCACCACCATCCCAGCCGTGCACTGCTCGAATCGGTGGGAGAAAAGGAGAGCAGGGCGGCACTACTCAAATAGTAGAATGGGAAAAAAGAAGAATCAAAGGAGAAGAGGATTAAAGAAGCAGGTTGCGGCAGGAGAAAAGGAGAAAAGAAAAGGAAAGAAAAGGAGGAAAAGAAAGAAATGGAGAAAAGGAAAAATGGAAAAGAGAAAGAAATTTTTTTATAAAAATGAGAAAAAGAAAAGGAAAAATGTGAAATTACTACTTTGTCCTTAAATTTAATGCTTTTGACTGGGGCTAATGGTTTGACCGGACGGAATGGTTACAATGATCAAGGACGAAAGTGATCGAAAAAAATGGGGGGCCAAAAGGGTCAAATGACAATAGTTGGAGGGCTGCCAAGTCATTTGTCCTTTTATATTTCTATATTTGGGCAAGAATAAAAAAATCATGTATTTTGGAGCAATGAGTAATGGTGTAGCACAATTTTAGGCCACGATGTAATTTTCCATGAATTTATAGAAATAATCAATGTTGACTTTCGAGACCCTTCTGTTCACGCACATGCCCAAATTGCAGAGTTACGATCGTATACTATTGAATTGTATTTTATTTCCGCCAATTTTGTGATTCGGCGACTCCAACTTTCTTGGAGGGATCTAAGTGCAAAATGTAAACATTTACTCGTAACTCCAAATTGAAATCCGCATACACCCCCATTGTATTTTCCATGTCTGTAAGGGAATGTTTATCAAAAATCGAGCATAAGAACATATCCATAATCCTTTCCGATTTCACTTTGTAACTTCAAAATAATCAACCATAAGTTACTCTTGAACATGTACTAGCATTTTTCAATATTTCACCAGAAAGATCATTTATTTTATATTTCCATATTTAAGCAAGAATAATAAAAATAATGTATTTTTGAGCAATGGGTAGTGGGGTAGCACAATTTTGGACCACAATGTAATTTTCAAAGAATTATGTTACAAGCTCTTCCGTTCACCCATTATAGGCCAATTTTTAATATAGCAATTGTTTCTTATTTATTGCGTTTTGGTTTCTCCAATTTTGTGATTTGCCTCCTCCAAATTTATTCTCATGGACATAATTGTAAAAATGAAAAAGTTAACTTAGAGGGAAAAATATACTACCACCGGCATTATTTTTTAGCTATACCAGTGCTACTATGTAGCGGGAAAATAAAAATTTTGAATTTTGTACAATATTTTTTAGGGATTTTTGTAGCACCGCTAGCACCATCATAGGCACTGGTCAGACTACCGGTGCTATGTACTTAGAATATTTTTTCTCTCTTTTCTCTCAAGAAGAAAAAAATTAAAACACACATATAAAGCGTCACGAAGTTGCGTTTGAAGTACCTAGCACCGGTATGATCCCATGGGCACCAATTTATATACCGGTGCTACGGTGTTAAAAAATCCCAACTTGGCCCAAGTTAGAGCACCCACACCCTAATCACATAAAACCCCCCTCTCCAAATAACCCTCACTTCCTTCTCTCAGTTAATCCACAATGGTTCTTGCAAATCCGCCGACGTCTCCGACACTTCTAAGCTGCCACGATGCTCCGGTCACACACCTTTGATCCCTTCTTCTTCTCTATTTATGTGCCGCTTCACCTTTGGTTGCAATCTCCACTGCCGCGGTGCACCAGCCCCGATGCTTTCTCCTGGACCATCCTCGGCGCCATCTCCACGCGCTCTGATTGCTAGTGGGAGTTGTGAAACGCTGAGTTTAGCCTCTGCGCCTCTTCCCTCAACACCACTACCGCGTTCGACTATGCTTCAACCCTTGTGTCTGACCTTACCTTCACGGTTCTAGTTTGTTGATGTTATCAAGGGTTTATAGAGATTAGGTTCTAGTTTTTATGATAATTGACGTTGTTAATCTATGTTTAGATCTAGTTTGTTTTAGGAATTGTGGGTTGTTATGTATTTTCAGATATATGTAATGAATTTTCCAATTTTTTACATGAACTTCTAGTTTTTTTGTGTATTTTGTTCATCCTATTGTTCTTTATGAATTTTTGGGTTTCATATTCTGGCTAGTGAGTTTATTCTCGCTGGACGGATTTTTTTTCATCGATCACCTATTTTCTAGCACCGGTTCAAATGAGCATGATATGGGTATCAAAATACCGGTGCCTAACTTAGGCACTGTTTGAATGTAGATTTGTAGCACGAGTAGTGCATACCGGTGCTAGAGTATAGATTCCACCACTGGTACCACTTCCGGTGCATGTGTAACTATGAATTTACACCGGGTCACTTAGGCACCGGTATTTCAAGGGTCTGAAATACAGGTGCATGTGCGGTGAAATACCTGTGCCTATAGGGGTATTTTCCAGAAGTGTTAATCTGCTTGCCTGTTTTGTCAAGACGACACTTTAAATCGGGGCCCAAAACCCATGGCTTATATTTAGCTTTCTTTTCTCTTTATTTTTCTCATACCTCAACCTATCATTACTTGATTGAGCAAAGTGCATATATAACCCTACATAATTGACGAAAGTGCAAATATAACCCTGCGATAACTGAGAGTGAAAATATAACCCTAGATGTTTAGGTTATGTGCGAATATAACCTTTTTCAGTGGATTTAGATCGTAAAAGGTGTAAAATCAATTTTACCCCTCTGGAAAAAAGTAGAAAACTAAAAAAAATAATAAATTTACTATTTTGACCCTCTAACCCCTAATCCCTAAACTTCTAATCTCTGAAAAAGCTTTTGGTCAACTTAAATCCCTCTGTTGGTGGCAATCAGAGGGAGTACTTTTAACATCTTTGAAATCCCTTCGGCCAGGTGGTGGAGGATGCTGCCAACACTCCACCCTTCCACCGCCACAACCTCCAGCAAGGATGCAAAGCTTCTTTCCCGAGTTTGTCCCGTTATCGACCCATCGGTGAATCTGGGCTTAGGCTTGCAAAGACGACTGCCGGAGTTAGCTTCCAGAGGTGCAAATCTGTACCGTTCCCCACCATTTACCGCCGACGCCCAGCTTCGCCGTCGTGGCCACCTCTGTCAACGCCCAGCCCTAGCACCACCTCAGCACCTCCGCCAGTATGAACATCCATCACCGATCTAGGCACCGTTGCCTCTACGACCGATCTAAACCGGGCTGCCGCCGCAGCCTTTCAGCCTTCCCCGGACCACTGCACGATGTCGTCCATCCTAAACCCTCCCGCCCTTCGACGCTACACCGATGTTCTAGTTTCTTAAGAAGGCAATGACGTCCTCCACCACCTCCGCCTCCACCGTGAATCTGTCCCGAGCTTTGATTGGACGGTCGTCGAATATAAGGAAGAAGTTTCTGAGCTTGTGGTGGGTCTAGAGAGGGTTCGGGAGGGGGATTTTGGATAGGTTTTTGGAAAGACTTTTTTACGGGGTTAAGAGGAGGAAAATGAAGTTTTCGGGAGGGATTAAAGGGATGGCGGGGTTGGTGGGATTTGGGAGAAGATTAAAGGGATGGCGAGGCTGGTGACAGAGCTAGGTGGTGGGTGGTGGATTGGCTGGTGGCAGAGCTGGGTGGTGGGTGGTGGTGGATTGGCTAGTGGCAGAGCTGGGTAATGGGTGGCGGTGGATTGGTGGTGGGATGACGGGGCTGGTGGCAGAGCTAGGTGGTGGGGGCATTTTTGTCTTTTAAAATTTTGTATTAGGTTAGAAGGCCATTTTGGTCATTTTTGGTCGATCAATGGCCGTAATGGCCAGTCAATGCCGGAATAATGGCTTTAGAGTTATATTTACACTTATGTATAATAGTTAGGGTTATATTTACACTAAAAAATATTTCAGTGTTATATTTGCACTTTTACAGTTATATAGGATTATATTGGAGATTATCCTACTTGATTTGGTCTTCTTGTTGTAATGTGGTTATGCTTTTTAGCGCACCCTTTTCAATTATGAGTAATACCAATTTCTCAAAGTGATTCAAAATTTGTTTGGATTCAAAATTTGTTTCCGATTTACTCCAACAAGAATCTTTTTTGGAAAAATGCTGATATATATGAATCCAACATGTTTATCTTTCTGACAAGCCATATCCATTGCATCCAACTTCAAGGGGTCTTAATTTTATCTATTGCCAAATATTTTTCTTAAAGGTGGCTTTATCCCATTCCAATCTTTGCTAAAAGGTTGATCATGTCACCAATCCTCAGGGCAGTTTTCGTTTCCTAGTTTCTGATGATTAATAACGCATGAGAGCTTAAGAAGCAAGGTGAGATCAAAGGTAACTTAATAATCAATCTGTTTTCTTAAATTTAGAGCACTTATTACTTTTATATAGTTTTCTAATATCTTCATATTTCCTATTATGACAAAAAAAAATCATTCTCAATTACTTATTAAATTTTTGAGAAAGTTCAAGAAAGGCGATCTGTCTATAAGTTTATGAACAGTCCACTGTATATTTCACTTTAATTATTGTATTTTTTTCATAAAATTTAAATATCGTATTTTAAAAGTTAAAACAAGTAATAATGTGTATTTGAATGTGAAAATATAAAAATACATAATATAAAAATATTTTTAAATGTAGTACTCCCTCTGTCCCAGCTGAAATTGCACTGAAATTATTAGCACGTTGTTCACGAAACATGTTTGACCGTTGATATGTTTACTTACGTATAATAACGGAAAATAAAAGTTGATATTTTGAAACTACTTATTATGACGAATTGAACAATATCATATACGATAATATTGTTGTTCATATATCTATTCAAATATGCAGCCAAACTTTGATAGACGATAGGATAAAAAAGCAAGAGTGCAATTTCAGTTGGGACAGAGGGGATATGTAATTTAACTAATGCGGTGTATAAGTAAAATAATACAGTGGACTGTCCATAAGCTTATGGATGAGCCGCTTGTCAGGAGACCACTCAAAATTTTTTACTTTTTTCACTCAATTCTCTACACACATTTCAACTTTAAATAAAACTAAAGGTATGATACCAAATATAGGAAAATAAAGGTAGTATACAATTATTTTTTGGCTGGACTAAGTTCTTAGAAATGTGATATTTTCTATTATAATAAAACAACCACTGGATTTTTGAGCAAAAACACTATAATTTTTAATTTATATATAATACATCCTAAGTTAATCATATAATAAAACATATTTATATGTGAAAATACAAAAAAATATTTTTATAAAAAAGTATACTTTTTTATTTGAAAAATACAATATTTAAATTTAAAGTATGCTATTTTGTCCCAAACCAAGTTACACATTAACTATTCATTTAGTCAAAATTGCAAAATTGCTTAACGTTGACCATAAATTTAATTGGTGAATATTATGATATGATACCTTATTAGATTCGCTATAGGAAAAGGTACTAAAATAACCATATGTTTTAGTAGAATTGGAAAAATAACCCTGTATAATTTGAAAGGGCCAAAATAAGACTAAGTTTCCGTCAAAAGTGCTGAAATAACCTTGCCACTTTGATTAGGGAAAATTCGGCGTTGAGCCGTTGACCATAAAAAATAACCAAAATACTCCTTCTTAGTTTCCTTTTTTTAATAAATGGACAATTTTACCCTAGAAAAATATAAGATTAGATCAGTGCTTTCTATAAAAACATAAGGTTAGATTAGTACAGCTTTTAAAAAATATAAGGTTATATCATTACATATATATCAACAACCTCGGTGGTTGATAGCAGCGGACTTTCGGTGCTGGATAACAGCCCCGGTCAAATAGTAGATTAAGGATGTTGAACCATGAACTTCTTCTGCACAAATAGGAGGAAATGAGCCCAAATTTGGAACTTAATTTTTATACTTTGAATTCAACAGTTACCACTTAATGTCGGAATTAGACGAATGGCGAGTAAATAGAGATGCACCACAATTATGAATAGTGAGAAACTTGTTCGTGAATGTGTATGTTACAATAATTTAAATGGGGAAGTGATGCAGTCGCAATAACTAAAGAGATCTGCAAGCACAAATCTTTGAAGAAAAATCAAGGGGTGAGAGCACAAACCATAGGTTTTGGTTCTGAAATCCACTAGAAAGAAAGTATTCTCGAAAATAATATTATGAAAGATAAAGTGTCGGAGTAGTACAAGAGGTCCTTAAATACTATAATGAATTCAGAAAATAATGAAAAGGGAAATTAAAAAATAAAGCAAAAACTGAAAAACAGTAAATTGTCATTTTGAGGCCTTAAATGATCTCAAATGGCCAAAACACCCTTGCACCATGGCATGGCAGTGTCTACTGTAGTGCTCGTCGAGACGGTTCCAACGGCACCGGCCTCGCCCCTAAGTCAGTCTCCAAACGTCCAAGGAGAACATGCCCGAAGGACATTCGAGGAGAACTATTTCAAATATGTTTAAGGGATCTGTGTCCCTAAGGCCTTCAGTGGGCAGTTCGGATCCTCCGAACACCTCTGACTCCATTTTTAGGAAACGAATTCTAATTTTATGGAAGGAAGAATTATAGGGAACGTACTTTCACCATCATGTAGGATTTTTGGGCATAATATCTTCTAAGGTTTTTGACATTCCATCTGTGCAGAATCGCCTCACCTTGGGGGGTTTCAAGCACATAGCTGCCTCCAGGGCCAACTTCCACAATCTGCTAGGGTTTTTCCCATTTAGCCGATAGTTTCCCCTCCGGCTCCTTTCGAATTTTCTCATTTGTTTTCTCATTACGAGGTCTACCGGGGAGAATTGGACCTTCCGGACTTAGTCATGGTACCGCTTAACCCTCTCTATGATCTTGGCTTCATGAGGGAATGTTTTCTCTCTTTTCCCTTCGAGAAGGTCCAGATCCAATCGACGTTGTTCATCATTAACTTCTCCGTGCTCATTGTTTATGGTGGTCCTTAGGAAGGTTGAAAATATCACCTCCATTGGGATAACCGCCTCTGAACCATTCACTAGGCCGTAGGGGGTTTCGCCTATGGCAGACAACACTGTTGTCCGAAATGACCAAAGCACACTTGACAGCTCATTGATCCAACTTCCGCATGCCCCTTCGAGCCTTGAACGGATACCGTTAACAATGGTACGATTTGTGACATCTACCTGCCTATTTGCTTGCGGGTGGTAAATGCTGGTAACCCTTTGGTGAATTTTGTATTGCTTACACCAGCTCTTGAAGGGATCATTGACAAATTGAGCACTATTGTCGGTTATAATCATTCGGGGGATTCTGAAGCGGCATATGATATTTTTCCTAGAAAAAGACAGTCACCAACTTTCCCTTCACACCCGTTAAGGCTTCGGCCTCGGCCCACTTTGTGAAGTAATCAATGGCCACAATCAGGTATCGAAAGTGTCCAGGAGCCTCCGAGAAAGGATCCACCAAGTCGATCCCCTATTTGTCAAATGGCCAAGAGTTGTTGATGTTCATCATCTCTTCTTTGGGGGCATGGGTGATCGGCACATGCCTTTAGCTTTGGTGGCAGGCCTGGATATGCTTATGGATTTTGTTAAACATCTTGGGCCAATAATACCTAGCTATAAGGATCTTCTTTGCTATCGAGCGAGCCCCCTGATGACTTCAGCAGGCCCCTTCATGAGCCTCACAAATCAAATAATTAGCCTCATGGGGGGCTATGCACCAAAGAAGCGGCTGCAGATGTCCTCGATGATATAACACATCCTCGTGGATTACATACTTAGGTGCTTTAAGCCTAATTTTCCTAGCTTCGACATTATCTTCCGGGAGGGTACCATCTCAACGGTAGCAAACGATAGGCGTTGTCCACGAATCTTGCCGTTCTACCATCATCATCGTTGCCTCTTCATCAAAGCTTAGTTTACTCAATGTTTCCACCATCAGGGGCCCTTGAGATTGCAAGTCCAGATCGGATGAAGCCAACTTTCTTAGATCGTCACCCTTGTTATTTTTCTCCCGAGGGGCCTATGTGAGGGTATAACGGTAAAAATGTCCGAGAAGAGGCTTCACCACTTCTAGATAGAGTTGTAGGCTCCTTTCCCTAGCCTCATATTCCCCCTTAACTTAAAGGACCATGATCCAGGAATCGCTGAACATATCCAACCTTTGAATTCCCAAGTCATTGGCTATTCGAAGGCCTGTAATCAGGGCTTCATATTCCGCTTCGTTATTCGTGGCCTTGAAGTCAAAGTGTAGGGTATAGGGGTAGTCTTTCTTCTCGGGGCTTGTTAGCAATATGTCGGCCCCCTCTGCCTCTGAAATGTGACGAACCGTTCACATACAACTGCCAAGCCTCTTCAGACTCTTTCTCTTCATATACTACGATTGATTCAGTAGTTTCTATAATGAATCCACTAAAGCTTGGCCATTTATGGCTGTCCTTGGGTGGAACTGGATGTCATGCTCACCTAGTTCGATAGCTCGCTTCATCATTCATCTCAAGGCCTCCGGCTTGAGAAGTACTTGCATGATCGGATGACTCGTTAGTAAAATGATCCTATGACCCTGAAAGTTCGACCAAAGCGTCTAGAATGTTTTCTCGAGGTATAGAAGAAATTGATCGAAGCCCCTACTTTTCACCACCATATCAATACGTATATTTCAACGTTTCTTCCAATTTTCTTTTGGAATAGCTTATCGACTAATCTCTGATAGGTGGTTCCAACGTTCTTCAGGCTGAATGGCATCTTTTTATAGAAAAATATACCTACGTCTGTTATGAAGGATGTCTTCTGCTTGTCGTCTTTGGCCATGAGTATCTGATAATAGCCTTCGTGGGAATAAAAAAAATGCTAAAACCTCATATTAGGCAATGGTTTCTACCAGTATGTCAATGGAGGGTAAGGGATAGCTGTCTTTTGGGCAACATTTGTAAAGGTCTGTAAAATCAATGCACATTCTCCAAGCCCCATCATGCTTAGGAGCTATCACTGAATTCTCTTTTTATACGGGATAGAACACCTCTTCGATCACTTCAGCCTTAAGCAGATTTTGGACCTCTTCTTTTATGGTCTCCGCCCTTTCGAGGGCATATGATCTTCTCTTCTATTTTATCAACTTTCGAAAGGGATCAACATTTAGTCTATGAACCATCAGCTACTCCGAAACCCCTGTTAGGTCGAGGGTGTCCTAAGAAAACACATCAACATAGTTATCCAACAGGTCCTTCAGCTTTCTTTTTGTCGAGGAGGGTATCATTTTTCCCACAGGCACTGTTCCTTTTTCCAGAACAACCATTAGCTCCGTGCATGTGGGTTTGATCTCCTCATTGACCGAAGACACCCTTTCCTCCCTCTTAGCCTCTTTTAGCGCAACGGCTAAACAACTTCTAGCCACTGGCTTATCCCCCCCCCTTATGACTACTATTCCCTTCTTTGTGGGGAATTTCATTGTCATATGGTAGGGGGCCATACGGCTCGCGCTTTGCACATCTAAGGTCTTCCCAATATCACGTTGTAGGGGGATACTGCATCGATTATTGCAAAACTGCAATCAATCATGACCTTCTTCTCTCTATCTGCCACTCTAACTGGATGGTTTATAAACCCTAAGGGTAGAACTATTTTCCCAGTAAATCCAGGGAGGGGAGGTTAATCTTTTCAAACTTTCGTGACCAAGCCCTAGTTGATCAAATAAATTGGTAAGCATCATTTCTACCGCGCTTCCATCTTCGATGAACACCCTTTTTAACACAGAAATCCCCAATTTTTGCATGTATGACCATTGGGTACACATGGGGGTCGGCTAGGAATCGGGCCTGCTTCTAAGAAAGTGATCGCTTCTTCTGGTTGAAACCACTTCTGACTGGGCTCTCTGAGGGGCATGTACCGAGACTGTGCCTTAATGATGGTGTTTGATGACTGGTCACCTTCTATACCATTGATGAGATTAATTACCCAGTTTGGCCCATCTCTTTGGTTTCGATCCGCCCTGGCTTCAACCTCGGGTCTGTCGTTCTCCCTTGCCCTATTTCCTGCTTGTTTGACCTCATTTCCTTGTTGTTCTTTAGCTCCACAATTTCCTCCATTTCTTCCACCCTTCCAATGGCTTTTCTTGCCTTTCGAAGAGATTCCTCTCTTTGAACCCTCGACGCAATCCAAGAGCAACCCTTTTTTGGAGCACCTTTTAATTACTGCCTTCAGGTGGCGGCACTCATTTAAGTCGTGACCCCGTTCTTGATGGAAGTCATAGTACTTAGGCAAGTCCTTCTTTCCGGGGAAATCCTTTCCTTGGGGTGGCCTTCGGAATAGGCCCTTATAGATATAATATATTTCAATCACAGATTTAGTCAGGGGACATAGCTTCCAAAGCTCTTTTTCAAAACCTCAAGTCTCCTAGACTTATCAGGGTGCTTAGGGCTTTTTTTGCCACCTTTGTCCCCCTTTCTTTTCCTTTTCGCGGCCTCCTCAATCTTGGAGTATTGTTCCACAATCTCTTGTAGCTGCTGCAAGGTCTTTGGGCTTTTCAGGACCAATTTCTTGTACAACTTGATATCGGACATCCCGTTCATATACCCCAAGATTACTCCATCCTCAGTACAGTTGATCACACTGAGGCTCTCGTTCGCATATCTATGATTGTATGCCTTTGTCGATTCCCCCTACTTTGGCTAACCAAGGTTTTAGTAAACCTCTTCTTCTGAAAGAACTGACCTAGAAAGGACCTTTCGAAGTCACTATAAGAATGCAATGAGCCTTTGGCTAGCTTGTTAATCATTCCAGGGGCTTTCCCTGAAGGTAGCTTCTGACCAGCTTATAGTTTACACATCAGTTTTTCATAGAAGTCTCTTGAGTTCATCAGACTGAGGAATATCTGAATGAATTCCCGGGGATACGAATCTCCATTGTATATGGGGAGCCCTTTAAGTGGTTTAACATCGCCGGGCCATCGGATGGTCATTATAGCAGGGCTAAAGGGAGAGGCTACAGCTTGGCCCGGAGAACTGATTGGTCTATCGAGCTCTCGAGAGAGAGAGTCACTTGACACCCCTCCCTCCCCCTCGTTTGTGGATCTCCCCACCGATTTAGTCAGGAGGTATATACCCCGACTGTGATCCTTCATTAGTCAAACTATATGGTATCTGCTGATGCCCCAGATGATAGAGATCGTATGGGAACATCTCCAGACGAGACCATGAGTGCATTTGGACTTCGAACCCTGGATATCCACTCATTTTCCAAGGCATTAAATAAAGGATCGTCAGCCTTTTGAAACTAAGGATTGGAGCTGGTACTGAATTAGCCACGGTTTGAGTGAAACCTGGGATCGTTGGCTGAGATGGGTGTTGACCCCCCATATTCATTGGGTAGATTGGTCCTGGTAGATCTTGCATCCAGATCCTTTGGTTAACGCTAGGGGTATTGAAGGTGGGACCCCCACCTGTTGGTGGGTTATCCATTGCCAGAACATTGGGGGTTCTACCTGGTACCCCGCAGATCTGAGAGTTTGGGCCAGTTGCGCCAGGTTCTGCTGCAACAAAGAGATTGCACTGTTTGTTCCCCCCGTCCTATGAACGATATCCCATTGTATGCTCCACTTGTGAATCGGTCGTAGCCTTTGTGAATTGTAACCCATCATCTCTGGGCCGCCATGCCTGGTTTTGTGTGGTAGGGGCTATAACACCCTCAAACCGAGGCCTAATGCTGACATCCATCCTTTCCAGAGTGTTCGACTGCGTGAGGGCTTCTATCTAATGGCCCTCTAGTCCTTTAGTTTCCAGGATCTGATTCCAGACGCTCTCCGTGTGTTGGTTACCGGCACCTGAGGGGTAGGATCCATCCGATTGGTCCCACTCCCTTTTCTTCTCCGGTAAGGGGACTGTACTTCTTTATCGGTTGAAACTCCTCTATCCTTCAACCGTTTGCTCCTACGCAATGAACTTGTCGTAGGGGCAGACATAAACCATAAAGTGACGTAGATCTGACTCTGACGGTCCCACGGGGCTTGCCAATTTGATGCACCCCAATTTGCCACCGCTATTCACCACCGTCCACCGTGCCTGAATCTGTAAGAAAAATCCCCCAAAAGTGTCCAGGGGGAGATTCTCCAACGTCCAAGTAAGCAAACAGTGTATGAGAGTGTAATTAGGAATGAATAGTTGAGTATGTATAATTACCTTTAGCCCTTGTATAGGTAGGCAAGTAGAGCTACTATTTTTTTTACTTCTGGAACAAGTACTCCACCTTGGGCCCACCAAAAAAGGAGGCTTTACCTAAAGGATAAAGCATTGGGCCGATAGTCGGACGCAAAAGCCATTAAGCATGTACGGTCTTACACATTATCAATGTTGGTGATGGAATACATGAGTTGATGCCTTTAGACATTGGGAGATTCCAAAGACTTTAAGTATCATGTTAAGTGTGAAAATCTTAAGCTGATTAACTTGAGCTTTGCAGATGATGCGATTCTGGTAACTAGGGGAGAGGCAAAGTCAGTGAAGGCATTAATGGAGGGTTAGAATGTTCTCTGATTCAACTGGTCTAAAATGAATAGTGCAAAGTGTAAAGTTTACTTTGGATCAGTTGATGAATCTTAAAAGAAAGAGATATTGGAGATCACAGGATTTCGAGAGGGGCAGCTCCCTTTCAAGTGTTTGAAAATCACCTTAACTAGTAAAATACCAAGCTTACAGGTATGTCAACAATTGATTGATAAGATGATAGGGAAACTTAAGCATTGGAGTGCTAAAACTCTAAGTTATGCTGGAAGGTTGCAACTAATTAGATATGTTATGTTTGCTATCACACATTTTTGGATGTAGAGCTTTCCTATTCCTAAATCTATTCTGAAGCATGTTGCAGCTATGTGCAGATCTTTCTTGTGGAGTGGAGGAGAAATCATCACCAGGAAGGCACCTATAGCTTGGGAAAAGGTATGCTCAGGTAAAAAAACTCTGGTGGTATGAATGTGACTTCTTTGATTGAATGGAATGAAGCTTGTATGATTAGAAACTTATGGAATCTCTGCAAGAAAGCTGATAAGATGTGGATAAAATTGATTCATGTGTATTATTTGAGGAATGATTATGCTTTGAACGCTAGAATCCCTGCTAATTGTTCTTAGAAAGTTAGAAGTATTATACACAGCAGGGAAAAAAATTAAAGACATGGATGAATGGAAGGAACAGTTGGGGTATAAGAAGTTTAGTGTGAGGAAAATGTATTGGGCTTTAAAGGGTGAGCAAGATGATATTAGATGGAGAAAATTGTTGTATGGCAATTATGCCAGACCTAGAGCAACTTTATTTTGTGGATGTGTTGCCATCAGAGATTAGCTACCATGGATAAACTGAAGAAAATTGGGATGAATGTGGAGTCTAAATGTTGTCTTTGTGATGCAGATGAAAGTGCGCAACATGTTTTCTATTAATGTGCTAAAACAAAGGAAGTATGGAAAGAAATTTTGAAACGACTGCAACTAAGAAGGGAACCACGCTGTTGGAGGATGGAGATGGAATGACTAGTGCAGGCAGTAAAGGCAGGGGATGGAAATCACAGCTGATAAAAATTGCGGCAGCAGAGACAGCCTACAGAATTTGGAACTGAAAGAATGAAGAATGTTTTAGGAAGGGAGTTAAGGAGAAAACTGTAACCAGGGAAATATTATAATGTATAGTCATGAGAGCTTGGCCGAAAATGAAGCTAAGGGAACATTGTGCTAGATTAATGGTGGTAGAAAGTTAAAGTGTGGAGAAAAGTTTTAAATATTTAAATTTTGGGATGAAATACAAGTTACTGATTTCCAAAGAAAGAATATATGACGTAACTGTATTTTGAAATTCATTTAACTATCAAGAAATAATATTTTTTATTAAAAAAATAGTTAAAACTCTCGTTTTAATGGTTGCTCACCCATACTATCGTTTTAATGATTGCTCAAAGTTACAAATCACATCGTAAAATAAATAACACAGTGTCTCTCGATCGATGTTCACAAAAGAACCGAATTCTGAAAGATGGAGAAATTTGACTGGGATGACTTTTCTCTCACTTGTTGAGAGCTCTCCATTCTCTGTATTCATAATATTACTTATCTTTTCCCCTTGCTTCTTCTTATTCTCTCTCTTATTCAATTCTTATTTTTCTTATTCTCTTTCCTTATAAACCTTTTCTTCTGCTTTTCTCCAGTATCTAACACAATGTTTCTTTTTCAAGTTCACTAATTTTTCATGAGTCTTAATTTTCCAGTTTTTCCTCTATCCCAAATGTGGAATTTCTCATCATGTTCTTAGTTTAACCATCATTTTTATCATTGTTCATGTGAAAATCCATTAGTAAAAAAGGAGAACATTTTCTGAAAGCATGATTAAGGATATCTAGGTATTCAATATCAACTTGGTTGAATTTCTGTTTGAAATTTAGTTTTACCAATTTTCCTAGTTCTTACTAATGTGTTCCAACATACCTAGTTTAACCAAGTGTAAAAATAACGTGTAGCGTAAAAGACACACAACTTGGTTACGCAGTTCGGTGTAAATCACCTACATCTGCGGGGCCTGGGCCAGTTCAGAATGAATCCACTAATTAGAAAGATAGTACAGAGTACAGCATACAAAATACTTATCTTTAACTAACTATGACGTGTGGACTCTGCTAGCTCCCCTAGCTACCGATCCGCCTTGATCAGACTCCCTCTGACCTCGAACACCGTCGACGCAAGATCTCCTCCTCCCGAGGAATTAAGGTATACAATTCTGAACTTAGTGCAGCAGGACAGTGTTGGAACACAGTATATTGGCTCTAGCAAGTTTCGTAAGATCTCAAAATCTGGGTGCAGATTTTGCTCTATAAAATCGTTAGTTTTGCAGCCGTGTTTGTCCCATATTTATATCCACGAATCATATCTGAATATCCATGATTATCTCCACAATATTCCTATTCCAAATCTGATTGTTGAAGCATATCCAAATCCCATAAATAAAGGGATTTACCTTATCTCAAACTCTCCCATATATTCGAATAAAACTTCTCCATATAAGTAGGGATTTTTCCATAAATTCAAATATGCTTCTTACGCCCAGTATATAGCCAAATATACAGTTACCATAAATTCTAAAACACTTCAATATTTCGGCTTGAATTCCATCGAAATCTTTGGCGTGAATTCTGCAGCAGCACCATGTTCCAACATGGTCTGTAGATCAGTTCAAAAACATTTCACACAAAATTGCCAATAAAATAATTAATTGCAAACCCTTGACTTTACAATCTCCCCCTTTGGCATTTTTGTGGACCCATAATATTTTGGACTGCAACCACATACTCAACAACAGTCAATGAGTAGAATACCGATCATAATATCAGAATTCAAATAATGAAAAATGAAATCCCAGAATTCCAGCAATTAGACAACCAAATCGAAAAATAAAACCAAATATCAAGAATGAAAACCAGAAATCCAAAATCCAAATTTCTCCCCCTGGGACACACATAGGCCAAAGGAACACCAAAATTAAAATCAGTCTTTTAAAAAAAAACTCCCCCTGAATCAACCTTCCAGCTTTGATTTTTCTTCTTCCAACCTTGCTTGTTCTGCTTGTAAGACAGCAATCTGAATTCCTACGGCTCCCAGTCTAGCATTAACAGCCATCAAACGAGTCGTCTTGGCTTCAGTGGTTGATGAGGAAGTTGAGCTCGAAGCCTTCGTCGGGAGATCATGCACATGTCTGAGTCCGAATGTCTTCTTGTTCGGCCGCAAGAACTCCGTGTCAATTATCACATCCGTGGCCTTTCCCTTCACCTTTGCACTTTTGGCTAGTGCTGAGATCAGACATGGGTATATCACTGCGTCATTCACCTTAGGGGCTGTGGCCTGTCGAACCAAATGCTGCTGAATTAATAACCCGAGGTTGAGTTCCTGCTGTGTTCCAACACAGTAGAGCAGCTTGGCCATTTCTCTGGTTAATGCCGTGGTGTTACTGGATGGCAACCAGCAATGAACTGCAATTTGATATAATCCGAAAAACTTGGATGCCAAGCATGATGCTTGAGAATATCCTACTGCCGGCCACTTCTCCTTATATCCTCCCGAAATCACAGCCAAAATTTCATCATCAGTCAATTCCAAATCATCCGGGAACACTCCCCCTTTGTCCGGTGTCTTTATTCCAAACAGCATATTTATCTTTGTAGCAGACAATTCTATAACCTTCCCCCGAACATAAACTCTTCCGAACCACTGAGAGGAAATATCTAAATTTTCAGGCATGAGATTAGCATATACCTCGAGAACCACCTGTCGATTGAATTGCCTTTGAATTGTGGCCGCCTTCATCATCCCCATTGCCTTTAGAAAAGTTGTGAACCCACTCTCCTGATAAGCCTTCAAGTCCAGGGGTCTCTCAGCAATAAACTTCTTCTCAGAGAAGAATTCTTCCATCTCAGCTCCTTTCTTGTCAAAATAAGCTGCAGAAAAAGCCTGAGTGATAGATGGGGGTGGCAGAGCCTTCCTTGTCTTGCTATCCTGTCTCTTCTTGCTTCTTTTTGCTATCTCAGTATTCAAGGCAGAGCTAGCCTTCCTTTTTCCTTTTGCCTTTTTGAAAAATTCATCCAGGACCTCGTCACTGGAGTATGTCAGGTCTGGGGCACCCTGTGTTGGAACACTGTCAGCTCTTCCTACTTGTTCTTCTTCTGACTCAACACCTTGATCCTGCAGATCTTCTTCAGCTTCTTCATTCTCCTGATTCCCTTCATCATCAGATTGATCAAGAACTCCATCATTTATTTCTTCTTGAACCTCTTCTCCCTGTGTACCCCCCAGATCAGCATCAGATTCTTCCTCCATATACACAGATTCTTCTTCCTGTGTTGGAACACTGTCATCATCATCAGACAGTTCAATAATCACTGGTTCTCTCAATTTCTCCTTCCTCTTTGAATTCTCCTCATCATAAAATCCAACCTGTAGCTTGTCTCCATACCTTACTGTCTTCATTCCAGCAGCTTGTTCCTCATTAATTTCTCTTATCCACACATAACTATGAGGAGTCATACGACAAAAAAACATGAAATTTGTCTTTCCCTTTCCCATTCAACTGACCGTACATCCCTCTCAGAAACCTCACAGTCTTATACTCAATATCCCAGACATCAGTAAAGTGACCAGACACAATTTCCTTAATTTTGACATGCAACACTTCTAAATCCTTTCTTATACTCTTGATTTTGCTTAGATCCACATAATATCTATTAGCTTGTAACCACTCAAAAATATCATCCACACTTCTACTTTCAAAACCCAAGAATTTCAATGGTCGAGGGTCAGGACCAGTTACCTTAGGTTTTTCCTGTTTCTTGCCTCCAGACGCATGCTCTTGAGCATCCGAATCTTTACTCTGTTTCTTGACAGATGTCTCTTCCTCTTCCTTTTCCTCTTCAGCTTTCTCAGGTTCTGCTTCAGCCATCTCCTCATCCTCTTCATGGTTAGCACTTACTTTGTTCTGATCTTGAGTTTGTGACTCACCCACTTCAACATTCCTTCTTGGCTCATCAAACACTACCAATTCCGAATTCACTGAGCTCCGGTCTTCTTCCATAATTTTCGGCACTGAAGCTTCTTTTATCGGAGAATTTGGGTTTGACATTATTTGGAACAATGCCGAGATAGAGGAGAGTTTTGAGGCAAGATTTTTTGTCAAGAGTTTTGGGGAAAAATCGGCCAAAGGTAACAGAATGCGAAAGGTAATTTTTAGAGTTTGAGACAACTTTCAACTCTTCATAAACTTACCTCTTTTCCCGCGAAGTCCCCTTTTTAGATTTCCCAAAAATTGCAATGATATCCCTTTTTCTTCTTGTCACATCACTTTGTCTTCCTTCATTAACTTCCAACACACCTTACTTAACTACTCCTATTTTGGTAAGATAATTTTTTTCTTTTCTAATTTTTGACGTAAATAACAGAAGGTAAAAATTATTTACACGAAAAAAAAACTAATCAAAGGTAAAGTTTACCTCAGATTTGACAAACACCTAAGTGTTGTCGAAGGCTCTCGAAAGTAGTAGCATCAAGTGGCTTTGTAAATATATCAGCAAGTTGCTCGTGTGTTGGAACATAGACCACTTCCACTTCTTTTCTTTCCACCAAATCTCGAATAAAATGATGTCTTATGTCAATATGTTTGGTTCTTGAGTGTTGAACTGGATTCTTTGAAATATCAATGGCACTTGTATTGTCACATAAAATCTTCAAAGGTTCTTGATGAATTTCATAATCCTTCAACATTTGTTTCATCCATAGCAGTTGTGCACAACAGCTCCCTGCTGCAAGATACTCTGCTTCCGCAGTCGATAGAGAGATTGAATTCTGTTTTTTGCTATACCAAGACACCAAATTTGTTCCAATAAAGAAACATCCACCTGTAGTACTTTTTCGATCATCAGCATTACCAGCCCAATCAGAATCACTGTACCCAATCAACTCTGAATCTTGATTCTTAGAATACCAAACACCATATTCTGACGTTCCACTCATATATCTAATAATTCTCTTAACTGCAGTAAGATGAGATTCCTTAGGATCAGCCTGAAATCTAGCACATATTCCAACACTGAAACATATATCAGGTCTGCTTGCAGTGAGATATAATAGACTTCCAATCATTCCTCTATATAATTTCTGATCGACCGAAACTCCCTTTTCATCTTTTACCAGTTTATCATAAACTCCCATAGGGGTTCGAACTGCACGAGCACTACTAAGTCCGAATTTCTTAATCAAGTTCAAGGCATACTTACTTTGATTGATGAATAGACCATTCCGTCCTTGTTTGACTTGTAACCTCAGAAAATAAGTCAATTCTCCAACCATGCTCATTTCGAATTCAGACTGCATCGTGGTGACGAAATCCTGTACCATAGATGATGAAGTAGAGCCAAACACTATGTCATCGACATATATTTGAGCAATTAGAAACTTTGATGCCTTGTCAAGCACAAATAAAGTGCGATCTACTCCCCCTCGATGATAACCTTTTTGAAGCAAAAAGTTAGTAAGTCGTTCATACCATGCCCGAGGTGCCTGCTTTAAACCATATAAGGCCTTCTTGAGACGATATACATGATGCGGAGAATGTGGATCTTCAAATCCTTTAGGTTGTTCCACATAAACTTCCTCATTCACCACTCCATTTAAAAAAGCACTCTTAACATCCATTTGATACAAAGTAAAGTTCAAAGAGCAGGCAATAGCTAGTAGAATACGGATAGATTCTAACCTGGCAACTGGTGCAAAGGTTTCATCAAAATCAACACCTTCCACTTGCGTATATCCTTGAGCAACAAGTCTGGCTTTGTTTCTGGTGACTAAGCCATCTGCATCGGACTTGTTCTTGAAGATCCATTTGGTGCCAATGACATTTATGCCTTCGGGGCGAGGAGTGAGATACCACACATCATTCCTGGTGAACTGACCGAGTTCATCTTGCATTGCAGCAATCCAGTATTCATCAAGTAAGGCTTTTTTATAATTCTTGGGCTCTATAAGAGATACAAAGCAGTGTAAACCAGCCAGTCGTCGATAATCAACTCGAGGTACTGATCGAGTACTTCTCAAATTTGAGCCAGGTTGAATATGTGTTGCAACACGGTCATCAATAGGAGGTAGCAGTGTTGGAACATGGTCCTGTGTTGGAACATGGTCCGCTTCAGCAGAGTGAGAATTCTGGTGCTCATTCGGTTCTGACGGTTTTTCTATGCCTGGAGTTTGAGACTGTGTTGGAACATGAGTGTTGGCGGATTCTTCCTCTACTGCTTCTGGAGGTTGCTCCTTTCCTGAATCATCCACAATGACATTTATGGATTCCATGAGAGTGTTAGTTCGATGATTGAAGACTCGGTAGGCACGACTGTTGATAGAATACCCTAGAAAAATTCCTGGATCACTCCGATTATCAAATTTTGCCAACTGTTCTCTGTCTCTGAGGATATAGCAAGTGCTTCCGAACACATGAAAATACGAAACATTTGGCTTCCTGCCTTTCCAGATCTCATATGCCGTCTTATCAGTGAACGGTCGAAGATACACTCGATTGATTGTATAACACGCTGTATTGATCGCCTCTGCCCACCATTTCTTATGAACCTCCTTCTCTGCCAACATAACTCGCGTCATCTCCTGGAGAGTTCTATTCTTTGTTTCGACAATACCATTCTGTTGAGGAGTGATAGGAGCCGAAAACTCATGTTGAATCCCCAGTTCATTGCAGAAGGAACTGAATTGTTCATTTTCAAACTCTCTGCCATGATCACTTCGAATTCGGATTATCTTTCCTACAGGACTTCCCTTTTCAGTTTGTAGCTTTACTACAAGGCTACGAAATACCTCAATCGTATCAGATTTCTCTTTCAAGAAGGCTACCCATGTAAACCTGGAGAAGTCATCAACACATACAAAAATATATTTCTTTCCTCCTATGCTAGGTGTGTGCACTGGCCCCATTAAATCCATATGTAATAATTCCAGATTTCTAGAAGTAGTAATAAACTGAACTGAAGAATGAGGAGCACGAGTTTGTTTACCTTGCTAACATGGTCCGCACATGATTTCATCATTCCCGGTCAAGGTCGGCATTCCACGTACAGCTTTCATGTTAGCAATTTTCACCAGTGTTTTATAGTTGATGTGTCCGAGTTTCCTGTGCCATAAAATTCCCTCGTCCTGCTTTGAAAGCATGCATCGAACTTCTTGTTCCAAAAGATAACAATTATCTGAAGATCGTATTCCAGAAAGAACCCTGTTTTCTCCATGCTTCACTACACATTTGTCCTTCTGAAATTCGACTATCATGTTGTCATCGCACAGCTGGCTTATACTTAGCAAGTTTGCTTTTAGATCTTCAACAAATAATACACTTGTGAAGACAGAAAACCCTTCAATCTTTAATTCTCCCTTGCCAATTACTCTGCTTCTTTTTCCATCTCCAAAAGTTACATACCCGCCATCATATGGAGTAAGATTTGTAAGGTATTTTGAACTGCCAGTCATGTGGCGAGAGCAACCACTGTCAAAGTAATGAGTCACTGGAATATGCTGATAAAGAAGTGTGTGCGACCATACACGTACTGGACCTTTTGATGACCCATATCTTCCTGATTCTTGTATGAGTATCGACTGTGTTGGAACACAGTTGTCTTCCCGTCATTTGATCTCTGATCAGCTTTTTACACTGATGTTCAGCATGTCCCTGATACATGCAGTATCCGCATATTAGAGGCTTTCTTTGAAATGGTTTCCCAAACTTCCATTTTACTTCTTGAATCCTTGCTTTGAGAGTTACTGGTTTTTCAAGCAACACAACCTCTGGTTCTTTCCTGTATCCAATTCCGTGTCTATCACCAAAGTTCTTTCCCATATCCAGAATGTCATCAAGTTTCGCTTTCCCAGAATTCAATTTTGAGATAGTTGCTTCAGACATCTCAGCCCTCTTGATTGCTGCTATCAATTTCTGACTCAGTTCTTCATTTTGTTTTCCAAGTTCTGCAACTGTGGACCGTAACTCCTTTTCGCTGTCACTCAGCTTCCTTTTTTCTTCAATCAGTTCTTTGTTTTTGTCTGCTACTTGAACCCACAAGGTATACATTTGTTCGTATGTGCTATATATCTCTTCATCACTTACAGAAAGATCATCTTCATCACTGCGAGCCTCGTCCAGATTCATATTGGAACTTACACCTTTCCCTTTGTTCAGTGTGTTGGAACACTGACTTTCTGAAGTATCATGGACCTTTGCTCCAAAGGCTACATAATTACTGGTTAGTTCTTCCTCATCTTTTTCATTCTCTTCACCATCACTCCAAGAGGTAACATATGATCTTCCTTGTTTCTTTCGGGTGTTAGCACATTCGGCCTGAATATGACCAAATCCTTCACATTCTCTGCATTGAATTCTTCCAGCCTGTTTTGGTTCATTGTACTGATTTCTCCCAACTGCATATTTCCTTGTTCAAACCTCAATCCACGATTGTTGTTCGAATCTTGTTGCTTTTGTCTATTTCCGCCAAACCTCTCCTGAGATTTCTTATTGACCACCTTTTTTAGCATCTTTGAGAAATTCTTTGTAATAAGTGCCAGTTTTTCAAACTCATCATCGCTGTCAGACTCGTTACTTCCTTTGGCTGAAGAAACTTTAAATGCCAAATCCTTGGAGACCCCTTTTATAGGTTGCTGGAATGTCATCTCATATGTTTGCAGCGACCCCATTAGTTCATCTAAGCTCATGGTGGATACATCTCTTGCCTCCTCTATTGCTGCTACTTTCATTGCAAACCTTTTAGGTAGAGATCGCAAGGTCTTTTTCACCAGCTTGGTTTCTTTGTACACTTTTCCAAGTTGATAAGCCATGTTGGAGATATCTCTAAGCTTTCCATTGAATGTGGCAATGGTATCGTCCTCCTCCATTTTGAGTTCTTCAAACTTGGTAGCCAACATCTGTAGTTTGGATTCCCTCACTCGACTGGTTCCTTCATGAACCGTTTGTAGGATGTCCCATGCTCTCTTTGCTTGATGGCATGTAGATATAAGCTTGAACTGGTTTTCATCTACTGCCGTGAATATTGCATTAAGTGCCTTTGAATTTGCTAGAGATTCTCTAAGATCACCTGGAGTCCATTTAGACTTGTCTTTGAGTTTTTGACTTGACTCCCCTTCCACATCCTTAGAGCTGGTAGCATCTTCTGTAGGATGATTCCAGTCATTCTCAACATAAAACCACGCCAGTTCATCCAGGGAATTAATAAACACCCTCATACGAGCCTTCCAATAGTTGTAGTTGTTTCCTTCTAACAGTGGTGGTCGAGAGATTGAAGCTCCTTCTCTTGTCGTCATGGTAAAACCGGATCTCACTTTCCTTGAAACAACCAAGGGAACAATAAGTGACTCAGCTCTGATACCAATTGAAATTTAGTTTTACCAATTTTCCTAGTTCTTACTAGTGTGTTCCAACATACCTAGTTTAACCAAGTGTAAAAATAACGTGTAGCGTAAAAGACACATAACTTGGTTACGCAGTTCGGTGTAAATCACCTACATCTGCGGGGCCTGGCCCAGTTCAGAATGAATCCACTAATTAGAAAGATAGTACAGAGTACAACATACAAAATACTTATCTTTAACTAACTATGACGTGTGGACTCTGCTAGCTCCCCTAGCTACCGATCCGCCTTGATCAGACTCCCTCTGACCTCGAACACCGTCGACGCAAGATCTCCTCCTCCCGAGGAATTAAGGTATACAATTCTGAACTTAGTGCAGCAGGACAGTGTTGGAACACAGTATATTGGCTCTAGCAAGTTTCGTAAGATCTCAAAATCTGGGTGCAGATTTTGCTCTATAAAATCGTTAGTTTTGCAGCCGTGTTTGTCCCATATTTATATCCACGAATCAGATCTGAATATCCATGATTATCTCCACAATATTCCTATTCCAAATCTGATTGTTGAGGCATATCCAAATCCCATAAATAAAGGGATTTACCTTATCTCAAACTCTCCCATATATTCGAATAAAACTTCTCCATATAAGTAGGGATTTTTCCATAAATTCAAATATGCTTCTTACGCCCAGTATATAGCCAAATATACAGTTACCATAAATTCTAAAACACTTCAATATTTCGGCTTGAATTCCATCGAAATCTTTGGCGTGAATTCTGCAGCAGCACCATGTTCCAACATGGTCTGTAGATCAGTTCAAAAACATTTCACACAAAATTGCCAATAAAATAATTAATTGCAAACCCTTGACTTTACACTGTTGTTTTTGTTTTTCCTTTCTAAGAAAAAAATATTTAAAACGATTTGTTTTTGGTTTTATTAAGAATTCATCATTCATCATGTATTTTAATATTTCTTCTCTTCTGTACAAGATCATTCCTATTTCTTTGTCATGAGAAAATCAACTCCAATGGCTACTGCAGGAAAAAAAAGGAAGAAAAATGAGGATTCTCAAAGGTGCAGAGGAGAAAATGAATTTTGTCGAAAGAAGGGAGCACTTTAAGGTACCGTGCTACTAGCTTGATGATAGAAAATTTAACAATGACCGATTCCTTAATCATTTCAAAAAGCTGGTGGGTTTAAGGGTATGGATAGTACATATACACCATGATATCATGGTCATCAGCTTCAATTTATCAGAAAATATGATGTTTGTTGTGCGACATGGTTCATTTACCTTTGAAGGAGGTTTGCTCTGTTTGCGGAGGTGGGATGAAAGGTGCTCCATTACAAGCCTTAAAATCACTAAGGTTTTGGTATGGATAAAATTATATAATGTTCCTCTGAAACTGCTCAACCATATGGACAAAAGAAGCCTTGCGTATTTGATCGGAGAAATGGAAAGTATCAGAATGGGAAATACACCTAACAAGAATGTCAATTATTTCAAGTCGAGGGCATAGATTGATCATCATAAGTTTTTGATATCGGGTTTCTCTTTTGAAACTCAAAATGCACAAATTTTGGTGTCATGTGAGTATGGGCGTATTTTCAAAGTATGCACTAGGTGTGCGTTCATGGGTGGAACTACCACGGTGTGAGGTAGGGCTCCACTCCTACCTGAGATTCCAACACTATGGTAGTAGTGGTCAGTAGCGCTTCCCGGCGTTCAGATACTCTGGGTTGTGCTTATTCTGGCAATTGGAGTCGGAGAAGAAGGCCTGTCGCGGCTTTTTTTTTGCCATAATTTTACCAAAACGAAGTTGTTTAGTTCAAGTCGAACGACGTCATTTTGGTTATTATTGAACGAAAATAAAAATGAAAATGAAAATTCAAAATTAAAGTCCTAGGTTTGTTTAGATTGAGTCATTTCTCGCTCAATCCAAAATCAGAACATACGGGAGAGAAGCCAAAAATGAAAAAGGCGCGCCTCCACTAGCCACTTCTCCTGCTTCAGCTCTGGGTGCCGCCGCCGCTGTTCCGCCATCGTGTAGTATTAATCAGCTCCATCCGGAAAAAAAAATTCCGGTTCCACCACTGTGTATGTTTATTGTCCATCCAAGTTCAAGGTGTAATATTATGAATGATGATGAGGTAGAAGAGTTTGTCAATCAAGCCAGATTGAAGCATGAAATTTAGTTTTACCACTTTTTCTAGAACTTACTAGTGTGTTCCAACATGACTAATCTAACCAAGTGTATAATAACGTAAAACGTAAAGGACACATTACTTGGTTACGCAGTTCGGTGTAATCCACCTACATCTGTGGGGCCTGGTCCAGTTCAGAATGAATCCACTAATTAGAAAGATACAGTACAGAGTACAGTTTACAAAATACTTATCTTTGCTAACTATATAGTGTGAATTCTACTAGCTCCCCTACCTACCGATCCGCCTTGATCAGACTCCCTCTGATCTCGAACTCCGTCGATGTTGGATCTCCTCCTCCCGAGGAATTAAGGTTTCTGATTCTGAACTTGTGTGGCAGGTCAGGTATGTTGGAACACAGTAGTCTGACTCTTTGTAATTCTCGAAAGTCTCAAAAATCTGTAGGCAGATTTTTGCTCTGTTAAATCTGTGTGTAATGCAGTCGCGTTGGTCCCAATTTATATCCACAAACAGATTGGAATACTCCTTGATTATCTCCACAATATTCCTATTCCAAATCTGCTTCTTGAAGCATATCCAAATCCCATAAATAAAGGGATTTACCTTCTATCAATCTATCCCATATATTCGAATATATCACCTCCATATAAGTAGGGATTTTCCATAAATCAATTATGCTTCACACGCCTGATATACTTAGTCAAATATACGAATTCCATATATTCCAAAATACTACAATATTCTGACTTTGATTTCCATAACTCCTTGGCGTAAATATTCTGCACACATCATGTTCCAACATGGACAGAATTTCTGTTCAACATAAGTTCACACAAAATTACCAATTAAATATTCACTTGCAAATCCCTTGACTTTACAATCTCCCCCTTTGACATTTTTGTGGACCCATAATATTTTGGACATGTAATTCCCAACGAAAAACTTCTAACATAGAAACATAAGCTTTCATCAAAATAGCAGAACATAATACCATAATTCCCTTAAACATGAAATTCGAAACCCAGATTCCAGAAATCCAGGAATCCAAAACATAAATGTCATTACAGCCAAATTGAACAAAACAACATCCAAAATTACTCCCCCTGGGACCACACATAGGCCAAAGGCAACATCAAAAACATCAAACTAACAGCATCAAGTAAGCTCCCCCTGTATCAGACATCAACTCAAGCTTCCAACCGTGACTTCTCTGCCTCCAGACTAGTTTTTTCTGCCTCCAACGTAGCCATTTGTATACCTATAGCTCCAAGTCTAGCATTCAGAATAATCAGCCTAGCTTCCTTTTCTGGTGTTGATGAAGAAGTCGATCTAGATGGTTTCCACGGGAGATCACGCACATGCTTTAACCCGAACGTCTTCTTGTTGGGCCTCAGAAACTCTGTGTCAATAATCACATCCGAAGCTTTTCCCTTCACTTTTGCACTTTTGGCTAGTGCAGATATCAAAGCAGGGTAAATCATTGCATCATTGACCGTGGGGGCAGTAGCTTGTCTGACCAAATGTTGCTGAATGAGAAGCCCAAGGTTAACATCCTTCTGTGTTCCAACACAGTACAGCAGTTTGGCCATCTCTCTTGTCAAAGCAGTGGTATTAGTTGAGGACAACCAGCAATGTACAGCAACCTGATATAATCCAAAGAATCTCAAGGTCAAGCAAGATGCTTGTGAATACCCCGTTACTGGCCACTCAACCTTATACCCACCCAAGATGGTAGCTAATATTTCATTATCACACACTCCTAAATCTCCAGGAAAAACTCCCCCTATCTCAGGTGTCTTAAGACCTAGCAATTTGTTAATCCTGGTAGCAGAAACATCTATGATTTTTCCTCGCATGTAAACCCTACCATACCATGGGGAACTTATCTCCAAATTGCCAGTCATAAGATTAGAATATACCTTAAGTACAACCTGCCTATTGTACTGTAGTTGAACCGTTGCTGCAGTAGTCATGCCAATTGCTTTCAGATATTCCGAAAAACCACTCTCCTTGTAGGCTTTTAAATCCACCGGTCTTTCAGCAATGAACTTCCTCTCAGAGAAACATTCTCCCATCTCTTCACCTTTTGAATCAAAATATAAGAAAGATCATGCCTTGCTTATAGAGGGGGGAGGTGGTACTTTCTTCTCCTTGCATTCATGCCTTTTCATGCTCCTCTTTGCTTGAGCAGAAGCCTTATCTTTGGCAGCCTTCCTCTTGCCCTTAGCTATCTGATAGAATTCGTCAAGTACCTCATCGCTTAAGTATGCTAAGTCAGGAATTTCCTGTGTTGGAATATTCCCTGAACCTTCAGCTACATTCTCCTTCTCAGATTCTTCTTCAGACTGATCATCTTGATTCACATCCTTCTCAGTTTCTTCACCACACTCGGAAATATCATTCTGGTTAGACAAATCTTCATCAGGTGCTTCATCATTCATATTACCATGAAAATCACCATTATCTGCACCCCCTAGATCAGTATCAGATCTAAATCCATATAATCAGGTTCACCCTTCTGTGTTGGAACACTGTCAAACAATTCAATTATAACTGGTCTTCTTAATTCTTTCATCCTGTTAGCAGACTTCAAGTCATAGAATCCAACCTGCAGTTTATCTCTATTGCTCACAACTTCTCTTCCAGCCACTTCATTTTCATTTATCTATCTCAAAGAAACACAACTCGGCAATGGAATATAGCAATGCACATAGAATCTGTCTTTTTCTCTAAATTCAGCATATCTTCCCATCACAAATTTCACATTATAATTCTCAAGCCTCCTTATTCCACCTATGTTACCCGTCACTAACTCCTTAACATTAACATTCAGATATTCTCCTGTTATCCTCCTAATCTTTGTTAAATCTATGGCAACTCTGTTTGCCTCAAGCCATTCAAAGATTTCACCAACACTCTTACATTAAATACCCATGAATTTTAATGGAGTAGGATCAGGACCAGTTACCGTGGGTTTCTTCTTCTTGATTCCAGAGGATTTTTCTTGAGAATCGGTTTCAACTCCGGATTCCCCATTCTGTTTACCGTTGCCGGGAGCCTCTTCCTCTTCCTCTTCCCCTTGTTTTTCAGCTTGCTCAGAATCTACTTCAGCTGTCTCCTTGACCTCATCTTTGTCAGTGCTTCCTTCATTTTGTTCTTGATTTTCTTCCACGTCTATTTCTCCTCTAGCTTGGTCAGCATACCTTTTATTTTCATCACGTAAAACCAATTCCAGATTGGTTGAAAATTGGTCTTCATCCATAACTTCTGGCATCTCTTCTTCATGTGTAGGAGAGTTTGGAGTTGACATCTTTTAGTACAATATAGCGATGGAGAGGAGTTGTGGAGAACAAGATTTTTCGACATGGAGTTGAAGGGGAAAATATTGGCCGATTGTAGAGGGATACGAAAGGTTTTTTTGGCAAGTTTGAATCCCACTTTAACTCTTCACCTATTCACCTCTTTTCCCGTGAAGCACTTTTTAGATTTCCCAAAATTGTAATGATAACACTTTCTCCTCTTGTCAAATCAAGTTGCCATTCCCTAATTAACTTCCAACACACCATACTAACCATCTCCTATTTTTGTACAACATTGCTATCTTCCAAATTTTTTGTTCTTTTCAGATTTTTCTAAACAAAAATAACCAACAAAAATATTTACATGAAAAATAATTAAGGTAAAAATTACCTCAGATTTGACAAACACCTAAGTGTTGTCGAAGGCTCTCAAAAGAGGTGGCATCCAACGACTTTGTAAATATATCAGCAAATTGCTCGTGTGTTAGAACATAGACTACTTCCACTTACTTTCTTTCGACCAGATCTCTAATAAAATGATGTCGTATGTCAATATGTTTGGTTCTCAAGTGCTGAATTGGATTCTTCGAAATATCAATAGCACTTGTGTTGTCACATAGAATCTTCAAGGGGCCTTGATGAATTCCATAATCTTTCAACATTTGTTTCATCCATAATAATTATGCACAACAACTCCCTGCTGCAAGATACTCCACTTCTGCAGTAGATAGAGAGATCGAGTTCTGTTTCTTGCTATACCAGGACACCAAATTTGTTCCAATAAAGAAACATCCACCTGTGGTACTTTTTCAATCATCAGCATTACCAGCCCAATCAGAATCACTATACCCAAACAACTCAGAATCTTGACTCTTTGAATACCAAACACCATACTCACAAGTCCCACTTACATATCGAATAACTCTTTTAACTGCAGTGAGATGAGATTCCTTAGGATCAGCTTGAAACCTCGCACATATCCCAACACTGAAACATATATCTGGCCTGCTTGCAGTTAAATACAATAAGCTTCCAATCATGCCTCTGTATAATTTCTGATCGACCGCAACTCCTTTTTCATCCTTCACCAATTTATCAGAAACACTCATTGGGGTTCGAACTGTTCGAGTATTACTCAGACCAAACTTCTTAACTCGATTCAAGGCATACTTACTTTGATTTATGAATAAACCGTTCCTTCCTTGCTTGACTTGCAATCCCAGAAAGTACGTGAGTTCTCCAACCATGCTCATTTCGAATTCAGCTTGCATAATGGTAACAAAATCCTGTACCATAGATGGTGAAGTAGAACCAAATACTATATCATCCACATAAATTTGAGCAATTAAAAACGTTGAAGCCTTGTCAAGTACGAACAACGTGCGATCTACTCCCCCTCGACGATAACCTTTCTGAACAAGAAAGGTAGTAAGTCGTTCATACCATGCCCTGGGTGCTTGCTTTAGACCATATAAAGCCTTCTTAAGGCGATATACATGATGTGGATAATGAGGATCTTTAAATCCTTTAGGTTGCTCCACATATACTACTTCATTCACCACTCCATTTAGAAAAGAACTTTTGACATCCATTTGATACAAAGTAAAACTCATAGAGCAGGCAATAGCTAGTAAAATCCAAATAGATTCTAACCTGGCAACAGGCGCGAATGTTTCGTCGAAGTCGACACCTTCCACTCGTGTATAACCTTGAGCAACAAGTCTGGATTTCTTTCAAGTGATTAAACCATCCGCATCTGATTTATTCTTGAAGATCCACTTCATACCAATGACATTGATGCCTTTAGGGCGAGGAGTAAGGTACCAAACATCATTCCGTGTAAACTGACCAAGTCCATCTTGCATTGCAACAATCCAATACTCATCACGTAAGGCTTCTTTGTAGTTCTTGGGTTCAATGAGGGAGACAAAACAGTGCAACCCAGCTAGCCTACGATAAACCACTCGAGGAACTGATCGAGTACTTCTCATGGTGGATTTCAATTTGTCCTGTGTTAGAATATGGGTGTCAGTAGCAGGGGACAGTGTTCCAACATGGTTAGCTTCGGCAGAGTTAGGATTCTTTTGCTCAGTTGTTCCAGCACGTTGGTGAAGGTCAGAGTCAACTGATGGATCTGCCTTGTCTGAGTTTTGAGACTGTGTTGGAACATAAGTGTTGCTAGGTTCTTCCTCTACACCTTCTGGTTGTTGATCCTTCTCTGAATCATCCACAATAACATTTATGGATTCCATGAGAGTGTTGGTTCGATGATTAAAAACTCTATAGGCACGGCTGTTGATGGAATACCCAAGAAAAATTCCTGTATCACTCTGATTATCAAATTTTTCCAACTGTTCTCTATCTCTGAGAATATAGCATGTGCTCCCGAACACATGAAAATATGAAACATTTGGTTTCCTGCCCTTCCAAATCTCGTAGGATGTCTTGCTGGTGAATTGTCGAAGATACACTCTATTGATTGTATAACATGCTGTATTGATTGTTTCTGCCCGCCATTACTTGTGAATATCTTTTTCTGCCAACATAACTTTAGTCATCTCCTGCAAGGTTCTGTTCTTACGTTCGACAATACCATTCTGCTGAGAAGTGATGGGAGCCAAAAATTCATGCTAGATTCCAAGCTCATCACAGAAGTCACTGAATTGTACATTCTCAAATTCTCTACCATGATCACTTCGAATTCGAATTATCTTCCCTACTGGACTCCCTTTTTCAGTTTGTAACTTCACTACAAGGCTTCTAAATACTTCTAATGTATCAGATTTCTCTTTCAAAAAAGCTACCCATGTAAATCTGGAGAAATCATCAACACATACAAAGATATATTTCTTCCCACCTATACTAGGTGTATTGACTGGACCCATCAAATCCATATGCAATAATTCCAGATTTCTAGATGTAGTAATGTACTGAACTGAAGAGTGAGGAGATCGAATTTGTTTACCTTGTTGACATGGTCCACGTACAATTCCTTCCTTGCTGGTTAAGGTAGGCATTCCTCGTACAGCTTTCTCATTTGCAATTTTCACCAATGTTTTGTAATTGATATGGCCGAGCTTCCTGTGCCACAGAACTCCTTCATCTTGCTTCAAAATCATGCACCGCACTCCTTGTTCCAGTAGATAGCAATTGTCTGTAGATCTTATTCCTGAAAGAACCGTGTTTTCTCCATGCTTTATTGTACATTTATCCTTCTGAAATTCCACCACCATGTTATCGTCACACAGCTGGCTTATACTTAATAAGTTTGCCTTTAGATCTTCAACAAACAATACACTTGTGAATACTGGAAATCCTTCAATTTTCAATTTGCCTTTTCCAATTACTCTGCTTTTCTTTCCATCACCAAAGGTTACATATCCGCCATCATGTGGAATAATGTTCGTGAGATATTCTGGAGTGCCAGTCATGTGGCGAGAACAGCCGCTATCAAAGTACCACAAATCTCTGGAATAGGATATGAGAGAATTGTGTGCAACCAGACATGAGTTAGATCGTTTAACAATCCATACTTTTCTGATCGATTTTACTGTATGAATATTGCCTATGTTGGAACATGGAAGAGGATGTTGTCCTGTCATTTGATCTCTGATAAGCCTTTTGCACTGTTTTTCAGTATGTCCTTGATACGTACAGTATCTACAAATGAGTGGTTTTCTTTGATGAGGCATCCCATACTTCCGTTTCACTTCTCAGATCTTAGCCTTGAGGGTTACGGGTTTTTCATGCGATTCAGTCTTGGGCTCTTTCCCGTATCCAATCTCGTGTCGATCACCAAAGTTTCTTCCCATATCAAGCTTTGCCTTTCCGAAATTTAATTTAAACATAGTTGCTTCAAACATCTCGGCTCTCTTGACTGCTGCTATCAGTTTACCATTCAGTTCTTCATTACTCTTTTCAAGTTCTGCAATTGCGAATCGTAATTCTCTTTCTCTTTCAATTAGCTCCTTTTTTTCTTCGTTCAGCTCTTTGTTCGTGTCGGCTACTTGAACCCAAATAGCATACATTTTTTCATAGGTACTGTAGATTTCTTCATCACTTACAGACAAATCATCATCTTCGTTGCTGTGTGCATCGTTCAGATCTATGTTGGAACATACAGCTTTACCTTTGTTCAGTGTGTTGGAACATTGATCCTCTGATGTATCATAAACCTTTGCTCCAAAAGCTATGTAGTTACTGGTAAGTTCCTCTTCGTCCTTCTTATCATCTTCATCTTCACTCCAGGAGGTGACATATGATTTTCCTTGCTTCTTGCGAGTGTTAGCACATTCAGCCTGAATATGATCATATCCTTCATATTCTCTGCATTGAATTTGTCCAGCCTATTTTGGTTTGCTGTTCTGATTTCTCCCAAACTGCGGATTCACTTGTTCAAATCTCATTCCGCAATTATTACTCGAGTCTTGTTGTCTTTGTCTATTTCTGCCAAACCTTTCTTGAGATTTCTTGTTGACCACCTTCTTTAGCATTCTCGAAAAATTCTTTGTGATAAGTGCAAGTTTTTCAATCTCATCATTGATGTCAAACTCGTGATTGTCCTTAGCTGGAGACACCTTGAACGCCAATTCCTTAGAGACTCTTTTTGTAGCTTGCTGGAATGTCATCTCATATGTCTGTAATGAACCCATTAGTTCATCTAGGCTTATGGTGGCTACGTCTCTTGCTTCCTCTATTGCTGCTACTTTCATTGCAAATCTTTTGGGAAGAGATCTCAATGTCTTTTTCACCAACTTAGTTTCTTTGTACACATTTCCGAGTTGATAAGACATGTTGGAGATGTCTCTGAGTTTTCCATTAAATGTAGCAATAGTGTCGTCCTCCTCCATTTTGAGTTCTTCGAACTTAGTAGCCAGCATCTGTAGTTTCGATTCACGCACTCGACTGGTTCCTTCGTGAACAATCTGTAGAATATCCCATGCTTTCTTTGCTTGGTGACATGTAGATATAAGTTTGAACTGATTTTCATCAACTGCAGTGAAGATTGCATTAAGTGCCTTAGAATTCGCCAGAGATTCTTTGAGGTCATCTGGAGTCCATCTAGTTTTGTCTTTGGGTTTCTGCTTCCTTTGACTTGACTCTCCTTCTACCGCCTTAGAACTTGTATCAGCATCTTCTGTAGGATGATTCCATTCATTCTCAACATAAAACCATGCCAGTTCATCCAGCGAATTGATGAAGACCCCCATGCATGCCTTCCAATAGTTGTAGTTGTTGCCTTCTAGCAGGGGAGGTCGAGAAACTGAAGCTCCTTCTCTTGTCGTCATGGTAAAACTGGATCTCACTTTCCTTGAAACAACCAAGGGAATAATAAGTGACTAAGCTCTGATACCAATTGAAATTTAGTTTTACCACTTTTTCTAGTACTTACTAGTGTGTTCCAACATGACTAAACTAACCAAGTGCATAATAACGTAAAACGTAAATAACACATGACTTGGTTACGCAGTTCGGTGTAATCCACCTACATCTGCGAGGCCTGGCCCTGTTCAGAATGAATCCACTAATTAGAAAGATACAGTACAGAGTACAATTTACAAAATACTTATCTTTGCTAACTATATAGTGTGAATTCTGCTAGCTCCCCTAGCTACCGATCTGCCTTGATCAGACTCCCTCTGATCTCGAACTCCGTCGGCGCTGGATCTCCTCCGCCCTAGGAATTAAGGTTTCTGATTCTGAATTTTGTGTGGCAGGTCAGGTATGTTGGAACACAGTAGTCTGACTCTTTGCAATTCTCGAAAGTCTCAAAAATCTGATTTTTGCGCTGTTAAATCCGTGTGTAATGCAGTCGCGTTGGTCCCAGTTTATATCCACGAACAGATTGGAATACTCCTTGATTATCTCCACAATAGTCCTATTCCAAATCTGCTTCTTGAAGCATATCCAAATCCCATAAATAAAGGGATTTACCTTCTATCAATCTATCCCACATATTCGAATATATCACCTCCATATAAGTAGGGATTTTTCATAAATCAATTATGCTTCACACGCCTGATATATACTTAGTCAAATATACGAATTTCATGTATTCCAAAATACTACAATATTCTGACTTTGATTTCCATAACTCATTGGCGTAAATATTCTGCACACATCATATTCCAACATAGACAGAATTTCTATTCAAAATAAGTTTACGCAAAATTACCAATTAAATATTCACTTGCAAATCTCTTGACTTTACCAAGCATTTTGCTCAGAGGGGAGTGGATATGGTTTGCGACAAGGGGGGGAGAGATCTGGAGAGTATAATGGCGTGACATGTTGATATTTTCACAAAATGGTTTTCTAGATTTGGAGTCAGAAGAGCGCATATCTCCTATGAATTTCAGTTTCACCTAAATTCTGAACCTTAATGCCAAGTTGTTTAACAGTTTGGTGTTGGAACACCAAGATTAGTTTGGTGTTAAACGCAAAACTAAACACGCAGTGCACACACAACTTGTTTACGCAGTTCGGTGCAAATACACCTACGTCTGCGGGGCCTTGCCCAGATCAGAAACCATTCACTAGAAAGCAGTCTTTAGTACAAGAAGCTTAACTTAAATACTAATCCATTGCTAACCTACAGAGTGAATGTTGTGAGCTCCCCTCACTGTCGATCCTACGCCGTTGAACCCTCACGATCAACACGTCTCCCTGGATCTCCTCCTCCCGAGGAATTAAGACTTCCTTGTTTCTGATCTTTAAGAACTTGGTCGGTTGATTTACGAACCTCCAAACAAACACGGCAGATCGCTCCAAAGTTCTCAACGTAGAGAATAACCGTGGAAGCGTCAATGATTGCGTTGTAATCTTCTTCACTTTATCCCATCGCAATCCTGCCTTGAATAGACTTCTTTCCTTGTCGAACTTCTACCCCAAATAGACTTCTAGTCTAAGGAAAGATCTGATACTAATCTGGTATTTAAATGAACAATCCTGTTATCAATAGGACTTGTTCCATAATTAACTACTTAACCAATTCCTAACTATTACAGGAATATTCGTTTACCAGAATTAGATGACCACGAAATCAATCAATTATCTTCACAATATTCTGATCAGATCGCACAATTATATCCCATAATATACTCCTGAAATCGTGGACATCAACAATACAGCTGCTGGAAAACTGCTGGACAGCAGTGGTGTTCAAACACCATATCACCAGGATTCACTCAGTGGTGTTCAAACACCAGATTACCACTATTCACAATATGCCATACATAAGTCCAACTCCGGAGGACTTTACAATCTCCCCCTTGGCATATTGGTGAATTCATACCACATTAGCATAAACACCATAGAACCCCAGAAAACCAAGCAGCATAATAAATGTAGAATACCAGAATACCAGATAGCACAAATTACCATAAAATCAGCTAGCAATTCAATCAGACCACTAATATGACAAGAACACCATAAAAGTCTTAATATTCTCCCCCTGAATTCATTAATATGACAAGAACACAAAAAAAAATCAATCAGGCCAAAACATCAGTGCTCTCGGATTCATCACTGTCCGAATCTTCATCATCTGATCCATTTTCATTCGGAATTTCTGCCAACAGTGCCTCTCTCTCAGCCTCCAAATCTGCAAGCTCCCCCTGAATCTTGACTATCGCTGCCTGATGACGCTCAAGAATTTCTTGACACACTGTAGCTCTCGCCTCAATGGCTTTGAGCCGAGCTTCACCTTCATTCGAGCAACCCATTTCTGGAGGTGTCCATGGAAGATCCTTCACTATACGGCCACTCAATGTCCTGAGGGTTGGCCTTAAAGCTTGGGTAGTTATAACTTCATCATTCTCCCTTGCAACCACTCCCCCTTTCAGCAGTACCATCGATATGATACAAGGATGAACCAAGGCTTCCTTCCGGGTCTTACGGGCACAGTCCATAATGTCATTGAATATCAACTTACCCAGATTGACTCGATGCCTCGCACCCAGACTATAAAGCAGAGTTGCCATTTCCTTGGTAACAATCGTGTTGTTTACCGAAGGAATCCAATTATGAACAGCTACTGTATACAGACAGTAATACCTGGAAGTCAGATTGGATGCTGGTATTTGTTGTCTCCCAGCCAGTGGCCAAGTGCTTTCCACTCCTCCTGTTAACTCAATTGCCACCTCATCAAAATTTTCTGGGATTTGGTGTTGGAACACCGATTGAGTAGTCTTGAGAGTGCCATGCTGCAAGCATCTATTCACTACCTCAGGGGAGAATACAACTATCTTCCCTCTCACATAGACTCTATGAAACCACTGAGAGTCTTCATCTTCACAGTCTTCTTTCAGGTTCGAATAAAATTCCATCACCATTTGTTTATTATATTCAGCAAAACATGTAGCAGCTTTAATCACCTTGAGGTATCTGAGAAAATCAGAAAATCCACACTCTTCATACTTCTCAGCATCAGCCGGTCTTTCTGCTAGAATTCGTCTCACACTGATGAAGTCCAACTTTTCTTGGCACTCATTATCGTATAGTTCGTTGCTGATGGCCTTACTGACCTCAGGTGCAGGCAATACTTTGGGCTTTATTTTCTCCGCAGAGTTCTTCTTTCGTTCTGCCCTCAATCTCTTCAGCTTCTGTCCAATAGGTTCGTCACTATCATAACTGTCAGCTGTACCCCTGTCTCTGCATCGTTTTGATCTCCGAATTTTCTTACTTGCCGAGACCACACTCTCTTCAACAATCTCAGGCATCTGAGGCAAAGATCTGTCTTCAGATGTAGACGGTGTTGCAACACCATCTTGCTGCCTTCTCCTCTTAAGTCCCTGAGCTGGACTTTTCTTCAGTGGTGTTTCAACATCACTCCCAAACATCTCAGCAATTTTCTGCTCCTCAGTCAGATCCTCTCCTGGTGTTGGAATACCAGTATCCTGCATTACAGTATCTTCTTCCACAGCCAGACACTCTGCATTGTCAGTTGCAGAGTTTAATTTTTCACTTTCTGGCATATCTGCATCTTCTCTTTTATCCTCAGCCACATCTTCATCACCTTCTTTCTCAGAACCTGATCCAAGAAATGCTGCCAGAGCCTCCTCGGATCTCAAGAATGTTGCCAGAGCCTCATCCAGCGAAGAAGCATCTCCTGGTTCATTCATCGGGGTTTCCTCTGTATCAACTCTCTCAGTACACCCTTCTTCTTCTTCACTGTCACTAATCTCCAAAACCGGAACAGGCAAATTTCTGAGTGACTCTTGAGTCTGATTCAGTGACTCATCAACACAAACCATCTCCATAGCTACATCAGTGGATTTCACCACTTTTATCCAGGGCTGAATCACAGCATCATCACCCAATTGTCTGAGAATAGGCCTGTGCAGGGACCCTATCCGTGTATAGATAGTAAAATATTGGCCTAATTCATCTCCAACTTTATACTGTTCACCGAAGTCTACTCCAACTAGTTTGGCATTATAGTCACTAATCTCCTTAATTTCTCCTATACCACCAGTCAACAATTCCTCAAGCTTAAATTTGTTAATCTTGCCACGCAAATTTTCATACTTTCTAAGGTCTACATAACCCCTGTTCTGCACCATCCACTCTATGAAATCAAGAACAGAGCTAAAATACATTCCATCATATACGAAAGAATGATCAAACCTAGCTTTCCGTCTCTGAACTTTTCCACCCCACTTGGCTAGTGTCTGCACTCGATCTCCACACAGCTCGTCCACATTCGCATCCAAATCGAGCTCTTCAAATCGCGGATTCTCCGGCACCCGCACCTTGACAAATTCTCGGACCATCTTCTTGAACTTGGAGCTCGCCATTGTTACAGGGTTTTGAGTGGGTTACAAAAATTGAGGGTTTGGCAACTGTTTCTGATGAACAGGGAGCTGTGAGCTATGAGGAAGATGAACAGTCAAGTGTTTGAGTTTGTGTGGGAATCAATTTGTCACTTTCTCCTTTTTCCCCCCTTTTTCCGAAACCCAAAAGACCTTCTATTTTCCTTTCCTTCTGAATCCAAGCCTAGGCCCAATAAGTTTTCTTTCGGCCCAGCTGATTTTTCTCCCTCTGAAGTCCTCGGTGTTTAAACACCACTTCACAAATTTTTGGTATTTTCGGTTTTTCAATTTTTTTTGTTCTTTTTCACCATATTAACTAAGAAACAAAGCAACAGTAAATAATACAATAGAAAGTACAGATCATAGTACCTCACATTCGACAGACACCCAAGTGTTGTCTGAGTACTTCAAACGTCTCACCATCCAGAGGTTTTGTAAAGATATCGGCCAGTTGTTCAGCTGTTGGCACATACTGGACTGTAACTTCTTCTTTTTCAACCAAGTCCCTAATAAAATGATGACGAATATCAATGTGCTTCGTCCTCGAATGTTGCACAGGATTCCTGGAAATATCAATAGCGCTTTTATTATCACACAGCACTGTCAGAATCACATCATCAAATCCATAATCTCTCATCATCTGCTTCATCCACAATAGTTGTGCACAACAACTCCCAGCAGCTAAATACTCTGCTTCAGCCGTAGACAAAGATATGGAGTTCTGCTTTTTGCTATACCAGCTGACTAGATTCGATCCAGCAAAGAAACATCCACCTGTAGTACTCTTACGATCATCAGCATTCCCAGCCCAGTCTGAATCACTGAATCCTACTAACTGTGAATCCTTGTTTCGAGAAAACCATACTCCATACTCCACTGTTCCACTTATATACCGAATAATCCTCTTCACTGCCGACATATGTGATTCCTTTGGATCTGCTTGATAGCGAGCACAAATACCAACACTCAAACAAATGTCTGGTCTACTTGCTGTTAAGTACAACAGGCTCCCAATCATACTCCTGTACATTTTCTGATCAACACTTTGTCCATGCTCATCTTTTGTCAGTTTATCAGTAGTAGCCATTGGAGTGCGTATTGCTTTTGCGCTTGTAAGTCCAAATCTCTTGATCAAGTTTTCAGCATACTTCTGTTGATTGATGAAGAGACCATTCTTCTCCTGAATAACTTGCAATCCCAGAAAATATGACAGTTTCCCTACCATACTCATTTCGAATTCATTAGTCATTAAATCAACAAACTCCTTTAACAGGACTGAAGAGGTGGATCCAAACACAATATCATCTACATAAATCTGTGCAATCAGAATGTTTGAACCTCTGTGTAATACGAACAGAGTCCGATCTACTCCCCCTCGACGATAGCCCTTTTTAATCAGAAAGGTTGTCAGTCGCTCATACCATGCTCGGGGGGCCTGCTTGAGGCCATATAGTGCCTTATTCAACCGATAGACAAAATCAGGAAACTGTGGATCTTCAAACCCTTTAGGTTGCTCCACATACACCTCCTCCTTCACGACCCCATTCAAGAATGCACTCTTGACATCCATCTGGAAAAGAGTAAAGTCCAGAATGCACGACACAGCCAACAACAGTCTGATTGACTCCAATCTGGCTACAGGTGCAAAAGTCTCATCAAAATCTATTCCTTCGACTTGCGTGTATCCTTGAGCAACTAGGCGTGCTTTATTCCTTGTGATATTACCATCGGCATCAGATTTATTTTTGAAAATCCACTTGGTACCGATCACATTGACATTTGTAGGTCGTTGAGTAAGAACCCAAACATTGTTTCTTTCGAATTGCTGTAATTCTTCTTGCATAGCAGAGATCCAATATTCATCGAGCAAAGCCTCTTTATAATTCTTCGGCTCCGTGAGTGATATGAAACAAGATAATCCTGCCAATTCCCTGTAGTTTACACGAGGTTGATCCCGAAGTTGCATTTGTCTGGATGGACGCTGTTCCGATTCAGGTGTCTCAGTTTCTGGTGTTTCAACACCAGTTGACGATGTTGGTGTTTCAACACCGGTAGGGAACACTGGTTCCAGCACTTCACCTTCTCCAACTCTGTCATCCTCAGAATCATCTACCACCACATTAATAGATTCCATGACCGTTCCAGTACGTTGATTAAGCACTCGGTATGCTCGACTGGTGGGAGAATATCCCAAGAATATCCCGACATCACTTCTAGATTTAAACTTAGCTAACGGCTCACGATCTTTTAGAATATAACACTTACTGCCAAAAACATGGAAATACGACACATCAGGTTTCTTCCCTTTCCAAATCTCATACGGTGTCTTCTCAGTAAATGGACGCAAATATACTCTGTTGATGGTGTAGCATGCTGTATGAAGCGCCTCAGCCCAGTATTTAGAATGAATTTTCTTTTCGGCTAACATTGCTCTGGCCATTTCCTGCAGTGTTCGATTCTTCCTTTCAACTATACCATTTTGTTGCGGTGTGATGGGAGCAGAGAACTCGTGGTGTATACCGAGTGTCTTACAGATGTCATTAAACCTAGAGTTTTCAAACTCCTTTCCATGATCACTTCTGATACGGGCAATTCTTGCCTGAGTAGATCCCTTTTCTACGTGTAATTTGTACACCAAGGTCTCGAAAACTTCAGCTGCCTCTGACTTCTCTTTGAGAAAAGATACCCAAGTATACCTCGAGAAGTCGTCCACACACACAAAAATGTACTTCTTCCCTGCAACACTGGGTGTATTGATCGGCCCCATTAAGTCCATATGTAGAAGCTCCAACAGTCTTGACGTTGAAACATCATGAACAGCGTGATGTGGGATCCGAATTTGCTTTCCTTCTTTACATGAGCCACACACAACCTCCTTGCTTTCACCGATTTCAGGAATACCTCTGACTGCATTCAGTCTGGAAATACGTGCCAGAGATTTGTAATTTATATGTCCCAATTTTCTGTGCCATAGATTGCTGTCTTCCTTCTTCGAGCTCAAGCATGTCACATCTTGATCGAGCAAATAACAATTATCTATTGACCTTGTTCCAGTGAATACTCCAGTCCCATGGTTAACAATACATTTTCCTTTGTCAAAGTTAACTGTCATATCATCGTCACATAGATGGCTGATGCTCAATAGATTAGCCTTCAGACCTTCCACAAGCAATACATCTTGAAACACAGGGAGTCCTTTAATCGCCAACTCACCCTTGCCAATTATTCTGCTCCGTTTTCCATCACCAAATTTAACATGTCCACCAAATCCAGGTTTGAATTTTTGTAAGAATTCAGGAACTCCAGTCATGTGCCTTGAGCACGCACTATCAAAATACCACGAGGTACCTGTATGTGCTCCAAAACATACAAAACTAGAAAAACAAACATTTCGAGATTTTGGAACCCATACCTGGCGTACTGGTCGAATGACTTGTTGCGGATTCAGATTAACCCGTGCGTTGAAAGATCCAGTTTTGTATCCTCCAGTGTTGAATTTGTGTGTTTTATGTTCCAAGTTGGTGTTGAAACCTCGAACTGGACTGGTGTTGAAACATCGATATGGGTTGGTGTGCATGCCTCGATATTCTGTGTTGACAGACAGGGTTCTCATCAGTCTAAAACATCTGTTTGTCACATGACCTTGAACTCCACAGTATCCGCATCGTCTGACTCTTTTTGTTGAACCATGCTTCTCAATTATTCTCGGAGCTGATGCATTTTGATCTGTCTGATGATTTCCTTCTTTCACTGTCCTTTCATAGCCAATGCCAAATTTGCTCGTCTGTCCCATCCTTAGACATTCTTCGAGTTTAGCTTTCCCAGTATTGAGGCGTCTAATGGATTGTTCTGCCTCCTCTGCTCGTTGCACCACTACAGCAAATTCCTTCTTGAGTTTTTCCAGATCTCGAGTCGCCTCTTCCTTTTCGCATGCATATACTTTAGCATTCTCACTTAGCTTCTTGTTTTCAGCCTTGAGTTCTTTGTTTTCATCTGCCACTTTTAACCACATTTTGTACATCTCCATGCTTTCTTTGCGAATGTCTTCATCACTAACGCTTCTATTTTCTTCATCTGAGCTACAGATCTCTTCTTCGTTCAGCACACTGAGACTTTCTTTACAGAAGTTGTCTACCTCCACCATTGACACCCCAAAAGCAACATGATTTGTATACTCATCTTCATCCTTAACATCATCTCCTCCATCATCATCACTCCAGGTTGTGGCATATGACTTTCCTTGTCTTTTGAGTGTATTGGCACGCTCAGCTTGTATGTGTCCAAAACCTTCACACTCTCTGCACTGGATTCTTCTATTCAGGTTCGGATTTACTGATTTGAATTTTGGTGTTTCAACACCAGTAGATTGACCAAATCGTGGAGTGGAGTTTGCATTCGGATTTTTGCTCCCACTTGACTTTTCTTGTGGTTTCCTGCTCATCTTCTTCATAAATCTGGAGAAATTCCTGGTTATGTTTGCAATTTCATCCGTCTCTTCATTATCTGTAGAATAATCAACCTTTCCAGTGTTTGTGCTTGAAAATGCTATTTCTTTCTTCCCCGTTTTAGTTTGCAACATCTCCATTTCATACGATTCCAGAGATCCCATAAGTTCATCAAGTGTCATTGTTCCTATCCTTCCATTTTCATTTATTGCCGTGACCTTCATGTTGAACCGTGGAGGTAATGCCCTCAACACTTTCCTTACAAGTTTTTGATCTTTGTACTTTTTGCCAAACTGAAACGCCTTGTTTGCAATATCTCGGACTCGTCCATTAAACTCGGAGATAGTTTCATCTTCACGCATCTTCAACTCTTCGAATTTGGTCGTGTAATACTGCAGCTTTGATTCTCTTACAGAGCTTGTTCCCTCATGGTAAATTTGTAACACATCCCATGCTTCCTTTGCAGTCTCACAGTTCGAAATCATTTTAAACTGATCTTCGTCCACAGCCGTAAAGATGGCATTCAATGCTTTTGAGTTGGACACGTGCGCCTTATGCTCCTCGGTGGAATACCTAGAGAATGGTTTAGTGGCAGTGGAGCTTGATCCTTCAGTTGTGTCACTAGCAGGTGGAGTGTATTGATTTATGACATAGTTCCAAGCTTGATCATCTAGAGCTCCAATGAATACTTTCATACGAGCCTTCCAGTAAGCATAATTTCCTTGTTCCAGCAATGGTGGTCGCGTGACTGATGCCCCCTCCTTTGGTGCCATGGTGAAACCTGATCTCACTCTCCCTGTATAGGGGTCAGCAAGTGCCAAGCTCTGATACCAATTGAATTTCAGTTTCACCTAAATTCTGAACCTTAATGCCAAGTTGTTTAACAGTTTGGTGTTGGAACACCAAGATTAGTTTGGTGTTAAATGCAAAACTAAACACGCAGTGCACACACAACTTGTTTACGCAGTTCGGTGCAAATACACCTACGTCTGCGGGGCCTTGCCCAGATCAGAAACCATTCACTAGAAAGCAGTCTTTAGTACAAGAAGCTTAACTTAAATACTAATCCATTGCTAACCTACAGAGTGAATGTTGTGAGCTCCCCTCACTGTCGATCCTACGCCGTTGAACCCTCACGATCAACACGTCTCCCTGGATCTCCTCCTCCCGAGGAATTAAGACTTCCTTGTTTCTGATCTTTAAGAACTTGGTCGGTTGATTTACGAACCTCCAAACAAACACGGCAGATCGCTCCAAAGTTCTCAACGTAGAGAATAACCGTGGAAGCGTCAATGATTGCGTTGTAATCTTCTTCACTTTATCCCATCGCAATCCTGCCTTGAATAGACTTCTTTCCTTGTCGAACTTCTACCCCAAATAGACTTCTAGTCTAAGGAAAGATCTGATACTAATCTGGTATTTAAATGAACAATCCTGTTATCAATAGGACTTGTTCCATAATTAACTACTTAACCAATTCCTAACTATTACAGGAATATTCGTTTACCAGAATTAGATGACCACGAAATCAATCAATTATCTTCACAATATTCTGATCAGATCGCACAATTATATCCCATAATATACTCCTGAAATCGTGGACATCAACAATACAGCTGCTGGAAAACTGCTGGACAGCAGTGGTGTTCAAACACCATATCACCAGGATTCACTCAGTGGTGTTCAAACACCAGATTACCACTATTCACAATATGCCATACATAAGTCCAACTCCGGAGGACTTTACATCCTACAACAAGTTCAACGACCAATCAATTAGCTAATAATCATGGTTTGGTCAGTCAAACTCGCAATGTCGACCAGGTAGTGTTTCCTCACGGAACAGAGTTGTTGGACAATTTACATGAGTTACATGTGTCACAATCCCAAACACAAATGAGTTTCTAGGTAGAAAATAAGGATAATAATTATGTGTCTGTAATCATAAATTTAGAATACATTATATAGTAGTGCAGGATATCTATACAAGGTAGGAAAAAGTAATAGAATACAATTACATCTACAATTATGGTAAGAATATTCTAATTCCTTAACACTCCTCAAGTTGGAGCATGGGGATTGGAAATGCCCAACTTGCCAAGTAAAGAATGAAACTGGTTACTTTCGAGAGCTTTAGTGAATAAATCCACGGGTTGGTGTGTCGTACGGATATGTTGAGTAACAATTGTGCCAGATTGAACAAGATCCCGAACAAAATGACAATCAACTTCAATGTGCTTTGTGCGTTCATGAAAAAATCGGATTTACCGCGATATGAAGAGCAAATTGACTGTCACAAAAAAATTGTATAGGAGAGGAGTGCAAAACCCCTAAGTCCTTCAGTAAAGACTTAAGCCATAACAACTCACAGCAGGTAACCGCCATAGCACGATACTCCGCTTCAGCAGAAGACCGAGAAATAGTAGGTTTCTTCTTATTCTTCCAAGAAATCAGAGAATCACCAATCATTACAAAATAACCAGAAAGAGAACGCCTAGTAATCGGACATGCAGCCCAATCCAAATCACAATAAGCAATCAATTGTAACGTACTGCGAGAAGAGAGAAATAAACCTTGACCAGGATGACTCTTCAGGTAGTGCAACACACGAAAAGCAGCTTGCCAGTGAGGAACACAAGGGGACTTCATGAATCGCGCAAGAGTATGAACTGAATAACTAAGTTCATGGCGAGTCATAGTCAGGTATATTAGACGCCCAACCAAGCGTCAAAACTGCTCCGGGTCATGGTAGGTTGGACCTTCAACACGTGCTAAATCATGTTGTTGCTCCATCGGAAAGTCAGTCGGTTTAGAGGTAGATAAACCAGTATCTGATAAAATGTCCAAAGCATATTTCCTTTGCAAAAGAAACATCCTCTCCGGTCTTCTAGCAATCTCTATGCCCAAAAAATACTTAAGTAGACCAAGATCTTTCATATGGAAACAGGAACTCAAGTATTTTTTTAAATCATAGATGAGTGAAGAAGAGCTACCAGCTATAACCAAATCATCCATGTAAACCAGAACATGTAAAGAAACTGATCTATGAGAAAAGACAAATAGAGAGTAATCGACCTTACTCTGAGCAAATCCAAATGCTCGTAAAGCCTGAACCAATTTAGCAAACCAATTCCTAGAAGCCTAGCGAAGACTATAAAGAGATTTCTGAAGGCGACAAACCTATCCATGTGGCACATCATTGCTAGGCGCGGGTCGCATAACACCCCCTCATGCAAATCACCATGCAAGAAAGCATTGTGGACATCCATCTGATGTAGTTCCCAACCACGAATAACTACAACAGACAGGAATAAACGAATATAACTCATCTTTGCAACCGGAGCAAAGGTCTCAGTATAATCAATTCTTTCCACTTGGCGATTTCCAAGAACCAATAGGCGATCCTTATGACGTTCAATAGTACCATCGGAATAGAACTTCATCTGGTATGCCCATTTGCACCCAATGGCCTTTTTATTCAAAGGCAGAGGAGCCAAAGTCCATGTCTGATTTTGCTCTAGTGCAGTAAGTTCTTTCGTCATAGCGGCTCACCAATGAGCATGCTGAGAAGTGGGATCTGCACTAGACGTTACAGCACCCAAAAATCTAGAATGCATACTAGAAAATTTATCACAGTTTACATAATCAGTAAGGGGGTAGAGAACACCTGAGAAAAGTGACGACGCATGAGGGAACGTAGTCGAAGGGGGGGTCTTCTTTAGTAAGAGCACATGCATAATCATCACAATCGTAATCTGCCAAGTAAGACGGCGGTCGGCGAGATCGAACACTCTGTTTGGTAGGTGGAAACTCGGCAGCAAAACTATCTGGTACCAGAGAAACCGGTAAAGTAGATGCCGACGGTGAAAGATCGGTGGCGGCTGACGGATGATAATCGATGGTGACTGACAGTGATGCACTGGTGGTGGAAAACGGCAGCTGACCGGAGGTGGAAGGCTGCAACTAGCCGGCGGTGAATGGCGGAGACTGGCTGGCGGCGGCCTGCGGTGGACGGCGGTCGGCGGTCGGCGGACGGCGGTCACTGGCCGACAGTGGACGGCAGTGATGAACCGACAACAGGCGGTAGCAGCTGATCGCCGGCAGACGGCGGTGGGCTGGCGGCGTAGGATCAGCAGCGGCTGGTGGAATAAAAATTATGTGCGTCTCCGACAGCAAGGAGGAGGAAACCTGCGGTGATGTGGTGGCGCCGCCGGGTTCGTCGGAAGAAGCAGAAGTCAGAGTTGCAGAATATGGGAACTGGTCTTCAAAGAAATTGGCATCCTGGCTGGTAAAGATCACATGGGATTCCAAGTCAAAAAGGCTATAGCCTTTCTTTCCGGCAAGATAACCAAGAAACAGACACCGCCGACTTCTTGGTGCTAACTTGTCACGATATCTGGGAACATGAGCAGCAAAACACAAGCATCCAAAATCTCTTAATGATGAGTAATTCAGAGCTTGCCCATAAAGCAACTCAAAAGGAGTACGACCGTTGAGATGCTGTGTCGGTGTGCGGTTAATCAGGTAAGCAGCAGTAAGAACACATTCTCCCCAAAATTCAATAGGAAAACTGGCTTGGAACCGTAAAGCGTGTGCCACATTGAGTAAATGGCGATGCTTTCTTTCAACTCAGCCATTCTGATGCGGTGTATCAACCATAGATATCTCAAAGATTATCCCAGATGCACTAAAGTGAGATCGCAAAGGCAAAATTTCAGTGTCGGATCAGCTCGAACTCGTTGAATTGTTCGGCCTCACTGGTTCTTCACTAAGGCACTAAATTCTAAAACTCTAGAAGCTACTTCAGATTTAGCTACTAACAAATAAACCCAAACAGCTCGAGAATAATCATCTACTATAGTCAAAAAAAATAAAATGCACCACTAGAAGAAGGTGTTCGATAAGGTCCCCAAACATCACAATGAATTAATTGAAACAATGCAGTAGCATTTGTAGAACTCAATTGAAAACTATATCTAGTCTGCTTTGCTCTATAACTTATAGAGTAAGGAACATAATGTTTATTAGTGCAAAAATCAATAGAAGAAATAGAAGATAACACTGTGGAGGAAGGATGTCCAAAACGCTGATGTCATGAGTCAGATGAAGATACTGAAGCAACTGTAGGAAGAGACTGTAGGATAGGACGATAAACACGAGTATCCAGCAGACGAAGCCAAAACACCCCCTCCCCCTTTCTGTTCACCCACGCCAGTCACTTTCCTCGTACTAATTGTCTGTAAAATGTAATAATTTTCAGTAAACAAAGCTAGACAGTTCAAGGTAGATAGCAATCTAGAACATGATAATAAATTGCACCGCAATGTAGGAATATATAAAACATGAGGTAGAGTAACACCACCAAAGAAAATAGAACCATATTGAGTGGTGGATGACACCGAGCCAACAGGTAGAACAACATTCACAGTATATATGGTAGTATTAAGATCAATAAGAGAACATTTGTCACCAGTCAAGTGATATGAGGCTCCCGAATCAAGTATCCATGGTAAAGTAGACTTACCAGACTCATTGCCAGTAAGAGAATTAAACTAATTAAATACTGCATGGTCGTGCTCCATTGGTCATCGGACAGAGCAAGGCCAAAGTCGGATCGGGCAAGGACACGACCAGAGGAAGCCGCCGCCATGAGACTTGGTGGCGATGTGGCTTCACTGGCGAACGGTGGTGGGAGAGGGAGGGTCATGGTTGTAACACCCCCAAACCCAAACGCAAGTGTCGGGTCGGATCTGGGCATGCTACCGAAAGTGCTAACAGTAATGAGTAGATAAATTTTATGCGAAAGCGATTTTGATAAATTCAAAAACCTAACTTTACTATTACAGTAACTGTATTATTACAAGTGTTAAATGGAAGTTTCACATAACTGTTATAGAATCAAAAGTTTACTTTAACACTCTCAGCAGTTTACCCAGGATCTTCATCAAACAAAGTAAAGACAACAAGCACTCTTCTCTTACTGTTCTTATTCACCTGAAAAGGGGTTGTTTAACTAGGGTAAGCTCTTTGCTTAGTGAGGTTCCATCGCCAGTATTTACCCAATTGAGTTTTAGTGATCACAGAAATAAAAATTAATAATTAACAACTAGCCAAGTATATCCTAGCACACAGTAAAAGGATACGGGTGGTTAATGTCGAGTTACTGCCAAGTGCCTACATGGAAACTATAACTAACATACACGACATAACCCAGTCAGTGATTCCTGAAGGCTATCAGTTCAGAATTCACTTTCCTATTCACGCCGGTGTTCAGTTACGAGCTCATATCAGTCAGGTGGTTACGCTAGCATACCAAACTCCACATGTAACCGGTCTAATCAGACGGTCCGATCAGTACCGTTCCCCGCCGACTTCGACCAAAATACAATCGCATCAGGGCCCCCCAAATCACAGACAGGTAATCAGGTATCAGGTAATTCAAGTTGGACACATAAAGATAAAATATAAGTTGGACATCAGAGCAGTATATGATTCAAGTTTGACACGGCAAGATAAAGTACAAGCCAGTCATTAACAGAAAATATCAGAGCAGTTCAGGAGTTCAGTTTCACGAAAATCCAGTACAGTATGATAAAATACACACTTAATTCAATAATTAGTAAATACCATCATTTAAGTGTAACCATTATATCTCTCTCTCATGGTTCGAGTATCGAGTAGAAAGGTTTGAGTATCAAGTTTCATGAACAGGGGTTCGAGCAGATGAGTTCGAGTACTCACGGTTCGAGTAGTTGGGTTCTAGTATAGAATTCGAGTGGAGAAGGTTCAAGTGGTATAGGTATCAGGTGGTACTGGTTCGAGTACAGAACTCGAGTGGAGAAGTTTCAAGTGGTATGGGTATTAGATGGTACTAGTTCGAGTGGTAAGTGGTACCAGTTCGAGTGGTGAGGTTCGAGTGGCACTAGTTCAAGAGGTAAGGTTCGGGAGGTATGGTTCTAGTGGCACTAGTTCGAGAGGTAAGGTTCAGGAGGTATGGTTCTAGCGATGCAAGTTCGAGAGGTAAGATTCGAGAGGTAAGGTTCTAGTGGCACTAGTTCGGTTCGAGAGGTACGGTTCTAGTGGCACTAGTTCAAGAGGTAAGGTTCAGGAGGTAAGGTTCTAGTGGCACAAGTTCGAGAGGTAAGATTCGAGAGGTAAGGTTCTAGTGGCACTAGTTCGAGAGGTAAGGTTCTAGTGGCATTAGTTCGAGAGGTAAGATTCTAGTGACACTAGTTTGAAAGGTAAGGTTCGAGAGGTAAGGTTGTAGTGGCCCTAGTTCGAGAGGTAAGGTTCTACTGGCACTAGTTCGAGAGGTAAGGTTTGAGAGTTAAAGATTGTAGTAGGTTCGAGGGGTGAAGTTTTTGGTAAGTTCGAGGGGTGAAGTTTTTGGTGAGTTCGAGGGGTGAAGTTTTCAGTAGGCTTGAGAGGTAAAGGTTCAGCAGGGGTTTGAAAGGTAAAGTTTTAGCAGGGGTTCGAGAGGTAAAGGTTTAGCATGGGTTCAAGAGGTAGAGTTTTGACAGGAGTTCGAGAGGTAGAGTTTTGACAGGGGTTCGAGGGGTAGTGTTTTGGCAGGGGTTCGAGAGGTAGTGTTTTGGCAGAGGTTCGAGAGGTAGAGTTTAAACAGGGGTTCGAGGGGTAGTGTTTTGGCAGGGGTTCGATAGGTAGAGCTTTAACAGGGGGTTCGAGGGGTAGTGTTTTCGTAGGGGTTCGAGAGGTAGAGCTTTAACAGGGGTTTGAGGGGTAGTGTTTTGGCAGGGGTTCGAGAGGTGGAGGGTTCAGTTCGAGAGAGTCAGGTCTGATGGCATTATATATATATATATATATATATATATATATATATATATATGTAAACATAATTCATATTTTAACTCAATTCATGCTAGGGCGATGCAACACTCGCCTTAGTTAAACTTGGCTTGACAACCGCCGCATCTACTTCACTGCTTAATTATTGTTCTTTGGTAAGAATGTTTTCTTAAGGCTGTGATTTTGAGAAGGAAGTCACTGGTATTTATACTAGATAAAACATAGGTCCTGACACCTACTCACCCTAAAATTTTATCCTGTAAACTCAAGCCTACTCCTCACGTCCACCATTCATTCCTTCACAGTAATACCACTTGCCCAAAAAATTACTTTGGATAATTTTTCACATCCGCTGCTAGTTTTTTCCTTCATGGTAATTTTTTGCATTTATTTATTCCTTGGCTCATTTATTTGCTTATTATTAATATTGTCATATTATATATATATATATATATATATATATATATATATATATACACGTATGATTATGTGTACTTTCTTCTTGGTAATTTCTCTTGCTTATTTATTTATTGTTATTAGTATTATTATCAATATATATATTTAAAAAAAATACATATATATATATATATATATATATCGGAAAATTTAAAGGAAGGCTGGGAATTTTTTTGATAAAATTTAATTATTACATGTACTCTAATTTCATTTCGGTAGGATTTTCACAGCGGCAGCACCTCCGGGACCGGCGTTGGTGGCGGACGGCCGGAAAGCTGGCGCTAGTTTCTTGGTGGTTTCAGCTTTCTCCTTCAACTCCTTGAACCATTTTGGTACACCATGTATCTGGAAACAGGTATCCTTATCATGACCCTTGCGAAGAAAATGTGTACAAACAAGATTCTTGCGGTCAGATGCAGAAAGAACAACTAGTGAAGAACTTGCAGGTGGTGGACGTCGTGCAGCATAAGCCATGGAGTTTGAAGAAGGCTCGCGAGCTCGAATGATAGCTTTATGATTCTCCTCCTGAGCAACAAGAGCATACACTTTCATGACATATGGCTTTGGATCAATGCTCATGATATGTGATCGCAAGGTGTGAAAACCTTCGTCGAGGCCAGAGATGAATTGATAAATCAAATCCTTCTCTCTTTCTTGGAAGACTTTCGCAGAAATATTGCAATGGCATAATGCCTTACTCTCTTCATAGGTACAAACTAGGGTAGGCTGCATGCAGTGATAATCTGCAAATAACTTCTTCAGTTTGGCAAAGTAAATGTCGATGGACTGACCGTTTTGCCTGCAACTCTGAATAGCCTCTTGCATTTGCAAAACCTTCATACCATTGGCAAGAATAAATCTTGCCTTCAAGTCATCCCACAGATCCTTAATTGTGGAAAACGAGCTTGTAGAAGATCTCAACACTGGATCCAGGGTTTGCAAGATCCAGCAAACAAGGGTAGCATTAACCCCAAGCCAATCAGCAGCATCAGGATGACCATCCTGGGGTTTGGTAATGGATCCATCAATGAACCCAATCTTGTTCTTAGCCAGGAATGCGCGGCGAATCGTGGCAGACCGTTCAATGTAATTTTCTTGACCTTTCAGCATGTTCGGTATGAGTTGTAAACTTGGACCATCGCCAGAACCAATAAAGTAAGGATTAGTCGACATACGACCAATAGGTAAAGTAGTCCGAGGGCCAGATTGTAACTGCAACGGCTGAAGTAAAGCTGCAATCGCATCATAACCACTGATATCCTGAAGCTTCAAAACCCCAGGTGCATCAAAACTAGTCCGTTCTTCAGAGCCAGACATAGTGGAAAATTAAGTACAGATCAGCAGCATGTACAATAATCGGCGATAGATCGGATCAACAGGACACACCGGCGCGTTGAACTAGCGGCGGTGCGTGAAGGTTGGTGAATTCCGGCAGCGGACGATGGAACTGAGTTGGAGCAGCAGCAGCGGCGGTGGCGCGTGGCAGGTGCAGCGGCGGCGCGTGGTGTTCCAACGGCGGCGGAAGCTCAGAATTCAAGGTAGCAGAAATTTTCTATTTAAGGTTTTAGGATTTTAGTCTCTGATACCATGTAGAAAATAAGGGTTATAATTGTGTGTCTGTATTCATGAATTCATGATACATTATATAGTAGTACAGGATACCTATACAAGTTAGGAAAATGTAATAAAATATAATTACATCTACAATTATGGTAAGAATATTCTAATTCCTTAACAAGGGTGTCAATGTTAGTTTCCATCAACAAGGAAGCTTGACTGCTTCGGAAAGGAAACGAGCTTGGGATTTGAATGACCGGGGATCTCTTCAAGTTAATAAAAAAAAGGAAAAGTGCATAACTCTGTTCAGGTTGGGAAACATAAGGCCAAGAAGCCAAAAGAGATTCATACTAGGCCAAGACCTCAAACTCATCGACACAACATTTGAAATTAATGGATCATAGACTCGTGGTACAATACCAGTCATCAGTTGTATCTGCAACCAAGTTTGTCAAGAACCAGGTTCTAATGACCGAAACTTACAACCTTAAAGGTCTAATAAGTTTGTTGTGGCTCTAATTATAAAAGTTTCCGGGAATTTAGTTCTATCATCGTATAAATTAGAGTATAATCTTATGTTCGAACTTAATAATATTGGGTAGTTTGATCAATGAAAAAATGGAGAAATTTATGTTAGCAATAGGTTATAATTAAGTAGCCGAGTACCAGCAATCAGGGAGTTTCTTCCTATCCATATTTAATTCCAAGATCATAGTGATTCGTTTTTTTAGCATGTTGACACACACGCACATCACTACAATTTCGAGAGCATATACAGAGTGACTGTGTGTACCAAAATAACACAACTTTTAAGTATAGAAATAGGAAAATACGCATTGTCCTAATTGATGGAGATGCAAAGCAAAGATGCCCACTCTCCTAAAGAAAGGAATAGTATTTGATGAGTTGATCCACCACTTTGTAAAGGACACACAAAATTCTCTCATTAATAGTTTTTGTTTATTTTATTTCATGTATCTTGCCGTCATTTTCATTGCGGCCCAAACTGGACATCTTCAGAGGCACGAGTTATAAATATATTTTCAGTAATTATTACATTTTATTGCCTCCCAAAAAGGCGATCAACAACTCGCACTCGTTCGGTCCAGCCATCTAATATCACGGGTCTCATTGGAGAGCTAAATCATAGCACTTTCGTAGTTGAACATATGGCCCTCAACTATGTTCGGTGTGTACAAGGAGTCCTCCCACTGAAAGAACCCCCACACTATCGCTGCCGGGAGTCGAACCCATGCTCCCAAGGACATAGGTCATGCACTTAACCACTTGGACGATCGTGTGGGTGTATTTTTTTCCCTCCCTAATTAATGTCGGACGAGGCTTATTCTGAGATCAATTGTTAATAGATCACGAATAACTATTTTCTTTTGCTGGATTTGATGTGAATAATTTAGATTATAATTTATATATTACAATTTACGAAGAATTTAGATTATATACCAATAAATTTTAATAATTAAAATTATATTTTTATTTACTTTCATAAATTTAAAGAAGAAGAGAGGACAGTATCGCCCAGAAAAAGAGCCGTTGGTGATGCAGAATAAACAATCGAAAGAGAAGAACGGAAGCTGATTTCATTTGAAGAAAGAAAATTACTTGTGAATTATTGCGGATCTGGGCATTTTTGAACACCCCTATTTGTGGTTACTAATATTTTTTATTTATTTTTTATCACAAAGTTATTAGCAGCGGTGCAATGGCATCTTGAATAAGAGACTGAAACTAAATTAAAAGTATCCTAACATTAAAATTGCTTTGATATCAAAATGAGAAAAGTCCTAGGTTGGATGACTCTATATTCAAAATTATATAATACAATATACAAGGAGTAAATTAAAATTAAAATTAAAATTAAAATTTTATTAAAATTGCACCTTATTTACACTAACAGTAAACATATTCTTACAAGCATGTGTGACTATTGATTTCTACACTAAACACTTATTTATGGACGCGATAAGTAATATAGTTGGGTGTTCAATAAAAGAAAAAATATATGATAAAAGTATATATTTCAAAAAGATAAAATGTGATGGAAATGGCCACATTTAAATGTAGACCCAATGGATGGTAGAATATGCTGATGGCGAAAAGAAAGAATTTGATCTTCTTTAGAGAGAAAACTACAAAAATTTAAGGGGTCGTTTGGTTCATGTGGAAATTTAATTCTGCGATAATTTGTATTTTATGGGAAGTTGTTTCCGTGATCAAATTTCTAGGATATACACAAATCGTGTTTGGTTGCACATGCGGATTCTATATTTCCTATGAATTAATTTTCTGCATGTTGTTTGGTTGACTTCATTTTGTTTCTTTGGAATCTAACGATTTTGTAAAAAATTACGCGCCATAGTTAGGATAAAAGTGTAATATCACACAAAAGCATCGCAGAATTGCATTCGACCGATGAGGTACTCGGTAACATATTTCCCACGTTATGTGGGAAATTTAATTTCCTCCGAATTACAACTTCCCATGTATTTACTACTTTCCGTCAACCAAACAGTTCTACCAATCCTAAAATACGCAGAATTTATAATCACCGTGTATGGTACGCATACCATAAGAATGAGAGAGAATGTTTACACGTGAAATTTAAGTTTAAGTCCCTGGTTTATTAATGTTAATCACAACTGCGGAATGCCGCCTAACATAATGACAAGTTTATTCTGCTAACCTTCCGTGTGAAGATATGCCAGTATGCCTTTTCTACAAACTAATGATGCTTTCCAACAACAATCAAGGATAATCATTTCTCTAATCTCAGACGCCCACTTGGCTTGGACGAATTTGTTGCAAAAAGGGGAAGTCAAAATGGAAGAAACACTTATAAAGATTAAAAAAACGTGCGTTTATAATCCATATAAGTGTTAATATAACTTTTCAATATTTGAAACTGTCAATATAACCATATCTAATTAGTGAAAGTATCAATATAACCCTCTCCGGCAACTTTTAGCCAGAATTTAACAAAATTACATGTTTGTCCTTCTGAAAAAAAATTAAAATACAAAAAAATAGGAAATGACGTTATTACCCTTAGACTCATTCCCGGACCGCCGTCGGACCTCCACCGAAATAGGTAGGGTTATATCAACACATTATGAAATCTTATTGGGTTATATCAGCACATTCATAATGTTTGTAGGGTTATATCAGCACATTTCTAATGTTTATAGGGTTATATTATCAAATTCTTTAAACTTATAGGGTTATATCAGCACATATTATAAATATTAAGTGTGTGGTACTCGATTGGCCTTAACGGGCGACCACATCATCATATACACCATTATAACATCGTAACAATATCATATACAACATAAAATTTGACATCATGACACAATCATTAATATTAAACACCATTATCACATATCATAGCCTCATTTCAAAACTTATCAACATTAAAAACCCTAGGTCGAAAAACAAGCAAAATAACAATCACACACAACACCAAAGATCATCGAATCATCAATTCGGACTAAACACAATAAAATAAAAAAATCATTAAAACTCTATATTCTACAGTATATGCTGATGTGATCCTACATTTTTTACTAATGTGCTGATAGAACCCTATAAATTTTAGGAATGTGCTATTTAACCCTACCAGTTTTCATAATGTGCTAATATAACCCTACCTAATTTGGCGGCAGTTCGGTGATGGTCTGGCGGAGGTCCGGCAAACTATGGAGGGTAAAATTGTCCACATAATTTCATAGTTAGCCCAAATGGTATTTTGGTCAATTTACATAGAGTCAATGCCGGAAAACTAAGGTCAATGCAGGAAATGAGGTCTGGGGGTTATATTGGCACTTTCATTAACTAGATAGGGTTATATTGGCACTTATCCCTACAAAAATTGTGGCTTGTTGTGCCATTTTACACCAAAAATAAAATGACCTCTAAATTGAATTTTCAGTTCAGGATTCTACAGTCGGTATGGGAATACCGACAAGTATAGCTGCAAGCAAGTTCATTTCCCAAGAGATTGGCAAGACTTTTTCCTTAATCTTTAATCTGCGAATTTGTGGCCAAAAGAACCAGATGAGGGTAGTAAATAAGAAAAACTAAAAATTGAGTAAAAACAAGAATGAGAAATTGTTAAAGATTGCAAAAATGATTCAACTATAATAAGAGGGTTCCAATTTCGATCAATTTCGTACTGACTTTCTATCTCGACCCTTGATACAAAGATGACTTTAAATACATGCACACAAATTGGTTATAGTTGCAAGCAACCAATCTTTCATTACCTTGTCGATAATCAGGAGGACATCTCACAAACTATTTCTCTAACTAACATATAATCCAAGAGACGCTCTGTAGATTTAATATACTAGCAGCATTATAAATGAGAAAGATCCAATTCATAACCAACAAACTCGGAAGCCGGATTTTTAAATTAAGATTGTTATTCCCTACCACTGATTGAACATAAATCACAATTACGGGTGATTGGTTCAATTGGTATTAAATTAACTAACATACATTGCGCACTACTCAATAACAAGAAATCAATCATAAACATTATAATCAAGAACAATATACGCTAGCATGCAATCAAAGTATTAAAAGCTAATTAGATCTTACGAGAATCAACGCTACTACTTCCTTGATCTTTATCGGAAAGAAACATTTTAGCTAGAATACATAATTGAATTCACAATCAAAAGCATAAAAACAAATGATGAAAAGTCCAAAATTAAAAATACTAAAAATACTGTTCTCCGCAGAGAAAGATTGTGTGTGCGTATTCTGTCTTGTGCGTACAGTCTCCGTACAAATGTAAATAATATTCTCCAAAAATATTACTACAACCAAAAGATAGATAAGCAATAAAAATATGTCTTTCCTTATCTATTTAGAATTCAAAGAGATAATCAAAATATTCTCTCCTAACATTTAGTTTTCAAATCAATCAGGATTCTTCTCCAACTGTATTTTGACTTGGCATAATTCAGTACCAAATATCTCCATTAATTCCAGCCTCTCCATATTTTTTCCCTCTTCCATCTCCAACCACAAATGATCACAAACTACAGCAACTGGACAATTCAGCCTCTAAATCTCTAAACTGCAAAAACATTCCAAATAACATAAATATCCAAGAATTTAATCAACAATTCAGCTCAATAACAACCTAAAATACATGGAAAAATCAACCCCTTCAAACTACCACACACTTAGATCATGCTAGCCCTCGAGCATATGCAACCGCAAAACATAAATGTAAACGTGAGACTCAAATAAAAAAAACTACAGCAACCCTAAAATTAAATCCATCACAGTTAGAATAAAACACAATCGACCATCATACCAAAAACAATTCCCTTTTGCTTATAAAATCACATCATCCTCTCATTCTAGTAAAAAATATGCAACAAAGACTAGCCTCACCAAGATCACTCAAGATCTCTCAAAATCATAATCAGGTCAATTACACAAATCACATTCAATGCTCATCACAACAGATTTGTATCTACCACTATCTCCACCGTATTAATTGAACACTTGAGTACAAATCAATGAGATCTTAATCAAGGTTATAACGGGGCTAGGGTCAAAGAGGTAGAAAAAAGGGAATACGAGGCTAAAAATCTGAGAATATGCAAGCAATCCATAATCACCATCATTCTCATACCCATCCATGTTCATGCTTCGAATGAAACTGCAACATTAATACACAACGAAGTATAAACACCACTACCAAGTACTAAACCATGCCCATATTGCTTTCAAAAAATTTCATATCAATATACTGTTGACCAGAATTTTTTCTTTTCAGATTTTTTTTTCCAAGTTTTATTAACATTTTTCTGTTTTTTTTCTGGATAGCAGCATTTACAAGTATTTTCTGGGCACACAATAGCAACAATTCATTCCAAAACTATATATATACTTCCCCCAATAAATGTAAGTCCAAAACACTCTATGCTTCAACAGGTATTAGCACAAAATCTCAATCATATCTAACCCGTCATACAATTCCAATCTATATCCCAAGCAATAATAAATTACTTACACATTCTCAAAGGGTTAAGAAAAGGCTACGGATCTTGGCTAAATATTTAGTGACTAAATACCAAAGAAAGAGTTTTCTGCATTCAACAGGGCAAACTAAGGGATCAATGGAATGAATGAAATATAAAGTAGAAGCTAAGTAGGGCTCATTCCTAAATGCCTTTATCATTTTCATACTCAAGTATCAAAAATAGTATCGAAATTATGGCACAAACCAAGCAATGAATATCAAAATATGATCACTCAACAAAGAGGTAAAGAGATACTTATGATCATTTTTTTAGTATGCCTATATTTTTTCCGACTTTTGCTCTTTAATGCTCAAATTCTCACAATATATCTAGTTTAAAAGTAAAAGGAAATATTGCACATTCGTCATCATAGAACGCATATAAGGAATCCATGATTTCTTTCACAAAGGGAAACAATCATTCAATCTTACCACAAACCAAATTTCAACTCTAACCATTCAAATTTTCAATTCAAGACTGCTGTTTTTTTACTCAAATGATGAAAAAAACTGAAAATCTTTTTGTATTTTTTCTCATAATTTTCTGGTTTTTTTGTTTTATGAAAAACAAACTAATTATTTTACACCTCCACCTCACACTTAGACGACACAATGTCCTCATTGTGTAAGAGAGAGGTAACATATGCAAATGATGTACAAAATATGACATCTTGCACCTACTCTACAAATGCACTAAAATTCAACCAAAAATGAAAAAGAAGAAAAAAGAAAAATGCTCCCTGGGCAGCTAATTAGTCTTGAGGTGAACTGGTGTGCATCCTGGTTCGTATTGGGCATCCCGACTACTTTGGGCTGAAACTTTCTGCACTAATCCTTGGACCATCTCAACAAGGATCTGCTATTGCTCTTGGATTTGTGTTTTCTGGTCGTGGAGTTCTTTGACTTGATTAGACAAGTTGACCGCACATCGCGGTGTGGTTGCCCCAAGTATACCATGCATCATACCCGCAACTGAAGTACCTGCAACAGAAGTGGAAGCTCTGCTCGGGGGTAGAATCCTCGGCTCAAACAACTTATACTATCTAGAAGCAGTACCAAGATAAACTAATTTCATTCTTTCCAAAGCAGGCATGTCATTCTGACTAGGTTGGAAACCATAGAGATTACTAGACTTATTAAACACACCCAAACGCTTAGCAAGTTTGGTTATCAACACTCCTAGAGCCAACTTCCCTTTCATGTGAGTACAATTATATTTGATTTTTTTAAGGAGTCAATAACAAAAGTTCACTTTACGTTCTCTCCACATCTTGAACAACAAAGATACTTCAGTTTGAGTGGCAACATTTGCACCATCCATCCTACCAAATAAGTTATATGTCAAATAATGATGACAAAGTCTTAATGCACCATTTTTATCGATGTACTCTTTGACATATTCTTAACATGAACAGCCAGAAGACATAATACTCCACTCTATTTTCACCAATCTAGCATACTTAGGGTCAAGCATAGTATCATATTCAAGATACGTGTCAGAAGATATACCCTCAGGAGTTTCAAAACCCAATAAAACAACTAGATCAGAAATGGATTTAGTCCAAGTTTGTTCCCCAAGATCATACGGGACAAAATTAGAGCACATGATATCCACTTTTTTTGTTAAATCCTGTCAAACAAATGGGCTATAAAATTAGACACACTAGTTTAGTGACACATAACAATTCATCCCAACCATTATTAGAAAAGAATGCTTCAACTTCAAGTTTCACATCTAACTTTTGCAGAGTATGCCTATCAAATCCATACCATTCCACAAGAGGTCTACTTTGAAGAAGAGAATAACCTCGACCCTTTTCAGCGTCGGATAAGGGTTGAACCCGTTGAACTAAATTTCTGGGCTGTGACTTTTCAGCTCCAGCTCCACTTTCTCCTTCAGATTTAGGTTCAGGGGTAGGAGATTTCTCAGGCTCCAAAACCTTCTTCTTTCCCTTATTATTTGGAGATGGGGCTGAATTTTTCCGACGAGCTAGCTATGTTGGCTCCGGAGAAGGTTGGTGGCGCTTCTTACTGTCTTTTTTGGAGGAGAAATATTAATTGGACCTCTGGAGTTCAGAAAAAAAGTTTGACCCATGGTCGAAAAGAACAACCAATGGCCATTAGAAACTTGTGAGAACAGCGACAGCAATGAGCTAGCGGAAGGTGCTTGTCGGAGAGTGGTGGCGCATGGCTGAAGTGCAACGCCGAAACTCTGGTGGGGTGCATAGCTAAGCATGCGGCGCTGCTCAACTCCGGTCGCCAGGAAGCTTGGCTGGTGGTGCACAACTAGAAGGAGCGGCGCGATCTGGTGGCGTTGGGACTGGAGGTGCAAGACAAGAGAATGGAGGGATGTGTGTTTAGGTAGGAGAAGAGAAAAAATCTGAATTAGAGTTGGTTTGGGGTAGGGTTTAGTATTTTGAGAAATTGCACAAAAGCCCCTAGCTTGTTCTTCTTGTAAAACCTTCCACCCAAATATGAAATTCTTATTTTCAGCTTTCTCCTTCTTCTTTGAGAAATATATCTTCAACCCTGCAATTTAGAATCATTAAAACAGGCGAAAAACAATTGGAAAAAATCAAATGATTTTTTTTTCTATTTTTAATATTTTTTATGAAAATGAATAAAAAAGTCTAAAATAAAATCTTTGGTTGCCTCCCAAGCAACGCCCTTATTTAACGTCTTAGGCTAGACTCAGCTGGCTTGTTCAGATCAGGCAGATGTGGGTAATGGCAGTGTCATTCCCACAACTGTGAAAAGCTTCATCCCCTCGTGGTATGGCTTCAATAATTAGCCATTCACCTTGAATGTCTTACGAGTGTCTAAACTTCTAATCTCTACCATGGACTCATCCATCTTGACTTCAACTTTCCAGGCATCAACTTAAGTCTGGCATTGAAAAGTAACAGCTTATGTCCCACTTCAAATTGCTTCCTTCTAAAGTGTTTGTCATGGAGAAACTTGGTACGCTCCTTGTAGAAACAAGCATATCATAAGATTCAAGTATTGCTTCCTCTAACTCTTGCAACTGATATTTTCTCTCTTGTCCCACAACATTTGGTTCCATGCAAACTTTCTTGACAGCCCAATACACCTTGTGAGCTTACTCCACTGGAATGTGACATTGTTTACCAAATATAAGTCTGTATGGGGACATTCTAATTGGGGCCTTATATGTTGTGTGATATACCTACAGTGCATCATCCAGTCGTAAACTCCATTCTTTTCTATTTGGATTCACCATTTTCTCCAAAATGTTCTTTATCTCTCGATTTGAAACTTTGGCTTGTCCATTTGACTGTGGATGATAAGATGTGGCCACTCAATGATGCTCTCCATACTTCCTGAGAAGAGACTCAAGAGTATTATTGATGAAATGAGATCTGTGGTCACTGATGATGGCTTGGTACACCAAATCTGTGGAAGATGTTAGACTTAAGAAAACCTACAACCACTTTAGAATAATTAGTCCTGGTAGTTTTAGCTTCTACCAATTTTGAGACATAATCAACAACTAAGATAATGTATAAGTTTCCAAAAGAGCTCGGAAAAGATCCTATGAAATCTATTCCTACGAAATCTATTCCCCAAATATCAAAATTTCACATACCAGAATATGTGTTTGGGCCATTTCATTCCGGGAAAATATGTTACATGTGCGTTCACAACGATCATTACAAAACTGAAAAGAATCCTTGAAAATGGTTTCCCAATAGAAACCAGTATCAAGAACCTTTCTAGCTGTCCTTCGAGGTAAAAAATGGCCATCACAAGCAAGGGCATTACAGTACTCTAAGATGGAATGAACCTCATCTTTAGGGATGCATCGTCTAATAATTTGATCAGAACAAATCTTCCATAGGTACAGATCATCACATATAAAGTACTTGGCTTAAGTCCTTGATTTGTTCTTCCGGACTGTCTCCATGCCTTTAGGAAAAATTCCAGTGGTTAAGAAATTAACTAAATCAGCATACCAAGGGGTCTTACCTTGAAGAGTGAACAAATGCTCATCTGGAAAATTATCCGGTATAGGCATACCGATCGATTCCGACTGCAGCCTACTTAAGTGATCCGCCACTTTATTTTCAGCACCCTTTTTATCCTTGATCTCTAGGTAAAATTCTTGGAGTACAAGGATCCACCGTATGAGTCTAGGCATGGATTCCTTCTTTGAGAGTAAGTACTTGAGTGCTGCATGATCAGAATAAACAACATCTTTAGAACCAATCAAATATGATCAAAAACTTTCACAAGCAAACACCATAGCTAACAACTATTTTTCTATTGTTATGTTGTTATGTTGTTACATTGGGTAGGGTTAAGAGTTTTCGAGGCATAATAGATGACATGACTCTCTTTCCCATTCTTTTGCCCAAGCATTGCTCCAATGGCAAAGTCGCTCGCATCACACATAATTTCAAATGGTTCTCCCCATTTCGGTGGTTGAATTATGGGAGCTGATGTCAACTTCTTCTTCAAGAGCTCAAAAGCTTCCTAGTATTTGTCATCAAAGTTGAATGGTACTTCTTGCTGTAACAACCTTGTTAGGGGCTGTGAGACCTTTGAGAAATCTTTGATGAAACGCATGTAGAAACCTGCATAACCCAAGAAAGCACGAATCTCTTTCACATTAGTATTATAAGGGATCTTAACAATTGAATCAAGTTTACTTACCCTTATTGGCCTCTATCCCCCTTTCAGAGATCACATGTCTAAGTACAATGCCCTCTCTGACCATGAAGTATCATTTCTCATAATTTAAAACAAGGTTAGTATCAATGCATCTCTGTAAAACTCTATCAAGATTATCAAGACATTAATCATATGAGTACCATGCACAGTAAAATCATCCATGAAAATCTCAATACAACTTTCTAGCATGTCAGAAAAGATACTCATCATACACCTTTGAAATGTTCCTGGAGCATTACAAAGACCAAAAGGCAAACAAAGATAAGCAAAAGTTCCAAATAGACATGTAAAAGTTATCTTTCCCGGTCTTCCTGAGCCACATAAATTTGAAAATATCCAGAATAGCCATCAAGAAAATATAAATATATTTTCCAGCCAATCTTTCAAGCATCTCATCAATAAAAAGTAAGGGAAAATGGTATTTCCTACTAGCGCTATTCAGCTTTTGATTGTCTATACACATGCGCCAACCAGTTTGAAGTGTCATGAGTATTAGTTCATTGTTATCATCTTTAACCAATTGAAACCCAGACTTCTTAGGTACCACATGCACTGGACTTACCCAAGCACTATCAGATATAGGGTTATTAATCCCTAATTTTAACAATTTAAGGGTTTCTTTATGCACAACTTCTTTCATGACTGGGTTCAACTTTCTCTGAGGATTTCTAGAAGGTTTGCTATCATGCTCAAGTAAAATGTGATGCATAAAGATAGAAGGGCTAATACCTTTTATGCCTACTAGCGACCATCATATTGCATATTTATGTGTCCTCAAAAGTCTTACCAGTTTATCCTCTTACTCCATGCTCATGTCCTTACTACTGATGATAGGCAAAGTCTCATTCTCCCCTAAGAATGCATACTTGATATATTCAGGTAAGGTCTTCAATTCCAGCTTTGGTGCTTTCTCAATCGAAGAAAGAGTGCATTTAGGGATAGGTGGGATGACCATCTCGACTGATGTTAGGTGAGAGACATGTTGCATTTCTGAAATGGATCTGGGCGGTATGGACATATCGACCAAAAGTGGATGAGAGCTCATTTTTGGAGTTTCTGAACAAAAAATTGGCGATATGGGCATACTGACTGAAAGTGACTAGGAGCTTATTTTTGAAGTTTCTGAGCATAAAATGAGCTGTATGGGTATACCGATCGAAAGTGGCTGGGAGCTTATTTCTTTGGTGGATTAAAGTTGCATGATGATTTCACAAAAAATTTCATCCAAGCTATCCATCATATCCTTTTCGACCCATCCATTAAAGAGTATATGTTCCAACTTGTCATCCCTGGAGTACCTTTCTATAAACTCATCAACCAACGGGTCAATCACATCAAGGGTAAACATAGATTCAGGATCATCTACATGTTTCATGACATCAAAAATATGGAAAGAAGCTACATCTCCATCAAACTCAAGACTAAGTATTCCCTTATCAACATCAATTTGGCTTTCACTGTTTTCATGAATAGTCTTCCTAGAAGAATTAGGGATTTATTAGCAGAGAATGAACCATCCATATAAAAAAATGTAGAAATCCACAGGGAACTGCAATTCATTTACTTTCACAAGTCCATCCTCTATCATTCCCTCATGGTATGCATTAGACCTATCAGCCAATTGGATTATCGCACGAGTTTCATTCAATGGTCCTAATTGAAAATCATTATACACAGATAGAGGCATGACATTAATTGATGCACCTAGATCTAACATGGCTTTTTCAACAGATTTTGTGCCAATCATGCATAGAATAGAAAACATTCCTGGATCCTTACAATTCTGTGGCAATTTACGTTGAATAACGGCAAAAACATTTTCCCACGCCCTAATTTTTTATTCTTTCCCACATTTCATCTTCTTCGAAAAAAGCTCTTTAAGAAATTTTGCGTACCTGGGAACCTGCTTAATAGCTTCAATCCAGGGTAATTTTATTTCTACCTTCTTGAAGACCTCCAAGATCTCCTTCTCATCCTTTTCCTTCTTGTTACAAGCTAATCTAGATGGGAATGGTAGAGAGACTTTTGGGTTAGAATAGATGGCATGGGTTCAGTGTTTACCTTTGAGGACTCGTTTTTACTTTCCTTGGCTTCTTTATGCTAGCTTTTTTCCATGTCAACTCCCTTAGGCTCGGGATCATCCAATTTCTTCCCATTCCTTAATGTGACTGCATTTGCATTCTCCCTAGGGTTCGGTTCAGTCTGGGAGGGTAACCTTCTAGTTTGAACTTCCACTTGTTTGCCTCTGCAACCAGTTGAGTCAATTGTTGTTCAATATTCTCTATAGCAGCCCTTGTCGCTTGCTAAAAAGCATTTGTTTTTTTGGCTAAATTATGCACCACGTCACTGCCTTGGGTCATCGTCTTAAGGACTTTATTTATAGTGACTCTCTGATCATCCGATGCTGAATTTATATCACGACTAACTTGTGCTTATTTTAGGGAATACATTCCCAGGGCCTTCTAATTCCATCTAAAGTTTGGATAATTCCTCCATCTTGAATTGTATGTATCAGAAAATGGGTTGTTCCGTCTCGGCCTCTGTGGGATATCTTCAAATCCAAAGAAAACTTCGGATTGAGGATCTTGAAGAGTTAGGCAAGCATCAATGTAGTGTCCCATGTGTGAGAAAATTTTGCATTTCACTCCTCTGACACTCTTCATGGATAGATCTTTTACAATTGAAGTGAGGGCATCTAGCTTCTCATCCAAATATGAGGTACCGTTTGCCTTAACCAGTCTAAACCTATCATCATCTTCATTATATTCATGAGTGACCATATCAAGGATTATCTCTTTTGCTTCATCCGTGGTTTTTTTCAGCACATTTCCTCCACAAGCTGCATAAAAAATCTTCCTGTCAATAGAACACATACCACCATAAAAGTAATTAGTGATGAGCTGATATTCAGTAGAACCATGGTTAGGATACTTGCGACACAATTGATTAAACCTATCCCAATAACTCGCAAGAATCTCTCCATTCTTTTGTCTAATACCACTTATTGCAGATCTCAAAGTAGCAGCTCTAGACTCGGGAAAAATCTTTTGTAAAAATTTCTCCTCCAAATCTTCCCAAGTTCGAATTGAATCAGGTGAGAGTTCAAAAGGCCATTCATGGGCTTTTCCCTCCAATGTGTATTTAAAGGTGAGTAGTTTAATATGATCATCCAAAAAACCTTGTGATCAAAGAATTGCACATATAAGGTCAAATTCATCAATATGGTTATAAGCACTCTCACCTGGAAAATCACCAAATTTAGGTAATACTTGTATGAAACCTGGTTTAATCTCGAAGTTGCGGTTGATGTTGGTAAGGACAATGCACAAAGGGCGATTATGTCTGTAATGTCCCATGTCTCTTATACGCTGAACTGGTAATTCCTCCTCACGTGGATATTCGTCAGCCATGTTGAGATAGGTTTTGTTGGCTGTTGACTTAGACGTGGAAGGTCTTGTCAAGGTTTTTCTCTGCTTTGTTAGACTTCGTGCAAGTTTCTCAATCTCTAGAGTGAAGATTAATTCTCATGTACGAGAAAATAATGAGGCATAAACCAAGAAAAAGTGAAGACAAATTAAAGAAATAAAAGAAAAAATACTGCTTAAAACTAAACCCCGGCAACGGCGCCAAAATTTGGTGTGTCGTTTTACACCAAAAGTAAATGGAGCTCTAAGATAAATTTTCAGCTCTGGATTCTGCGGTCGGTATTGGCATACCGACAAGTATAGTTGCGAGCAAGTTCGTTTCCCAGGAGATTGGCAAGACTTTTTCCTCAATCTTTAATCTGCAATTTTTTACCAAAAGAACCAAATGAGGGTAGTGAATAAGAAAAACTAAAAATTGAGTAAAAAACAAGAATGAGAAATTGTTATAGATTGCAAAAAGATTCAACTATAATGAGAAGGTTCTGATTTCGATCAATTCCGTACTGGCTTTCTATCTTGATCCTTGATGCAAAGATGACTTTAAATACATGCGCACAAATTTGTTATAGTTGCAAGCTACCAATCTTTCCTTACCTTGTCGATAATCAGAAAGACGTCTCACCAACTATTTCTCTAACTAACATATAACCTAAGAGACGCTCTATAGATTTAATATGCTAGCAACATTATAAATGAGAAAGACCCAATTCATAACCAACAAACTCGGACACCGGGTTGTTAAATTAAGATTGTTATTCCCTACTTCTGATTGAACATAAATCACAATTACGGATGATTGGTTCAATTGGTATTAAGTTAACTAACATGATATCAAATATTGCGCATTACTCAATAAAATGAAAACAATCATAAACATTATAATCACGAAAAACATATGCTAGCATACAATCAAAGTATTAAAAGCTAAATAGATCTCACGAGAATCGACGACAGTACTTCCTTGATTTTTACCGGAAAGGAAGAATTTAGCTAGAATACATAATTGAATTCACAATCAAAAACATAAAAATAAATGATGAAAATTGTCTGAATAGAATGATGAAAAGTCCAAAACGAAAAAGATTGTTCTGTGCAGAGAAAGAGTGTGCGTGCGTATTCTGTTTTGTGCGTACAGTCTCCGTACGAATGAAAACAACAGTCTAAAAGATTGATAAGGAATAAAATATGTCTTTCTTTATCTATTTAGAATTCAAAGAGATAATCGCAATATTCTCTCCTAAAATTTAGGAGTCTTCAAATCAATCTGGATTCTTCTCCAACTATTTTTTTACTTGGCATAATTCAGCACCAAATATCTCCATTAATTCCAGCATCTCCATATTTTTTTTCTCTTCTTCTATCTCCAAGCACAAATAACCACAAACTGCAGTAACTGGACAATTCATCCTCTAAATCTCTAAGCTGCAAGAACATTCCAAATAACATAAATATCCAAGAATTTAATCAACAATTTAGCTCAATAACAACCCAAAATATATGGTAAAATCAACCCCATCAACATCATATTTGGAGTTAGCTAAATCACACTTTTTAAAAATAAATCATTGCTAGAACGAGAGTTTCTAAGATTTCTATTCCTTTTTTATTAAGCTCAAATTTTGCACGATGTACGATTACGACATATGATATGGGATAAATCTATTTACACTAAGACACTAGCTAAATATAACAATTCTAATCTAATGTCTCAGAGGCTAAAAGAGAGATACACAAAGATACTAACTGATACTGCAATACTTAGTGAAAGAATGATTTACCGAGATGATGAATGTATACAAAATAGATAAGGAATACTAGTACTAATATAACTCTAGTCTAGTAATCAAACTCTATCCATATCTAATCAGATATTTGATTGATTCTAACACCCTCCCCCCCCCCCCAAAACGAAGCATCGGATGCTCAGCGACACAAAGCTTGGACCTGAAGAACTCGAACAACGGATGGGAGAGCCCTTTGGTGAAGATGTCCTCAATCGGAAGAGCAGTAGGAACATGAGCAACGCGTAACTTGCCAGAAGCAACCAACTTTCGAATAAAGTGATAGTCGATGTTAATGTGCTTCGCCCGCTTGTGAGCAACCTGATTCTGAGCTAAGAAGATGGCACGAAGATCACGAAGAAGATGAGTAAGCCAAACAACCTCAGAAGCGATGTTGGCTAGCGCCTGATACTCAGACACATGCTCGAACGAGAAACTGTGGGTTGTTTCTTGGCACTCTAGGAAATAAGATTTCCACCAAGAAAAACAGCATAACCATATATAGATTGATGGGTTTCTAGATAGCAGGCCCAATCAGTATCAAAATAACCAAGCACTTCAGGAGAACTAGCAAACCAAAAAGTAAAACCAAAATGCAGAGTGCCTCGGACATATCGAAGAATTCAAGTGACCGCATCAAAATGATCATCACGAGAGTCCTGAATATATTGACTGACTGTGTTGACGACAAAGACCAAGTCAGGATAAGTAATCGTTAAGTACTGAAGAGCCACAACAAGAGAGCGGTATAGCGTCAGATTTTGAAATGGAGGGCTAGTGAAGTTATGGAGCTGCGAGCCTGGCACAAAAGGAGTAGAGATTGGGGCAGCAATAGACATCCCAGCACGAGTGAGAATACCCCCGGCATACTTTGCTTAGCCAAGAAGTAAACCCGAGGCAGAGGGTGTAACTTCCAAACCAAGAAAATAGTGAAGAGTGCCCAAATCCTTGATAGCAACTTCCAATGCGTTCGATCAATGAGCTATCATAGAAGGGTCAGATCAATACCTATAAGAATGATGTCATTGACATAAACTAACGGGCATAGTAAAGACGAGGCCCCAGACCGAACAAATAGAGAAGTGTCAACTGAACTACAAGTAAAAATGAGTTGAACCAAATAAGTACTGAATCTCTGAAACCAGATCACAGAGCTTGCTTAAGACCATAAATGGCCTTACGCAAACAACATACATAATCTGGATTAAGCGCATACTTGTAACCAACGGGCTGTCCCATATAGACTGGAGTATCCAGAACGCCAATTAGAAAGGCATTCTTGATATCCAGCTGATGAAGAGGCTATGAGCGCATCGTAGCAATAACCAAAACGGTACGAATCATGGAGGCTTTGACCACTAGACTGAAAGTGTGATCAAAGTCAAAACTCGGAATCTACGAGAAACCTTGTGCCACAAGCCTAGCCTTATGATGCTCAATAGTGTCGTATGGATAATATTTCAGTTGATAAACCCATATGGAGCCAACAATGTTGACATCCGACGGGTGTATAACTAAATCCCAGGTGTGCTATCCACGAAGAACTGATATCTCATCATCCAAAGCAGAAACCCAAGATGGATCCTGAAGAGCAGTGTGATAATCTGTGGACTCAAACTGAGTAAGTAAGGCAACAGTAAGACTATGAGCAGCGATATCAGAATAATCTTACGCTGAAAGCCCCATTCGTTGATCGAGTAGCCATTCGATGAGTGCGAGGCCAAGGTGAAGAGATCGAAAGAGCAGTCAAAACCGGTAAAGTGATCGGTGAAAGGGCCGGTGAGGTGGCCGAAAAATAGAGTGGGCTGGTCGGCGAACCAGGTGAGCTAGTCGATGGCGAGATGAGCGAAGCAGGATGCGTCGGAGTGGCCACTAAATGGTATGAATTGGTAAAGCAGGCAGAATATGGTGTCGTTGTCAGTGAGGACAATAGCATCGATGAGCTAGGGGGGCTGGCAACCGAAGTGACAAACGGATCAGGAGGAGATGCCGTCGTGGAAGAAGCAGGAATATCAGTTGATGTATCAGCGGGATCCAAAAAGATAGAGACATACAAAGAGGATGGAGGTGTTGAAGTAGAACCATTAGCATAAGGAAAGGATGTGTCGTCAAACCGAGCATGGCTGATGACATATACATTTCTAGCCGTAGGATCCAAATATAGATATCCCTTATACTGGGAGATGTACCCAATATAAATATAGGGAAAACTGTGAGGAATGAGTTTTTGAGCTGCATATGGACAAAGATAAGGATACACACAACAACCAAATACATGGATATTTGTGTATATGGAAACCCGGCCATTATTAGCTTCATATGGTGATTTATGGTAAAACAGTTGCAGCAAAGGTGTGAGGCCAGTGAGAGAGAGGGACATGAGAGTGGTACAACATAGACAATCTCATCTCAGCAATGTGGCGGTGCTTGCGCTCAACCCGACCGTTCTGCTCAGGAGTATACATGCAAGAAATCTGATGGTGAATGCTCCTTTGTCTGAAAGTGAGAGCGAAAGCGACTATTTACGAACTCAGTCCCCCCCCCATCATTCTGAAATACCTTAATGGTGGAAGATAACTGGTTCCCCACAAAAGCCTCAAATCGGCGATAAACACCCCAAAAATCATATTTGCGGCACAGCGGAGAAAACCACGAGAGTTGGGAATGATCATCGAGGAAAATAACATAGTAAGAGAAACCATCAACGGATAAATTAGGAGAGGACCCACAAAAGTCACAATGAACTAGATCAAGTACCCCAGCAGCACATTCATCATTTGTATAAAAGATAAACTTCCCTTTAACCTTTTCATCCAGAAGCTCGCAAACCAGAAATAATGGGATGCAGAACATGACCAAGTCTACCATGCTAGATTTCAAAAGATGCATGTGACTTGTTTGATTCCATAGTAGACAACAAAGCACATGTACCATAGTCTAAAACATGAAGCCCATTCTAACTATGACCGTGACCCAAAGTTTCACCAGTGATTTTATGCTAAATAATAATGAACGATTACATCCCTAGTTAATTTTCTAATCGAAAGAAAATTTTTAGTTATGTCATGCCCAATAAACACATCATAAAGAGACAAAGACTTAGAATTTTGAGAATCACCAACATGAGTAATAAGGAGTTGTGAACCATTACCAACAGCGATGCAGTGAGAACTGCCATAAGGTGTCACATGATCAACAACAACGGGGGACGATGACATGTGTTTTGTAGTGCCAGAGTCTACAATCCACTTGTAACCATGGCACCTAAATTTTGAGATACCACCAAAAACAGCCATACTGAAAAGTGGTAAAGTGGCAAGGGCGAAAAACAATTGAGAATTTGAGATAAACTGAGCGCGCTAGACGCTGGCCAAAGACAAGGATTCTGGCGCGTGTAGATCACTCAAGCGTGGGGTTGGTGCGCTTGGTTGGCGCTCGTGGCTTCACACACCTATGGATAGCTACTTGTGTAGATCGCATTTCTGGAAAACTCCACCAAATAATTGCTTCCTACCGCCGGAAATGCCAATGGTGATGAAACCGTCGCTGCTGGAGAAAGATGCCACTGCCAGAGAAAGACGTCGTGGGGAGAGACCGTGGAAGAACGCGACCGGAGAAGATGAATCGGACGCCGGTGAATAAGACCTTGGGTGCCGAATCAGACGCTGGAGAAGAAGCCTCAATCTAATGCTGAACACTGCTGGAAGACATTGGAGAATTGGAGATCTCGAGAACACCTGCAAAAATTGAAGGTCTGTAAAGGCCGATTGAATGAAGAACTGTCAGGAAAATGACTATCGGAAGTTGGCCGGAAGTTTGTTGGAAAAGATGCAGAAAAGTTGGCCGGAGTATTTGTAACGGAAAAGAAGAAGGGAGAGAGGGGGGAAGTGATCAGGGCCAAAATCGATGAGGCTATGATGCCATAAAAGATATATTTCCTGTGATGATGAATATATTACTGCTAAGAATAAATAGAGTATAAAATAGATAAGGAATACTAGTACTAATATAACTCTAATATAGTCATTAAACTCTATCCATGTCTAATCAGATATTTGATTGATTCTAACACTTAGCAATTGCCTATGTAACAACGAGAAAAGCACACCAAACATCTAAGGCAATCAGAACAAAATAAATGAAACTCCTCAACTAAAGATCCAGTTCGTCTCCATTCAATCCGTTAAAACCATTTCCCTAAACTAGGAGATTCAAATCAGTCAATTTATTTGCTAAAAATATTTTGAGAAAAGAGTTTATATGACGCTATATAATTCATATATTTTTTCAATATAACTTTCCGATGATTAAAAGTGACAATATAATCCTTAATAATAAGTAAAAGTGTAAAAATATCTTTTCCAATAACTTTTAACCTGAATTTCATGAAAAGGCATTTTTATTGTTCTGAAGAAGAAAACCAAAAAATAAAAAAAATAAGCAATGACGTTATTGCCCGTAAAATAAGACAAAAAAAGTTCACTAGTAAAATGTCAAAATATAGTAAAAAGGCCTACCATTTTAATTCGATAGTTAGAGCATCTCCAATGCTTGGAGTGTCATCTACTAAAGTAGGAGCCATTTGGCAGATTATCACATGGTGTAATTGTGATGTGGATATATGAGTATTGATGGTAGGGATTAGAAAAGTTTTGATCTGCAATGCAAGCATCGTAAGTCAAGTTTCATGGTGATGCGTCACAATATTTTATTATTATTAACTACTGAAGAGTTATATTTATTTCCATTCACTCTATATTATATTCATATTCGAATAGTAGAGCACCAAGTTTTATATTACATTTATAACTATTTAATCAAAGAAGGTTTCTTGTTAGATCGCATAGCCGTCGTAACACCAATCATGAAAAGTCTCATTTATATTATTTTTAAATTTAGATTATAGATATATATATTTCAAAATATATTTAAAAGATGTTTAAAATTACGGTAACCTTGTTCTAACGAATGAAAATAAATATCAAAGTACCCAATTAATTATAGTTTAATTATAAAATGTCCAGATCCAACATTTAGACGATTTAAAACACGAATTTGTGATTTTATCAATAATCTTAAAAATAATGCGCGCGCACACACACGCATTTATTCTAGACTAAAATTTGCACAATAATATACATTATTATTTTTTACTTTTTATATAAATCTATGAATATAATCTATAATTACTTATTTTATAATTGTATATATATTTAAATTTTCAAATTTATTATTTATCTATTTAATAAAAAATATAATATGATATAATTGAATCGATATCTAAAATAACTAAATTTATAGCTTAGTTTAATATTTACCTAACAAAATTAAAATTATATGAATTTAGATTAGTTAATATAGATTATTTTGGTAACTTTACTAAATAGGTATACTTGATGGTAGACCTGTCAAATGGGTTAATTGGATCAATTCATTATCCAAACCCAACTAACCCATTATCCAATGGGTCTTTATCCAATTAACTCATTTATTAATGGGTTATAATGAGTTGGATCATAAATGGGTTGGGTCATTAAATGGATAACTCATTGGGTAACTCATGAGATAACTCATATGACCCAATGGGTTAAAATATATTATCCAATAAGTCATTATGTAACTAACCCAATAAGTTATCATTCAATATTTTCTTCTGATTTGGGTTACAAGTTGTCATTATCCAATGGGATCATGTATTAAATGCTCATTAGTTTTTGGAATTTGGCAGGATGAGAATAATTGTGTTAATGAGAAATTTTGATCTCAGTGGGCCCCATACTATGTTAACTCAATGGGAACCTAACAAATATCCAATAAATAAAAAAATTACTCAATTAAATGCATGTGTAATATTTAACATAAATATCCACTATAATTAACAAATTGTACAAATTATAATTCACAAATTATTCGAGTTCAATCTCGTACAATATTCGAGTTCGTACAAAATTCGCACTCAGTCTCGTACAATATTCGAGTTCGTATAATATTTGAGTTCAAACTCATACAGTATTCGAGCTCGTATAATATTCGAGTTCAAACTCGTACAGTATTCGAACACGTACAATATTCGAGCTCAATCTCGTACAGTATTCGAGTTCGTACATTATTCGAACTCAATCTCGTACAGTATTCGAGTTCGTACAGTATTTTTGTTCAATCTCGTACAGTATTCGAGTTCGTACAGTATTCGAGTTCGTACAATATTCGAGCTGGTACAGTATTTGAGCTCGAGCTCGATCCCAACTAATATTGTTCGTTAATTCCATCGAGTTTACAAAGCCTACATATTATATATTTTTATTAAATATAATATAATGTACATAATATTATATTAAATAATATAATAAATAATTATATATTAGGGAAAAATTAAATCATTCGTAATCAAACTTGTGAAAATTTAGTTATCTTGTGATATAAAATTATCCACGGGTCACCTGTTACCCTACCCAACTCAACCCACCCAAAATTATCTAACGGGTAACCATTATCCAACCCAACTAAACCCAATAATTACAACCCAATTATATCCATTAGCCCTATAGGTCATTATCCAATAAGTGAAAATAGTATATAGATAATGGTTATCTAACGGGTGACCCGATCCATTTGACGGGCTTACTTGATGGCCTCAATATAACCTTCTGAAAACAAAGGCTCAATTAGAGGGTTTCTCTTTGATTTTTGTACACGTCACACTGACTCTCATATTTACCCTGCATTGGAGATATTTTTTTATGTTGAGGGTGAATTAGTATGACGTGGATAGATAGATTCTCCTATGTTATACTTGCATTGGAGATGCTCTTATCCTTTACAAAAATTAAATAAATAATCGATGGTTCAATGGTTAGAATATTAGGCGTATTCTATTCCTATAAGGCCAGGTGAAGCTCTTTATAATGGTTCAAGTGCAAGAGAGCTGTCCATTCGGATATTCGAGTCAGTTTTGGGTTTGTGTTAAATGAATTCGAGTTGAAACTGCTCAAATTGAAGCGGATCAAAATTTGTTTGTCGGGTTGGGTCAAAACATGTTCGGGTTGAAAAGTGTCAAAATCTGTTTGTCGGGTTGGATGGGGAAATGTCAAATCAGGTTCTGATGGGTCTGTAATATTCCTCCAGGTCGGATTACACTACTAGAAAACATGTACATAGGCACCAGTATGTCAGTGTTAGGAGAGCGGGCACCAAAAATTTGGCAAATTAACCAAAATATCGGTGCCTATGAATAAATTAAGCACCGATTTACTGAATATCGGTGCTAGATACCGGTGTCTTTAAAGAAAAAAGTCTGAATATAATATTTTTCAGCATCAATTTTGGTTGAATGATATATACCGATGCTAATACCGATGCCTATGTAATTTTGGTGGGTAAAATTGTAGTGGGAAAACAACTAATACCGGTATAGGTTATAATAAATCGTTGCTAAGAGTGCATTTAATTTTAATTTTTTTGGAAAAAAATGTTTTAAAACAACCCCACACGGTTGCGTTATAATTGTATAGGCATCGATGTGGATGAATGGTTACCGATGCCCGATATATAGAAAATTTTCCAACATTAACAAGCTAGAATAAGAATGAAAAAGGTTTTTGAAAAATTGTTTAATGGTATGAGCTACTCTAAAACATGTATTAGCGATTTCTAACATTTCGACAAAAAAACAATTTATTTAATATTTATATATTTAGGCTAGAACAATAAAAATTACGTATTTTGGAGCAATGGATAATGGGGTAATACAATTTTGGTCTACTGTGTAATTTCAAGATTGCGTAGAAGTAATCAATATTGACTTTTGAGGCCCTTACATTCACTGATCTATGTCCAAACCGCAAAGTTATAATCGTATATTATTAAATTATATTTTGGTGTCCCAATTTCGTTATTCAACAACTCCAACTTTCTTGGAGGGATCTAACTGCAAAAAGTAAAAACTTTACTCGTAACTCCAAATTGAATTCCGCTTGAACGTAATGCTACCTTATACACCTCAATTGTATTTTTCAAGTGTGTAACAATATATTTATCAATAATTGGGTACAAGAACGTATATGTAATCCTTTATGATTTTCTTTTCTTACTTTTAAGTAATCAAATTTAAGTCACTTAAGAATATGTACTAGTGTTTTCTAACATTTCACCAAAAAAATCATTACTTAATATTTCTACATTTACGCAAGAATATAAAATCAGGTATTTCGGAGCAATGGATAATGAGATAACACAATTTTGGGTCACAGTGTAATTTTCCAAGATTGTGTATAAGTAATCAATGTTGACTTTTGAGACTCTTCCGTTCACTCATACATGCCCAAATCCCAATGTTCCAATCGTATATTATTAAATTTCATTTTTGGTGTCGCCAATTTTGTGATTCGACAACTCCAACTTTCTTATAGGGATCTAAGTGCAAAAGGTAAAAACGTTACTCTAACTCATAATTGAAATATGCTATGCTACCCTATTCGTACACCCATTAAATTTTCAAAGTTGGTAACAAAATATATATCTACAAAATAATTTCGACTCGGAACAAGCAACAAAATTTCATTAATGTCATGCTTTTCCGGCTTCAGAAATGACCAAAACCATACACTCAAGTTATCATATTTTTTAAATGAGATGTGCTAGATTAATATTATGCAATGATAAATTGATCAATAAAAAAACAAGCATAATATATCATATTTATACTCGTTACCAGCTTGTTAGCATTTTCATATGCCAAGTAAGCAACTTTGTTAAAATAATCTTTATTAATAACTTGGAACCTTCTTTTTTTTATTTTAATTGATTGATAGTCATACAAATCACTTACAGTATTAAAATTCCCAGGCATTAGTTTTCAATTTGTAATTATCACCATTACAAATAACTATTATTTAAAATTTTTCATGTAGAAAACAAATAGTTTAAAATTTGATTTTAGTAAATAATTTACACATACTAGTGTAAGATAACTCTACCGTATATCTAATTGTTAAGATGATAGAAATAATACTTTTACAGAGTTATATCAAATATTTTGAGCTAAATGGATAATTACACATAAGGTCAAAATTTGATTATATCAGTTATTTTCCTAGTTGATTATGGATTGAGTTATATATGTTATTTCTCGGGTTGAATTAGTTACAAGTTGATTATGCATGGGTCAGGTTGAATCGGGTTCAAGTTGAAACGTATTCCGATTGAATCATGTTTGGGTCGGAATAAGATTTCGAGTTGATTCGATCATGTTGGGTTATGGTTCAGAATATCAAGTCAGAATCGGATTTCGGGTGGAGTTCAGATAGTGTCGGATTTGGGTTTAGGTCCTGATTATTATGTCAGAATCGGGTTTTGATTTAATTTTGGGTCGAGTCGGGTTTGGGTTTGGGCCCAAATTATTAGGTCAAAATCGATTTTGAATAGAGTCGGGTTCGTGTAAGGGTCAATGTTTTGCGGGTCGAGATCAGGTTTGGGTTGAATTCGGTTGAGCTCGGTTGAGTCGTTTCGGGCCGGGTCAGAAATTCGGGTCAGAGACTGACAGCTCTAAGCAACACTTTATAAGTTCTTTAGAGTTGAACTGGAATGAATTAAAATAAATTTAAAAAGAAATTAAACTAAATCAATCAAAGTTAAATTTGTCAAGCTGAGCTAAAATAAACTAAATTAAAATGAATTGAATTGTACTGAACTGAACTGAAGTGCGGATAAATATTGTAAAACAGAGCCAAAGTGAGATCCAAATCCTATAAAAAGAGACAACAACCACATTTACATAAGTTATTATATTGGTGTGTTGGTGAAACTGTGCTTAAACTAAATTAAATTAATATATTGAAATATAATAAAAAATATAACTAAATTAAAGTGAGAGTCCGTCTCTTGAAATACGGTCTTTTTATAAGTCATGGAAAGACCAATGTTTAAAGTGTAAGTTAGAAGAAATGAAGATAAAATTTTCGAGTTGCATGAATCGGGTTATAAACTTTATAACTACTTTATAAATAGAGTTAATGATTAATGACATCCTTCAAAAACTTACACTCCCTATGTACTATTACACAGTTTTCGATGGATTTGCATTTAATAACACAGTTTTCGATGGAATCTGAAGTTGTTAACGATTGCCCATGGGCACTCGTTAGAAAAACCGTTATAACTATTACACGTTGCATAATAAATTTTTAATATTGCAACTAAGATCTACTATTTTAATTAAAATTCGTCTTTCCATAGGTTTATGGAAATACGATATTTTCCAAGATTTTGCTTTAAACTAAACTAGTTTAAATGAAATGCGAATAAATCCGAAAAATGGGCCTCAGCTCAGTTCTATTTTAGCCCAATTAAGAAATAGCCCATTAGGTCCTCCACTAGTCCACTCTCAAGCTTTCTGACCCAACTGGGTCAGAAGCCAAAGATTGATCCATTTAAGCTTGTTTGGGCGAGATGATGGTGGACGGTACAATTTGAAAGGTTCACTGCTGGCGGAAAAGATTAAGACGAAGTTTTGTGCTAGACGATCTTACAGTGAGATCAAAGATATGCACTATTATAAAGTTTAATTAGAGGTAGGATTTCAAATATAATTTGATAAAATTTGGGAGAGGAAGGATGGATCTGAGTGTAAATGTCACTTTTTGGGGTATTGGGCATGAATAATTGAGGAATTAATGATTTCGAATCATAAGAATCTCGCGGGTCAAGATAACGGGTCGGAGAAATTCATGGATCAATTTTTCTCTCATTTTCGCCCGATGCGTGAGTTTTTACTACCAGATTTGATGTTTCATTTTTAGTACTTGATGTTTCAACCAAACCTTGTGATGTTTTTTCATAAGTCTTTTTTTCACTAAAATCATGTGTTTTGAAGTTAAATTTGAATCTTATATGGTAAATCTTGTGTTTGCATGTTAATTTTTTTGACACTTTATACATGTTGACACTAGTAGTGATATTTTTATAGCTTAAATTTTAATTTACAATTCATATTTTCATTTTGATTGATGTGTTAGTTTTTCAGTGCATCATTTTAAAAATTGATGCTAATGTTCCTTTTTTTTCTTCAAATATTAATTTTTTATTTTGTTTATCTTTTGATGTTTCAACGGTGCGAATTAGTTTTTTAGAATTATAATATCGATGTTTTATTTTTTCCGATTGATGCCACATTTTGATGTGACACTTGATGTTTTAAACTTTATATGTATTTAAGTTTTTTAATGTGTTTTTAGTGTATTGTTGATGTTTATCTATTCTAATTTGATGTGTATCATAGATTTTTAATTTAATGTAAAGTTTAGTATTTTTATTATAATGTGTTTTTTTAGTGTTATCATTTGATTATTTTAATGTGTTTAATTATTTTAATTTGATGTTTAATCTTTTTACTTGCTGCTCATATATTTTTTATTTACCATATTTTTATGTATTTACTTGATTTTTAACCAACTTTATTTGATTCGTATCTTTAGAATTTATTTTGGTGTTTAAGTATAACTTAGTATGCTTTTATTGGTGTTTAACTATTTTAGTTTAATGTCTATTTTATTATAAATATTTAATTTGATGGTTTAAAGTTCTTATTTGGTGCTATATATTTTTAATTTGATGTATTAATAGGTAGGTGTGATTGTGTGAATTATAACATTAAGGCCAAATATGATATTTTAATAATTTTATTCAGTTTATTATTATCTAATATATTAAAATTCTGTAAGAAAAAGTTAATTGTGGGTTTGGGCCCAGTGGAAGCCCGTATCCAAGCCCAACCTCTCTCATATTCATACCAGATGGCGAGAGGAGTGCCTGAGTTTAAGGCGAAACCGAACTAATCCGAAAACAATCATCGAAGTTTAAGAAATTATATTCCTCCGGGATGAACCAAAGGCGAAAGTTTGAGCAGTGGTAATTGGTCGGCAAAATGGGATGAAGGTCGCATAAATTGGAAAGCTAGAGCCGCCGCGAGACAATGACGGCGATGTCTGCTTCAGATCCAATGATTGATGATTTCTTCCATAATTGCAACTTTGACCCCCGAGTTTCTGTAGTGTTTTAAATTTAACCCCGAGAATAAAGTAACTAGTATATTTTGATCACCATATTTGATTAGCCTCATGTTCTATGACTCCGCGATATCTATTTAGTTCTTGTTTTTCCGTCTTTCCATCGGAGATATTTGAATCACTCTAACTACGCTAAACCCAAAAAATTATCTAATAAATATATCAATATTATAATATATTACTGATTTAAATTCTTTACTGATTTCTATAATCAATCATAACTTGTTATATAACTTCTAAAGATATATTTAAAAATATAAATATCTCATTATAAAATATATGTATATATATATATATATATATATATATTGAAGAAAATCCAAAGAAACACATAATCTGAAATAACAAAAATGTTCATATTTTTTATACAATGATAGATTACTTTTGGTAGAAATATGTATACATATTTATTTATTTATGCATATACGAAAAAGTCTTATTTTATACTGACTAACTTTTAAATGAAGACATTTTATAATTTGTGAGATTAATAAGGTCATTTGATATTGGCAAAGTCTTGGGAAATACTGTCTTTCCATAGGCTTATGGAAAAACGAGGTTTAATTAAAATAATAAAAAAGGTAAAAGGTTTGAGTTGCAATCTTAAAAATTTATTATGCAACATGTTGTAGTTATAAAGTTTATAACCTGATTCGTGCAACCCGAAAATTTTATCTTCATTTATTGTAGTTTAAACCTTGATATTCCATGGCTTATGGAAGAAGACTTTCTTTCAAGAGACGGACTCTTTGATATTTATTTTTAGAGTGAGTCTCCTAATAGGAGGTCTGTCCATAAGCTGATGGACAGACCACTTATTTCTTACCTTATACACTACATTTGTTAAATTACATACTCCCTCCGTTTCACTGTGTTTGGCGCCATAGGTTTAGGTGTTTTTTTTATAAGTTGAAATGTGTGGAGGAAATTGAGTGAAGAGAGTAAAAAGTTTCATGAGTGGTTGAGAATAGTATACTTTTTGCCACGAGAGGAAAGATAACAAACTTAGAAAAATATACAAATATGGTAAGTGTGCCAAACTTAAGCAAACAGAGGGAGTACAAAATTTAGAATTTTGAAAATATTTTTTTATATCATATATTTCTATATTTTCACCTTCAAATAAAAAAAATTAACTTATAAAATACGATGTTTAATTTTTATAAAAAATGCAGCATTTAAAGTAAAACCCCCTGTGGACTGTCCATGAACTTATGTGAAAATCGCCTTTCACGAAACTTTCCCAGATTTTTATTCATTGCAATGAGATATATACATATAATTATGATAACCTTCTTAAAATAATGTCAACATATAAATAATTATATTTTAAAGAATTTGAATGAAATACTTAATCAATTTTTGTTGCATTCAATATTAACCGTTTTTCAACTAAATTATTATTTCACTTCATAACTCATATAATTTTCCAAATGACTCAACTTTAAAATTTTAAATAAAATTTAATTTCAATATTTAATTAATGATATCGCGCAGCGCGCGATAGTACTGCACCAGTTTAATTAAATGTATTTGGTTTTAGTTTAAAATTCAATTGATATATGCAAGAATATTATGATACATTATTTTTTTTTGGATTCATCATAAAATGTACGTTAGAGTAATAAGTTAGAGTCCAATAATATTCCCTTTGTCTCAATAAATTTGATGTAATTTGAATTTTGAAGTCAAGTGCATCAATATTTAACTTCTAATATCTTTATTTATGTATAAAATAGTTTTTTTTAAAAAAGTTTGAAAATATATTTATAACGAATTTAACAACTTATTTAATGATAATAGTCTTGTATATTACAATAGAATAAAATAGTCAAATTTTGATTAGTTTATATCCAAAAAGTCAACTATATCATTTTTACTGGGCCGGAGTTAGTATGAGAGATTATTTTATGGTTAGAGCAAGAGTGGGGAGGATCCTAAAAATATAATCAGACCCGGATGCGGGTTTTAAATGTGGGTTTAAAATCGTATTCAATCCTTCATATGTATTGTAAAGTCAAGAGGTTTGCATTGAATATTTAATTGCCAGTTTTTGTGAACATATTTAGAAACGAAAAACTTTCCATGTTGGAACATGCGAAAACAGCATATTTACGCCAAGGATTTTTATGAAAAAAAAGACATAATATTATGGTATTTGTGAGTTATGAAAATCTGTATATTCTGCTATATATCAGGCGTATGGAAGCATAGTTGATTTATGGAAAATCCCTACATATATGGAGATGAGATTTGCAAATATATGACATATATGGAGATGAGATTTGCGAATATATGACATATATGGTGATAAGGAAAATCCCTTTAGTTATGAGGTTTGGATATGCTTCAAGAAGAAAATTTGGAATAGGAATATTGTGGAGATAATCAAGGAGTATTCCGATCTGCTCATGGATATAAAAGGGGACAATCACGGCTGTATTGAACACGATTTTAATAGAGAAAAATCTGCACACATATGTTTATACTTTCGAGAGAATTGCAAAGAGCCAAATTTCTATGTTCCAACATACTTGACCTGCTGTTCAAAGTTCAGAATCATATGTCTTAATTCCTCGAGAGGAGGAGATCCAGCGTCGATGAGTTTCGAGGTCAGAGGGAGTCTGATCAAGGCGGATCGGTGGCAAGGGGAGCTTGCAGAATTCACACGTTATAGTTAGTAAAGATAGGTATTCTGTATGATGTACTTTGTAATGCATCTTTCTAATTAGTGGATTCATTCTGAACTGGGCCAGGCCGCGCAGATGTAGGTGGATTTCACCGAACTGCGTAACCAAGTCTTGTGTCGTTAATGCTTTAATTTATTGCATACTTGGTTAGATAGGTCATGTTGGAACATACTAATAAGAATTAGAAAAATTTGGTAAAACAAAATTTCAATTGGTGGTCACTTATTATTCCCTTGGTTGTGTCAAGGAAAGTGTGATCCGGTTTTACCATGGCAACTAAAGAAGGAGCTTCAGTGTCTCGGCCATCTCTGCTAGAAGGCAACAACTACAACTATTGGAAGGCATGCATGAGAGTTTTCATCAACTCATTGGATGAACTTGCGTGGTTCTATGTTGAGAATGAGTAGAATCACCCTACGGAAGATACAAGCTCTAAGGCGACAGAAGGAGAGTCAAGTCAAAGGGAGCAGAAACTCAAAGACAAAGCTAGTTGGACTCCTGATGACCTCAAGGCATCTCTGGCAAATTCAAAGGCAGTGACACTGCGATTGATGAAAACCAGTTCAAACTCATCTCTACATGTCATCAAGCCAAGAAAACATGGGACATTCTACAAATTTTTCATGAAGGAACTAGTCAAGTTCGTGAGTCTAAACTACATATGTTGGCTACAAAGTTTGAGGAACTCAAGATGGAGGAGGATGACACTATTGCTATATTCAACGAAAAACTCAGGGACATCTCCAACATGGCATATCAACTTGGAAAGGTTTTCAAAGAGACGAAGTTGGTGAAAAAGACCTTGAGATCACTTCCTAAGAGATTTACAATAAAAGGTTACTGCAATAGAAGAAGCAAGAGATGTAGCCACCATGAGCCTAGATGAACTAATGGGATCATTACAGACATATAAGATGACGTTTCAACAAGCTACAAAAAGAGTCCCTAAGGAAATGGCATTCAAAACATCTTCATCAAAGGACAATCACGAGTCTGACAGTGATGATGAATTTGAAAAACTTGCACTTATCACGAAGAACTTCTCAAGGATGCTGAAGAACGCAGTTAACAAGAAATCTCAAGAGAGGTTTGGTGGAAATAAACCAAGGCCACAGGATTCTGGAAATAATCGTGGAACGAGGTTTGAGCAGGGAAATCAGCAGTTCTTCAGAAATTAAAGTAGTGAACCAAAATAGCCTGGACGAATTCAATACAGAGAATGTGAAGGATATGGCCATATTCAGGCTGAATGTGAAAATACCCGGAAGAAACAGGGAAAATCATATGTCACCTCATGGAGTGAAGATGAAGAAGATGAGAAAGACGAAGAAGAACTTACAAGCATCTATGTGGCATTTGGAGCAAAAATCTATGATGCATCGAAGGATGGATGTGCCAACATGCTGGATAAAGTCGAACCTGTATGTTCCAACATAGATCCGTATGAAGCACCCAGTGATGAAGACGATGGAATTTCTGTAAGTGATGAAGAAATGTACAACACTTATGAGAAGATGTACCCTATGTGGGTTCAAGTAGTTGACACAAACAAAGAACTGAAAGAAGAAAAGATGAAGTTGATGGAAATAGGAAGAGAATTGCGTATGAAAGTTGTTGAACTTGCAAAGAAGAATGAAGAAAAAAATGGGAAACCGATATTAGCAATTAAGAGAGCTGAGACTTCTAAAGCAGCAATTTCTAAGTTAAATGCTGGAAAAGCAAAGCTTGACGATATTCTGGACATGGGAAGGAACTTTGGTGATCGACACGGTATTGGGTATTGCAACACACACAAGGCTGAAGCACACGAGATACTTAAGAATCCAGTAACCCTCAAGACCAAGATTCGAGAAGTAAAACGGAAGTTTGGAAAGCCTCACCAAAGAAAACCGCTCATCTGCATCTACTGCACCTATCAAGGTCATTCAGAGGAATAATGCAGGAAACTGATCAGAGACCAAAATGTCAGAACGACAACTCTTGGTATGTTCCAACATAGGCAAGGTCCAGAAAATAAAATTGGTCGGAAAGGTATGGGTTGTCAAACGATCTGTCACATGTCTGGTTGCACACACTTCGCTTATATCATATTTCGTGGTACTTTGATAGTGGATGTTCTCTCCACATGACTAGTACTCTAGAATTTCTCACAAATATCACACCATACGATGACGGGTATGTGACTTTCGGTGATGGAAAGAAGAGTAGAGTGATTGGAAAAGGTGAATTAAAGATTGAAGGTTTTCCAATATTCACTAGTGTGCTGTTTGTTGAAGATCTGAAGGAAAATCTATTGAGCATAAGTCAGTTGTGTGATGACAATATGGCAGTGGAATTTTAGAAGGATAAATGTGTTGTGAGACACGGAGAAACCAAGGTTCTTTCAGGCATAAGATCATCAGATAATTGCTATCTGTTGGAGCAGAAAGTACGATGTATGATCTCGAAGCAATATGAAGGAGTTATGTGGCACAGGAAGCTCGGTCACATCAATTATAAAACAATGGTGAAAATTGCAAATGTGAAAGTTGTACGAGGTATGCCTATCTTAACCAGCAAGGACGGAATTGTTTGTGGACCATGTAAACAAGGTAAACAAATTCGATCTCCCCATTCTTCAGTTCAGTAAATAACCACCTCTAAAAATCTAGAATTATTGCATATGGATTTGATGGGTCTAGTCAATACACCTAGTATAGGTGGAAGGAAATATATCTTTGTATGTGTTGATGATTTCTCCAGATTTACGTGGTAGCCTTTTTGAAAGATAAATCTGATACGTTGGAAGTATTTAGAAGTCTAGTAGTAAATTTATAAACTGAAAAGGGAAGTCCAGTTGGAAAGATTGTTCGAATTCTTAGTGATCATGGTAGAGAGTTTGAGAATTCTCAATTTAGTGACTTTTGTGACGAGCTCGGGATTTAACATGAATTTTCTGCACCTATCACCCCTCAGCAGAATGGTATTGTAGAACGGAAAAATAGAACCTTGCAGGAGATGGCTCGAGTCATGTTAGCTGAGAAATAAATTCACAAGAAATGGTGGGCAGAAGCTATTAATACAGCTTGTTATACAATTAATCGAGTATTTCTGCAGCCATTCACCAACAAAACATCCTACGAGATTTGGAAGGAAAAGAAACCTAATGTCTCATACTTTCATGTGTTCAAAAGCAAGTGCTACATTCTCAGAGATAGAGAGCAGTTGGCAAAATTTGACAATCGGAGTGATACCAGAATTTTTCTTGGGTATTCTATCAATAGCCGTGCCTATAGAGTTTTTAATCATCGAACAAAAACTCTCATTGAGTCTATAAATGTTATTGTGGATGATTCAGAGGAAGAACAAAAGTCAGATGTTGTAGAAGAAGAACCTGGTAACACTCATGTTCCAACACAGCCGCGTCAACCTGACAAGGCAGATCCATTAGTTGAAGCTGAACCTCATCAACATGCTGGAACAATTGAGCAGATTGGTGTTGAACCTGTCGAAGCTGAGCATGTTAGAACATCGTCCCCCGCTACCGAACCCTATGTTCCAACACAGGATCAACCTGAATCCACCATAAGAAGTACTCGATCGGTTTCTCGAGTGGATTACCGAAGGCTAGCTGGATTGCATTGCTTTGTTTCTCTCATTGAACCTAAGAAATACAAAGAAGCCTTGCTGGATGAGTATTGGATTGCTGCTATGCAAGAAGAACTAAGTCAGTTTGCACGAAATGACATTTGGTATCTTACTCCTCGCCCCAAAGGCATTAATATCATTGGCAGGAAGTGGATTTTTCAAGAATAAGTCTGATGCTGATGGTCTAGTTACTCGAAATAAGGCTAGACTAGTAGCTCAAGGATATACACAAGTGGAAGGGGTCGACTTTGATGAGACATTCGCACCAGTTGCTAGGTTAGAGTCAATTCAAATATTACTTGCTATTGCTTGCTCTATGAACTTTATGTTGTATCAAATGGATGTCAAGAGTGCGTTTCTAAATGGAGTGGTGAATGAAGAGGTTTATGTTGAACAACCTAAAGGCTTTGGGGATCCTCATTATCCACACCATGTGTATCGCCTCAAGAAGGATCGATACGGTCTAAACAAAGCACCCAGGGCATGGTAGGAATGACTTACTAACTTTCTTCTTCAGAAAGGCTATCGTCGAGGGGGAGTAGATCACACTTTATTTGTGCTGGAAAAGTCATCAAAATTTCCGATTGCTCAAATTTATGTTGATGATATAGTATTTGGATCCACTTCATCCTCTATGGTACAGGATTTTATCACCATCATGCAAGCCAAATTTGAAATGAGCATGGTTGGAGAGCTCACATACTTTTTGGGATTGCAAGTCAAGCAAGGAAGGAATCGTTTGTTCATAAATCAAAGTAAGTATGCTTTGAATTTAGTTAAGAGGTTCGATCTGAGCAATGCACGAGCAGTTCGAACTCCTATGGGTGTATCTGAAAAATTGGTAAAGGATGAGAAAGGAGTCACAGTTGATCAGAAATTATACAGAGGCATGATTGGAAGTTTATTGTATTTAACAGCTAGTAGACCAGATATATGTTTCAGTGTTGGGATTTGTGCAAGATTTTAGGCTGATCCAAAGGAGTCGCATCTCACCACAGTTAAAAGAGTTATTCGATATGTAAGTGGGACTTCTGAGTATAGTTTCTGGTATTCTAAGAATCAAGATTCTGAGTTGATTGGGTACAGTGATTCTGATTGGGCTGGTGATGCTGATGATCGAAAAAGTACCACATGTGGATGTTTCTTTATTGGTACGAACTTAGTGTCTTGGTATAGTAAGAAACAGAACTCGATCTCTTTGTCTACTGCAGAAGCTGAGTATCTTGCAGCATGAAGCTTTGTGCACAACTATTATGGATGAAACAAATGTTGAAAGACTATGGAATTCATCAAGGCCCCATTGAAGATTTTATGTGACAACACAAGTGCTATTGATATCTCAAAAAATCTAGTTCAGCACTCGAGAACCAAACATATTGACATAAGGCATCACTTTATTAGAGATATGGTTGAAAGGAAGGAGGTGGAGGTAGTCTGTGTTCCAACATACGAGCAATTCGCTGATATCTTTACAAATCAGTTGGACACTGCTACTTTTGAAAGTTTCATACAACACTTAGGTGTCTGTCAAATTAGAGGTATTTCTTGCCTTAATTTTACTGTAAATATTATGTTTATTTTTGTTTAGAAAATCGAAAAAGAAAATATATAGAAAGAAGACAAGTTTACAAAAATAGAAGTTGGAAGTTATGGTATGTTGGAAGTTGGTAGTCTTGAAGAGATAATCATTGCAAATCTTGGAAAACGAAAAAGGTTTTACGCGAAAAACAAGGAAGTAATGTGAAGAGTTGGTGTTGGTTTCTAAGTTGTCCAAAATCCTTCCAAATCCCTTCTCTTCGGCTATCTTCGAATCCATCTTGAATTCACTTCGGAAATCACTTGTCAAACTACTTCCCAACCTCTCTACTCATCGAATCCCTGCTGAAGAATGGCTTCCAGCCCTAACTCTCCCACATGAGAAGAAGAACTTCCAGGAACCTCTCAACCTTCAGATGGCATGGAGGATGAATCAATGACTGACCAAGTTGATGTCGAAGCACTTCCTGAAGAAAATAATGGTCAATGTGAAGAGAATGTTGAGGCAGAGATAACAGATGGCGTTGAAGAAAAGGAAAATCCTAGTGGTTCTGGCGTCAATGGCGACAGACAGGAGGAACTCACCAATGCTAAAAGAAATGACCCGTATGGAATGGTAACTGGTCATGATCCTCCCTCTTTAAAACTTATGGGTATGGAGTTTAAGAGCATAGATGAAATATTTGAATGGTTAGAGGCCAATAGAGTTGCAATTGATTTAACCAAAATCAAGAGTATAGAAGGTGAATACTTGTCTGTTAAGGCTAAAGAACTAGTGACGGGTGACATTGGTGATATGTGGAGTATTGAGTACTGGAAGGTGAAATTTCTAAGAGGTAAATATGAGGAGTACTTAGGAAAGGACAAATTTCATGTGTATTTCCGTATGCCCTATCCAAGGTATGTATTTTTTAGGGAGATTAGTGATGAAGAAGCTGCAGGAAGGTAGGTTATAAAATATACAAACAGATTATCGGTTGGGTTCTTTGATTCAAATGCTGCACAGAAAATGGAGGAACTAAGGAAACCAATAGTAATTGATCTCTCGGACAGTGAGGAAGAGGAACTTGGTACATATATTCCAACATAGCAGGTTAAGGATGAAAGTAGTAAGGAAGTGGAGTCTGATGCTGACATGGGAGGAGAAGACCAGGATAACATATCTGGTAATGAATATGATGACAAAGAAGGAGATCACAATGAAGAATCTGGAGCAGGAGATGATGAGACTGCTGAAACTGGAGGAGCAGAGAATAATCAGCATGTTCCAACACAGGAACATCTCGAGATGCAATATTCAAGTGATGAAGTTCTGAATGAGTTTTTCCAGATGGCAAAGGGCAAGAGGAAGGTGGCTACTTCAGAGGTTTCTCCACCAGCAAAAAGTGTCAAGACAGATCAGAAAGATCCCAAGAAGAAAGCACTGCCACCTTTACCTGTAAGTGATGCTTTGTCATTCAATTATTTTGATTTAAAATGTGAGGAGATGGGTGAAGTATTTGCTGAGAGGAGGTTTATCTCGGAGAGACCCATACACTTAGAAGCTTATAGGGCAAGTGGTTTTTCTGATTATCTGGAGTAAATTGGAATGAAGAGAGCTGCAACCATACAACTTCAGTATAATAGGCAAGTTGTTATAGAGGTCTATGCAAATTTGATGACTGAGAATCTGGAAATTGAATCTCCTTGGATTGGGAGAGTTTATATGAGAGGAAAGATTGTGGACTTCTCGGCTGCCAGGATAAACAAAATTTTGGGATTACAAACACCAGATTTTGAGGGGGTATTTCATGATGATTTAGGAGTAACTGATGATCAAGTTCTGGAAAACCATCTCTGGAGGATACAAAGCCAAGTGGCCTGAAACAGGGTATTCACAAGCTTCATATATGCTTGTCTTCAAGATTTTTTTGCCTGTATCAAATTGTTGTTGATTGTTGGATGCCATCTTCAAACACAACTGCTCTGACCAGGGAAATGGCAAAGCCGCTGTTCTATGTTGGAACACAGAAGCTAGTAAATCTTGGCTTGTTCATTCAGTAAAACTTGGTGAGGCAAGCTACAGCTCCCAGGGCTAAATTTGCCATAGTATATCCCTGTTTAATCTCAGCGATGTCTAAAAGTGCAAAGGTGAAGGGAAAGGCAAAAGACTTGATCATAGATATAGAGTTCTTGAGGTCGAATAAGAAAACTTTTGGAATGAGGCATATCCATGACTTACCCTAGAATCCGGAAGGCTCTACATCAGCAGCAGCAGAAAAGAAGGCTAAACTTGGGGTTCTGAATACAAGATTGGGAGCCATAGTCATTAAAATGACAGCGCTAGGGGCAGAGAAAGCAAAATTAAAGGAAGAGAAAGCGCGGTCGAAGGCCCGTTCCTGAACTGGATTTCTTTTCTATGTTCCAACATAGAGGTCAAACTTAGGGGGGCCTACTTAATGCTTGCGTTTTTTGGTGATTTTTTTTGCCTTTGGTATATGTGTGGTCCCAGAGGGAGATTTTTTTAAGTTTATTTTTGTGTAGCTCTGTAATCTGAATTTTATTTTGCGATGGAATTCTTGGATTTCTGGTATTCGGTTTTTTGGTATTCGTGTTTTATGGGAATTCGAGTATTCAAATTTTTGTTCAGATTCAGTAGTATGCATATTGTGCATATGTTCCAACATACATATGATGACAAGTTTTTCGTTGTGTGATTAATGGTCAAAAAGTTATAGGTCCACAAAATGCCAAAGGGGGAGATTGTAAAGTCAAAAGGTTTGCATTGAATATTTAATTGGCAGTTTTTGTGAACATATTTAGAAACGAAAAACTTTTCATGTTGGAACATGCAAAAACAGCATATTTACGCCACGGATTTTTATGAAAAAAAAGACATAATATTATGGTATTTGTGAGTTATGGAAATCTGTATATTCTGCTATATATCAGGCGTATGGAAGCATAGTTGATTTATGGAAAATCCCTACATATATGGAGATGAAATTTGCAAATATATGACATATATGGTGATAAGGAAAATCTCTTTAGTTATGAGATTTGGATATGTTTCAAGAAGCAGATTTGGAATAGGAATATTGTGAAGATAATCAAGGAGTATTCCGATCTGCTCATGGATATAAAAGGGACAATCACGGCTGCATTGAACACGATTTTAATAGAGAAAAATCTGCACACAGATTTTTATACTTTCGAGAGAATTGCAAAGAGCCAAATTTCTATGTTCCAACATACTTGACTTGCTGTTCAAAGTTCAGAATCATATGTCTTAATTCCTCGGGAGGAGGAGATCCAGCGTCGACGAGTTTCGAGGTCAGAGGGAGTCTGATCAAGGCGGATCAGTGGCAAGGGGATCTTGCAGAATTCACACGTTATAGTTAGTAAAGATAAGTAGTCTGTATGATGTACTTTGTACTGTATCTTTCTAATTAGTGGATTCATTCTGAACTGGGCCAGGCCCCGCAGATGTAGGTGGATTTCACCGAACTGCGTAACCAAGTATTGTATCGTTAATGCTTAATTTATTGCATACTTGGTTAGATAGGTCATGTTGGAACATACTAATAAAGATTAGAAAAATTCGGTAAAACCAAATTTCATGTATTACCACTTTCTTTGAACAATCGGGTAAGAATAATATTAGAAATCATTACTCAACTTTTCTAATACAATCGGTTTGAAATGGAATGCAGTTTGGAAGGTGAGAAGATTATAATAATTGTAAATGTACACATATTATTATGATCTACTCCATCCGTCCATATTATTATGATCTACTCCATCCGTCCCAATTAAAACTTTCTAATTGCTTTTTTTATGGTTTTCAATGAACATATTTGACTATAAATATCTCTAGTTACATACTTCCTCTGTTTTTATAAGTTTGACACACTTACCATATTTGTATGTTTTCTAAGTTTGTCACATTTCCTTTTATGGTAAAAAGTACATCATTCTTAATCACTTATTAAGCTTTTTACCATCTTCACTCAATTTCCTCCATACATTTCAACTTACAAAAAAAAACAACACATAAACCTAAAATGTCAAACGTAGTGAAACGGAATAATATGCATATAAAATAGATATTAAGACGAATCTAACAAGATCCCACGTGATATTTTTATTATATATATATATATATATTAATTTTTATTTAGGATCAAAGTTTACCAAGTTTGATCTCAAAAAAGCAAATAGGAAGTTTAAAGTGGGACAGAGAGAGTATATGGGTTTGTGGATGATAGACCGAAATTCGGATGCACTTTTTATGTGTAGATCCATACCCGATTTGGACCCTATAGGTCTAAAACTTTTTGAACTCATACTCAACCCAACAGGTCCAGACTCTGTTGCTCTAGGAAAGATTCGAGACCTCGTCCCCAACCAAGAGCAAACTATAAATAGTGAAAATAAAATAAAATATAAGCCTTTTCAATTTGGGGTTAATTTATAATTACTTTTTTTGGAGTATGAATTTAAAAATATAGGGATGGAAATAAACCCCCACCCCGCCACCCAATTTTCCATCGTAATAGAGCTCTAATTCGTGACTTGGAGCACTGATTCATCGTCAAGTTCTACCCTCTATATCAATTTACCACTATGAGCTTTGATTTACGGTGATGCGTGATTAGTTTTTTGGCTATGATTCGCAAAAATTATTGTCGCGAGAGAAACTAGCAGGTGGAAGGTGATGTCGGGTTCCAAAATATTTCGATGGGTCAGAAGATGAATACATCGTTGAGTATTGGATGCGCCATTGATGTTTGTAGTCTAATATTTATTTTTTCCGTCAGATTTCACTAACAAAACGAGTTTCAAGATCGAATATAAACCAGGTCGGTTTTGAGAAGATTAATCGAGTCGATAGTCGATGAACCGAGTTGGTTGATTACCTATGCCACATAAAATTTATTGGGCTAGTTTAAATGGACTTATTTTCACTAGGCCCTACTAAAGGCTCATTTAATTTATATTTAATGAAAGAGCAAATGATACCCACTTTTACTCGAAATTCATAGTTTGATACCCAGATTTCAAAATTGCTCTATAATGGTACCTAAAATTCCATTTTTGTTCCAAAATTGTCCCATAATTGGCTAGAGCCGGTTTTAATATGGTCAATGCTTTAGTCAACGGTCAATCTATTATAATAAAAGAGTTAAGGGGGCAGGGAGTAAATCACTAACAATTTCAGTTATCTAGGGCTGACTGAAATCTGACTGAAACCTCGACGGTAACATCCACACCGGCGACTCCTTCTCTGACTTCCTCTGTCACTCACACTTTGATCACTACACCAGGCTCTCTCCTGCAAGATCTAAAGGCTTCATTTACAGCTCCTCCCTCACCACAAACCTTATTGTCGAAGCCTATAAAGTCCTCGTCACCTTCGTCGTGCCATTGGCCTCCAGCAAACACGATGATGCCTTCTCACCGACTTCCTCAAAAATCTCATGCCTACTCTGTGCCTTTCTTATTGGCGGATGTGAGATTAGCCCTGTAGTGGTTTAGTTTATGTATAAAGTTCCGTCAGATGGAGGTAATTTCGAGTTGATGAAATTTTTTGATATTGCAAGTCGATGAAAAGGTTGTGGTTCTTGTGAATGAGAGAAACCTTTATCATCATGAGGTGTGAGTTTATTAGCCATTTATAGGCAATACAATGCTAAATTAATACAAACTTAAAGCCCATTACTCACCCACTACTCAACTCCCATATATTACTCACCCACTACTCAACTCCCATACCCCTCTTCAAGCGAAGCGTCGGGTTGACCGAAACGCAGAGCTTGGAACGAAAAATTTCAAACAATGGCTTAGGTAGCCCCTTGGTGAAGATATCCGCAAGCTGCAAGGAAGTAGGCACATGACTGACACGAAGCTTGCCAGAAGCCACCAGCTCCCGAACAAAATGATAATCGATGTCGATGTGCTTTGCCCGTTTATGAGCAACGGGATTCTGAGCCAAGAAGACCGCACTGTTGTTATCACACAACAACAAAGGCGAACCATCCATAGGAAAATGCAACTCCCGTAGTAGATGAGAAAGCCAAACCACTTCAGCCGCTGTGTTTGCGAGAGCACGATACTCTGACTCCGAGCTCGAGCGCGAGACAGTGGGTTGCTTCTTGGCACTCCAGGATACCAAATTACCACCCAATAAAACCGCATAGCCGTAGGTCGAACGACGCGTCTCCAAACAATGAGCCCAGTCAGCATCCGAGTAAGCACAAACATCAGAGGAACCACTCGAGGGAAAGTAAGACCCAGATGAGGTGTGCCAGCCACATATCGAAGAATCCTGGTGATAGCTGCAAAATGATCCTCCCGGGGATCTTGAAGAAACTGACTAACCGAGTTAACGGAAAAAGCCAAATCCGAACGAGTGATAGTCAGATACTGAAGAGCACCAACAAGCGAGCGATAAAGAGTCGGATTACCGAAAGAAGCACTGGAGCTACGAGAAATCTGAGAAAGCGGTACAAACGGAGTGGTGACCGGAGAAGTCTCAGTCATGCCAGCTCGAGAAAGAATATCACGAGCATACTTGGCCTGTCCAAGGAAGATACTTGAAGGAGAAGAAGACACCTCAAGACCAAGAAAATAGTTCAAAGAACCTATGTCCTTGATCGAGAATTCCTGATCAGTCTGGTGATAAACTGACGAATTGCACCCGCATAATTGCCAGTAAGGATGATGTCATCAACATAGACCAGAAGGTACAGCAGCGTAGAACCCCTAGAGAAAACAAGCAGGGATGTATCCGAAGAACTGCAAAGAATACCAAGCTGACGTAGATAAGAACTAAATCTATCAAACCAGGCCCGAGGAGCCTGTTTAAGGCCATAAATAGCCTTTTTAAGACGGCAAACATAATCAGGACGAGCAGGGTCCTTATACCCGATGGGCTGAGCCATATAAACAGGAGTATCAAGAACACCATTAAGGAAGGCGTTCTTGACATCAAGCTGATACAATGGCCACTTCCGAAGCGTAGCTATAGCAAGAACAGTCTGAACTGTAGCAGCCTTGACCACCGGGCTGAAGGTGTGATCAAAATCGAAACCAGGAATCTGCAAAAAAACCCTGAGCAACCAGACGGGCCTTGTAACGATCAATAGTCCCATCGGATTTGTATTTCAGGCGAAACACCTGCTTCGAACCTACAACATTGGCATCCGAAGGCCGAGGTACCAACTCCCAAGTGTTATGTCGACGAAGCGCATTCAACTCTTCATCCGTTGCACTAACTCATTTCGGATCCTTAAGAGCTGTACGAAAATCTCGAGGCTCAGAATAAATTAAAACTGCAGCTAGAAGACCAATGGGAACAAAATCAGGATGAGACGTAGGACGACGAGTACCATCCAGATTTCTGGTGGTCATATGATGAACCCTCTGCGACGGAGCATCAGAATTAGAAGTGGACCCAGAGGAAGCGGAGGAACTTGAAGATGGAGAAACTGGCATCGACGGTGAAGGGATCAAAGGAGTAACCGAGACCTCCGGAATGGGCACGGGAGGCGGTAGACAAGCCGAGAATGGAGACTGATCACAAAGAGTACAAGGACTAGAAACTGCAGAGGAGGACAAGATCCGCTCAGAAGTAGACAGCTCAGGATTCAGAAAAGTAAGAACATCCAAGGATGAAAAATCCTGCTTAGTGCTCCTATTAGCTAAGGGAAAACACGTCTCGTCAAAATGAGCATGGCGAGTGATATAAATTCGACCAGTGACACCATCCAGACGGCGAAACCCCTTGTACTGAGAACTGTAACCAATAAAGATACAAGGAATGCTACGAGGAGAGAGCTTATAATCAGCATAAGGTCGGACAAAGGGATAAACCCGACAGCCAAAAGGCCGAAAGTTTGAGTAGTCTGGAGGTTGACCAAACAAGAGACTGTAAGGGGAAGCACCATCAAGGTAGGAGTGGGTAATCGGTTTATGGTGTAGACAACAGCTGCAAAAGCATTGTCCCAGTGTGACAAGGGAAGGTGAGAATGGAACAACATAGCCAACCCCATTTCCGTTATATGCCGATGCTTCCGTTCCGCACGACCATTTTGTTCCGGAGTATAGGGGCACGATAACTGATGATGAATGCCCTTAGATGCAAAATAGGAGCGTAGACAATGATTGAGAAATTCCGTACCACCATCACTCTGGAAGGTTTTGATAGTAGTAGAGAATTTGTTCTGTACAAGAGCCTCAAACTGCATATAAACGTCTACGAAATCCGATTTTCTGCGAAGCGGGTACAACCAGGTAAAGCGAGAATGATCATCCACAAAGATGGCATAATAAGAAAACCCATTTTTCGATAAAACTGGGGCAGGCCCCCATAAATCACAATGAATCAAGTCCAAAACTTTCAAATCCCGTTTGGGATTAACAAGAAAAGATTGTTTTTGACCTTTAGCCATAACATAGGGAGTACACAGACCCGGCTTAGGTAATAAGGAAGAAGCACACAAAACACCAGTCTTAATTAAAGTAGAAATAATGCTAGGGGCCACATGGCCAAGACGAGCATGCCATAAATCAAATGATGCTCGAGTTTTATTCTGAGAAATAAAAGACAATAAGGCAGCTTCTCCTCTGTCCAGCACATAGAGATCGTGCTCACTGTGGCCTCTTCCCAGAATCCCCTTGGTAACTTTGTGCTGAATAATAAAGTTATGGTCATCAAATATCACAAATGCATCAAGGTCCTTAGTAAGACGACTTATAGACAAAAGATTTTTAGAAACTTTTGGAGCATATAAAATATCAGACAGTCGTAAAGAAGGAGTAACCTGACAATCACCAATGAATACCAATAGAATCACCATTACCAACTGTAATTTGAGAATTAACAGAGTATGAAGTGACACTCTCCAAGGCAGAGGCGGAAGAGCTGAGATGATTGGTTGCCCCAGAGTCAATGTACCAATCAGAGGTGACATGAGAAGGCTCCATGTGAAGCGAGCGCTGGAATTGTTCAGCCAGCAGGGCAGATTCACCATGGTGAGGATGCGGAGGAAAAAGCTTGAAACATGTCTGAGCAGTGTGGCCGGGCTTGTCACAATAATGACAAGTGATATCATTGCGACCAGAACTGGGACCACCAGAGCCACCAGAGGAAGAAGGACGTCCACTGCCGCGACCCCGGCCGCCAGAGCGGCCATTCCGGCCGGCGCGTGAGGCCCACGCGCCGCCACCATGTGCGGGCGCGTGGCTCCACACGCCGCCACCACTCCTGCCGAATTTTGCCTCTGCCAGAAAGGCAACAGGGGCTGCTCCTGTACCCCCAAAAATCTGCAATTCTTCAAAAAAGCCTCTTGATTCTCCGCCTCAGCAACAACATCAACATATTGTGGAGTTGGAGAACGAGACAACAACGGGGCACTAAAATCTCTATAATCAGCCCCAAGAGCATGCAAAAACCATAACACCATATCATCATTCGTAGCAGGAGCATCCATGGCAGCAAGTTTATCAAATAAGACCTTAAACTGGAGATGTAAATCATGCACAGAACCAGTTTTGCGAAGATTCATGATTTGCACACGCAAGCTTAACACAGAAGACTTACTACGATTATGAAAAATAGTAGCAAGAGTCTCACAAATTTGAGCAGCAGTCTCACATGCAGAGATTTCAGACATTACCACAACAGAGACCGAAGAGAGAAGGAGACAACACAACTTCTCGTCATTAGCGATCCATTGATCATAGGAAGCCTTCAACTTGTCATAATCCTCACGCTTAGGGGTAGAACCCGAGGCAGAGGCGGCCGTGAGGAACGTGGGCGGCGTCAACAATGGAGGACACGGAGTGGAACCATCAAGATGCCCCAACAACTTCTGAGATCGAAAGAGAAGCTGCACCTGCTTCCTCCACATCATGTAATTGGAGGAATCAAGCTTTATCGTCAACAGATGAATCATATTGCTATAAGAAAGTTTGTCTTCTGCCATGATCGAAAGAAGAGAGAGAAAAAAAAATCGATGGAAGGAGGGAGAGAGAGAGACGCAAGGCGTCAGTTAAGGAAGAGAGAAAGCCAAAAGGCACTGGCTAATACTATGTGAATGAGAGAAACCTTCATCATCATGAGGTGTGAGTTTATTAGCCATTTATAGGCAATACAATGCTGAATTAATACAAACTTAAAGCCCATTACTCACCCACTACTCAACTCTCATACATTACTCACCCACTACTCAACTCTCATAGTTCTGATACTGAATTTGTTGGTTGTGAATATGTTTGATGCGTTGGACGAAGAAGAGATTCTGAGGCCCAACCTTGTTATTTTGACTCTTTAAAGTTTTGGCATCATGTAACACAATTGCTATAGTTGTCTGTGGTTCATGAAAATAAAGAGATCAAGTATTCTCAATGAAGTAGTACAGAAAAAAAATCCAAAGTTCTTGTTTTACAATCATGCAAACCTTTAACTCTGACATAGTTTCAAGAACTAGGTAGTAGCTCTAAGATGACAAGAGTTTAACCATAGCTTGAGCATGAATGGCAGGAAGATTGAGCAAAAGTTTTGCCTGGCTTCCTCGGGAAGAGCTTTGTCTTGCCATTCTTCGTAAGAGCTTTAAGCACTGACATAACGATACCTCAAGCTGCTTCTCTGGCCTTAGGAAGCCTATCGTTCCTCAACTCTGCAACAAATTCCCCTGCAGAGTTGTTAACCACGGGCTTTGACCGACGACCAGGGCCGTCTCTGACAATTTGGAGGCCCTGTTCTAAATGAAAAATGAGGCCCTTCATTACATCAAAAACTATACTTTTCCCTCCTCCTTTTCCGGGCTGGGGACCGGCAGTGTACATAACACAGGCGGAGTTAAAAAGTGTTTTATTTTTTCTACCTGTTATCTAAAATATTTTTCTACATAATCTTACTTAAATCGAATAATCCTCCTAACATTCTTAGATGCAAAATCATCAATTATATCTTCATAATCAATTGTTTCCAAAACATCATTCTCAATTGCCATCAATGCCAAACCGTTAAGTCTTTCTTGTGCCATTGTGGATCGCAAATACGACTTCAACAATTTCAGTTTGGAAAAACTTCTCTCAGCAGATGCAACTGTCACAGGAATAGTCAACAAAATTCTAATATATATAATACACATGCATATAATACACATGCATATTATTTTTCCTAATATATATAATACACATGCATATTATTTTGGGGCCCCAAAAATTTTGGGGCCCGGTTCTGTAGGGCTGTTTGGGCTTGCCCACAACCGGCCCTGCCGACGACCTTAGGTGTGAAAATGGTTTCTTAAATAATTTGTCATTGCCCTTTGAGAGTTGAGATGTCTGATTTGCTCATATATTTTAGTGTTACATGCTATCAACACGTTGGACCAACCTGAAGCTGTAGGCACAGAGTAAAACTGTAAAAGTGTAAATAGTAGATCTTTTTTCCTCTTGTAGGAGTATATTGCATTGAGATATTATGGCTACTGCTTAAGTTAATATGATTAATTAGTCACCACTCTTTTCTCTTTTCCCGAAATTTTTCATCATGCTCTTGACTGAATTTGTATGTTCTGTTTTCAGATGTTAACGTGTGAAAGAGATCGGTGCCGAGACATGCCACACTTGTCAAGAGTTCGGTGTATGTATGTTCGAGCTGATAACTGTGAAGACCTTTGTGGAGACAAACTAATATTACTCCGTCCCAGCCGAATGTGCACACTTTTTTGTCAACTTTCTCAGGTCATGTTTGACCAACGATAACTTTAATTACGTATATTAACGGTGTGTTAAAATTTGATATTTAGAAAATACAACATGCAGAGAATCCAACAATATCTCACATGATGATATTGGTATTTATATACTAGTTGAAATTTATGGTCAAACGTGTCTTGAGAAAGTTGACCAAAAAGTGTGCAGATTCGGCTGGGACGGAGGGAGTACTTTTGTTTGGCTACGCCTACAGTATAACATGAAGAGCAGAGTGGCAGAACTCTCACGATGCAGTTGTTCTCCATGCCTTTAGATACTTGAAATTGTAGGAATTTATTTCCCTCCCCCTCAACTTTGTTATTATTACAAATTGGCACTATTGACCATTGACTAGAGTGTTGACCATATTAAAACCGGCTGTAGCCAGTCATGGGACTAGTTTGGATCATAAATGAACATTTTGATACCTTTATGATGCAATTTTAAAATTTGGGTACTAAACTGTGAATTTCATATTAGGTGGGTACCATTTTGAGCATTTGCTCTTTAATGAAACATCAACCGTAGTACTAACAAATCAATTTTGAAATCATAAATAATCATGTAAAACTAGTGAAGACATCAAATAGAAGTACTAAATTATACATCAAAATGAGGTTGCAGGTAAGATTTGAAAAACTCTGTCTCGCCATCACACTGCTAAAAGACTTTGATAGAAGTAAAAAATTAGCTCTCAGCCAGAGCCTTAAAGTGAAGCTAGACCTCTACAAAGTTAGACCTACAATGCAAAGGATATAACCAAGTAACCCATGAGTGATCAACAATAAATATAACACAATATATTTAGGGTTAGGGTTTAAAATATTTGGAAGAAAAGAAAAAGAGTAAAGTATAGAGAAGCTTGTCCATTACCACGATAGAATGTAAAATCCACAATGTTCAGGCTAATGTGCATTAATATTTATAGATGAGTACAAAGGGTATCACAATCATACAAGGAATACAATATTACAATCATAACGGTAAAGAAATTAGTTTATTCATCCTGTTTCTATGCTATTACCATTGAATATGCTCCACTTCCTTCCCCGTGACCTCGCCAAATAAATATGCATCATCTGCAAAGAAGAGATGGGAAATCTTTGGTCCAAACCAGGAAGCGCCAATCCCTTTGATCTTATTGACACTCATAAGGTAAGTAAGAAGGATAGAAAAGACATCAGAGCAGATAAGGAGCTAAAGCCCCCCTCCCTCCCCCCTCCCCCCCCCCCCCCCGTCGAAGTCCTCTCTTAAACTAAAACTTGCTCATCTTGTTACAATTGAGAAAAAAGGAGAAAGAAATTGTTTACATGCAGAGACGTATCAAGGGAACGGCGAAAAACCCATCCGTATTAAAGTGCTACAGACATAATCTCATTCATTGCTGTCAAACGCCTTAATCGTATCAAACTTGTTGATCATATGACCCAAGGCTCTTGTTGTCCTCCTCTTCATAGTTTGATGAAACTCACGTGCAATGAGTAGATTGTCCGTTAAGCTTGCCTTGAATGAAGGCAAACTAGGAATCAAATATTAATTGTGGGATAATCGGCTTGAGGTGGTTGGCCAATACTTTTGAAGCAAGTATGTATACCACATTACACAAACTGATAAGTCTGAACTGCGTGATTAGCTTGGGGTGGATTGTCTTAGCTAACATAATAATGTGATTGTACTTCATCGAGGTCTATAAAATTTCATGGTTAAGGAAATTTAGAACAAAAGTGATGCAGGGCGAATGGCGGCAAAAATTGAAGAAGCGATGGATCGCCGCAAAAGTTCGATACATTTTTTAGTACAACTTTTGTGTCCGGTGTCAGAATCAGGCGAGGTCTGTGTCGTTGGAACCATCTCGACGGGGCCGGTGCATGGTTTTTTGGCCATTTGATCTCGTTTAGAGCATCAAAACAATAATATACTGTATTCCGGTTTTTACTTTATTTATGAATTTCCTTTTTTATCATTCAAGAGTTTCATTATAGTATTTAAGGACCTCTTGTACTATTCATATATTTTATCTTTCATAATAATATTTTTGAGAATATTTTCTCTCTGGTAGGCTCCAGAACCAAAACAGAGGGTTTGTGCTTGCAGCCCTTGATTGTTCTTCAAAGGTTCGTACTTGCGAATCTCTTTTTGACATTCCGACCCCGTCAAAAAGTAGTCACAATTTCTAATGATAAGTCGAAACCCATTAAAGAATACAAAAATCATAATGCCATGCCCTCGAGACTTATATTTGTTCATTTGTTGTACAACATTGGTGGCGCCAGCTCCCGTATACGAACTCACTAATGCTTTGACCATATCATTGGAGACAACGGCGGAACTAGGGGGCGAGGGGGTGCTAGCGCTACCCCTAGGATCCGGCGGCTAGGAATTTAGGCCTAGAGCCACCGGAAGCCACTGGATTCCGCCCCACCCTTGAGCCATCGGCGGTCGGATGTTTGCCGTTGTGCAACGGCTGAGCCGCTGAATGAAGAAGATGACCATTTTTGTTCTTTTTTTTTCTTTTCTAACTAAACAAAACGATATCGTTTTGGCTTAAGTGAAACGACGTCGTTTTGTTTAGCTGAAGGAAAAAAAATTAAGGCCAATTGGGCTGAAACCCAATTGGCCCAAATAGAATTTAAACAACTAACAAAAATCCATCCAAGCCCAAACGGCCAAACCTAATATACTCCTGAGTCTTGAGTCTTGTCTTCCTCCAAGGCTCCAAGCTCTAGCCAAAAAATGCACAGATCCACCACCGGCCACTGCCTTCCGCGCTGCCTGCCGCCGTCCATCGCCTGCTGCCGTCCCCTTCCTCAACCACAATCAGTAACTGCGGGGTCCGCGTCCAAGCCAAACCAAGGGCAAGGTATCAAGGAGCAAATAAATTTTTGTTGTGTAATTTATGTTGAATAACTTGGATTGAATTGCTTATTTGTGTGAAATTGTGAATACTGAATATAGATATGAATAATTTAGTGGTTGTGTTGAAATTGTGCTAAATATAGATATGAATAATTTAACATATTTTTGACATATTTAATTAGACATATTTAATTAGACATATTTTTGAGAAATTGTGAATATTGAATAGCATATACATATTTAATTTGACATATTTTTCTTATTTTATGTCAAATAGGATATGGATAAATTCTTAATTCGAAGTAGTGGATCATCTATTTTTAAGAGACCGAGTGAACCAAATGAAGAAAGGATTAATGAAGAGGGTAGTAGTCAAAAGCATTCTCTTGTTGAGTTCAATTCGGATGATGTTATAAATGATCCCGGGAAACGTAAACCTATTAAGGATTTTGATGTTTCTATTAGAGATCAAGTGATGAGAGAATATGTGTTAAGAGGTCCTTGCCAACTTAAGGGTCATTATTTTCCAAAGACAAAGCAGGGAATAACTATAGATGTTTTCAACCTTCTTTGTATGAAAAGTTTGATTGGTTGGAGTATAGTGCGTCAAAGGATGCAATATTTTGCTTTTTTTGCTTTCTCTTTAGGAATTCACATAAGGGATGTCGAGATGGAGAGGATGCATTTACTGTGAGTGGGGTTAACAATTGGAAGAAAGCGCTTGATATCTATAAGAAACATGTTGGCGTAGCAGGTAGTTCTCATAATGATGCAGCTGAACAATTGTATGCATTTAAGCGTCAAAGACAGAGTATCCTTCATTCTTATCAGGCACATGGGTGGGAATCGGAGATTGCATATCGCACGCGTTTAACAGCCGCTTTGGATGTGACACGGTTCTTGCTAAATCAAGGTATGGCTTTTCGTGGCCATGATGAAGGGCTGGATTCTCTGAATAAGGGCAATTATCTCGAAATGATTGACTTGCATTGCAAGAGAAATGATGTTGTTGCTAAGACCATGAATGAAAATGGCCCTGGAAATTGCAAGCTCACATCTCCCAAAGTACAGAAGGAACTATCAAGTGCTTGTGCAAGTGAGGTAACAAATGTTATTGTTAATGATAATGGAGATAGTTATTTTTCTCTATTGGTTGATGAGGCTAGAGATGCATCAATAAAAGAGAAAATGGGGGTTTTTTTAAGATATGTCAACAAACAAGGATACGTTCTTGAACATTTTCTTAGTGTTGTGCATGTGCGTAATACTTCTGCGATTAGTTTGAAGAGAGCTATTGATGACTTGTTTGCAAAGCATAAATTATCAATGTCAAAGTTGAGAGGTCGGGGATATGATGGAGCCTCAAATATGCGAGGAGAGTATAATGGACTGAAAGCTTTGATATTGAAAGAAAACTCATCTGCAAGGTATGCCCATTGTTTTTCTCACCAGCTTTAATTGGTTGTTCTTGCTGTTGCTAATGATAATCGAGCTGTGTGTCAGTTTTTCGTTTATCTTGGTATGGTTGTGAATCTAGCTGGAGCTTCATGTAGAAGAAAAGACATGCTTCTTGATTTAGAACATGCTAGAATTGTAGAGGGATTGGAGAATGGAGATATTGTGAGTGGAAGAGACAAAAATCAAGAGACTAGTTTGAGAAGGCCGGGGGATACTCGTTGGGGGTCACATTACACTACTATTATTCGTTTCATTACTATGTGGGAATCTATTTTGCAATTGATTGAAAACGTCCACGATGATGGTGATGCAAATCTGAGTAAATCTTCAACTAGCGGTTTGCTTGAGCAAATGGAGAGTTATGAATTTGTTTTTGTGATGCTTATGATGAAGCGTTTGTTTGGAGTTGTAGATGCCTTGTCCCATGCTTTGCAACAAAAGAATCAAAATATTGTGTTGGCTGTGAGTTTGATGAATACAATGAAGTTTGAGTTGCAACAATACAGAGAGAATGGTTGGGATGAGTTGTTAAATGAAGTCAATGCATTTTGTGTTAATCATGGCATCTCGGTAGTTAATATGGAAGATGAACGAACAATTCGTGGTCGTAGGAAACGACTTACGCAAATGCAGACCCATGGTGATTTCTTTCACGTTGATACTTTCTTCAGGTATTACTTTTATAATTTACATACCTTATTTGATTTGATTTGTAATTGTTTCACTGCTACATGCTAACCTTTTATTTTTTTAATACTAGGTTGTTGATAGGATGATTCATGAAATGAACAATCGATTTCCGGAAGCAAATACAGAGTTACTCACTTGTGTGGCTTGCCTTGATCCAAGAGATTCATTGGTAAGTTTGTTTGTCTTGCTGAACTATATCCAAGTGACTTGTCTGTAGAAGATCGTTCCCGCCTTATCAACAACTTAGTACATTCAATCGTAATTTCCTCCCCCCAACCCCCTAACATATATTCCTGGTTCCGCCACTGATTGGAGACACATGGTTGAAAACGTCCCTAAACCTGCACCACAAACTCCATCAATGGATCTGATGTCCCAAAATAATTCATAAATGACGAGTATTAGAGTAAGATCTCCTCCTCCCATACAACCCGGTTCATGAATCATAGTATTGGAGGCAAACATGTGAAAAGTAAAATCGTAGAATTTCTTGTTTTAAGTCTGAATTCAACATACTCTACGTTAGGGTTGTGGGATGATACAATGAGTCACAAATTAAATATACTTACAATCGAGGTCAATCCAAATTTAGCATTTCATAATTCACTTTAAACATTCAATTAGATAGGAGACGTTGGCTGTATATATAATTGGATACCTAGCAACTGCCATGCCAAGACTCCGTGAAATGGTCCATTTCAGTTAAAGTTTTGGTGAACAGTTTGTGCATACAACGTGCAATGTGTGTATTTAAGAAACCAGACACTAGTTTTGGTATGTGACAGATACAACGTCCTACCAAACTTGCTAATAAGTCGCACCACCGCAGGTTTCCCATTTTCGGTTCTATCAATGTGTCTATTTTTCTCTCTGTGTTAAAATTATTTGTAGCATTTTCACTTGTAAGTTTCAAATATGACTCCACTCAAGTGTTTGTTTCTTTATTAGGTGGAAAAGAAATTCGTTTAGTTTTATCATTCTTTAAATAAAAAGTAGTGTTGTTCACATTTAACTATTTCATTACCCTAATTTAATTTGATAAATTATGCTACACCCGTCCCATAGTTATTGACCTATTTACTTTTTCACGGTATTCAATGATCATGTTTGACCATCAATATATCTAATTACATATAACATTTTAGCATAAAAATTGATATTTAGAAAATAGATGTTAAGATGAATCCATCAATATCCCACATGATATTTTTAGTATACATATATCAATTTATATTTAGGGCTAAAGTTTACCAAATTTAATTTTGAAAAAATAAATAGGCCAATAATCTTGGGACTGATGGAGTATAACAATTGATTACGTTAACTTTATGTTATATAAATGTTTTTAAAGTAACTAGTTGTTGACTGTTTGTAATATGTAATGATTTAAATTTATAAAAGTACATAATCAATATTTAGCAAAACTAACTCCTTATTAACAAGTACTACCCATCATATTTCAAAATCCACACTTTGATTTTTAACAGTTAACTTGAAAAATATTTGATTCTTAATGTTTTGGCAAAGTTTTGGGAAAGACTTTCTTTCCATAGACTTATGATAAGATGGGGTTAAATTAAAATAATAAAAGGGTAAAAATTTTTAGTTGCAATATTAAAAATTTATTATGCAACGTGTTGTAGTTATAAAGTTTATGACCCGATTAATGCAATCTGAAATATTTACATTCATTTCTTCTAATTTGCAGTTTAAACATTGATCTTTCCATGGCTTATGGAAGGACCATCATTTAAAAGACAGACTCTAATATTTTCATTGAGAATAATTAAAATTTGTGAAATTTTTTTATATTGATATATTTCAAGGTATCTTGGGCTTCCATCTCAAAACCAACTGACACTAAATGGAGGTGACACAATACTTTGTATGTAAGTCATTTAGTTCTTAAGAAATCTTTCAACACGCCCCTCACGTGCCAACATGGAAACACTCCACATCCCATATCAGACCATATTAAAGGGGATCTACACATCGGTCCAATAACCCAACACGGGCTCTGATATCATGTTAAATTTCAAGGTATCCTAAACTTTCATCTTAAAACCAATTGACACTAAGTGGAGGTGATCAAAGACCTTATATGCAAGTCATTTAGTTATTAAGAAACCAATGTATGATATATCTTTCAACATATATTTTAAAAATATGTGCAAACGACTCTAACAAGATATCACGTGATAGTTTTTATAATTATATACTGATTGAATTTTATGGTCAAATATAAATTTTTTTTACTAAATGAATAATTAAATTGCGGATTGAGGTGAGAAGTAACTATTAGTTGATGACTTATGCAAACATGTAATGATCGAAATATTTTTTTTTAAAATTAACCAATGCAAAATACTAGCAAACCCAACTTTTTTTATTGAAAGTTTTGTTTGTATTAACCCAACAGAAAATCTAAAAAACCAAAATAAAAAAATTGAGTTCTTAAAAAATCAGCATTTTAATTTAGTTCAGTTTATTAAATTACATTAAATTAATTATTAAAGTTTTATCTATTATTATTTAATTAATTAATTTTTAAATTATTTTAATTCAATTCTATTCAAATCGGATAACTAAAAGACGGTGAGATAGTAATGATGGAGAAGTAAGATTTTAATCGTAAGTTGTAACCACCCCGAGCTGTCTAGTAATAATCTTCATTCTTTATTTGGTGGCTTCAATTATCACAAAACTAGTAGAAGTGGTGTGGTGTTGGCACTCTAATTTCTTGTTTAATTTGGACACTGAAAATGAAATAAAGCAACGCATTAATGGATTCTTTTCCTTCTTCTCAAGTTAGTGCAAAAATTGCCCAGTCAGCTCCAAAAGAATTAGCGGTCAAAACTAGGAACTTTCCCCTTCCTTATTTTACTGGTTTATTCTTAAATCCAAATCGCCTCTCCCAATCTTTTGTGATATTCCTAAAAAAAAAAAAAAAAGCCTAAATTTGATTACCATCTTTCCAATCTCCCGGTTAAAAAATATATTCCCATACCAAAACCACTTTCACTTTCTCTTTCTCAAAACACAAAAATATCCTGCCAAACACTCTAAAATTAATTACCTTTGCTTTTGTTTGTTGGATTTACTGTTTAACTTTTAAGGCATGTATGCCATCAGAAAATATAGAACTAGGTTTTAGGATATAAGAACATATATTGGTTTATTTGATCGAGAAAGTCTCAGAAAATGTGGTATTTTTATAAATTTATTGACATTTTATTGTGACTTTTACATTAAATGTTATAAATTTTTTAATAAAATTTAAATATTGTATTTTAAAGATTAAAACAAGAATAATATGTATTTGAATGTGAAAATATAAAAATATATAATATAAAAATATTTTCAAAATTTTTAATTTTAATAGATAATTTAACAAATGCAGTGTATAAGGTAAAAAATAAGTGACCTGTCAAGACGGTTATGGACAGAGACTGCCTATCAAGAGACCTACTCATAATGAGGAATTTTTAAGTACTCAACCTTTTATTATTAATAATTAAATAGATGACCTATTTTTAAGTACTCAACCTTTCATCATTAATAACTAAATAGATGTAGTTCATGTTATCTAGACTTTATCTGAATTGAATTGAATGGAATTAAACTGAACTGAATTAAATAAGTATGTTGAAAATAGTAATAATATGATTAAGAAAAGCTAAATTTCACAAAATGTTTTTTTACAAAACTGAATCAAACTGATTTTGAACTGAATCGAATTGAATTAAATTGAATTGAAGTGCAGATAAGCTCCAGAGAACATATCATAACCCTTTCATAATTGAGACGATGCGATCAAGTCCATTTGCATATAATTGTTTAAGGTCAGAGTCCGTCTCCTGTGAAACCTTCTTATGGTAAGATCAATGACTATAGGTAAAATAGGAAAAAAGTAAATTAAATTTGGGGACAAAAAACTAATAAATAGCAATATGAAAACATTAATATGAAACCACATCTTGAAATCTTTGCAATTTAATCCTTGGTCTCACCGTGAGACGGTCTTATACAAGACTTTGTCAAATCGTAATGAATGAAATTGAACTGAATTGAAAATAAGTGTATAGAAAATAGATATAGCACGAATAAATCAAACTAAATATCATCAAATTAAATTTTCACTGAACTAAATTGAACCAGAGCGCAGATTAATACGGGAGAACAAGGCTTAAGTGAGATTAAAATAATCTAATAATTTGATAGCGATATAATTTATAATTTAATATTTTTATGGCGATAAAAATAACACAAAAATCAATAATTTGATGTAGTTTATAAATTACAATATTTTTCACTAACACACATTTTAAGTAAGGCAGAGTATATGGAAAGACGGAGTTTAAGTAAAATAATGAAAAGGTAGGAGGTTTTAGTTGCAATATTAAAAATTTATTATACAACATGCTGCAATTATAAAGTTTATGATCCGATTAATGTAGCCCACAAATTTTATCATTATTTATTTTAATTTGTAGTATAAATGTTGGTATTTTCCATGATTTATGAAAAAATTGTCTTTTAAGAGACGAACTCTTTAAATAAGGAAATAAATATGAGGATTTTTAGAAAGAAAATACTTTACAAAGGTAATAATTTCGTTTACCTTTCTAAACACAAGTTATTGCACTATTTTAAAAAGGGAAAGTCTCAGGAAAGACGGCCTTTCCATAAGCTTATGGACAGTCCTCAGGGGCATTTGCCTTAAATGTTGTAATTTTTTATAAAATTTAAATATTGCATTTTATAAGTTAAAACAAGTAATAATGTGTATTTGGAGCTGAAAATATAAAAATATATGATATAAAAAAATATTTTTAAAAATTCTAAAATTTATATGTAATTTAAAAAATACAGTGTATAAGGTAAAAAATAAGTGGCCTGTCCATAAACTTATGGACAGGTCGCCTGTCACCTGTCAGGAGAACTACTCTTTTAAAAATATCTACTCTTTGCGTTCCATTAATATCCGCACACTCCCCTTCTCTATTATCTCCTTTATATTAATACTTTTTTGGTCAACTCTATTAATTTATTTTCCTTTTTAAACTCAAATCTTATCCAATCATTCTGTTTACCATGAATTGAAGTGAAAAATTAGAGATGCCAAACATAGTGAAAGGAATAGGTAAATAAAAACAATGACACGCGGTATCACACAAGTCCACTTCCTGGAGTAAAGGTATTAAAAAGATCGGGTCTCAACTGCCGAACAGTACCAGTGAGAAAGAGCAAGAAAGTATGGACGAGTCTGAAATAAGAGCAACGGAGCTCTCTTTTTTATAGTTTATCCAAGTCTTGAAAAAACTATCGGCAGCATCAAGCTATTTGTGCCTTTCTTTCTTTCAATTTCTCCTACTATGGACCATTCCCCCAACCTCTCCTATTCCGGCTCCTCCGGTGTCCCTTTTCGAATACTAGGCGCAGTCGCCATGTGGGTCCTCCCAATCGGGTGTATCCTCGCCGCTGCGGCGGCGCGTCGGCTCAAGAGGAACTTCCAGAGGACGATGTCCCGGCCGATCAACAAGGTTCCCGCCGGAAGTTTCATCTCCCGGGAGGCGCGTAGACCCAAGTGTACTGATGGTATGTTTCTTTGTTTTTACTTTTCTTTCATGGAAGCTAATTGCAATGGGGCAAAATTTGAGCTTTGGTTCGTTATTTAGTTGATGACTCTGTCAAATGTGTTTGAATTCTGATAAATGGTACTAATTCTGTCTTAGTTGATCATTAAAGCCCATTTGTGACTGTTAATGTTGTTACCTGGTCTTAGGTGATAATGTTGTTAATGAGATTTAATGGCAGTCTAATGTTTGAGTAATGTGGTTTCCAAAGCCTTGCTAACCGGGAATTCTGATCTTAGAACTTTTGGCTACTAATCTTGTAATTGCACATTACTTGCAATTCAAATTTCGATTCTCTGAGTGTTGTGGGTAGGACGAGCTGTGATTGGAGTTTTTCGGATGGTATAGTGAAGTTGTAAAGGAGAAAGGAACTAGATTTAACATTGAATTAACATTACAATTGATTTAACATCAATTGATTTAACATTGATTTCAGATGGTAGGACGAGCTCTCATGTACAATTGATTTAACATTCATAGAGAATTATATCGGGCATTCGCCATTTAAGGTTTCTTCGTTGTGGTGTTGGTTTACCTTAGCCAGTGTGAATGTGCTATGCCAACTATGAGTCTCGTGTTTCAGATTACCAATACTCGATGGAATTGCAAATCCAGGAGATTTTACTGGCCTCTATATCATCTCCATCGACAAGTATTGCATCTTCTTCTAACCAGTCAAGGGTAGTTCTCCCGACAGGTTCACGCCTGATGAATCTTGCACGCGAGATGGCCAATCCAACAACAGTATCCTGTGAAATATGCATGGAAGATAAAAGAAGTTGGGAGATATTCAGAAGCGATTGCCACTGCAATCACTCATTTTGCAGTGAATGTATAAGCAGGCATATGGTAGCCAAGATAGAGGAAAACTCGGACGTGATCCATTGCCCAGCAGAAGATTGCAAGAAAGCAATTGATTTCAACACTTGTCGGTCAATGATCCCGAGAGACATGCTTGTCAAGTGGGACGAGTTCTTGTGTCAGTCGGTGATACCTAATGCCCAGAAACTGTTCTGCCCATACAGCAACTGCTCAGCTATGCTGATTGATGATTCCGGGGAGACGATAAGGGAGATATGCTGCCCGGCTTGCCACAGATTCTTCTGCGCTGCGTGTCGGGTCCCGTGGCACTCGGACTTTACCTGCAAGGAGTTCCAGAAGCTGAACTCTAAGAAGGGAGGAAATGGGGACAAGTTGCTGAAATTGCTCGCAAAGAAGAAGAACTGGCAGAAATGCCCAAGTTGCAAAGTACATGTGGAGAAAACAGAGGGATGTTTGCATATGACTTGCCGGTGCAAGCACGAATTTTGCTACCGGTGTGGATCAAAATGGAGCGGATCTCATCGCTGCAAAAAGTCTTAAGCTATCAGATTCAGATATGCGTCGTTAGGGTTTCAAAGAATGTACATATATCAGGTGTTTGTTTCCGCTGCAGTAATTTTTTGCAGCGATGGATGTGTTTGGTCAGTACTTAGTTGTCTTCTGAATCTTAGTTTTGATATGGAAGGGAAGATTGTATATAGCAATCCTTTAAATATGAATGTAGGACCAAAATATCGTTATGCATTTTCTTGTTGAGTAAAATTGTGAACTGCTAAAAACTGTTTTAACAAATTCAAACTTGAAATTTAACTCGGTGGTGTTCATCTCGGACTATTGTTTTCATGTAACACCGCAGCAAAATTTCGGCGGCATTGTATGGCGGTGGAAAAGCATTTTCTGGGTAAGAATCCGTTTGTCCTTCCCTCCCCCTCCCCCCGCGGGTTTGAGTGGGGAATTACATCTGCCACCCTCCAGTTTTAGATTGGTTTGCAAATTTCCTCTTTCTTTTAATAACTATGTTTGGGTCCATCAAATGAAGAGGAGTAGTGTATTTAACTATTTAACCATGTTTGTAGGTTTTTTTCTCGGTGATATGAAAATTATAGTTGCGCTAACTTGGATGCCACGAGAAATTTAGAGGAAAAATCTGGCAGATCCTGGTTGGGACTGGATAAGCGTGATTATATGTGACAGTCATCAATCAACTGATTTCTAACGACTTCTTTCTTATTATCGAAGAATCCAGAGACTGTTTAATCATACCTTTATATTTATGAGTCCTTTTTCATGCTTATTTCACTTATCTGACAGCTCATATTCTCACAATATCTTTAAACCTGAAACCCAGATAGGTATGTGTAATGGGTCAAATTGGTATTTGAACAATATGGGTTGGGCAGGGTGGATTTGTGAGTTGACCGCGAGTTTACCTTGGATTGATATATGAACCCATATGGGTCAATATATGGGTTGAAACCCACAGGTTTACCCATATGAGTTGGTATATAAACCCATATGAGTCAACATATGGAATAGAGCCCGCGAGTTTTACTCATATAAGTTTGAATATAAATCTATATGTTTATATATGTGTTGAAACCCGCAGGTTTACCAATTTTCAAACTGCGAGTTAAATCATTTTTGATCCACGACTTTCAATCTGCTTATTTTTTACCCGACCCATTTTTGACTCATTATAAAATGGGTTGAAACGAGTCATACCTATTTTATTTGACTACCCATATTACCCAACTCATATTCGACTTGTCCACCCATTTATCAACTCTAGTGGTGGTTTTTGTCAGGATGAGGTTGCATCGGAGGTTTGGTTAACTAAATAATTGTCATATCCTCCATCTCATCTCATTCCACACTTTCTTTTTAAGTCCATTCTAAGTATAAATAAATTATACCCATCAAAATCCAATTAAATTCATCATATACTAATCTTTTATACACATCTTTCCATCTAAATTCATCATGCACTAATTTTATATACCCATCTTTTCATCTAAATTCATTATATTTAATCAAAATTATTACCAAAATATTTCAGCATATTATATTACCATATTTAATCCAAGAGTCAAGTGCTAAAATGACCGTAACTTTAGATTGAAAGTGCCAATATAACCTTGCAAAATGAGAAAGTGCCAAAATAACCCTAACTTTATGATGTATTTTAAAAAAAATTAAAGTAGGGGTTATTTTAATGGATCCCCTAACCACATTAAAGATATCCAAACAGGGCTTTACAAGATAGGTCAAAAATAACTTAACCCTCCTATTTGAATCTAAAGAGAGAGAGTTTACCAACGTGATTTATGGGGTATAAAAGTTGTGTTTCCATATCCAAAATCCTCCACCTCTGCGTTAGATTTGTTATGGCCAGACACCTTATAGCTCCCATAATGTTGGTAAACCTATCCTGATGAAAACCTTAGTGTTAGTTTCTTTTAACATTCCTGGCTTTTCTGAAATGGGGAAATAGGTTATCCCTCCTTAACAAAAATTGTATCATGTCAGACTGTCTAATTTGTGACCATGACATCAGGTTGTTCTTCACTTCAACACTTTTTGCTAAATGATCTGCTATCTAATTTCCTTCTCTGAATATGTGCTTGAATTGAAAAGCTCCATTGTATGTCAATTGTGAAATTCTTCTAATCAACTTGAGTAGCGCCTAGGGTGGTTTAGCCTCCCGTCTTAGAATGGTGATTGCTTGCAAGCAATTCGCCTCAATGATGGCTATCTGGTTGTGATTCATAGCTCATGACATCCCTGCAAAGATTGATATTGGCCCAGCATGAAGGATAGACACCACCTGACCACCATAAATATGAGAAGATGCATATATCATGTTTCTTTCAGAATTTCTAACTACAAAACCAAGGCATGTTCTTCGGTTTTTAATAGAAGAATCCGTGTTAATCTTCATCCCAGATTGTGGCTTATTTCTCTTATCAATGAAATACATGGAATACAAGGTATTTTGATTGATGATAACATTCCATAATGAACAAAAAATTGACCCTTCTCTTTTGTAACTACGGATTTATGAATAGAGTATATCAGAAAGGGATGATCAGTTACAGATTTCCAAACCTTGTCTATATTAGCATCATGACCATCAAAAAATGAAATTATTTCTTGCCTTCCATAATTCCCACACAATTATCATTGGAAAGTTAGGCAATATGGAAAGTTTAGCAAAGGATGAACATTTTAAAGACCAATAATATGCTAATCTTTCACTAATGGTATGAAAATCTATGTTGCACCAAGACGAGGATGGGTACCTAAACGGGTACGGGGACGGGAAACGGAAAAATTTAAAAATTATGGATACGGGTACGACAATGGGACAGATAAAATATGGTAATAAAAATATATATAATATTCAAAATTTAATATCAAATAAAACAACTATTCAAACTCAATTTAGTAAGTTGTAAGAAAAATAAAAATAGCAATCCAAACTCTATTAAATATTCAAATAAAAACTAAATAAAAAACATTATTCGTGAATATTCTCTGAAATCAAATCATTCTCCAATTGTGGCTCATCAAGTGAGAGATTCGCAAACTCCTAATATCTCATGTCCTCCAAAGAATCAAATCCATCTCCCCCAACATCCCACATTTTCATCTTCTCATCTTCATATTGACCGAAACTCCTCGATAAAATATGGAGGTTGTTGTAGATGAAAACCAAATCTTCAACACGACTTGTGCTCAACTTATTCCTCTTGGGTGAGTGAATTAAATTGTATGTACTCCAATTTTGTTCACAACACGAAGAGGAATTAGGTTGACCAAGTAATTTTAAAGCCAACGTTTGGAGCAAGGGAACTTTTGCACCATAACTAGCCCACCAATTCTTAGGATCAGATAAGTACCTCTTTGAAATTGAAGTCAAATCATCAAAAGAACCTTGCAAGAGTGAGAAGTCTTTGAATTCATTAGTAACTTTATTCAACTCGCCACTATTTGAAAACAATCTATGGAAGACCTTGTTCATTTCTTGAGATATTTCACAATTCTATGAGGAGCTTTCCTAATCTTATCCTTAGCAAGCCATTCTTCACTATAAAACCTTCATCAAAATAGTTTAAGGAAATCACATATATAAAAGTAAATTTAAAATAAACAAACAAAAAGCTAATATTGTAGAATACATACCTTGAGTTCAATGAATGAGCAAGACAATGAAGATGAGTATAGCTTTTAATCCAACGAGACATGAGGATATCAATAACAACATCTTGAAATGGAGGAGTTTCCTTTTTGTCAATCTCCACCTTCACCTTCTCTATCAATGAGTCTCACATCCATTACATCATGTGAAAACATGGTCTATCAATGTCACAAAATCTAATTATGTCATAGATAGGTCATGTGAAATCAATGATATAATCCACCTTATCCCACCAATCATCATTCGCAAGTCTATCCTTTACAATATTTGCCTTTTGCATATCGTCCTCTCTATATGAAACACATTCATCACTTATAACCATTTCTTGAAAACCCCGCCTAATAAGTTTAAACCTCTTAAGCACCAAAATAACAGTGGCAAAATGAATATCAGCAATTGAAGCAATTTAAGAGGAGAAAATCTATTAAAAATGGCCAACCTCATGTTGTGATTCATAATAGTTTTCTTAATATGTACACCATCTTCATAAACATCATTAATCGACTTGCACAATTCAAAAGTAACCTCATTGCCTCTCGTATTTTTTGGAGCATAAATATTTTTTAAAGTAAGATTCAGTGTATGGACAACACATGGTGTCCAATAAATATGAGAATACATGCTCTCAATAATCTCATCAACCCCTTTACAATTAGCTGCATTATCCGTGATAATTTGCACCACATTTTCATGATCCACCTCAAGAATCACTTCCTTTATCAAATATGCAATGAAAATTTATCCTTATGTTGACCAAAGCAATTTGTAGCTTTAAGAAACATAGGACCTTTTCCACAAGTAGCCATGAAATTAATTAGTAGCTTCCTTGTTGGATCACTCCAATCATCGCCCACAATTGTCACCCCTCTCTTTCCAAGTTCCTTTCAATGGTTGCATTAACCTCTCAACATAAATCTTCTCCTGTTGAAGCAATGTAGTCCGCAACTTGTTATAACCAGGAGGCACATATCCAACTATGTTATGGGTAGCAACAAAAGTATAGGACCTCAAGCAATACATATTCCTTGCCAAATTAAATGACAACCACCAATGTAAAAACATTTTTGCAGTTTCTTGATCCAATTGAGCACGAGAAGAAATATCCAGTGATTTAGCAATTGGAGACATCTCTATTCTTATTTTCAGTGAGGAATAATCTATTGCGGATTGACTAGAACCACATGGCAAAGAAATGTCTTTAGGTGCTGATTCTTTCTTTTTGTTTTCAAACTGATCTTAAGCCTCCGAAATTCTGCCACATATTTAGCACTCACTTTTTTTTACAAGCAGAGCTACCATGACCAGACTATCGAAGTAAATGTGTCTTCACCCTAGAATAACTTCCAGTTTGAGTTTCATTACAAAAATTACACAGAAATGTCCAAATTCCTTCAGATTTTTCCAATTTTATCTGGCTTTGTCACATAATCCCACAAAGGAGGATTATAATCACTTTCTATTGGCACCGAAGAAGAATACTTCCTCTTTGATTTTGGGATTCCATAATTTATCATAATATATATATATATGTTAGAAAGAAAAAAATAAAGCAAAAGTAACCAAAACAAATAAAAGTAACCAAAACAATAAACCAAATAAAGCAATAAACCAAATAATGCACACGAACAAAGTCCATGCAACTTGCATTCGGATTACAAAATTGTACAACATACTACTCAATAAAAACGGGTTCACTAAAAAAATAAATCAATGGACAATTGGTTACTTTCACAGAAAACAATAAATCAACAAGTAAACCAATAAAGCTGCTAAAAGTACAAGCATTGGTCATGGGTCAACGTAAGAAAGGAAAAGATTTGCAACGAAACATAACCAATTTGCGAAAGAAATAGAGAAAACAAAGCAAAACAGAGAAACGGAAAAGAAGCAAAAATAAAGGCATAGAACATGAAGAAAAACCACACCCTGATCGCACGGCGATGGAGATTTTGGAGAAGAAGATTGAAAGGTGGTGGAGCAAAGTTCAAAATCAAAACATAGACGGGTTTTGCAGCGTTAGTAAGTATAAATAGATGGTTTTTTTTTGAATTGAAATCAATTTAGGAAATGGAATTGCTGAAATTGTAATACGAATTTGTATAGGAAACATATTCTATTTTGGGTCAAAGATGGGAGGAAACAACTAACCATTTTCGGCGTTTCTGGGACGTTTCTGGGACGTTCCCATGTTGTTTCCATCCCAGTTTCCGCCCCCAAAGTGTCCCCAACCGGAAACTGCATTCAGTTCCCCGTCCCCTGCATCATAGATGAAAATTATGAGCAGTGAGCGACATAATGGTATGAAATTTCAGCCACAAGATTGATGAAAATTGACAGGAATTAAAGAAATGAGAAAGGCTGAGTTTTCACATTTGATGCAATTTGAAGCTAAATTGAAACCCATTCTCATTAGAATGTTATCAAAGGGGAAGCCATTATTCAATATTTTCCTAACAAAAATGGATATTTTGTTTGGTAATATTGAATTCCATACTTTCTGTAAGCAATCAATCCGATCCATTTTATTTCTCAAGGTGGCATAGGCCAATTTAATGGAGAAGAAGCCGAAGATATCAGGTTTCCAAATTAAAAAGTCATGCTCCTGTGTAAACAAAAACTATTTCTAAACTTCTTCTATGATCCTAGCCAAAAGATGAACCTTTAAAATAGGGATGAGTTGATGTTTGCGTACCTATAGTTTCTTAATCAGAAGGTAAGGAAAATGAATTTCTACCTGGGAAGGCCAAAGATCAATGAGCATACCATATCCCGACTAGTTTGTTGTCCAGAAGTTTGCTTCTCCATTTCCTAGCAGCACTTGTAAGTTCACTTGCGCAAATGCATCCATAGCAATGTACCTCTTCCATGTTTCAAAGGTTATATGACTAACATGTAGTGGCCACGTAAACTTAGACCACAATGATGTCCCTAATTGCATTTTCCACCAAATTTTAGTTGAGTAAGTCTGAACTACCTTGGAGATATCTCTTATCCCCAAACTGTATTCATATCTTCGATAGCATAAGCTAGTCAAAGATTTCCAGTGTTTTTCCCCTTATTTTGTTCCCCCCCACAAAAAATTACTCAGTAAACTTTGATTTTTTTTATCATGTGAGCTGTGAGAGCTGTAATTGCCCAACTATATTGTGGAATTACTGAGAGAACATGGTTAATTAAAACTAACCTTCCACCTTGTGGTAACCAGCCATTTTCCCAATTCTCAATTCTTCATGCTATTATATCTAGGATTTCAGTCGAATGTGAGTTAAATTTTCTACCTTTGTATACAGTGACTCCAGATAAAAAAATGGTGTGTTCCCTTGTTGGATACCAGTCACATCCTTAATCCCCCCCCATTGTCTTTTACTTAACTTTCCAGAGTAGTAATAACTCTTCGAAAAATTAATTTTTTAACTCAATGGTTTCTAGAAAATATTCAAGAATGTGATAATGTTTTTAAGGGATTTAGTGGTGCATTTAAGGAAAATAGTTGTATCATCAACGATAACATAGCTGAGTAATCTGGTCTGAGTTACCCGCGGTTTTAAAAGGCTTTAGGTTACCAATTAGGATTTTTTTCTTCATATTTCTTGTTAACGGTTCAAAGAATATATTGAACAAAAATGGTGAAAGGGGGCCACCTTGTTTTAATCCCATTGCAAATTTGAAAAAAACCATGTAGAGCTCCATTGATTAAAACCGAGAACCAAGCAGTATTCAGATTGTTTAAAATGATTTTACAAAATTACCGTGAAACCCCCAAGTCTTAGTAGCAATGAATTTAAAGTATCCCATGAACCCTATCAAAAGCCTTCATTATGTCTAATTTAATTATTAGGTTAAGTGATTCAATCTTTCTATCTAACAACCTAATAGCCTCCTTCATGAGCAAAATGTTCTTAGATATGTCTCTTCCTGTCATAAAAGCAGATTGTTCCTATGAAATTACCTTGTTCATCACTGATTTTAGCCATTCAGCTATGATCTTTGCCATTAGTCTTTCGGCTATGTATGTGGCAATCTAACCCTGGACGTGTTTGACTTCAATTGTTAACGGGAGATTTGGCCAAAATTTAATGAAATGAAAATTTTACCCTTGGATTCAAAAGGGTAAAATGGGAATTCAGCTTATAGGGCAGGGTACTTATGTCACTTCAGGTCTGGTCAACACTCAAATTGATTAGTCTGTGCTGGAATAGTGACAAAAGGCAATAAGTCTAAGGATGACAATGAGGCAGGTTTTGGTGGAGGTCTGCCTCGCATCCGCCCCAATGGGGCGGGCATGGATGTAGTTTTCGTGGGGGTGGGGTGTGTATGAGTATGAAAATTGATACCCGTCATGGGTAGTGGGTCGGGCATGGATATTAGTTCATACCCACCCCACCCGCCCCCACCACACTATGCCCATTATTTACACACTAACTTACTATATAATAAAGTATTGTTTAGAGTTAAGTGCTCATATAACCCTATGTTTTGGTGGTTTGTGCTAATATGACCCTATGAAGTTGGAAAGTGTTATTGTAACCCTGTTTTTTGCGTGAATGTGCTAATATGACCATGGAGGCCTGAATTTGGCCGGAAATACATGAAATAACTATCATATCCCCTTTTTTAAAAAAAACAAAAATTTGGAACATGTGAAAGGACAATTATGCCCTTATTCATTTATTTCCTTATTAATCTAATTTCTTTCCTTCTTCTTTCATTATTCCCTCAAACATTTCTTTCCTTCTTCTTTCCTTATTCTCCTCTACCTAACCTCCACCGCCACGGTGGTGAGCATCCTCAAGCTCTCCAGATCTACTCCAACACAGTGGTGTTGAGCGGTGGCTGGCGAATTTTGGTGATTCTGGGTGTCGAGCGGCAGGCGCTGGAGCGACGGAGGCAACGAAGACGCTGGAGATGCGAGAATGGAAGAGAGAATCCTACGTGGTGGTGCTGGTGTTCAGCGGTGGCTGGAAAATATTGGTGATTATGGGCATCGAGCGGCAGGCGCTGGAGCGACGGAGGCGACGGAGATGCCAAAGATGTGGGAATGGAAGAAAGGATCCTACGTGGTGGCGCCGGAGGAATTTGTAAGTATTATACTAAGTTCAGATATGTCTCAGTTGCAGCGGCTCCGCCGTCGGTGGATTGGGAGGAGGCATCGATCTAGTGGGTGGCAGAGGTTGGGGAGGGATCTAGATGAGGCAGTGGGCTCCTCCATATCTCTCTGCCATTGACCTCGTCGTACACTTCACTCTGTTTCTCTCCCTTTATTTTTGTTACCAATGTTGGATCCGATTAAGTGTCTGATGAATCTGTGCCCTTATTAATCGGCATTATTGGATTGGGATTGGGATTGGGATTGGGATTGGGGATTGGGTTTTTGAATAATGTGCATTTGTTGTGTTGTGATTGTTCAGGTGAGGGAGTTGGAGATAGATCTGTTCTTCAATTTGGGTCGTGGATCCGCGTTTACTGCGGAAGGAACATTTGAGATGGAGGCGAGCATCATGGATGGGATCGGGAGACGATGTGGCATCATTTTGGGTGTCACCACTGTGAAGAATCTGGTATCTCTCGCTCCCCTTGTCATGGACAAATCTCCTCACTCTTATCTTGCCTTCTCTGGCACTGAAGAATTCGCAAAAAAATAGGTTCGATTTCTTCCATGAAAGTTCTGTTTTCTCCACACTTTATGGTTCCAAAACCAGTGGTTGATTAGATTAACACTTTTTGGTAAGGGCAAGCAGGGTGGGGTGCGGTGGTACAGAGGTGGTGCAGAGGTAGGGCAACAGCTGGGCGCGGTGGTGCAGATGCGGGGCAACGGTGGGAAGTAGCGGGATGGGTTTGCCCATTCGTTAAAAAGATTTAACACAATTTTAGGTAGTGATTTATTTAAGTTTTTGCTGTATTACAGAGGGAGAGGTTGTGAAAATCATTAGGCAATCAATCCATGTTGTTCTTGGTTTCTCGTCTGTTTACATAAGGGATGTCGACATCAGTGAGGATTTTTGTTATGTTTGTCCTGTTTAGCTGTCCCTTTTGTTTGTCCAGATTCCAGTGGCGGCCATGGTGGTCGAGCGGTGGCCATCTGGCGGTGGTGGTGGAGCAGCTGTGAAGAGGATGAAGAAGAATCTAGGGGTAATTTTGTCATTAGATTTTTAGGTTTTAGACTAGGGATATTTTAGTCATTTTAGGCTTGGTCAATGCCGGAAATTGCAAAGTCAACGGCAGAATAGTGCCATAGGGTTACATCGGCATTTCTGATGCAAAACACAGGGCTACAATTGCACTTTTCAACTTCACGGGGTCATATTAGCACAAACCTCCAAAACATAGGGTCATATCAGTATTTTGCCCTATTGTTTATGCATAATGCACATGTTTTACTTATAATATTTTCATGTAAATATTTTTAAAATTTTAATGTCAAAATTATTAAGTAAAATTTAGGTATTTTTTGGAGATATAAATGAGGTGAGTAAAATGAATTTGAAGTGGATATGGAGACCCAAGTGGGTAATGGTGCGGGGGTGGATTTTAGATGATACCCGATGGGGCGGGGGTGGATTTTAATGTTGTATTCGCCATGAGTGATGCGGCGGGTATGTGTATGAAAATTTTATGTGAGCATGGGTATGGGGGGTTCTATAATCCGTACCCGCCCCGCCCCATTGTCATCCCTAGTTATAACTTCACATTTTGTCATACATTCAGGGTTATTTTGACACTTTATCATTTTGTAGGGTTATGCTGGCACTTTCAGTCCAAACTTAGAGTTAGAAGTGTAAAAATCCCTTAATCCCATCTGATATATCTAATCTAAAAAACATCTCCAAATCATGGGAGACCTGTCTTCTTTAGATCAGCGACACCGAACATATCTAAATCATCAATCGTCCAACAACAAGCTTTTTCAAAATCACCACCATAGAAACCTATCTTCTCCAAATCTCTAAATTCCCACTAGGAAACCCATCTTCTCCGAATCATCCGACGCCAAACTTCTCTAGACCACGAACCAAACTCCTCCAAAATCACCACTGCTAAAATTCATCATTTCCAAAACTCCAAATCACCACTGTTGATCCCTATCTTCTTCAAATCGCCATAGGAAAAACCCTATTACACATAATTGTATCTGAGAATTTCAATTTTTTGTCCCTTCATTACCATTTCTCGTTTAGTCACCACCGTTGTTTCCAACGCCACATTCATTATGTTCATCCACCTCTACCTCCACCCTAACACCACATGACGATGCATTTCTTTGGACTAATTGTGAATCGTGCAATTGAATTATGAAAATTACTCGATGTGGATTTCATTATTTGTTATATATTAGCTTAAATTAAATATGATTAAAGGTTGGCAGGTGCAGGTAATGGTATGTGTTGGGTGGAGGTGGAAGTTCAAATGGGAATTTTCATCATTTCACATAGGAGAAAATTTTAGTTTAATTTTCTCTCTTTGCATGTTAGTGTGGGGCAAAGGAAATAATTGTTAGCTATTTTATACAAAACTTAATAATCCCTAAGTTTCATAATAACTTCCTACTTACATTTTAGTTTGTCCCACAAATAGCTTCAGATTTTGTTTCTTTCCTTATATAGCAAAACAGAACTGATTGAAAAAGACATAACAATTCTTTACAAAATTCTATAGTTACAATTATCATTTGTTAGATTAAAAGAATTAAACAATATTTAGCCCACTAACAAAGCTTAATCAGCCCAAACATTGAGTTTAATCATCCCAAATGTCGAGTTTAATGAGCACAATTATCCTAAGACCTACCATATTTTATTCTCTCACCTTTCCAACGCCTCCAAGAACCGTCGCCTCTCCTCCACCCAAAAGTGCGACAGTGCACCATCTCTACTCCACCCAAAATCACGGTGGTGCACCACCTCGCCCTCTTCATATTCTCCACCACTTATTCCACCTCATCCTTCTCAGAATCCAGGATTTGCAACTCTGGCTGGTAGTTCGAATGTGAGTCGTCCATGTAAACAACTTACTAGCAATGACCCGACCTGCCAGTGCCCAAAAGTTTGTGTTATCCACGCCACCTTCGGTGCACCTTAATTTCTTGCATTCACCATTGGAGATGCAGATAGTCCCAGAACCTGCATCAGGTGACAGGGAGATTTTTTACTCTTTGCCTATTTGCTTTTTCAGAAAAGCAATAAAATACTCATTTCTGAAATTCCATGTCAAAAGCAAATAAGAACTTAATTCTAAAACAAAAGGAGTACAGCATCACTATACAAGCCAGAATCAGTCCATGGGAAATCAAAGGAGAAATAGATCAGATTCTATATATTACTTTCTATTTAATTTCTTTTAAATCTATCAAAGTAAGTCGTAATCTAATTAGTGATGAACAACGTAGCAAACAATTTGGGTAGAACTCTTTGTAATGCTTCTTATGGTTATGAAAGAAGAAATTTTCAAATCTGAGGGTGAACGACTATCCCGGAGAGATGAAGTGTAAGGAAAAAAATGCTCATTAAACTGAACATGGCGAGAGATATAGATGCTTCTTAAAGAAGGATCAAGACATTTGAACCCTTTGTGATGAGCACTATAACCAATGAAAACACATGGAATCGAATGTGGCGCAAACTTATCAGCTGCAATGTCGCACAAACATGGATACACACGGCAACCATTTGGATATGGATGGAAAAGGGAATAATCAGGAAAAGTGCCGTAAACTATCTCGAACGGAGATTTACCACCGAGAACCGAACTAGGCAAACGGTTTATTATATAGACTGTTGAGGAGAAAGCATCCACCCAATAGTACTTGGGAATAGACGAGTGATATAACATGGCCAACCCTGTCTCTGTGATATGATGGTGCTTACACTCAGCGCGACCATTTTGAGCTGGTGTGTAAGGGCTTGACACCTGATGATGAATGCCACAAGAGATGAAATGATCACAGAGCGATGATTAGTAAACTCTGTTCCTCCATTAGATTAATTTTTTTTTAAGTTTAGTGGAAAATTGGGTCTCCACAAACTTCAGGAACATCATAAAGACATCAAAGAAATTGAATTTTTGACGCATGGGATAGAACCAAGTAAAACGGGAAAAGTCGTCAATGAAGATAACATAATACTGAAACTAGTGCAAGTCCCCACAAGTCACAATGAACTTTGTCCAACAAAGAAGTTGAACGCCGATCACTAGTGGAAAAGGGCAAACGGCGACTTTTAGCCAACATACATGAGGAGCAACTGGCTGGGGCAGGTAAAATAGAGGTAACAGAGATATGGTCTTGCTTATTCAACAATTGGAGAGTGTCATAAGACACATGACCGAGCCGAGAATGTCATTTCTCAAAAGAAGTACGAATTTTTTTGGAACGAAGTTCAGTAAAGAAACTGGAGTCACCACTTTCAAGATAATAAAGGCCAGCTCTATGTCGACCAGTACCAACGACTTTTCCAGTGTGCTTATGCCGAATGAAAAGCAAATCATTATCAAAAGAGAATAGTAAGAGGTAAATCTCGAGTGAGTTTACTTATGGAAACTAAACTCTTTGTGATTTGTGGAGCCACGAGCACATCACGTAACGCGATATCCGAAATATCACATTGACCAATATGAGAAATTGATAGTGAAACACCACTACCCACAGATACAATATTAGAACCATAGTAAGAAAGTACCTTTCCAAGATGCTGAGGATGAGAAGTAATGTGAGCAGTTGCTCCAGAGTAAAGAATCCATCGATTAGATGAACGACCACCATCACCTCGTGAAGTTGAGAAATTTATAACCTTCCTTGAATAGTAAATAGCATAAACACAACTATATAATGATATTGTTCCTATTAACAAAGCATCCATTTTTCTTCGCTCTTCCGGAACCGGATAGATAATAATCTATTAACAATATGTTTGATTGTTAAAAAAGCAAAAGGAGTAATTAATATTGAAAAGTTAAAAGTCAATCAAAAAATAATTCTTACAACAGTTTTTCAATTAACTAAACAGTTAGTTTGCACACACTTTTTTTAAAAACTGGTTTGACCGATATTAAAAAACCACGGTCGTGTTATGATAGAACGAACTACGACAAAATCATGTTCAAATTCAAAAGAGGGCTTCAATTATGATATATTACCAGGATAAATTTGTACAAAATTGAGGCTTTTCTTGCTTTAATTTGCATCTAGTCATGATCATGCCTCAAGGCTTACTCTTCTAATTCCCAATATGTTGCCTTCTTAGTTCTTAAGCAGCCTCTTATAACTATCCTACACATCAAACAACATGAACCTCTATTAACACCATGTCATTCTACTTCAATTCCTTCTTCATATCATTTCCATCTTTACTGATAATGATCCCAGAAAATTTGCAAGGTTCAGCAGCCTCCAACATCTGCACTACTGTCCTCATCGTAGGCCTCTGTGAGGGCTGTCTCGCGGTGCAAAGAATGGCAATCTTCAACACCTTTATCGCGTCTTCCTTGTACGCTTCTAGGATCGCAGGGTCGATGATGCTCAACACGCTCTCTCGATTCATCAGCTTGCTGCTTATCCAGCTTACTATGTCCTTGCTCGGCCCATACTCCGGCTCAATAGGCCTTTTTCCGGTTATAAGTTCCATCAGAACAACTCCAAAGCTGTAGACGTCACTCTTCTCATTCACCTTGTGAGTGTAGCCATATTCTGCATAGCAAGAAAGACATTATTAGCACAATGGTTAAAATCAGGTGATAAGAGTTCTGTTTGTAATACTATTTCTCGCACGCTCACCAGGGGCGATATATCCATGTGTTCCTGCAATCAAATGAGAGGATTCTTTGCTTGAATTGGTGACTTGAACGATCTTTGCCAACCCGAAATCAGCTATTCTCGGCTTCATGAACTCATCCAACAAGATGTTGCTGGATTTCACATCGCGGTGGATGATTGGGCGATCACATCCATGATGCAGGTACTCCAACCCTTTGGCAGCACCCAAGGCTACCTCGTACCTAGTTTCCCAATCAAGAACCAGCTTCTTATTCGCGTGCAATTGATCCCAGAGGCTCCCGTTAGGCATGTACTCATACACGAGCAAGCTCGAGTACTCACTAGTAATGCAGGAGTACAACTTCACCACATTCACGTGCCTAATGGAGCTCAGAGTCAGAACTTCCGCGTCGAATTCTGATGGTTTCATCGTACCATCATAGTCAGCGTTCCAAATGTGCTTCACAGCCAAATCCTTGCCATTCGCGAGCGCGATTTTGTACACGGTCCCTGAACCGCCTTTTCCTATGATGTTGTCCTGATTGATCCCATCAAGAATCTCGTCTTCTGTGAAGCTCAGGACATGGAAGGACCTCATGTCCCATGAATCTTCCTTCCACGAACGGTTTCTGACTCTCATACCCTTGCTCTTCAGGTACCAGAAACACCATAGTGATGCTAACATTGCGATGATTCCCAGCGCGAGAAAGCAAATGAGAAACTTCGTGAGCTGTTTTGAACCTCCAGACCGCGATGAACACCTCGGAAACTTGTTGATTTTCTGACTGCATAGACCATTGTTTCCAGCAAAACTACCGTTGTAAACATCGATGGAAAGAGATTCCGGGATGATCCCGCTGAGCTGATTGTTCGAAAGATCAAGAACATTCAAATGTGGAGAGGATAAACTCCCGGGAATTGGTCCGGAGAGTTGATTACCCGAAATATTCAATGAATTCAAGATCCCCAACGATCCAAGACTAACTGGGATCTTCCCAGAAAGTTGATTCTGAGACAAATTGATCACACTCAGAGAACTGCAAGAGCCCAGAGAATCAGGAACCGAACCAGAAAACTGATTCTCTTGAAGATACAGATTATTCAACTGCTTCAAGTCCCCAATTGAATCAGGAATTCCACCTGAAAACCGGTTTCCACTCAGATCAAGCGAAACCAGGTGATGCGCCATCGAGATTTCCACCGGAAGCTCGCCGGAGAACTGATTCCGAGATAGAAGCAGCTGTGTTAAAGAAGTAGCATTCCCAATATTAGAAGCAATGGGGCCAGCCAAATCATTATCTGCAAAATCAATCATTTCCAAATTTTGCAACCCCCAGATTCCTGTCGGAACAACGCCAGAGAGCGAATTCTTGCTGACTCTGAATCGGGTCAGGCTCGCGCAACCCGCGTAGCTTTCCGGTATCTCTCCGGTGAGGTTGTTCTCGAGAATCAGGAGCTCCGTCATGGCCCCCTGTTTGCACATCGCCGGTGGAATTTCACCGGTGAAGAAATTCTCAGACGCGTCGATGAAGTTAAAGCTCGAGAACGAACCGAGATTCCGCGGAATCGGGCCGGTCAGATTGTTCCTGTAAATGGAGAGGTTGACTAAGTACTGAAAGTCTCCCAGTTCCTCGGGAAGATGTCCGAAGAACTCGTTGTAGAACAGCTGCAAGCTGGTCAGCTTAGTCAACGTCCGGATTTCGTAGAGATTCCCGGTGAGGTAATTCTCTGATGCATCAAACCTCTGCAAGTTCGTCAAGTTCCCGAACCCGGCCGGAAGCTCGCCGGATAATGAATTCAGATAAAGCTCCAGCTGCCATAGATTCTGAAGCTTGCTGATTGCAACCGGAATTCCGCCGGAGAGATTATTCTGGGCCAATTCCAGGTTCCGGAGCTCCGTCAGGTTCCCAATATCAGCCGGAATTTCCCCTGTAATGCTACAATTGCTCAAATAAAGCCATGTTAGCTTCGTAAGCCGAGACACAGAACTCGGAAAAGGAGTTGAATCGAACGGATTATCCCCGAGGCTCAGCTCTTGGAGATCGGTCATGTTTTCCAGAGAATTCCAGGGAAAAGAACCAGAAAAACCGCTCATATTCATGTACAAGAACACGAGTTGGTTCAGACCGGAAATATCCGGAACTTGACCGGAAAACAAATTGTTGCCTAAATCCAAGTAAACCAAATTCACACATTTGTTTAAGTCCTCCGGGACTTGCCCGGACAGGGAGTTGAATCCAAGGGACAGCCTTTTCAACGACGGAAGCGCACAAATGGCGGGAAACGGAACATGGCCGGTGAGGTTCCGATAGGAAAGCTCGATCTCTGTAACGAGGTTGGTTTTAAGGTCGCAGGTGATTCCGGGGAAGCTACAAACGGGAGTGTTTGCGTTCCATGAATCAAAGATGGCGGTGTTTGGGTTCTGTAAGGAGGATTTGATGGCGAGGAGAGCTTGGAGCTCGTCGGAAACGGCTAGTTGGAGGAAGCAGAGTAGGAGGAGTGACCGGAGAAGCTTCTCCGACGACATGGCGGCGGGATTGTTTGGAAGAGGTTATTGTTGAGTGTAAGGAAGAAAGGGATGAGGATGAGAGCCGCATTTAACACATGTCGGTTTCTGGGATTTTCATGCTACCTTCCGTGGATTGTCGCTTTCCTTTTAAAACGAGAATTTTGCTTCTGTTCATTTCCTTCTTTTTAATTGGTTAAAGTTCCGTTGGGTTTGAATGGCCACTTTTTTTAGTGTGAATTGCATTCACCACCCTCCATTTTCAGATAAGTTGGTTAGTTCCTCTTTTCTAATAAATATGTTTGGGTCCATTGATTGAATAGGAGTAGTGTATTCAACTATTTTACCTTGTTTGTAGGTTTGTTTGGGTGATACGAGAATTATAGTTGCCCATGAGAATTTAGAGGGGAAATCTAGTTGTTGCTGTGGGGGCAGTATAAGCGTGATTATATGTGACAGTCAATAGTATTTGGATCAGCTGATTTCTAACGGCTTCTTTTTTATTATCGAAGAGTCCAGAGATTGTTTAGTCAGAACTTTACATTTATGAGTCTTTTTTCATGCTTATTTCACTTATCTGACAGCTCATATTCTCACGAATTTACTAGTATTTTTATTGAATATTTTGTTCTTTAACGGCTTCTTCAGTATTATCGAAGAATCCAGATATTGCTTAATCAGAACTTTATATTTATGAGTTTTTTTTCATGCTTATTTTACTTGTCTGACAGCTTATATTCTCATGAACTTACAAGTATTTTTATTGAATATCTTGTTCTTTAATCATTACTTACTCCCTCCGAGTTTTTTTATATTGGCACTCTTTCTTTTTTGGGATGTTCTTTTTATATTGGCACCTTCCTCTTTTAGCAAATCTTAGATTATTTTCATATATTAAATTTACTTTTCACTCTCCCAATACAATCTTCTTCACTCATTTTTCTTTTCAAAAAAAAATGTACTCATTGGCTTGGTGCCAATATTTTGGGAACTGAGGGAGTACAAAGTTAATGATTAAAGAATATTTTGATAAAATCTTCTTTTCCCCATTTTTTCATCATGGGGAAATGGGAAACAATAAATTTTCAATTAATATTATTTGGACATTTATGTTACTGAACAAGTATATGGATTTATCTTCATACATTAGTATTGTTAATCGACTTGATAGATTAGATTGTTGTGTTCTTGATGATCACTTGATTTAGTTGTTCATGTCGATGTTTTGTTTTCAATTGGGTTGTACATGTCGTGTTTTTATAATTTTGTTTATGTTTCTATATTAGGGGTTCCATTAATTTGGATGCGTCATATATGTGTGTTTCAAGGTGTTTGGATCAAGTAGCGTTGCAGTTATTGAAGATCCATGCTTGACGAAGTGATTGATTGAATGAGAGTAGTATATTTAACTATTTTACCATGTTTGTAGGTTTATTTGGATGATATGAAAATTATAGTTGCACTAATCCGGATGTAACGAGAATTTAGAGGGAAAATCTAGCAGTTGCTAGTTGGGACGGGATAAGTGTGATTATATGTGACAATCAGTAACAATATTCAAAACTTTATATTTATGACTCTTTTTTCATGCTTATTTCACTTATCTGACAACTCACATTCTCACAAATTTACAAGTATTTTAATTGAATTTTTTTCTTTAATCATTACCTACAAATTTAATGATTAGAGAGAAATTTGATTAAATCTTCTTTTCTCCATTTTTTCATTACGGGGAGACGGGGAACAATAAATTTTCAATTAATATTAGTTGGACATTTATGTTATTGAATAAGTACATGGATTTATCTTCATGCATCAGTATTGTTCTTCAATTTGATAGATTTGATTGTTGTGTTCGTGATGATCAATCGATTTAGTTGTTCACATCGATGTTTTTAAATTGGATTGTGCAGACTGTGTTTTCGTAATTTTGTTTATTTTTCTATATTAGGGGTTCTATTAATTTGGATATGTCATATCTTTATTTTTCAAGGTGTTTGGATCAAGTGGTGTTGCAGTTATTGAAGATCCATGTTTGGCGAAGTGATTGATGTGTGATATGCTCCTCTCTACCAGGTGGCTAAAAATTTTGCAGGAAGCGAGTTAATATCCCCGATGGCGATGTTACAGTTTTATTGGATCTCTAATCTGCAATAGTACAGATTGATTGATGTGTAATTTAGATATCCCTGCAATAGATTAGTTATTGTTAGAGGCTAGTTGATTTTGATGTCAATTCCACTTATTGTAATCGTCGTTGGACGTTTTTTCCAACACCTATAGATGACTATTTTGAGAAAGAAAAAAAACAATTTGATCAATATTTAGATGTATTTACTGTATAAAATTTAAAATAAAAGTATAAATAAAATTTTAGGGATCTTGATGTAATTACTATGTAAAATATAAAATAGTTAATGTAGAACTTAAGGGAGCTAGATGTAATTACTATATGAAATTTAAAACCAATAAATAATTATGTAAAACTTAAGGGAGCTAGATGTAATTAGTCTTTGTTTAGTTTAGTTTGGAATGTTTAACATTTGAGGTATGTTTAGTCATGTAAATTCTAGAGAAATTGGTAACAATATTTGTTACTTAATTTTCTATTTCCATGTCCATCTACTTAATTTAGTTATCTCATACATGTAGGCATGTTCTAGTTATCTTCTGTAATATTATTGTACATTAAATAGATTTCTTCTCTTTTAATAACTCTGTAAATATTTTCTATATAGTGTACCCTTGTACCATCAATAAAAACACGCGTTCATATTTTACATGGTATCAGAGACTAAATCCTGAAAACCCTAAAAAATTTCCCATGCTCATAAAAGGTCGTCATTGCCGCCCCCACTTTTTCGCCCTCCGCCACCGTGCCAGTCATTACCACCGCCGAGAAGCCAGCATCACCGCCGCCGAGAAGCCAACATCGTCGCCGCTGCCATCGCCATCCAGCGCACACCACCACGTTTCATCGCCGTCCAGCACGCACCGCCACTCCGTTCGCCCTACGTGCCACTGCCCCGTGTGTCCAATGGATCCGTTGAATCAAGTTGTGATTGAAAATCTTGATGCCGAGACCGAGGCTCATGTCGTTCCTGTCACTCCTGCCGACCAGTCGCGCGAGCCGGATGCTCCACCGCAGCCAGACGACACCGACGTTCTCTGTTGAGCCCTCCACCAGCTATTGCTCAGCGCCGATGGTTCGACCTCTTCAAATTCTTAGCATTATGTTGAGGATTCCGCACCCTTGCCTCCCTCGCATCCGTACTATGTTCATCCCTCATATCATACAAGCTAGCTTATTTCCTCTATGATCTTGAATGGTGATAATTATAATGATTGGAGTGCTACCATTCATTATGGTTTTAATTCTATACATAAGCTTGGTTTCTTGGATGGTTCCATCACCAAACCTTTACATAGTGAACCTTTTGCTGATATTTGGAGTAGTTTAAATTCTATGCTTATTGGTTGGATCGTTCAGACACTCGATCCATCTGTTCGGTGTATTGTTACTTATTATGACTCTGTTAAGGAGCTTTGGGATAATTTTCATGAACGTTATTCAGTTGGGAATGGCCCGAGTATGTGTCAGATTTGTGCAGACATTTACAGCTTTCGTCAGAATGATAACGCTGTCAACGTCTACTTTGGTCGCTCGAAGAAGTTGTGGAATGATCTGCTTGCTTACATGCATCCACATACTTGTATTTCATGTCCTGATGCAACTATCGTTCAAGTTGAACATGAGAAGGAGATGGTCCATCATTTTCTCATCGGTCAAGATGATGGTTATGCTACTCTTCGCTCATATAGCCTTGCACGGGACCCTTTGCGTTCGCTCGACAAGGTTTACTCCCTTATTTCTTAGGAGGAGTGTCTGAGGACTGTTATCTCAACCCGTGATTCTATCACCTCGATAGACACTATGGCCTATAATGCCCATTGCCAGGCGCTAACCTCCGATCCAAAGTCCAATGCCGCTGCTCCGGGATCCACCCCAGCTGCCTTTGTTGATCGTCAGAGTCTTACATGCACTCACTGTGGCCAAAAGGTGCATGATATTACTACTTGCTTCCGCATTATTGGTTATCATGAATGGTTCACTGAGAATCGTCCACCTGCATCAGGCCCAGAGGTTACCGCAAACCCCAAGACCCGTGTCGCCCTTGGTGCGCCATTCGTTGGAGCTGCTCAGCCAGTGGCCGCCACCACTCCACCTGCGGACACCATCGCCGTCGTCATTTCAAACTTTAATCGATCAGCCTTCGGCCTAGAACTGTCCAAGAAGCAATGGAATACAATTTTAAACATGTTCTCTAAGTTAAATACTTCTGAAAATCTGTCAAGTAAGACTACTTTACGTTGGATTCTTGATACTGGTGCATTGTATCATATAACCGGTGACATGGATCTTCTTTATGATATTGAGCATGCTGCAAATGTTGATGTTTCCCTCCTTGATGGTTCTACTTCAACTACTGTTGAACGTGGAAAAATTTATTTTGGAGATGTTGTCGTGACTCATGTTCTTTTTATTCCGGCATTGCGATGCAATTTACTATCGTTTTCCAAGTTAACTGCTGCTTTAAAATGTCTTTTTTTGCTTACCAGAAAATTAAGTGACTACAGGATATCAGAACAAGGACAGTGATTGGCTCGGGTGAGCAACGGGAGGGGTTTACTGGTTGTGCAGATTGGGAGTTTCCAGGTCTACACAGCCGTTCTTGTATGTTGCTGCTTCAGTGTCTTCATCTGATTTATGTCATCAACATTTTGGGCATCCGTCCTCATTGGTGTAGTCTTCTATCCCAGCTATTTTTGTACATAATAGTGATTTTAATAAATATGTTCCCTGCTCGGTATGTCATTGTGCAAAACAGTCTAGAATTAGTTTTCCTTTTAGTTCTTCTAAGGCTAGTAATTTGTTTGAACCTATCCCTCTTCTAGTGGAGCATTTTTATTTTTGACCATAGTTGATGATTATTCCCGAGCTATTTAGGTTTAATTATTAGTTTCTAAGTCTCAAGTATCATTGAAGATGATGGTGTTCTTTGCGTTTGTTCAGGCACAGTTCTGCTGTTCCATTCAACGGGTTCGAGCAGGCAATGGAACCAAATTCCTGCCTCTCATATCATTTTTCTGGAGAAAGGTGTTTGTTTTGAGACCTCCACAGTCTACACACCTCAGTAAGTGTGGAATGGAAGCACGGACATATTCTTAATGTTGCTCGTGCTCTTCGTTTCTAAGCTTATTTGCCTATCGACTTTTGGGGAGAATGCATTCTTACAGGGGCTTACCTCATTAATCGCACACCAACACCGGTGTTAGATGGCTGAATGCCTCATCACTTCCTGTATGGTCGCGCACCAAATTACAGCTATCTCTGTGTGTTTGATTCATTGTGCTTTGCCTCTCAGCTTCCACGGCCCCGTAATAAGTTTGTATCCATAAGTCTCGAAGTGTGCTTGATAGCTGGGATGTAATATTTTATAAAGAATGTTTCCCTTTTGCACCTGTTTCTGCAAAGATGCTACCTGCTGATCCACTGCCATCTCTGTCTCTTACCGTATTTAGCGACTCCATTCATGAGCTGTCCAACCTGGTGGAGGTGCCCACTCCCAATCCACTGCGGCCAGCTCATCCCGAGCTCCAGCCGCCCGCCGCTGAGTCACGTCGACCACCGTCGACATGCGACCATCCATGATTGCTTCGCTAGAGCCCGGCTTGCGGCTGTCTGTAGCCACTCGGTTAGACTCATGGTTGTTCGTGACTAGTCCGCGGCTAGATCATCCCAAGCTCAAGCCGCTGGTGTTAGTGACCGCTCTGTGGCCAAGTCTTCCAGAGCTCCATCCGCGGCCATCCATGGCCACTCAGCCAGCGCTTCCCATCCCGCGACCGCTTTCTGCCAAGATCCACCAGTCGGTGCCTGCCTCACCACCAGCAGCTCCATCCGTTATCCGCCCTCCCATCACTCATCTTCGTGAGCCTTCAGTTAAATTAAGAGGTTACATATGCACTGCTACTCACTCCATAAAACCCTCATCTGTTGATCGTGCGTCATCTGATTCACTGTCCTTAGGTAGGCATTACCCTACTGCTGATTTTGTTTCTTGTAGTAATTTTTTGGTTTAGCATTCTAGAATTTTGGCTGCAGTGGCAGATGCTGCTGATCCGGTTACTTTTTCTTATGCTTATCGTCATGATCATTTTTGTGCGGCTATGTCCGACGAGATTGATGCACTCGAGCTGAATAATACAGGGGTTCTTGCTCCTCTTCCTCCTGACAAGAAGGCTATTGACTGTAAGTGGGTTTATCGGACTAAGTTTAAGATGGTTCTATTGAGCGATACAAGGCTCGTTTGGTTGTACTTGGTAATCGTCAGATTGAGGGGAATGGCTTTACTGAAACATTTGCTCCTGTTTCCAAGATGAGTTTAGTTCACCTTTTCTTGGATGTTGCTGCTATTCGTGGTTGGGATCTTTATCATATGGATGTTCATAGTGCATTTTTGCATGGTGATCTTGGGGCTCATGGGTTGGTTTGCAAGCTTCGCAAATCTCTTTACGGTCCGCGACAGGCTCCACAAAATTGGTTTGCTAAACTTGATGTTGTTTTTTGCCTCTTTGGGTTTGTTCAGAGTAAGGCAGATTACTCTTTATTTTCTTACTTGAAGGATGGTGTTTCTCTTCATGTATTGGTTTATGTTGATGATATTATCATTGTTGGTTCTTCTTCTGAGATGATGACCAAGTTCAAGAAGTATTTGCACTCTTGTTTTCATATTAAGGATCTTGGTGCCCTAAAGTATTTCTTAGGCATTGAGATAGCTCATCGGCCTGATGGGATGTTTCTGTCTCAGCAGAAATATGCCTTGGATATTTTGTCTGATACTGGGTTATTGACAGCTAAACCCACATATTTTTCCCATGGAACAACAACACAATTTGGCGTGAGATGGCGGTCCTTTGTTTGACAATTTTGCACAGTTGGGAAGCTCATTTATCACACCATCACTCGTCATGAGCTTAGTTATTTAGTCAATACCTTGGACCAGTTCATAGAGAAAGCGCATTTGGTGCATTGGCATGCAAATTTGTGAGTTCTGCATTATTTAAAGAGTCATCCTTGTCAAGGTTTATTTTTATCGCCTAAGAGTTCTCTTCAGCTTACTGCATTTTTGTGATTCAGATTGGGCAGCTTGTCCAATTACTAGGAGATCTTTGACTGGATATTTTATGATGATTAATGAATCTCCAATTTCTTGGAAGACAAAGAAAAAACCCACTGTTTCTCGTTCTTCAGCTGAAACAGAATGTCGGGCTATAGCATTCTCGTGTTGTGAATTGTTGTGGCTCAAGTCATTTCTTCGTTCATTAGGACTGACACATCCTACTCCGATGCGTTTGTACTGTGATAGTTAGGTTGCTCTTCTTATTGCAGCCAATCCAGTTTTTCGAGAAAGGATGAAGCATATTGAGATTGATTATCATTTTGTTCGTGATTTGTTTCAGTCTGGTGATGTGGTTACTTATCATATTCGTACTGCTAGTCAGCCAACAGATTTGTTTACAAAAGAACTTGGACGATAGACATTTCATACTTTGCTTGGCAAGTTAGGCATTCGAGACGCATATGCTCCAACTTGAGGAGAAGTGTAGGAGATATTTTGTGAATATCTTCTGCAATATTATTGTATCTTAGATAAAAAAAAATTTCCTTTAATGACTCTGTAAATGTTGTCTATATATTGTACCCTTGTACCATCAATGAAAACACACATTCGTATTTTACACATGTAGTCAAGCAGTTTGTAAAATTCTTGTGAAGAATGTTCATTAATAATTATAATAAATGGAATTAACATTTAATGTAAATAATTTATTACAAAATAATTGTATTATAGGTCAATTACTCTGATAGTTTATAGTACTCCGTATTACAGTTAGAGATTATTAAAAATTGGTATCGCTTCGTGCTACGAATATCAAATGCTTTGATGTGCTTTAAATGTTTTGATAGATCAACTTTATGACGAAGAATTGAAGGAGTCACCATCGACATCTTGGATTCATTATTCAAGATTGTCGACGAGCTGAAGACATCTTGAAAAATACTATACTCTTTTTCCCACTGGGATTTTTAATGAGGTAGTGTGATCACTGTAAAATATTGTAAAATTATTTCATTTTGAGTTTATTGGACTGATAACTCGGCCATGTGGGCTTTGAAGAGCTGAATTTTGAAAATACAGTCCATTAGGGTTTAGTATATTTAGTTTTATTCTGATTTGAATTAGATTTGGTAAGATTAGATAAGGTAATATTCTTCAAGGTTACTTCTTGAAGAATTTGACCAGATTACCTTAGATTACCATTTATTTTAGGTATTTTAGTTAGATATGGTTATAGCTTCTTAAAGCTACCATAAGTCAATTCAGTTTCCAATTGTGATTAGGGTTTGGGGCGAGATTGTAACCCTATAAATAAGGGAGGCTTTGGACGAATTTCATCACACTTTTATCAATCAAAATACAACCTTTTGAGTTCATATTCTTTGCTTGCGAGCTATTCCATTGTTGCTTAACCCCAAGGGCTAGTTAAGTATCAATAAACCTTGTAATCTGAACCTGATGGCTAGTTAGAGAGCAAGTCAAAGTTAGGCGTACCCCGAGGGCTAGACTCTTGAATTTCGTGCGAGATTGTGTGGGTTTGCAGATCCCTTCACTAGATCGAAGATATTAATTCCGCAATCGTGAGTATTCGTAAGGATATTCATATCACTTCGAGGATACTAACTTGTTTTTGAACAAAATTGATCAACTAATGATATGAACAAAATGATTAAGTCGATCATATAAAAACATTAATTTTGAGATAGATTCCACTTTTATGCATCAGAAAAATACATTTTAATTGTAATGAACTAGTGCATATATAACCCTAAATTGTTTTTTAGTGCAAAAACAACCCTGGCTATTGAATGAAAGTAAAAATATAAAGCTACGACCATATTTTCGGCGTTGACTAAGAAATTCCGGTCATTGATCCACTTACAATGACTAAAATACCCTTATGCTGAAAGCCTTACATGAGATGGACAATTATGCCCTCTCCGCCAACCACCACCACCATTCACCCGCCTGGCTCCACCTCCACTGCCATGCCACCACTACCACCCACTAGGCTCCACCACCACACGTTCGTACACCCAATCTCACCAGCGACAGGCACCTCCAGCACCAGCGCCCGCTCCACCACAACCCGCTCGCCAATTCCTCCAATCTCACCAATGAAGACGGTGCCGCTCAGCCACCACTATTATTAGCCCCACCTCACTGGAACATCTAGACACTGGGCCAAGCAACGAAACTCACATGAACCCACCACCTCCAAAGCCCCACCACTACCTAACCTCTGTTCAGCCCCGCCCCGCCAACACCAAACCCACCACCACCATTCTCCCATTCTCCGCCACCTAAACCCACCTCTGCCACCATTCTTCCCTCCTCCATCACCTAAACCCACCTCTGCCACCATTCTTCCCGCCTCCGCCACCTAAACCCATCTCCGCCACTACTGTTCAGTCAAGCCCCAGAAAATCAAGACCTACCACCCCCGCAAATCACCGACGATGAGGCCATAAAATGGAGAAGATGAGAAGAAACACAGGAGAATGAAAATGGAGAAATTGGGTAGGATTGTAAACGGAGAATGAAAACGGAGAAGATGAGATCTCTGAAACCCACCTGAGCCCACCACTTTTGGGGTATGATTGTATACAAATTCTCATGTCCTGAAGATGAGATTGGAGAAGATGAGAAGATGATGAAAATGCCAGATTTTGGGGTAGGATTATAATTCTAATATATTTTTTCTTTTTTCCTTTTTTTTATAAAGGGGCAAAATAGTCTTTTCAGTGTATGCCGGCTTCCAACTGTCGAAAAAAGTTATATTTGCACACAACCTAAATATCTAGGGTTATATTTACACTTTCAATTATGATATGGTCATATCTGCACTTTCATCAATTATTTGGGAAAGTGCAATCAATTATGTAGAGTTGTATGTGTACGTTGCTCTTATTTTTTTAATCCCCTCCTACACAGATAGAGTAAAAAGTCGAAAGAAGAATTTTTTTTTTTTTTTTGGGGAAAGGGACTAGCCAGACATAGCTAACTTTGGAATTTGGATAAACACATCATTCTACAATTTTGTAGCTAAGCTGTGATAATATTAGCATGTATTATGAAAGCTTAACAGTTAGGTAGCGATATATTTTCTTAAAGTATGTCTTAATAATATATTAGCAAAGTACACCCTCTCCCATGATAACAATGATAATGAACGATAGGTAGAGTCCTTTAGTATTTATCTTTCCCAAAAGTTTTTATCTGTAGAGTACTTTAAGTTTCATTATATTTTAATACAACTACATATAAATCAAAGAATAAAAAGCCTGTTTTCAAATAAAAAAAGAATAAAGAGCCCGTTTACGTAATCCTTGGAATATTGCATGGATCCACGACTTCAAAACCTCTCATCATAAAATCTTTTACTTTTAAAATTAATTATCCTAATTATTCTAGGTAAAGTATTGGAAAATACCGTCTTTCTATATGGTTATAAAAAGATGGGGTTTAATTAGAAAGATAAAATGTAAAAGGTCTTAATTGCAATATTAAAAATTTGTTATGCAACATATAGTAGTTATAAATTTTATAACCCAATTCATGCCATCCAAAATTTTTATCTTCATTTCTTTAAATTTGCACTTTAAACCTTTATTTTTTTCCATGACTTATGGAAAGACCGTCTTTCAAGAGACGTACTCATTATTCTAATCTTGAAAATTATTGTCATTAATCACCCACATAAATTATTAGCAATTGAATGGTCAAGTGATTTGCTGTGTTATACTTGTTCTGTATGTCATTTGGACAGTCAAATACGCTCTCACTCACCATAATTTTCTGGATTTGTTTATAGCACTATGCCACCACAATCATGCACAGTGTGAGTTTTTATAATTAGCCAATTTGTCAACTGTATTGGTGTAAAGATTGGTACCTTCTAATTGTTTACTGGCGGTTAGACGAGGAACACCATTGCATATTACTAGTACTACTGTTGGAGCATGTATATTGGAGCTAGGGTGTTCATGAATCAGTCGGTACTGATAAAATCGATCGAATTGAATTGGAATGTAAGGATTGATATTAGATTTATGGAATTTCAATTTGATCAGCGGTTCATTTTCTTTTAGATTTGGATCCGGTTCGATCCAAAACTGGAGTGCAATGGTGAAACAGCATTGCAATTATTTTTGTGGTTTTATTTTATTAAACATTCGATATTTCCCCTCCACCTCAACAACTAAAACCACAAATAAACTATTCAGTTTTCCTCTCTACAATGGGAAACACTTTTGCAACCATTTCATGGATCCCACTTGATTTTCTCTATCATATTCATTAGTTATATCTTTAATATTTAATTTAAATAAATCAGCCTATCCAAATAAATTGAAATATGAAATTTAATAATACATTTGTAATTTTTGAATTGATTTTTTTTTTAAATTATATTCAAAATTATTTTTTGATTTCAAAATTTATTTTATCAACAATTGTTTTTTAAATCATTTAATGAAAGAATGTAATTTCAATTTTGAAAAAAGGATAAAAAATTAATTTTAATTTTTAAAAAAATTAGAATATTAAAAATAAAAATATTAAAATCAGAATTTAAATAAAAATTTTTTAAAAAAAATTGGTGGAACAGATGCTGCCATGTGGCTCAGTCAGAGGCTGCCATGTGGCAGCAAGAAGGAAATAATCAAGATGTAGCACAAGGCATATGTCCCCGCCTTCACGTACTCTGATAATTCAGGGCATGGCAGTGGTGGCCTCTTAAAATTAAAAGGTCGCTTAAGAGATCGAAAACCATCACAGGTGGTCTCTTGAGTGGTCTCTTAACAAGAGACCACTCAAGTGTCTCTTGCTAAGAGACCGTGCAAGAGACCGAGCCCACTGACACAAGCACATGGCCTTTGTGCGCACTTTTTTTTTGACCGAGTGGGACAGTGTGGCCCCCTGAGTGGGCCACGTGTCCCACTCAGCCGCACTTTTTTTTGAATTTTTGTTGCAAACACGTGTCACCCAGGGATTGGGCCACGTGTCCGCAACGATTTTTCTTGTGGACGCTGGGAATTTTTTTGAATGGGACACGTGTCCCATTCTGGTGGCGACACGTGTCCCATTCTGGTGGCGACACGTGTCCCAATCGTATTTTTTTCCAGTTTTTTTTTATTTTTTAAGAATTCCAATTTTAATATAATTTTGATTTTCAAATTGTAATAATTGGTCGGATTATATCAATATTTTATTTTGTATTTTCTGTAATTTTTATAGTTGTTATAATTGATTTTTGCAATTTTAATGGTTTTTATATAATTTTAAAAATATGGAACTATCTTATTATTTATTTATTATAATAATTAATGGTCAAATTAATGAGTAAAATAGAGAAAATCAAGTGGGTTCCATAAATAGTATATAGTGGTCTCTTAACCATTGTAGAGAAAAAAAATTGTCTCTTAATTGATCTCTTAAGCTGAGGTGGAAGAGAGAGGAAGAAAAAAAATTTAAACTAATAAGAGATCGCTATCAATTTCTACCACTGCCCATGACCTCAGGCGCTCAGCTTAGTTTCAACACTTGGGCATGCTTGCCCGATTTCTCCATTTGAGGAAGGCTTTGAAACCCCCCATTATAGAAAAAAAAATAATTTTAAATAAGTTTCACTTTAAAACTGAAATCCTTCTAAAATCTACCATTACACGTGCTCTAATACATCCCTTATTTTTAGCTTTAGATGTCACTTGTATTCAAAATTGCTTATAATTAAGATATTATTCTAACTTACGGAATAGTTCCCGAGTAGCTAATTAGGAAATGACGGATAAAGTTGGGGCTGGCTAAAGTGAACCCTATCCACGCACTAATTGATACAAACACATTACTACTAGATATGCTCACTCCGTTTATCTATGAGAGACACATTTTCTTTTTTTAGTTATTTTTTTTATATTAATATACTTTTTATTTTTTTAGTTATTTTTTTTATATTGACATACTTTTTATTTTTGGTAATATTTCTTCAATTTCATTCACTTATTCTATTTTTTACATTATTCATTCAATATCTTTCATTAATTTTTTTCACTTAAATTCAACGCTCAAACCTATACTGTCGGAGGGAGTATACTTGAAGTGAAGACGTACACGGGTTTGCCTTCAACAGAAGTCTTAAATCTTAAGACTTACTGTTTTAACTTTATTGGAATTAAAATTAATTTTGGGGTGAAGTGAGATCGAAATAAAAATCGAGAAAGATAATCTTGATGTTTCTCTAGAAATTTAAAATCCATTTGTAAGGAATTAGGGTGGGAATACTCTTCAAAGTTCAAAGACTAAATTATTTTTTTATTCTCTTACAAAGTATTTTATACCATATTTTGGTCTCGTTTGCAAATCAACCCTTAGACAGTACCCCACAAATTCAGAATGATTTGTTTGGTCCCCAAAGGTGATTTTCAGATAAGACTAAATGGTTTTCCGGTATAGCCAAGAGTATAATGGTAATATTGTTAATTAAAAAATATTTTCAATTAAAAATTCCTAATTTTAAAATTTTCTTTTTCTTTTTCTTTAGTTTTTCGCCGCCGCCGCCTGCCACCTCTGCTAACAACAAACATAAAAAGAAAACTCTTCTGCAACTTAATATTTTTGCCTTCACTGTAGTATTGCAGTCCATCTTTAATACTGCTGACAAATTTGGTGATTGGTAGTAGTATTTAATACTGCTAACAAGACGAGCAGTAGAAAATTTGCAATACTACTACAATAATGAAACTCTTCTCCGCTCTTCAATACTACTACCAATCACCTAATATTTTTGCCACCGCTACGGCGACGGAAACCCTTCTGCAACTTCGGTGACGGAGACCTCCACCCGGCATCTCGAAGCTCTACCCGGCGACAGAGACCTCCACCCGACATCTCGACTGGCCCTGGAAATTGAAGACGAGCGGTGGCAAATTGAAGGCGCAGAAAAGCTATTGAAGACGGAGATGAACGGTGGCAAATTAAAGGACGGGGCCTCGTTTCGTCAATTATAATGGTCATGGCAGAGCTTAGCGGAGAAGACGAGCGAAGAAGATGAAGTTCCCGTATTCTTTTTATTTTTTATTTTTTATTTTTAAAAATTCAGGGGTATAATGGTTATTTTACATATTTTGACCAATTTTACCATTGACTTTTCTTGAAAATCACCTTTGGGAACCAAACAAATCGTTTTGAATTTGTTCGGTACTCTTTGAGGGTTGATTTGCAAACGGGGACAAAACACATGGTATAAGGTACTTTGTAGGGGGCTAAAAACTATAATTTAGTCAAGTCCAAATATAATGAGAAATGAATTATATGTCTTTATTCTAAATGGCTAGGAGAGTTAGGCCCAACAGAATTAGACATAGGGTTATGGTAGGGTTTTAGTATAAATATTCCATATTGTGCTATAGTCACTATGTGTGAGTGATAGAAAGTTTGTGGTTGGTTAGTGATAATGGAATTGAGTGTTAAGAGACATTGTGTGTTGCGAGATAGAACATACATTGTAAATTCTTTCTATTTTCTAGTGGATTGGAATCATTTGATTCCCATGATTTTTCTCGGTTTGGGTTTTCCACGCAAAAATCTGTATGCTTGTTCTTTAGATTATTGATTGTGTCTTTTCTACGAGTAAAGGAGAGATTTTTAGTTTTGACAAGGTGAAGGTCAGGGTTTGAATTCCCAATAATTTAGTCTATTATACTACTAAAGAAAACTACTACTCCCTCCATTCCGGATAAAATGACACAGTTACTTGTGGCTTGCTCTTTTATGCAAGGTGATGTGGTAAGGAATAAGTTTGAAAATGTAGTGATATTTTGAGAAAACAATGGCTTAAGTCTGGAAATTGTTGAAGTTAAAAAGGACATGATAGAGGTTGAGCCCAAGATAGCCATTGGGCAGAAGGTATGGCAGCCCAGTTAGGGGAATATTTAATACTCTAACTTAATTACCGCATTCGTGGGTAATTAAGGGCGATAATTAAGGAGAACATTTTTAGGACATGGGGTATAAATACAAGGTACGCATTTATTTATTATTTATTATGCCTTAATTATATTTGGACGCTTGGACTAACTTGAACCCTAGGGATAGCTTGATTGCAGGTTAGTTCAAGAAGAACCCAGGCCCAAGAACCGGTCGATGGTTGAAGGCGCATCAAGTAGCCCCACCTATGGGGACGACTAAGCCGGATAGGGGTTTTGAGAGTTTATGTCCACGGTAGTTCGAAGGAGTGAAAGGTTGAGGTCAATAGGTACGAGGGCTGGATCTCCACCAAGGTTAACATCGGAGAATCCAAGAAGAGAAAATGACACCCACATCGAGGATAGAGAGATGGCTAACATTCAAACTATGGGAATCGAGTTGCGAGCGAAGCCTAATATAGGCATAGCCCATGAGGGAGGGCAAACATCAGTGGCGGTTGGCACAAATCCCCCGGCCCTAGTCCAGAATGATATGCCGGGGCCCTTGAGGACGCTAGAAGTGATGTGAGAGCAAAGACAAGGAAACATTAATTCCTTTCTCGAAAGAGTGGCTGATTCGAGGGATGGAAGGTTAACAGAGGTGTCGGGAGACTCATATATGGAAGATTATGGTTAACTAGGGCAAGGAAATCAAAACGTGGGGAGGGTGACCCCGAATCAAGATGTGGAATGAGCAGCTGAGGTCCTGGCTGCAGGTGGGTACCGAATCACCCCTCTTCCGAGGGATGATAGGGTCACGATGGGGGCACTACTACCCTCATCTTTGGGAATGAATACGGGGTGGGCTTCCCAATCCCCGATAGCCTACCCTGATCAAGGATATGCTGGAGAACTGCTATAAGCTAGACCCCGAACTTCTGTTCCTGGTTACTCCCAAGGTCCTGTTTATGCGCTACCTCCGCCACCTGCTCCTATCCTTGACCTAGCCGGTCCAGGAACATCATATGGAATAATATGGCATGCAAGGATACGAGAGTATGGGAATCAGCTAGGGGTTGTACAATCCTTATATCCAACCACCCCTACCGCTAGCATACCCAAGTCTTAGACAGAATTGGATGAACCCGGGATACGGAGGAACCCAACCTCTATATATGCCACAGTTGGGTGGTCACGATAGGGGCTGAACCTGCCTAGGGGTAGCACAAACCCCCCTCGGATGCAAGTGAATCGTTAAGAAAAGAGTTGGATAGGTTGATCGGTCCCTTGGGCTAGAAGCAGGGTCTCCTTTCAGCTCGATAATCATGGGGGTTCGATGGCCAATAGAAGTGAAGCCCCCGGAAGGACTTCCCACATACAGTAGTGAAACTGACCCTTGTGAGTTCATACAGACGTTCCTAGGCTTGATGAGTTCGAGGGACTTTGCTGAGAAGTTAACATGCAAGCTGGTAGGTAACTACTTGCGGGGAAAGGCACATGAGTGGTTTAATAAGTTGCCAAGGGGCTCACTTCGATTGTATCGGGACTTCAGCGGAGCATTGTTGAGCCAGTACGCACAGAAGAAGAAGTTTACCAAAACCTTGTTAGAACTATACTGACGAAGCAAAAACAGGAGAAAACAAAGAAACCTTCTATCACTGGTATGTGGACGAGAGTTTGGGGGTGATAGAAATGACAGAGAATGAGGTAATCCAAGGATACCTGCTGGGGATACAGGACCTATAATTATATAAGAAGCTGAGCACCAATACCCATAAGACTTTGTAAAAAATTCAGGAGGTTGTAGAACAGTATTCAATGGTAGAGGAGGCAACTAGAAAGAAAAGAGATCACCTTGCAAAGAAAGCAGGAAGAAATGTAGAGCACGAAGGGAAAAGGCCGGTCAAACCTGTAAGAACACAATTCGAGAGGTATAATCCATTGCCTCCAATGTTTGGAAAAAGAACCCCTGTATAGATTTGAGCATACATAGGGGGTTATTCCGGACACCCCCACCCTTGCAAAGTTCGCACAATTCGGTTGCAGCTCAAGGAGTCTTTCTTTTGATTACACTTAGAAAAATCTCGGAGGACGGTCAGTAGTTGTTTATGTGTCTCAATTAGCTCTTTTTGAGCACTTGAAAGCTCCTCACAAGCGCATTCTAACACCATTTTCAACGAATTATACTACAAAAAGAAACAAAAAATCATAAGTCTCGGTAAAAAAATTATTTTCATTAATACTCAAAGTAAAAAAAAGAAAAGAAAGGGTTTACAAGTAAGGGGCCCTAAGTAAAAAAAATTACAATCAGGGACCAACCCTAGAATCATCTTCCTTTGATGTGGAAGCTATAATTTCTTCCATTGGGCTGGCAGTGGAATCTAGCTCAGGAGAGACATCTGAAGCCTCTTGAAGGGGGATCGCTCAAATCCCCTGAACACTGAAGAACTGCCCTTTGGACTTAATGAAATCTAAAAGAGCAAAACGAAGATCGTCATTCTTAATGGCCCCATCCCATTTTGCGTCAAGAGTGGTATCAAGCTCTGGATTAACTAGCTCATCCACCTGCCTGGCCATATCTTCAGATAGAGAGGCGGACACTTGTAGCTTTAGAAAGTCCTCGGCTAATTCACTACAGTCAATTTTCTCGGCCACACCCAGAAGATCCAGGAAAAGTTGAAGCAGCTCAAGGCTGTTCAACAGCTTTTGTTTGAAGGCCTCGAGCAGTTGAACTTGCGAGGCCGGATCCTCTGCAGCTTGAACCCTCTTCGCGAGAGTGTCTTTCTCTAATGTCCATTGACTACTCTCGGCATTAACACCTTGCCTCTCCCCTTCCAAAAGTTTTTGTTTTTCCTCAAGCGCCTTATCTTTCTCCTCGAGCGCCCTATCCTTCTCCTCGAAGACCTTATCTTTCTCCTCGATTACCCTATCCTTCTCTTGAGGACCTTATATTTTTCCTTGAGTGCTCTATACTTCTCCTCGAGGACCCTATATTTTTCCATGAGAGCCCGCTAGTAATCCTCGAGAGACTTCCTTAGCCGCAAAATCTCAGCATCCTACTTACTGAGCTCCCCACGGAAATTGTTGTAGTGAGAGTAACAATGGGAATAGAAGGATGCTATTCTCTCTGTGACATCATGATACATTTGAGAGGCCTTGTAAAACAACTCGGCTTAGATTGATGATATAAAAATGTGGGGAGGGGGAAGGGTATCTCCCTCTCGAAAAAAACACAACAAAAAAGAAGAAGAAGAGAAGAACGGAAGAAAACCTCAAGGTCAGAGGCCAGGTTCGAGAGGTGATGCTCGATCCTAGGTACGGAAGCTAAGTAATTCAAAGATGGAGGAGACTGTTGATGAACATACTCACAACCATGTGTTCCTATCAATGGCCTTGGTGAGGAGGAATCGATAGTGTTGCGGTTCACCCTCATTTTCTGGTGGACGTTCCTGGTGTGAGGTGGCTACTCATCACCAATAGTTGAGGAAGGCATTTCGCGGCTTACTGCATGTGGGAAAGCCGGATTCGAGGGGAGAAATGCCAAATTGGGGGACTAGAAGCCTAATTCGAGGACTCAATAATCCCATCCCCAGGAGCCTGACCCTGCTTCGAGGGCTTCTGCTTCTTTAAGCCCTTAGCGAGACCCACTGAAAAAGGAAAAAGAAAGTTAGTAACAATAAAATCAATTACACAACAAATAGGAGAAGTATTGCTATATTAAGACACCTTTGGAGGCTCCTGAATGCCTAACATCACTAACGATGGTCTCGAGGGGAGGGCCATCTCTGGGACCCTCGAGTCCCCTTCTTGGTATCCATCCGGAGTGTTTTATATACGTATTCTTCGTAGATTCTGGGTGAGAATGCAAAACTGCCAATCCGGGGTTGGAATTGTTGAAGGAGTTATACTCGAGGAAGCTGGACAATAGTTTTTGTCTATCCCTCTCGAGGGCATCTGGTCAGATATATTCCCCAAGTTTGGGAGATTCAACTCGCACGGCCCAATTCCACGGAGGGACTCGATACCTCCTGCTATCAAACGAGATACTTTTTTTCCAGCTTTTCTAGTCTCCAGAATTGCCAGGAACCCCAAAAACCTTATGGTGTGCCTCTCGACTGACAAACATAACAATCATATCAGTTGACCGCCCACTATAGGACACGAAGTATAGCGAACGAAGCAGCTTATAACTAGGCCTAATACCAAACTTATCACATCTGGTCAAGAACATCATAATGATTACCAAGACATTGGGGTGGACTTAGGCATGGCTCACCTGGAATTGTCTAAGAAGCTTGGAAAAAAGGGGCGGAAAAGGAGTGATCCCGTAGCAAATATGTCTGAGGAAAATAGATGATCTTCCTTCGGAGAGGTCCAAAATCATCGTTACTCGTACATCTTTACCATCGTTTACTTTCAATTTTTGAATTACTAATATTTTGAGTCCAAACGACGAAGAAACGAAGGAAAAAATCGAAGTCTTTCAACTAATGATAGGAACCCCCCCCCCTTTTTTTATTATTAGGAATATCTTTAATAATTTGTTAGAAATTAAGTCGAATCTTTCGCAGCATGTCAAGCCCTGGTAAGGTTCTTCGCTTTGCATCGAATTAAACCACATGCTCCACCGCTTGTACGGGCCCCCGTCAATTCCTTTGAGTTTCATTCTTGCGAACGTACTCCCCAGGCGGGATACTTAACGCGTTAGCTACAACACTGCATGGGTCGATACGCACAACACCTAGTATCCATCGTTTACGGCTAGGACTACTGGGGTATCTAATCCCATTCGCTCCCCTAGCTTTCGTCTCTCAGTGTCCCGGAACGATGTGGTATGGTTCCGCAACTACTCCCATCGAATTATTTGGGCCCACTCGTTATCAATGGGATCAGGGATACTTTCAGCAAGAGATATATCGAAGGATTAGTGCTGGACTAGCCGAAAATCAAAGTTTATCAGAAGTGTGGTCTAAAATTCCTGAAAAATTAGCTTTTTATGATTACATTGGAAATAATCCGGCAAAAGGGGGATTATTTAGGGCGGGCTCAATGGATAATGGGGATGGGATAGCTGTTGGATGGTTAGGACACCCCATCTTTTGCTAATAAGAGCCCTACTTTTGTTATTAAGCGGTCAAAGTTGTAGAAAGAGGATTTTTAGTTTTCAAGATTAGGAATTTCTAGCTTTCGTATTGTTTGACCAAACGTAACTCCGTGGTTTGAATATTTGAAGGATTTAGCAAAAACTTCGGGCATATAAAATTAATTATATTAAAATTACAATTAATTTAGTTTAACTTGTAACTTAGTCCATATCTTGACTTTTATTGATTTCTTTGAATTTGAAAGAGGCAAGATCTAGTGAATCGCAAACTATTAATTAAAAACTTTTTAAAACCTTTTATGCAACATTGACTCCTCTAGACGTGAAAAATATACTGGATTGCTCAATTCAAATTCAAATTGTCAAGACATCAATAACTTTTTAGTCAAAATAAACATAAATTCGTTTTGATCGAATTGACTAGTTTCTGTTGTTTACTGTGGGGAATATCGCATTTCAAGGTGCAATCCTATTTCCATTATACCGCTTTTTCTTTTTTAGTTAGTATAATTCGATCTATGTCTATCTCCCCCTTGAAAGGGTTGAAAATTGGCATCCGGAGCTACTCGTTGGCCGGGAGGGATCGAGTCCTAAATCTTGGAAATAACGGTTCCCACTACAGGAACTGGGGGCTCATTCCCGGAGCCCTTTATCCTCAATCTTCGATAAACCCCCTTTTCTTATTTTGAGATGGATAAGTTAAAAGAGATACCTGAGAGGCTCTCGAGGGTGTTTCCTCCCCCCCGAGGATTGTCCTCTTCTCCTCTTCTCTGGCTTCGAGAGGAGCTTCCCGGTAGGTCAAAGATGTACTTGATGCCCTTTCCGGCTCAGGTTTTGGATTCGGAGGAGGGTAGAAACCATTTTTTCCGCTTGTAGGGGACCTCCTTATGTAGGGGTTGCACATGCCTGGAGGCCAATTTTTAACGGCTTCTCGAGGAGGCATGTCAGTTATGGGGAAAACCCTCTCTTCCCCAGGACTATTACCAACACGATCAGATGCGTCCTCTCCGACATATGAGCCAAACTGGAGTTCTTTGGAATGAGTGAATTCCGGATTGCTAACGGCCTTCTCCGGCATGTTAATCCCTCTCCCGCCAACCCTAACCTCGTCGAAAAATTTCTCGGTAGCAGAATCCTTATCAGAGCAGGCCATGGTTGTAAGGGGAGGAAACGAAAAGATTAGAATGAGAATATGGATGAAAGTACTGATTTCTGTGAAAGGTGGGGGGAATTGAATCGCTCAAGAGAGAAATACGAAGAATGCTTGTAAGAAGATGCCTGCAAACAAGAAAAATGAATAAGGAAATATCAGATGAGAGGTAATTATGGAGGCTGAAATGATGAGTAATTATTACTGCTTTGAAAATATAAAAGTTATGGAAAGACGTAATCGTTTTTTTGTCTTCTGGCAATGCACTGTTTGAGGAGTAGTGACACGCGTGGTTGTATAGCACGCGTACGCCCTTTTGGAATCTTAAACGGCGGAGTTGATTAGAAATCAGGTTCCCACCCTCGAAGGCAGGAGCAATGAAATGCAAGGTTCATTTTGAGTCTTCAACATCCTCGAACTGTCTCATGCATGCGAGATCTCGAAGACCTTCGTGACGTTCCAGCCTTCTAAGGTCGAGAACATGCTTTTCTGGGGGCTCTTGATAGGTTAAGCACAAGATAGTCATTGGGCTGAAGGTATGGCAACCCAATTAGGGGGAATATTTAATACTCTAACTTAATTACCGCATCGTGGGTAATTAAGGGTGATAATTAAGGAGAATGTTATTTACAACATGGAGTATAAATACAAGATACACATTTACTTATGATTCATTCTGTCTTAATCATATTTGGATGCTTGGACTAACTTAAGCATCAGAGTGCTGACCCCTAGAAACCCAGAGACAGTTTGATTGCAGGTTAGTTTAAGAAGAACCCAGACCCAAGAATCGATTGGTGGTCGAAGATGCATCAGTACATTGTAGAAATTTTACAACATAAACACCCACGGGTGTACCCCAGCGGTTGGGACAAGTTGATTCAGGGGGGAACCCCGAGTTCGAGGCTCACAAGCGACCGTGTGGGATGTCCTTGCTCAAAGCATGGCCTTCTGGGCCATGTGGCGGGTGGGCTCCTGGTGCGCGGTGAGTACGGGCTCCAGCTTGGGTCCTGGCGTTGGGCTACCGTGACTTACCTCTCACATGATGGCTGTGGTGTCGGCTGGTGTGAGCGGCCCAGGGCTAGCCGAAATAGCCTTTTAGAAATTTTACAACATACTCCTTATCATTTTAATTAATTTTCAATTTATGTCACTTTTACTGATACGAACGAAAAAGATCTACGTACCATTTTATTTGGATGGAGGGAATATAATTTTGCTACTACCTCTTTTATAAAAAAAATTTCACAGTAAAGAATAATAGTCCCTTTGTTTCTCTATTAGTGACACATCAATTTTTGTGTTAGAATTTAGGAGATGCTAAATGAGTGGATGAAATTGGATTGAAAGAAGAAAAAGTAAAATGAGTGGATGTAATAACCGTAAACTTGTCATAAATAGAAAATGTCAATATAAAAGAAACATCTCAAATTAAAAAGTGTGCAACTATTAAAGAAAGAAGGGAAAGTCTCAGGAAAGGCGGCCTTTCCATAAGCTTATAGACAGTCCTCAGGGGCATTTACCTTAAATATTGTAAATTTTTTTAAAATTTAAATATTGCATTTTATAAGTTAAAATAAGTAATAATATGTGTTTGAAGGTGAAAATATAAAAATATATGATATAAAAAAATATTTTTGAAAATTTTAATTTTTATATGTAATTTAAGAAATGTAGTGTATAAGATAAAAAATAAGTGGCCTGTTCATAAGGTTATGGACGCCTGTCAGGAGACCCACGCAAGAAATAAAGAGTAAAACCTTGTGAGAAATCCAACAATGTTAGCTCAAAAAAAATCATTTGAAGGAGAGATCAAGACCATAAAAACCAATGGTTTAGATATATAGATGGAGTTAAATGGTACAGCCGACTGACTGCGGCCACCGCTAGAGCCTACAACTTTAGTAGCCGCCGTCTTTGACTTTATGTACTCCTCTTCCCTTGTCTCACCGAAATTTGAGTTTCTGCTTTTATACGCGATTCAAAATATGTGTTTCACTATTAATATATTTAATTATAAATAATAACAAAAATTAAAATTTTAATGTATTTAAAAGAGTGCCTTTTAAAAAAATGGTATTTTCATAAGTTATGGAAAAATTAAAGTTTAAAGTGTAAATTAGAATAAATAAAGATTAAATTTTTGGATTGTATAATTCGAGTTATAATCTTTATTATTACTAAATATTGCATAATAAATTTTTAATATTTCAATTTTGAAATTTTACCTTTTATTATTTTAATTAAACTCCGTCTTTTCATAAGGTTATGAAAAGAACGTCTTTCCCAAGAGTTTGCATATTTACAAAATACTTGTTACGATAAATTGAATAATATCATACTACGATTATATTTTTGGTCATATATATATATATATATAAATTTAAATATGCTATCAAATTTTAGTAGAGACTATTATTTAAAAAGCAAGAGCGCATATTCAATTGGAAGGGAGGGAGTACAATTGAATTTCTACCTCAAACATCTCAATAAAAATGTTGCACAGGACAAAAAAAATGTTTACAATTTCAGTTTTCGTTAGTATCAATAAAATTGATATAATTTAAGAATTATTTAAATTTATAATAAATAATATCATCAAAATTTTATAATAACGTCTTTAATTTTAGAGTCCGTCTCTTGAAGACGATGTTTCAATAAGCTATGAAAAAACTAAGGTTTAATGTGTAAATTAAAAGAAATAAAGATAAAATTTTCTGTTTGCATGAATCGAGTAATAAACTTTATAATTACTACAAGTTGCATAATAAATTTTTAATATTGCAACTAACATCTTTTACCTTTAATTATTTAAATTAAAACCACGTCTTTCCTTAAACCTATGGAAAGACGGTCATTCCCAAAATTTTACCTTAATTTTAACTAGTTCACTACTTTTTTTAAAATATATATGTTTTTTTGCAATTATACTATACTACTTCCTTTGTTTCTCTATTATTGATACACTTTCATTTTTGAGTTGTTTATTTTATATTGACACACTTTTTATATTTGGCGAGATTCCTTCAATTTCATCCACGTATTCTACTTTTTACTTTCTACATTTAATTTTAGGCAAAGTCTTGGGAAAACGGTCTTTTCATAGGATTATGGAAAGACAGAGTTTAATTAGAAAAATAAAAGGTAAAAGGTCTTAGTCGCAATATTAAAAATTTAGTATGCTAGTAGTTATAAAATTTATAATCCAGTTCATGCAACCCAAAATTTTATCTTCATTTATTCTAGTTTACACTTTAAACCTTGGTCAAGAGACAGACACTTAATTTTATCCACTTATTTTTTTCACTTAAATTCAAGCAGCTAAACATATGGTGTCAATATTAATATTAATGAACATATGGCCCCATTTGACCAGCAATTTTTTCATGGCATGTTTGATCATCGATAACTTTTGTTGTATATACTAATGAACATTATGTGAGATGTGTTTGGATTCTCCGTAACGTTTAGTTTTTGAAAAGTAAAATTTTATAATTTATTATCGTATGTAACAAAAGTGATTGATGGTCAAACATGCTTTGAAAAAATGTCAGAAAAATGGGATATAAATAGAGAACCAGAGGGAGTATATACTTATCTATCCAAAGAAAAAACACAGATAAACAAATCAATATATACAAGAAATTTTTTCCATTTTGCATTAAAAATATTACGTAATTAATAAAAGTATAAATGGTACGTAAACTGCTTATAAAACTTAATTGAAATATTCAGAACACATGTTTTATTCCTTTGCAAGGGACAATTATTTATACAACTCTACCCCTATGGATAAAGAAGTCTTGCACATGGTTAGTTGTTCGAACCAAGCCACCAAGCATCGGATATTAAATTAAAGAATAGCTTTCAAAGAAAAAAAAATTAGAGAGAAAACAATCTGCCATTTGTCAATTAATAATTTCTTGCTCTGGATTCATTGCAGTCTTGTAGTTTATATCAATATCTCGTGATTTGTTTTGTTTTTTAAACTTTTTTACTTGGGTCAACTACAAATATGAAACTCACGTGTATATATGCAGACTTTAACTGCGAATTCCGAAGATTACTCTACTAATTGCTACTTAACTCTAATTAATCACTTGAAATTTATCATACGGAGTATTAACAATTGGTTCTTTTTAATTACCATTCAACCCCAAACAAAAACAAAATTCCGACACTACATTTGGTTCACTTGACAAACTTGAACCTTATCTTGGCCTTCATGAAGCCGACTATATAGACACTTTAAATTTATTTATTTTTGGGAGAGGACGTTTGGTTGGATTTCTTCCACGTTTTTTCTCGACATATTTGTCACCAAGTATAGTACATCTCCAAGCAATGACACGGCAAATAAAACAATTCCGATTTTGTAAGAGCGTTTATCCTTTTGTAATTTAAATAAGAGTAATGATACAATGAAAATTTATAATGAAATCATATCTTGATTGATGTGATATTAGTAAAATAATATATCCATAAGTAGTTATACCTTTCAATAAACGTGATTAGTGATTTGATTTTTTTATTAACGCAAAATCATTCACTTTTTAATTCACTGTAAATTTTCACCGGCGTCGCTATCATCAGTTCATCACTCAATAAATAATTTTTTAAGAGTGACATTTTAAAAAAATTTTATGTATGCAAGAAGATATAGCTGGGGAGAGTATGGTCGGTTTGAAGTGGATGTAAAAGTTCAGGTGGGTGGTGGGTGGGGTGAATTTTATTACTGTATCTGTTATAGGTTATGGTGTGAAAATGAATACGAAAATTTTAGTTGAAAATAAATATAAAAATTTTAGGTGAAAATGAACACGACCGGAGCATAATTTATACCATAATCCAAGCCCATTTCATCCCAATCTTTCCCTAACTACAATAATCTAATAAATCTTTACATAATTAATAATTTTCATTCATTTATCAATTGAAATTTGCCCGTCAAAATTTACTAAATTTAACATGAAAAAGACACAAGAATACAATTTGATCGATCGGGGAAAATGTTATCTCTAGTAATTTTAAATCTTTTTGATTTAGAAAAAGTCAGGTAAATATATAGAGAAGGGACCTAGGTTTGCCCATACTCTTATCACCATCGTTCAATAGTGTAATTATACGTGAATGCATTCATGTGATTTGTCAGTTCTCTTATTAAATATTTCAATGATTATAAATTTAAATTATTACAGTTGTAATGTGAAAATTAGAGAATAGGAGAATTTTTGTGAACATAGCACTAGATATTTGATATTAAATAACGTGATTTAATTTCTCATCAATTCGTGGCACGAGAATCAGGGGCGGAACCAGTGGTACGTGAGGTAGGGCTCCAATCCTACCTAAATTGCCAGTCGTGAGTAGTAGTGGTGGAAGAAATTGATTTCCGGCAAGAAGCGCGTCTTCCGGCGAGATTGCTCGGAGAAGAAGGCCGCTTCGCGGGTTTTTTTTTTTTGTAATTGAACTACTAAAATGGCGTCGTTTCATTTGTATTTAGGGCAAAAAAAATAAAATGAAAATTCGGGTTTGAGATGGATTGGATTGGGCCATTTTCCCAATTCGATTTTAGATTGCCCAAACTCTAATTACGGGAAGAGAGGCAGTGGCCAATGGCCAAATCTTATCAGCTCAGCTCCCTCCCGCCACGCCTCCTGCTGCCAGACGTCGCTGCCGTCCGCCGTACCAATGCCATGACCCACCACCGTCCAACCCTCTATTGTTCAGTTTCGCCTAACAAAATTTTCTGGTTTCGCCACTAACGAGGATGAAGGGATTCCATTACTAATAGATATCACCTTTTACTTTCACGTGAATGCTTTGATTTCATAATTAATCATAAAATATCATTAATTGGCAGTAAATTTGTAACCAAATATAGGTTGAAAATAAAAGAATCCAAAATGATTCTGAAATTACAATGAAAACGAAATATTTGGCATGCAATCCTGTCACTGTTTTCCTCCTAACTCCAATTACCGGCCGCTCAAAAGCATGTGTTGTTCTCATCTTATCCGATGAGTCCCACGATTTGTAGAAATTAGGCATCAAAAAAGCATAACCAAGGACAAAGAAATACGGCAAAACCGTAGGGGACTGCAAGTCTCTATACTCCACCAGTTAATGCCACTTATAGAACATTCCTCTTTTTTTCTGGCTAAAGTAATGCCTCACAGAAAGAAAGAAAGAAGATAAAATTATTTTTTTAATCCCCCACAAAGTATCTTATACTATGTTTTGGTATTCGTTTGCAAATCAACCCTCAGACAGTATCAAACAAATTTAGAACGATTTATTTGGTCTCCAAAGGTGGTTTTCAGGGAAAGTCAACGGTAAAATTGGTCAAAATATGTAAAATGACCATTATACCCCTGTGTTTAAAAAATAAAAAGAAAATGGGGACGTCTTCTTCGCTCGTCTTCTCCGCTGAGCTCTGCCATGGCCATTATACCCATGAGCTCTGCCATGGGTCTTCATCACTTCGTCTTCTCCACCTGCCACCGCCTTCTCCGCCGCTTCGTCTTCTTTGACGCTTCTCTGCTTCATATTCTTCATCGCTTCTCCGCTTCATCTTCTCCGCCGCCGCTATTGGAACCAGATTTGGAGCATGGAGATTGGAGAGTCTTCTTCATGTGAATCGAGGCCAGTGGAAATTGAAGGCGACGCTGGAAACACAGAGAAACTTATCGTGAATTGGGGCCAGTGGAAATTGAAGGAAGTGATGGCGGGCGGCGGCGGCAAAAAACTAAAGAAAAAGAAAATTTTAAAATTAGGAATTTTTAATTGAAAATATTTTTTAATTAGTAAAATTACCATTATACCCATGACTATACCGGAAAACCATTTAGTCTTACCTGAAAACCACCTTTGGGGACCAAACAAATCATTTTGAATTTGTTTGGTACTGCATGAGGGTTGATTTGCAAAGGGGACCAAAACATGGTATTAGATACTTTGTAGAAGACTAAAAAATAATTTAGTCAAAAAAAAACTCAGCCTACTTAACAAGATAAAGTCGAGCAAAATTATGTACTCCCTCCGTCCCATGGAAATCCGCACACTTTCCTTTTTAGGTGTCTTAGGAAAATCTGCACACTTTCCCCTTTATGTAAAATTTGTCATTTTAAAAGACACTTCTACCCTTTGAGTTTTAAAATTTTACCCAAACCTACCTCATTCCCACAAATCCAGATCTGATAATGTACTCCCGCTTATCGTCCTTCTTCACTAGAAACCCTCTCCCTCTCCCTCATCCTCCGTGCCACCACCCCTCCACTACCACTCCCTCTGCCTTTGCTTACCGCCACCACTCGTCGATGCCCTTGCTAGCGCCACCCATCGCTGGTGCCTCCGAAACAGATCTGGGTTTTTGGTGGTGACAATGGTGGTGGCATGTGAGGATACAATGGGGATGAGCGGCGGAGGGCTTGAGAAGGAGGACGATTGGCGGTGATCTTAAGGAGGACAAGCGGCGGGGTTGAGGAGGACGATCAACGGTGAGATTAAGGAGGACAGACGGCGGCGAGCTTGAGGAAAACGAGCAGCCGGCTTAAGGAGAACGAACGTGGTGGGCTTGAGGAGGATGAGCGGTGGATCTGGGTTTGGGGTAAAGGTAGGGGTAGTATGTTATTTTCCTAGGGTCAAATCTGCAAAGATAATCTCTCTTTCTTTTGATTGCCCTATGATGGAGGGAGTACACGATATGATATTTTTGTTCTAATATGTAGTGTCTTTACATTAATTATTGATCATTCTTTTTCCCCTCTCATTCTCATTAAACGGAGTTATTTCAGTAGCTAAATAGGTTGATTTTAATTACCATTATAGTATGTTAATATCCCGTTCATCTTTTTTTGGGGAAATAAAGAAAGGCAAGCTTCAAAACTTGATAAGGTGTGAGGTTTCACCTCTACGTGGAAGCATCTCAACCATTTACAATAGATTAAATTTTCACCGTTCAAGATCAATCATTAGAAAAAATGTGATGAAGCGAGATTAAAGGCAAAAGATTAAGCAGGTGCAGAAAAAGGTAGGCGTCTGCCTCCCTGACATTCACGGCGTGCACGTCTCCCTTGACATGTAGTGGACAAGGTAACGTCAACTAGATCGAGAAACCTCTATAGAAGAGAAGTACTATATATCTTTTCGCTGCAAAATTCACACTACTGGGAGAATCCCCCAGAGGCATCGGTATTTTCACCCCAAAGACATCGATATTTTGAGAATTTTCATACCGGTGCAAAAGGTGAAGTGTCATAGGCACTAGTAATTCTTACGGGTGCTAGAATTTATTCTAGCACTGGTACCATTTACCAATGCCTATGCATGAAATACCGATGCTAGTAAATAGGCGATCATTTAAAAAAAATCTGGCCTATGAGAATAAACTCACCGGCCGGAATATGAAACCCACCAGAATATGAAACCCAGAAACAAACAAAACACAAAAAAATTGAAGCTCATGTAAAAAACTAGAAATTTCATACCACAACCCAAAACATCATTACATATAATTGAAAATACATAACACCTCTCAATACATAACACATCATTACATATAATCAATCATCATAAAAACTAGAACATAGTTTTTCAGAAGCCCTAGATAACATCAAAGAACCAAAAGTGAGGTTGGATATGAGGTGAACCAGAAATTTTGGTGGAGCTCACAACTCCGACCAGCAACCAGAGCGCCGCGGGGAGATGGAGTTGGAGCTGATCCAGGAGATGGAGTTGGGGAGGCATCAAAGCGGTGTCGAAGCAGAGGAGTCGGGGAGGCATCGATGGAGGTATCCAAGAGGCGTCGAAGCGGCAACGACGAAGATGGGGGGTGGTAGAGGAGGAGGGAGAAGATGGAGAGGAGTTAGATGAGAAGATAATGAGAGGGAAATGAGGGTGGGTATATTTAGGGTTCCAGGGTAGTATATATCGACATATTTTTAACGGTTGAGATTCAATCAACAAAAAAAATCAATAAAAGAATTGCAGTGTTAAGCACCGGTACCGGTGCCCAAAATGCTCATACCGGTGCCTAAGAAATTGAAACGCAGTTGCTTTGGGCTTCTTTGAATAATTTTTTTTTAAAAAAAAGTTGAACTCGAGAGAAAATCTTGGAAACTTTTTCTAACTGTGGAGTATTGGTACAAATACCGGTGCCTAAATATACGAAACACAACTGCTTAGGGCTGCTTTGAATGCCTTTTTAAATAAAAAATTGAACCCGAGAGCAAACCTGGAAATTTTTTCCTAAGTGTTGAGCACCAGTACACTAACTGGTGCCTAAATAACAAATATCAGTGCTCATTCCAAAATTTTAAAATTTTAAAAAACCTCTAAAAAATTTGGAATGAAAATTCAAAAAATTCATTATCCCTCCATAACATAGCACCGGTATGAATGAAAAATAATGTCGAGACTAGTATTATTTGATCTCTAAGCTAACTTTTTATTTTTTTACTATTAGGTCCATAAAAGAAATTTGGAGGCTCCGAATCACAAATTAAAGACACCAAAATGCAATTAAATGAGAGCTGATTGCGTCTTTAAAATTCGTGGTACAATGTAGACACAAACACCTTTAGAAGTTATACATTTTAAAAGTTATGTTTGATTATATATAGTAAAGAAATAAAATTAGTATTATATAATAATATTTGTATGTTATTTTTAGATAAATTAGATTTAGGTTAGTCATTAGATGAAAATAGTTCTCAAAGGTGACTCAAAAGATAAAAGATAAACAGTTTGTCTTTTGAATTATGGTCTTTCCATAAGTCATGACACCAGTGGAAACCAGGCTTATTAAATGTTGTTTTAATGGACCAGAGAAGACACTTTTCTAGAGCATTCTCAGGTCATGCATTTGATCATTTCGATCAAAGGCGGTTCCGAGAACCGCCTTCTATTAGGTCCGAAATGAGTTCCAAACTCGTAACCAAATTCTGGAGCCCAAAAAAAGCTGCCGGAAACGCGTCAAAAACAGATCTGACAAAAAACATTACACAATCGAATGACTTTTCTAGAGAAAGAGAAGTTCCACAACTCCATTACACAAAATAACATGAATTGAAGGATGAAGGAAACCAGATCCAGATATATTTACAGAGAAACATAAATTGACTTTTCTGTCTTGAGGAGCAGAGGGCCGTAGCGGCAGTGGCAACGCAGCCCATGCGGCGGAGATGAGCCGACCCACGCGGCAGAGACGAGGCAGCCCACGAGGTGGAGGAGATGCAGCTGAGGCATCAGGGCCTGCACGGTGTAGGAGAAGGGTCGGGGGAGAAGGAAAGATGGAGTGCGCGGCGACGATGGAGACCCATGGCGGCACTGGAGCGAGCGCGGTGGTTGACCAACATTTTCCGGTGCGGTGGCGCTAGCTGGAGAGGGGATAGCGCAGTGGCGCTGGAGAAGGGATGACGCGGAATGGTGGAAAGGTGGCCAGGAGGGGGTAGCACAATGGAGATGGAGGGAGTCAGGTTAAGAGGAAAATTTTAAACATAAAAATTGGCTAAGAGGTGTAAACCCTAAAACTTCTTTATATATTGGGTCAAAAGACCTAATTAAAGGCGGTTCTACAACAGGAACCACCTTTAATCGGATATGATATTAGTTCCGAACTCGAAACTCATTTTGGATCTCAATCAAATGCGGTTCTACAATAGAACCGTCTTTAATTAATTAAGAACCACCTTTAATTGGATCCGAAATGAGTTCCAAGTTCGGAACCTCATTCGGATCTCAATCAAAGGAGGTTCCTGGAAAATTTCTTGGAACCGCCTTTGAACTCCGCCTTGAATAGGCCATTCTCCACTTGTGTGGAAAGACCAAGCTTTAAACTTCAAATTTAATTAGATGATGATAAATTTTTTGAGTTGTATTAACCTGGTCATAAACTTTATAACTACTACACGTTGCATAATAAATTTTTAATATTGCGACCATAACCTATTACCTTTTTATTATTCTAATTAAATCTCATCTTCTCATAAACTTATGAAAATATGATTTTCCCAAAATTTTCCCAAAGATAAAAGCAATAATTACAAAAGTGGAAAAAACAAATCCAACAGTTTAAGACCTATAGTGGCCAATAATGATTTGATAAAGTTGCCCAAGCGCACAAGCTTTGTTACTTAAAGAGACACTCCATCACTGATTTGTTTATAGCGCATTTTAGATCACCGGCCAACCACCCACCCACCGGCCTTGATCTTAATTAATTTGTCCGTTCTTTAAATATATATATATATATATATATATATATATAAATATATATAAATTTATATAAATAAATAAATAAATAAATATATAAATTTATATAAATAAATATATAAATATATAAATAAATAAATAGATATAAATAAATAAATAAATAAATATATATATAAATATATATATACACATATATAAATACATATATATACATATATAAATATACATATATAAATACATATATTTATATACATATATAAATATACATATATAAATAAATAAATAAATAAATAAATAAATATATATATATATATATATATATATATATATATATATATATATATAACACTACGGTATAATTATTACCTGGGCATTTTGCTATTACATGGGCATTTTGGTATCAGAGCCAAGTTACTGTTAACTCGTTCTCTTCATATACTTTATCCATAATTTTCACGTTTAGAGTGTGTATTAGATTGCTTCTGCTAGGTGGTTTGCTCAGCGTCCGGAGCCTGTAAGACGGTTGGTTAGCCTGAGAGGTGGTCCACGCAAGGTATAGGCGGAGTCCCTGTAACATAAGCAATACTAGTTCATACAATAAACTACACAATTAAAGGATAGTATAAGATGACAGAAAGAGTTAGGAGATTCTTGTTCGGAGAATCAAGTTGTCCAGATAAAAATTCAACTAATATTTTACAATCCCATGAAGTCCAATATGTTTTACCAAGTCAAAGTATTAACTCAATCTATAGTCATGGAATACTAAATTTTACTAGTACATAATCAGTTAAAATTCATGAGCAAGTCCTACCTATGCATCAAGAATTCCAATCCATAAGATTACTTTCATAGATAGCTATTCATAAGTATAGAGAACAAGGTTATAGGTTTTTACATTTTGGTTTAATCCAAATAGCTTTGCATCCATTAGTACGATTAGGAATTGATACTCCAATATTTATTGTTTTAAGAGATGATAGATTTAAAACATACAAAGATTCATTATTAGCTATGGTACAGACTAATATATGTAATGGAACAATAAGATTTAATTGTATTCCGAATTACACAGTTAGCCTAACAGACCCTCATATAATGGATTCTCTAAAATTGGACATCCAGTTAAAGCAAAACAAAATAATAGAAGAAACAGAACATTTCGTATTAGTATATAGGATTTATTTTAAATTAATGAGACATTTATTCCAGCCGCTTTAAAACTAAATCCAACAGAAAAAGATGAATCAGTGTATGTTACCACAAATTCAGATAATACAAATATAGAAGTCCCGAAATTATTAAAATGGACTGAAATAACCATTCCAGAAGAAATAATAGCAGAAAGGCCAGTAAGTATCCAAAGGAATTTAAGAATTACTGAACCCTCAACCATTAATGAACAAAAAGATGGGAAAATACTTATAAAATTTCATAGATCCATGTCTAGCAAGTATATAGAAAACCACAGAGACAATCAGGACTCCAGTACAGATAATTATCAACCACATAGGTACTCGATGTCTGATATCTCCTCAAATTTTCAAGAATAAAAAATAAGATACTCAACTCCTTTAGCAGAAATAATTCAAGATTATAATTCATCAATAGGATCACCTACTTACAGCCAAATGAGAAATTCGGAGTTAAATATGATGACTAGTATTAAAAAAAAAATCAATTGATAAGGAATATCTAAATAAAAACTATTACAGAATAGAAAATACTAGCAATCGACTATGGTTTGAAAAATTGGACAAAGATATTAGAGAATATATTAAACATGAATTTTATGCGGAATTGACTGCAAGAGGTATAAGAAGAATGGAATTTTTTATGTGGTTAGAATACTATTTAGGAAACATAATCAGCTATGATAGATTAGATAATATTCCAATTATCAATGTTCAGACTAATCTATATAAGAAATGGAAATTACAAGATACTACAGTAGTAAGCTCTGTTCATCCACCTTTACAAGAAGTAGAACTTCTTGTAGAAGGAAAGTCGGTAGTAGCGTCTCCATTCAAATTAGGAGCAGAAAAAGCAGAAACTGACACAGTAAAGTTGGGAGACATTAAAAAGGTTTACGAACAAAATAATTACTCAAACCAAACATTACATACTATAGATAATCAAATAGATCTAATATCTACTAAATTAGATAACAAATTAGAAAGATTTTCAAATAAGATTTCTACTCCACATTTCCAAGTATCTCCATTCCCAAGCAATATGGAAAACACAGTTTTGTTAATTAGACAAAACAATTCCAGACAAAATATTCCTAGCACTTCTAAGCAACTCGGAGTTATATCTCAAACTAATCCCAACGAAATGGATTCATCAAGCTCTAGTTCGTCCCATTTCACATCTGATGAGGAATCATATGACCAATTAGGCCATCAAATAGATGAAGTAGAAAGGCAATTTCATGAATACCCTCCACAAAGTCATAGTCAACTTCAGTTGAATAAATTAAAGTGGAAAAACAATAATACAAAAAATTATTATCCAAGACCCACACCACCTGATATAGAATATGAGGAACAAAGGTCCTCATTTAACAGTTATGGTGGATCATTAATTTATCAATGGAATATAGATGGACTATCAGAATATCAAGTTATGATTAAACTACAAGAAATGGGTATGACCAGAATGATATATATGGCTAAAATTAATATAACTGAACCAAATATTGTAATATTATTAGTAACTGGATTTACGGGACAAATAAAAGGATGGTGGGATAATCATCTTACTTTAGAAGATAAGCAAGACATTGTAAATCATGAATCCGAAGAAGCCCAAGGAGAAGGAGAGAATGTGGAATTTGTTATGGTACAAGATGGATCCACATTTTTAATTTATGTCATATTAATGTATTTTGTAGGAAATGCAGAGGAAGATTTAAATAGTTCTAAAATATGCCCGATTAATTTAAAATGTCCCTCTTTAACAGATTTCAAATGGTATAAAGATATATTTTTAACTCAAGTGCTAAGAAGAACAGATTCAAACTTACCGTTTTGGAAAGAAAAATTCATTACAGGATTACCAAGTTTATTTTCACAAAGGATAATTACTAATCTACAAAAAGTATTAGGAACAGACAAAATAGATTACAATAATTTAACTTTTGGACAAATATTTGCTTTTATTAAAAAGGAAGCCTTAACCCTATGTCAAGATTTAAAAATCCAACGTAAATATGGATCAGAGAAGAAAGAAATGTGATCTTTTTGTCAAAAATTTGGCATCATGGGAATTAAACCTCCATCAAAACAACATAGATCTATTTTCAAAGAAAAAGTTAAAAAAAATATAACCAATATACGAACCCCAAATATTATAAACCATCTTCTACAAACAAAGATTTTCATAAACCCGAGAATTTTTATAAGAAAAATAATAAATACAAAAATATTCAATGTTTTAAATGTAAGAAATTTGGTCATACAGCATCACACTGCAAAATCGAAAGAAAAATTAATTCCTTGTTATCGAAAGGAAAAGAGTTAAAAGATAAATTATTAGAAGTACTCATAGACAATTCCGACAGTGAACAATCACATTCTGAAACTAGCTCAGATAGTTCCATACATTCAAATATATGCCAATGCAAGATCCCAACAATTAATATGCTTAATAGTTCGAAATATAAAAAATAAGTATGATTAGATATGATTGATAAAATATGAAATTCATTTATCTAGATTAAAAGAATTAATCAAGGAAGACGATAAACCAAGAATAGAAGAAGCTTTTAGTCTATCACAGACAATTAAAAAATATTCGGAAATTGAAAAGAGTCTAACTAGACCTGATGATTTGAAAAGAGAAATCAATAATTTAAAAAAAAGAAGTTATTTCAATAAAACAAGAATTAAAATTATTAAAAGAAAAAAATCTAGAATTAGAATTACAGCTCATAGGAATAAATAAAGATAAAGATTGGCCTCATGATAAGTTACATATTGATATAAACCCAAGAATCCCCTCAAACCAACAATTCTTCAATACTATTAATAAAATTAATATGGAAAAATGGTACTCTTTAGTTACTATAGGAGTAAAAAATTTTAGTATTCAAGTCATAGCACTAATAGATAATGGGGCTGACACCTCTTGTATAAGAGCAAGAGTAATCCCAAGCAAGTATTTAACCAAAACAAATGAAAAATTATTAGCAGCAAATGGTACTCCAATGACAATTCATAAAAAATTACCAAATGATTTTATATGCAACAATAATTATTGTATTAAACAATCATTTCTTATATTAGAAAATACCTCGCATGATGCAGTACTAGGAAATCCATTTTTGTACCAGATAACTCCATTTACAAAAACTCAGGATGGAATCAACACTAAAATCTTAAGAAGACAATTATTATTTAAATTTATCAATCCACCCATCCAAGTAAAATTACACTTAATACAAACAAATTCTATATATAAAAAGATATGGTCATTAAACAATAAACAAAAGAATATTGTATTTTTAAAAGAAAAATTAAGCTATTTAAATATAGAAAATCAACTAACTACTAAGTCAATTCAAGAACAAATAAAAACATTAGAACATCAATTTAAAATCCAAGTTTGTTCAAATCATCCCAACGATTTTTGGAATAGGAAAAAACACATAGTTTCATTACCATATGAGTCTGATTTCAATGAACAAAACATACCTACTAAGGCTAGACCAATCCAAATGAATGCAAATTTAATAGAATTATGCAAACTAGAAATCCAAAGTCATTTGGACAAAAAACTAATTAGGAAAAGCAAATCTCCGTGGAGTTGTTCCTCGTTTTACGTAAATAAACAAGCTGAAAAAGAAAGGGGAATTCCAAGACTAGTAATCAATTATAAACCATTAAACAAAGTATTAAAATGGATTAGACATCCCATTCCGAAAAAAAGAGATTTGATCAATTGATTGGTTAATGCAAAAATATTTTCAAAATTTGATTTAAAGTCAGGATACTGGCAGATTCAGATAGATGAAAAAGATAAATGCAAAACGGCATTTGTAGTTCCATTCGGACAATATGAATGGAATGTAATGCCCTTTGGATTAAAAAATGCGCCATCAGAATTTCAACAAATTATGAATGACATATTTAATCCCTATTCCACATTTGTAATAGTATATATTGATGATATATTGGTCTATTCCAATACCATAGACAGTCATATTAAACATTTTAAATTTAGTACTTCATATCATTAAGAAAAATGGATTAGTAATATCAAAAGCAAAAATGAAGTTATTCCAAACCAATATAAGGTTTCTAGGATATCATATCCATTTAGGGACAATCACCCCAATACAAAGAGCAATAGAATTAGCAGAAAAATTCCCAGATGAAATCCGAGATAAGACTCAATTACAAAGATTTTTAGGATATTTAAATTACATATCAGATTTCTTCCCAAAAATTAGAATAGAATGTAAACTTCTATACAATAGACTAAAAAATAATCCATCACCATGGACCCCCAAACATACTCAAATGGTAAAAGAGATAAAATTAAAAGCTAAGTCCCTACCCTGCTTAGGCATTCCACATCCATCTGCATTTATGATTATTGAAACAGATGCATCAGAATTAGGATACGGTGGAATATTAAAACAATTATACTTAGGAAAAGAATCCATAGTTAGATACCATTCAGGCACATGGTCGCATACACAAGTTAATTACTCAACAGTTAAAAAAGAGGTTTTATCTATTGTTTTATGCATTTCAAAAATTCAAGATGACTTGTATAATAAGAATTTTTTATTAAAAATTGAGTGCAAATCAGCAAAAAATATTTTACAAAAAGACATTAAAAATTTAGTTTCGAAGCAGATTTTTGCCAGATGGCAAGCTATTTTATCTTTTTTGATTTTGATATTCAGTTTATTAAAGGATCGGATAATTCCCTTCCTGACTTTCTTACTCGGGAATTCCTTAGAGGAAAACATGAGTAACCATTCTAGTGCAAGTTCTTCTCATTCCAGATCGGCCAAAGATTATGCTATCCCGAAACCATTAACCCCGATAGTACCCAGTCAAGACTTTCCTCCTCTCACTTATTCCAAAGTTGCCCAAACTCCACCTGCAAATTTAGTTACTACACCCGTCCTTACTTCCAACTACTCCCACCCAAATAATCCACCAACAAATCTGAAAACTGTCCCAACCACCTCTAGCCCCAGTTCATCATATCTAGACAAGCCAATCCAGAGCATTTACTCATTACTCATCATATCACTGAACCTGATGTTCCCCAATTAAGGCATTTTGTTAATAATATATTTTGCTCGAATAGTCCGTGGTTGGCTGACGATGTTCAGAAGACCCAAAATTATTATGAACTCATCCTTGTGGATACTCATTCCATTGAAATACAACATATTCAAAATAGAAATGATCCCCACAAAATTGACTATTCTAAAATATCCATCAAGAAAGTTCTAAAAGCCAGCCATTTCCAAAAAATATGCATTCCAACAATCCTTTTTCAGTTCCACATATTCCTCCCGGATTTAATTACACAGATTATATGAATGCCTGGCATAGAGTTCTCTATATTAGGTCCTTTGATCATTTATGGTTCATTAATTTTCATCAAAGCTTTAATGGTGATATTCCAACATGGTTTTATGATTGGTGGTTAAAAATCAACTGAGATACTACCTCTACCAGTCTCAAAAGGATTTGAAACCTTCAAACAATTAAGCACTCATAAACCATTTGAAAACCATCTCTTCTTCCACTCCATATTCAGAGTTCCATGGATTTTTGCATGGAGCTTCCAAATCAAACCTTTTTATCCAAATATGCCTTGCTATTTGATTCGCCAATTCAAAGTTAAATGGTGGCATAATTATAAGCAGGACTTTTGTACCTCAAAGACAGTCACCCATTACCTACAAACTGGTGAAAAACTAAAAATCTCTCTAGATATTAATTAAACACCAACCCAAAATCAACAGATTCAAAACCTTTTTCAAAGATCAATCCAACCCAAAATTCAATCTCAGCCAATGCCAGTTTTACGACTCTCAGAAGATCAGATTCCAAAAATTGAAGCAGATGAGGACTTCATGAAAATATTAGCCATTTACAGACAAGTGAAAAGCCAAGAAAGCAACCCAGTTCAAATCAAAGAAGAATATGATTCATTTGACCCTATGAGTCAGGACCCATTTGATCTCTAGGGAAAGTAGCTCTACACAAAGGAATGGAGGGCCCCAGACTCCACCAGCTAAAAAATTCAACAAAGCAGCCCGATAAGAACTCATGGAGGGCCCCAGACTCCACCAGCTGAGAAACTCAACAAAGCAGCCTGACAAGAACTCATGGAGGACCCCAGACTCCACCAGCTGCACAGAATTTCAACAAAGGCATCAGACAAAACATCATGGCGGACCCCACACTCCATATCACAAGTTGCCACACTACAGATCACTACGGATTTGAAATCCGGAATTCAACATGTAATAGACTAGATTCCATTCTTTTCTATAAATAAGGAAGAGTTAGCTCATTTCAACACACGCTTGAATTATTGCACCTTCTTATTTTCTAAAAACGTCCTCCATCTGAGTTCAACGTTCAATCTTAAACTCCAGCATCCTGTAAAGCCTTCCCTGTAATACCTTTTCCATGTATCATACATAAGCCACCCATTAAAGACCATTCAATTGTAAGATTTAATCTATTTACTTACTTTGTTTATTTAGTACTTGATTGCTCTTTATGTTATCTACTTTTTAATTTTACTTTATAATTTTACGGTTAAATTAATTTACTTACTTTGTTTATTTAGTACTTGATTGCTCTTTTATGTTATTTACTCTTTAATTTTACTTTATAATTTTACGGTTAAATTAACACTAATATATATATAGTTAAAAGATTGATATTTTATTCATTCCAAATATGACTTACACTGGTTGGGATATGATTCCACTGTGAAATAAAATTCATTGAGATTTTAGCATGTTGAGCTAAAGTATGCAGGCTACAGTGTTTTCCTATCTCCTAATCCAGATTAGTTCTGGATAGTTTAATTTTGGAATAAGGTTAACTATATCCTCAGTGATGAGACCAAAGTCCGATAGATTTTCCTTCTTGTTCTTAACCGTATTTATCACTATTTGTGCGTCTCTTTCAATTTTTCCTAATGGAATGCCTTTTTTTCCAAAGCTGCCAATAATCCGATTCGAAGAACGATGGCTTCTGCCTGTTTTGGAGTATAAATGAGTGGTATATATTGTGCTCCTCCTCATACCCAAGAGCTTTCATCGGATCGTATGTACCATCCTAGGCATGTTCTACTTGAAGATATGGCTGCATTGAAGTAGAGAGTGTTTCCATGTGACGACATATGGGTACTCTGATTACAGTTTTCATTTGTAGATTCCACTTTACTTTTGATCCTTTCAAAATCAGACAACATTGTATGGCATGGCTGGAACAATGATGTGGTTGAAGATCATGAGTTTCTCCATGAAACAGTTTGTTTCCGTGATGCCACAGTTGATACAGGATGCAGCAGTTACAACCATGTCTTGTGATCCCAATTCTAAGATTAAGTCTTAAACCCACAGACTTGCATTTTGTTGTTGGTATGCGAATATCTGTTCGTGTATATTTGCTGCAAACCAAACTTTGTGCGCTAGAGGGCATTGGAAGAATAAATGCTCAAGAGAAATGTCGTCCATAGAACAGCTCAAGCAGAACAATTCAGCTGGCATACGTCTTTGAATTAAGTTTACAACTGATGGTAAATGATTTTTGCATAGCCTCCATATGAAGTGTTTGAACTTCGGTTATATTGTTATAGACCATATCCATCTTCAATGCGGGGAGGGACCTGAGCTACTCAAAATTCAAGGAGTTAATACCCAAGTTATAGCCGGATTGGACTGTGTACTTACCGTCCTTTGCTGGTTGCCATATCCATTTGTCTGAGGCTTAGGGATTTGTACTTCTTGGTAACGATAGAATGATATCCAACTCTTCATGATTGAAAGTGTTCCGTACAAGGTCCTCATTCCATCTTGTTCCATTGTCAGTCATTAGATGAGATATTGTAAGTTTTTAGGGATAACCTTTTGGTAATTATGTGGGTTTTTTATTCTCTAACCCTGGGAGCCATAAATCATTTTTTATATTTTTATCCGCTCCCGATCTAATCCTTCTACGAATCCTTCTCAATAATAATTGTCTTCCTTCTAAAATGGATCTCCAGGCATATGACGGATCTCATCCTAATCTGGAATCCAAGAATGTAGTTGATGGGAAGAATTTGGCTTTCATAATATGAGAAACCATGGAATGTGGCTTCTCTAGTATACGCCATGCTTGTTTTCCTAGTAGACCGGTATTGAAAATTTTGAGTTCTTTAAAGCCCAAACCTCCCATACTCTTTGGCGAACATAGCCTAGTCTATTTACCCCCATTGTGTTTTCCTCTTCCGAGGTTTACTACCCCACCAATAATGACTATAGAGCTTATATATGTCCTCTATAAGATTATCCGGCAACATAAAGCACGACATAGTAGGTGGGGATTGCTTGAAGCATTGACTTTATGAGAATTTCCTTCCCACCCTTGGATAATTGTTTATTCTCTCAACTTTCAACTTTTGTCCAGATCCTGTTTTTAACTCCTTCTAAAGCAGCCAATTTTGAACGACCAAGAATTATCAGAACTCCCAAGTACTTTTCATGAGCGATTGTTACAACCATTTGTAAAGTTGCAAGGACTTGAGTTATTAAGAGTTCATGAGTACTGGGGCTAAACATTACTGAGGATTTGTCCAAATTTATCTTCTAACCCGATGCTTCTTCATACAACGACAAGATATCTTTTAGCACCCTTGCTTCTTGGTTAGTTGTTTCTCCTAACATCAACGTATCATCCGCAAATAGGAGGTGAGAAAGCATAGGAGCCCCTCTTGCAATTTTCACCCCATGTAATCTTCTAGTCCTTGAAATTGATTTGATCATTTGAGAAAAAACTTCACTGCAAATGATTAACAAGTATGAGGATAGAGGGTCACCTTGTCTTAGTTCTCTAGTAGGCGTTACCCTTCCAAAACATTTCCCATTTAGGAGAAAGGAGAAATGTACTGTCGAGATGCATTTTTCAATTAGATTTATAAAATATGGATGAAAGCCTATCTTTTTTAATACTTTTAGAAGAAAATTCCATTCTATTCTGTCAAATGCTTTGCTTATATCCAACTTAATGGACATCTATCCCTTTTTCCTTGTTGATTTTCTTTTCTATTATGATGAACTTCATGAGCTATTAGGACATTGTTTGTGATCAGCCTGTTCTTAACAAAAGCACTTTGATTGCTCGAGATCACTGTATCCAAGACCACTTTTAGTCAGTTTGCTATGCAGTTTGATATTATCCGATAAACCACATTACATAGACTAATGAGTCAGAATTAGGTGATATTCTTCGGCTTCTCCACTTTCAGAATGGGCACTACATTAGTATCATTAAGATTACTCATAGATCTTCCTTCATTCAAGTATTTTAGTGCTTCACGTGTAACTTTTGGACCCCCAATACCCTAGTGTTGTTGGAAAAATGATGGTGGTATCCCATCGGGTCCTGGAGATTTATTTGGTGTCGTACTCTTAAGAGCAGCTTGTATTTCGCTCGCCGTGTATGGTCTTGTGAATTTATCGTTCATCGTTGATGAGAGTTTTGATGAAATTAGATCTTCCAAATGGTCCACCACTAGTGGGGATGGATTACATCTTTTGGAAAAGTGCCTGAAAATGGTTGGAGATAATGAATTCCATCTATTTCTCTTTCATACACCATCACCCTAACTAGTCTGTTAATCCATAAATGGTGTTTCTCCTTTTCCATTTATTTGCAAAAGGGTGGAAAAATTTTGTATTCCTATCTCCTTTCTCCAGCCAGTGCTGTTTAGCTCTTTGTTTCCGCCTTGCCTCTTCCATATCATGGTGTTTTTCCAGCTCAACTTTTAAATTCGCCATTTCACTTTGTACTTTAGCAGTTATAACTCCTTGTTTGAGTCTCTTGAGATGATTTGAAATGTTATCTTTTTTCGTATGCTGATTGTATAATTCCAATTTTGCCCAGGAAGCCAGTCCACTTGAACATTCTTTTATTGTTTCCGGCAAATCCGGTGATGCCGAGTTCCAATATTCTGCCACTTTCTCTTGACATCTTGGGGATTGGATCCAATAAATTTCAAAATAAAAATGCCTAAATCTTCTTTGGTGCGCCAATTCTGTTCTTTTACCTCCTAATTGCAGCAATATTGGAACATGGTCTTATTGGTGGCTATACAAATTTTTAAGCATTACCGTAGGGAAAACATTTAGCCAACCAGGATTTGCCACAGCTCTAACTAAACTTGCTTTAACAGTGTGGGGGGGTATTTCCAATTTATAAACCATGTGAATTTGTAGCCCTCATATCCCACGTCAATTAAGTTATAATTATTCAGAGCTAGCAAAAAGTCATTAATCTGGGATAGAGGTTTGTGATTGGCACTTTGAAACTCATCCTGATGTAAAACTTCGTTAAAATCCCCTATGCATAATCATGGCATATTAGGACCGTTACAGAGAGCAGGAAAATTGAGCCAAAATTGTGGCCGCTTACTTTTGTCAGGTTCACCATAAATACCCATACAACACCAAAGTAAGTTAGTTTTTGGATCTCTTACAGTAAAGTCAATAAAGTTAAAAGAGTAACCCAAAGCTGAAACTTCTAAGTCTTTTTCCAAAGTAACGCAAGGCCCACTGAGTTGCCTACAGAGCCAACATAGACTCTGTGCAAGTCTAAAGAATCATGTAACCCTACTAACTTATTGGAAGTATACTTAGTTTCACACAAAAATTAAATGCGGGGAAAATTTGCGAAGAAGGTCTTTTAGATGTCTGACTGCACGAGGGTGTGACAGCCCCGACAGTTCCAACTGAGAAGACTCATAGGCATCGGCAGGATCGGTTCTTGTTAGCCGTTGCCACTGGTCCAAATGCAGGTGAGCCCACATTAAACTTCAACCCCGGGTCGATAACAAATGGTTTCATCAGCTTTTTTATGCCTTTTTGGATCATGACCATCTTCATCATCCATTATTTAGCAGTATCTCCTAATTTTCTTTTAAAAACAGTGAGTTAGGCCTGTGTAGGTGAGTACTGGACAACCATAGGTAATTCAACCTGCTTTCCTTCCTCTAATTTTTCCTTATTTTGGTCCAGCATCTGAATCCTCTCTACTGTCCCACCTTGTTTATGTCATGTAGCGATAATCCCTGCATCTCCAAAGAGAAAGGGATTCTGTGAACTGGGTGGTGGGCTTGACCGATCGATCTTAGGTGGAGGAGGCTTTTTCAGCACATGCTTCGATCCCCGGACGGAGATAATTTCCTCCACAATCAGTGGCTTCATCGCTGTGAATATTTCTAGATCGATATCACCACATATATCACCTGGGTTTTACGGTGCTCTTTATCTGGGCTCGCTAAATCGTAGGTTACCATGGATGGTTGTTTGCTGATTACCAATGCCCAGTCTTTCCTAGAGATGCTGATGCTATCCGCCTTTGGGCCATTGGTTGTGAAACCCCAAATTCCACGACGGTGGGGGCTGACGTAAGCCTGGCGGCGGATCGACGGGCCTTGGCACATGCGTTTCCCCATTAGAGTTTGTCCAATTTTCGCTATTGGTTCCTTCCATGCCTTGTGAGACAAACCAATAGCCTTCTGAACCTTTGTATGTTCAACTTAAACTTCTATGCTTCGTTTTCCTTCTCGATGCCCCATAAGTTTTAGAGGATAAATTGAGTCATTTCATCTTCTGAAGAAACTTCAATAACCACAGGCCTGCTCTCAAATCCCAGTGGTGGTGAATTCAGGTATATGTTTCCTCCCTCATTGCCTTGTGAAATTTGTTTGTTGGCCTGTGATGGTTATGATCTAAAAAGATTTATTGGATAAGTCGCCAGGGACTAGATGAATGCTTTGTCGTAGGACGCAGGTTCGATTGGCCGGCGGTGTTGATCATTAATACTCAATGCCTTCGCCCAGAACCTTTCAGCACTGGCATCTGACATGAAAGTAGAATCTTCATGTTCCTGTAAAGGTATATAATCCTTTCCAATTTGAAAACCATTAGAAATTTGTATAGGAGTATTAATTACTAGTTGTCACTCTTTATTGACAAAGAAACTCCCTGCACAATCTTCTCCCTTTACTTTTAATGGGATGTAATTACTTGTCATCCTACAATCACGCTCCGTTACTGGTGTAACAATATGGGAGCCGTTTGCTTGTATTGTGGGAGTTTGGAAATCTTTCTCCATTGTATTAACACCTTAATTAACGCCCTGGTTTGAGTGCCCCAGTGCAACAATCACCAGAGTCTTTTGCTTCTATTTGTTTCCGACCATGGTTGTGTCAGAAGCTGCTTCCTTGTATATCACCTTCTCATGTTCCCCTTTCAGCCTTTTTTGGTGAAGCACCCCCAGACCCTCCATCGGATATGGCTGATCATTTTTGTATCTTAATTGATGTCCATAGCCCATTGGCATGAATGAGTCACGTTGTGGGAATCCTTCTTCGGGCATTCCGTTTTCGGGTGATCCAAACAACCACATAGTTGGAAAAACATAGGTAAATCTCTCATATTGAAAGTAAAATTGGTAATCAATCCCTTTTAATTCAACTCTGTGATTACTCTTGTTAATGGCTTATAGACATTGATTATTGCCCTCAGCTCTAATGTCTTCCCCATACATTTGCCAGCCTTATTTTTTGACACTTTTACAAAATCCCCAGGTAATATCCAATCAAGGCAGCCATGTACAATGTTATTAGAATCGGTGGGATGTTATGGACATGAATCCAGATGGGGGTCTACGCAAAGCAGAGATGGTGAAGCATCTGATCTATCTGTTTCCACAAATACAACCAAGTGATGCTCAAAATACCAGGGTGATGACTTAGTTACCTTGGACCTATCTTCCAGCCTTTTAAACTCGAACAAGGTGAGGTTGACTCCTATCTGGTATCCTTCCACCTTACTATTGCAGTTCCATGCCCTCTTCATTGTGGAGATCATGTAGTCCACTCTCCTTGATTTTTGATTCAGGATCTTTGCACCCAGAAAGTACAATTTTGGTTGTTGGTCTCCGTATTGCAATGAGTCTGGGGCTATGATTCTATTTTGGGTTTCATCAAAGAGGTTAATTTTTGCATACTAGGCTATCAACTCTTTCCCCATTGTTACAGCAACAAGAGAATCTATATGGAAAATTAGGAGTATAAGGAGAGTATGGTTGTAATGAATGAAATTGGTGAGAGCTGGAGGGTGTTAAATACGTGAATATATAGAGATTGATGGGATCTTCATATTGATGAAATTTCTTCAATCAAGTATTTGTGATTATTCTAATTGATTTTGTATGAATGTAAACATTAACTTGCTCATCAAATTTCAAATTTGAAATTCAAAAACATCATGTGAAATAGGCTCCGGAATCATTGGAGGGATGATAAGATCTTGAAAAACTAGGAAAGGATTTTCTAGAGAGAGATTATGAGTAGAGAGAAGGCAGAGAAAACTCTTCGGATCTTTTGAGAATTCTTTATTTTAGCTTTTATTTTCTTTTTTTCCGTTCTTAATATATTGGATTTCTCTGTTTATGATGTTTCTTTTATTCGTGGCATAAATGTGAACTGAGGGTAAAATTTAAGACTGCATACTTAAATGAATTGAAAGGTCTCCATTAAACTGAATAATTGATGTAAGGAGGCAGTGACCGACAAATTTCTAAAAATTAATCCTTGAAAGTAAAGATTAAAATATTGACATTTTTCATGCGAAGCTTTTAAATTTCCATTAAAAAGTTGTATGTACACAATATTTTGGGTTTGGCAGCATCCGGACAATTATATGCCTGCTAATCCAATATCCTTTGTGAAAGAATGATTTTCCATAATAATGAAATGTATATAGTGCTAGAAATAAATAGAGTACAAAGAAAATAAGGAATACTAGTACTAATATAACTCTAGTCTAGTCATCAAACTCTATCCATATCTAATAAGATATTTGACTGATTCTAACACCCCCTTCAAGCGAAGCGTCGGATGTTCAGTGACGCAAAGATTAGACCTAAAGAACTCAAACAACGGGCGGGAGAGCCCTTTGGTGAAGATGTCTGCAATGTGAAGAGCAGTAGGAATATGAGCAACACGCAGTTTGCCAGAAGCAACCAACTCTCGAAGAAAGTGATAGTCAATGTTGATGTGCTTCGCCCACTTATGAGCAACTAGATTTTGAGCCAAGAAGATGTCACTATTGTTGCCGCATTTCAGCAATGGAGAACTAGATAGTGAGACACAAAGATCACAAAGATGATGATTCAACCAAACAACCTCAAAGACGGTGTTGGCTAGAGCCCGATACATGACTCCGTGCTCAAACGAGAAACAGTGGGTTGTTTCTTGGAACTCCAAGAAATAAGGTTTCCACCAAGAATAAAAGTGTAATCATATGTAGATCGGCGGGTCTCTAGACAGCAGGCCCAATCAGCATCAGAATAACTTAGCACTTTAAGAGAACTAGCAGACCGAAAAGCAAGACCAAAATAGAGGGCTGGTGGAGCTATGGAGCTGCAAGCCTATCACAAAAGAAGTAGAGACTAGAGCAACATCAGGCATCCCGACATGAGTGAGAATATCCCTGACATACTTAGCTTGGACGAGAAGTAAAAATGAGGCAGATGGTGTAACTTCCAAACCAAGAAAGTAGAGAAGAGTTCCTAAATCCTTAATGGCAAACTCCCGATGCGTTCAAGTAATAAACTGTCATAGAAGAGTCAGGTCATTACCTTGAGGATAATGTCATCAAAATATACCAACATGTATAGCAATAACGATCTCCGAGATAGAACAAAAGAGAAGTATCAGGACGATACTTCAATCGATAGTGCCATCTGGACGATACTTCAATCGATAAGCCAACAGTGTTGAGGCCCAATAGACGGGGCACTGAATCCTAGGTGCACTTTCTATGAAGAGCTGCTATCTCATCATCCATATTAGAAACCCGAGAAGGACCTTGAAGAGCAATGTGATGATATGTGGGCTCAGACTAAGAAAGTAAGGCATCAATAAGACCGTGAGCAATGATATCAGAATTATCTCTGCGTTGAATATCCCCAGCCGCCGATCGAGTAGCCATTCGATGAGTGCGAGGTAGGGGTGGAGAGACTGGAGGATCAGGATCACTTGCGGCTGGTGAAGGTCCCGGTTAGGTGGCCGGCAAACCGACTAGGTTGGTCGGCAAATAAGGTGAGCCGGTCGATGGCGAGATGGGCGGAGCAGGATGCATCAGAGCGGCCACTAGATGGTATGAATTGGTAGAGCAGAAAAAATAGGATGTCGTAGCTGATGAGGATGATAGCATCAATAAGCTAGGAGGGGTGGCAACCAAAGTGATAAGTCGAGCAGGAAGAGATGACATTGTGGAAGAAGCGGAATATCAGTCGATGCATCAGCGAGATCCAAAAAAGTAGAGAAATCTAGAGAGAATGGAGAGACTAAAGTAGAACCATCAGCATAAGGGAAGAAACTGTCGTCAAACCGAGCATGTTTGATGACATAAATCTTTCCAGACGTAGGATCCAAACATCAATATCCCGTGTATTGAGAGTTGTACCCAAGAAAAACATAGGGCAAACTGCAAGGAGCGAGTATGTGAGTTGTATATGGACAAAGATAAAGGTACACACGACAATCAAATACATATAAGTTTGTATATATGGGAACTCGTCTATTAATAACTTCATATGGTGATCATCTGCCAAGAACAGGAGTGGGCAATCGATTTATGGTATAAGCGGCTGCAACAAAGGCATGATACCAGTGAGAGAGAGACATGAGAATGGTATAACTAGACATGCCTATCTCAACAATGTGGCGGTGCTTGTGCTCAGCCTGACCATTCTGGTCAGGTGTATACGAGCAAGAAATCTGATGGTGAATGCCATTTGTCTGAAAGTGAGAGCGTAAGCGACCATTTATGAACTCATTCCCCCCTATCACTCTGAAACACCTTAATGGTGGAAGAGAACTGGTTCTCCACAAAGGCCTCAAACTGGAGATAAACATCCCAAAATTTAGATTTGCGGCGCAGTGGGTAAAACCACGAGAGTCGGGAATGATCATTGAGGAAAATAGCATAGTAAGAGAAACTATCAGCAAATAAAATAGAAGAGGCCCCCCCATAAGTCACAATGAACTAGATCAAGTACCCTAGTAGTATGTTTATCATTTGTATAATAAGATAAACGCTTCCCTTTAGCCTTTTCACACGTATCACAAATGGTAGGTTTCAGCAAAACCAATGAGACAAATAAAGATCCAGAAGTACGCAAACCATAAATAACGAAATGCTAAACATGACCACGTTTAGCATGCTAGATTTCAAAAGACACACTCGGCTTATTTGATTCCATAGTAGACAATAAAGCAGATGCACCATAGTCTTAAATATAAAGCCACATTTGCTATGGCCGTGACCCAATGTTTCACTAGTGATTTTATGTCAATAGCGATCATCAGAGCGGACTATAGCATTTAAATCCCATATTAATTTACTCAAAAACAATTTTTTAGTGATACCAAACACAATAAGCACATCATAAAGAGACAGTGATTTAGAAATCTGAGAATCACAAACATGAGTAATAGGGAGTTGAGAACCATTATCAACATGGACGTAGTGAGAACCAACATAAGGTGTCACATGATCAACAATAGCAGGAGGCGATGCCATGTGTTTTGTAGCGCTAGAATCTACAATCCACTTGTAGCCATGGTGCCTAAGTTTTGAGATACCACAAAAGGGAGCCATTTAGAAAAGTGGTAAAGTGGAAAGGGCGGACAACAAATGAGATAATTGGGTGCAAAAGGCATTGGATAGAACAATGCCAGTTGGCGTGTGGGGGGTCACTCACGTCTGGGGTTCACGCGCTAGGTTGATGCGCGTGGCTGATGTGCCCCTAGAAGACTCTTTGTGCAAGTCTCATTTTGTCTGGAAGAACGTGACCAGAGATTTATCAGACCCTGCCAGAAATGATTTCCTCCACTACAAGAAAATGAACCTATTACTTTGCCCTATTTACCTCGGTTTTTTTGGCTTAACTCAAAAAAACCGAGGTAAAAAGTTCTTTTACCTCGGTTTTTTAAAGTAAATAATATTATTGAGCTTGGCTTTAAAAAATCGAGGTAAGTAATATGTTTTTTACCTCGATTCTACAATAACCAAAGTAATTAGGATGTGAAATTGAAGTAAAAGTTACTACGTGCGACATTGGCTATAAGGGTACGACCTAGCAGTAATAGTCATCAATGACAATCTCGACTTCACACTATCACTCGATGGGACCAACATCGATCCAATGTAGAAAGCGACATTGATATTTCCACTCGGTGAGGCCACACATGCTCCTTGGATTAAACCCGTGCCTAAAATCCTCTCAAATAAATTAATTTATGCGATGTCGTATTTCCATCGGTGCTATGTCGGTTAGGGTGAATATAACTATGCAAATGGAGCGCAAGATTGCATGTATCTATCATAACTAATAAATGAAAGATACTTAACCAATATAGCTAGATCTTGAAATGTACCATCAGAAGGTTTCACTCCAAGTTCACCACAGCTAGTCTAAGATTTCATAAAGTTACGTATGTAAGACTAAAGCTAGTAAAGTATGTATGTATATATCCAAAACACATAATGCTACGTACGTACCACATGTAACATCGCTGCAAAATGAAAATGAAATAGAAAACATAGAATCCTAATAAATTCCAAACAAACATTCTTCATGTTCTAGGAAAAACAAACATATGATCCATGAAATCAATGGGGTGGTGACACGGGTGGAATAAAATCGTCTGCCATCGAACTGCTTCTATTTTCTTGAGAATTAGTCTCCGGCTGATCTTTGGTGGAAGACTCACTAGCGTTGGTGCTTGACCCTCCTTCATCATCTATGGTATCCAGCCCATCGTCATCAACCCCAGGCCCCTCATCCCCCGCAGGTTCATTGATCGCATCGACAATCATAGACTTCAACACCCCCATTTCTTCCGTAAGATTACACACGGTGTGTTCCATGCCCAGGGTCATGGCCTTGCTCTCGGCCATGTCCTTCAGCCAGATGCCCAAGGCCTTTTGTTTAGGTCCCGTGGGATAAAGAAATGAGTTACATTAAATGAAAATGTTTAAATTGTAATTAATTCAAAATTGATATAATCCAAAAAACTCTTAATTTTGTTACCCGTTAGGGGCACTGTAACAATGGCGGGGGTGAACGTCCATAGCTGGGAGAGCCGATGGAGTCACCTTGGGCCCGGGTGTGGGAGGCACATCCATATCCCCTATAGGGACATTGCGATCAATCCACGTCCCCGACTCCCAAACCCAATGTTTCAGCCAGAAGTAGTTTGCATCATAGTACTTAGGCTAGATCTTCGCTTTCTTTTTTGTGGGAACCTTCTTTTTCTCTAGAATAATGGTGATGACGTAGCCGTAAGGGAGTGTCCGACTCTTCGTCGAGAGGGAAACTTGATGCATCTCCTGGATGATGGTGTACCCGGGGTCGACTACCTTGTTCTCTATAAGGTGGTAGTACATGATGGTCTCGTTTATCGTGCACTCCGTATGATGTCCGGCTGGGATAAGTACTTGCAAAATTATGTTGAACACTATTCTCTTCTGGAGGTTAAGAACATCAAGCTTGATCTTATTTAATGGGATGAGTTCGTTCCCCACTTTCATTTTGAATTACTTCTCCACCATTCGGTTGGGGTCAAGCGCCCCGGATGGGTCATTCTCGTCGACCCATTTTGGCCAATTGTCCCGACAGTACAGCTGCATGGGCTCAACATTTGGCTAATCCTCCCCTTCGATTGTGTAGCCAATCACATTATTGATGAGCTCTTTCGATGTCTCCAAGTCCATCCTATTTACTCTTATTTTACAGGAGTTCATTATATGCATTCTAAAATTGGTGTATAACTCCTGACCTCCGTATCATATGTCAGTTTATCCAAGCATATTAAACCCTCCATTCGTGATGGTTTAAAGTGTTCGAGGAAAACATTGAGGTGTAGTCGTTCCACATTCTCGTGCTTCATCACCCTGACCTCTTTTATCCTACAACCCTCTGGATCTTCATGAAACGCTTCGCTGCCTCCTTCTTGATCAACCATAATTTGTCCCATGTTGACAATGGAGGGGTGGCCGTTGTCTTCACCTTCTTCGTGCACAATGCAGGTGCCCCCATGTTGTCTTCCCTTCTTCTCCTGGATGTCTGCTTCATTTGAGCCATCTAAGAATGAAAGGGACGTAGAATAGTCAGTGGAAAAGTCAAGAGCTCAATGATGTTATTGTGTTTTAGCCGAGTTCAGATTCATGTCAGAAACATGTTGTCTAGGCTGATGTGATGTATTTGACATTGCATATTTATGTTCTTGAATATACAACACTACAGTGCAATCGGCTAATCTAAAACAATATGCAAGTACAACACGAATGGTCATAAAACACCTATAATCTCAACTGAAACATCACAAAGTAAACAACTAACATCCCACAATTGAATAACCAAGCAATGGGCAACTAATAAAGTATATGAAACCCAAAAAACCAACATTAAATTTCATCTGAAAATCCTTACCTTGTTAGGGTTTGTTTCTCTTCAAAGTTGGAGAAATCCGCCAATGCACAACATCCAAAGTAATTGAATGTTGGTTTTGGTGCTACCGTGATATGTGACCAACCAATTCCATTTGGATTAGAGTGTTTTCCAACCATTTTTTTCAGGTGGGAGGTTTTGGTGCGATGTCGTCGGTTGGGAATGCAAAGGGGTAGGGTGGTCGGGTATTTATATACCCGCAGTGAAATGCTACCATTTTGAGCGACTTTACAGGTGTGTCACACGTGACGAATAAGACATGGAAAGTAGTGTGAAGTCGAGATCGTAGGTTTTGGACCCAACATAAGAGGCCAAACAATTTTTGGATTGGGCCTAGACTACAGGTAATAGTAATATACAGCGATATCGTGGTACATTTGCTCCATACGAGATATAACCAAAGCCACCCATATATCGGACTTAATAAACTCTGGGCTAAATTAGAGTAGCGGCCCAATCCAATAATAACTATGACCCTGGTCAGTGGTGAACGAAAAAGTACATTTATGCGATATTGCTTCAATGTCTTCGCCACCGAGTCCACACCAACCTTAGACCGATGTCGCATTAATGAATTTTGGGCCGAATAGCCCAAATTGCATGATTTATGTTTCTAATGAAATATAAAAGTAATAAAATTATGTCAATCAATTTACGACCACCATGTTCAAATTTGGGCATGTGATTTGCCCATTTTATACGGTTATATTAGGACTTTTAGGATTCACTTTTGACACTTTACTGCTTTAAATATGACATTTTTCCTTGAAATTCTCTAAGGAGGGTTAAAAGAAACTTTTACGCGTTTATTACTTCTCTAGAGAATTTTGTGTGACAAGGTAATTTGTTTGAAGACTTTGAAGAATACATTTGAAGATTTGAAGATTTGAAGACTTGTATTTGAGCTTTTGAAGATTTGAAGAATTGAAGAAGTGAAGAGAAGGGGGGGATATGAAACAATAAGGAGAAAGAAGAAATGGTGCTGGAATTGGAGTCCGTCGTGAGCACGTCGCGACTCGCGACGGACGAGTGGTCTGAAATTCTTCTTGCTTTTTGTACTATAAATACTCACCTTACCCTCTTCTCTTCAAGAAGTTTGGATCTCCTTCTTCTTCCTGCGTTTTCTGGGCTAAAAACTCTAGTTTTTCTCTTCTTTCTTTTCTTAGTTTTTGTAGGTTAATTATGTCTTTTATTTTTCTAGATTAATTTTATCTTGGGAGCAAAGGATTGAAGCTTTCATTTCCATGTAGTAAGAACCATTTATATATCTATTTGAAACCTTGAATCCTCGAGGCTGCATTCCCTCGATTCAAGCTGAGCCCAACAATGCAAGTCCTCGAGACCTCGTGTCCTTGAGGCCACAACCCCTCGACTCGAGCAGGAGTCCTCGAGACCTTGGGTCCTCGATGCTACAATCCCTTGTCTCGAACTGAAGCCCTCGAGGCTATGCATCGCGAGTCGTGACCAGTGCTGTCGCGAGTCGCAATGAGAAATCCAAATTTTCAACTGAGCTTAAACACTGCATAATCATTCATTCTTCTCCAAATACTCCCAAGAACCACCACATATCCACTCATTTCTCCACCATCTTACATATATTGACATATGAAAATTCTTGCATCTTTATAGTATCTTTGTTGATTGTAGTATGTCGACTACATCATTGAGTCTTTAATTGCTATATTCTATAATGATGCTTGGATATGTGTCGATATATGTTGGATATTTTTACAGGACAATCTTATAGTGGTGATTGCATGATGGATTGGTTGTTCTTTGATAACACTACGATTATTAACTCTTGATGCTAGACCTAGTATTACAAATCCTTATGTACTTGTGAGTTTGATGTTGTTCTTTGCGGTGTTAGTCTTGATCAAATGGTGCCAAGGAGACAATTTTTTGCTCGAGGGGTGAGTTCTTCTACGACACTTTTACTCCCCCTTCCGACTCCGAAGCCAATTGCGGGACCGAGTCTGTACAAGTACATTGGATTGCGCCATATCACCAGCGACTATGTGGAGAAATAAGTGTCACTCTACCTCTTACCTTGAGTTTTATTATTCTTGTCTTACATATTTACATTGAGGGAAATGTAATGTTTTAAGTGTGGGGAGGGGTTAGAGGATTCACATGCATACTAGCCTCATTTGGAATGCTTTTTGCTACTTTTGATTGGAAAAACATGATCAAAAGAAAGAAAAAATTTGGAAAATTGAAAATTTTGAAAAAAAATAGAAAAAGAAAAAGAAACTAAAAAGAATCCCGCTAAGTTGAAAACCTGAGAGGGCAACTTAGGCAACATTGGGGGCCCAGATAGGTCAAAAACCCGAAAGGGCGGCCTAGGCAAAAATAAGAGGCAAAAATATGCGAAAAAAGGTGAGATGTGAGCTAAAGAAACATGATGTGTGGCTAGGATGAAAATATGAAAGGGCTCCTAGGCAAAATGAGAGAAAAAGAGACAAAAGGAAAATGCTATGATTTCACTCATTTTCCGGCGTTGGAGTCATAAGGTTGCGTTTATCATACGGATGAGGTAGCTCAACATCTAGAGACCTCTTGGGATTGGGTAACTTAGCGGGTTAGGAAACAAAGTATAGTTATGAAATTCTTGATTCTTTTATCCTTCATTTTAGTTGATATATTGGCATTAGGTGAAGTATGTGTTTAAACCTCCTCTATGGTTTTGACTTCATTTTGTGTCATTGGATTTTGGTTGATATATTGGTACGAAGTGAAGTATATGCTTAAACCTTTCATATGGTTTTAACTTCATTTTGTATCATTGGACTTTGGGAATATCAATTCGGGACTTTGAAACGTTTTTATGGGTAGTGAATTGATAAGTGGTGGGTTTGGTTAGATTTAGGAATTAGGGTTGTGTGTGTGAAAAAATTCTCATTTGAGCTTCGATTTTGGGATTTATGATATTGAGAATTTTTGTGAGGTTTTGATTGGGTGAATATTAGCTTAGGATATGGACATATCAATTCCTTTGTGTGCTTGAATCCTTTCTTACTCGAGGGCGAGTAAGGTTTAAGTGCAGGGAGGTTTGATGTGCCCATTTTATACGGTTATATTAGAACTTTTAGGATTCACTTTTGTACACTTTTGTGCTCTAAATGTGACATTTTTCCTTGAAATTCTTTAAGGAGGGTTAAAAGCAACTTTTACGCTTTTATTACTTTTCTAGAGAATTTTGTGTGACAAGGTAATTTGTTTGAAGAATACCTTTGAAGATTTCAAGATTTGAAGACTTGTATTTGAGCTTTTGAAGATTTGAAGAATTTAAGAAGTGAAGAGAAAGGGGAGGATATGAAACAAAAAGAAGAAAGAAGAAATGGTTCTGGAATTGGAGTCCATCGCGAGCTCATCGTGAGCACATCGCTACTCGCAACGGACGAGTGGTCTGAAATTCTTCTTGCTTTTTGTACTATAAATACTCACCTTATTCTCTCCTCTTCAAGAAGTTTGGATGTCCTTCTTCCTCCTGCGTTTTCTGGGCTAAAGACCTTAGTTTTTCTCTTCTTTCTTTTCTTAGTTTTTGTAGGCTAATTATGCCTTTTAGTTTTCTAGCTTAGTTTTATCTTGGGAGAAAATGATTGAAGCTTCCATTTCCATGTAGTAAGAACCATTTATATATCTATTTGGTACTTTTGCTATTGTGCATTTATTGAGCTTTGAATGTGAATTGTTAATGGCATTGATGTTGTTGGAAGCTTGAGTATATGAATTGCTTGTATGATTACTTGTTAGGGCTAGGAGAAAGTAGCTAATTCTCCCCCTTTAATGTGGAATCCAAGAGCATGAGTTAGAGCTTCTTAAATGATGTTGGTGTGTGGATATTTGCTAGATGAATGTGATGATGTCGAACTCGTTGTCATGTTTTTTTGAGGTAGTAAATGAGAGAGGTCTATGAATGTCAATTATTCTTAACTAATCTTGTGTAAATGCATGATTTGGTTAAATGCTTAGACACGATGTAGTGTTTATAAGTGTTGCCAAGCTTGTTGATTCTTCGTGCTGAATGCCATCAATGGGATACTCTTAGCAATAAGGGAGTCATTGGTGAGGTTTGACAAGAGATGTCGAATTCACTCTTGCAAACTACTATCTAAAGTTGAAGTAGTGAATAGATTGCTTCACTCATTCTTGAAGCCTTTGTTATTTAGCATTCATGAATTCTTAATGCTATGTTTCACTTCATTTATGCCATGGGTTGTTTGAGAATAGGAAGTGTTTGTATGACTTAAGTGTTAGGGAGTTAGGAAAGTGACGAATTCCTTAGCTCCTTTGCATGAAAGTCTAAGAACATGAACTTAGAACTTCTTGTGCATAATGTGTTGTGATTCTTGCTAGATAAGTATGTTAATGTGGCTTGTTCTCATATTTATCCTATAGATGCAATGAAAGGTTGAACCTTGAATGTGGTTTGTTCTAGGTTTAGCCTAATGAATGCAATGTTTGGTTAAATGGCTATGTCTTTGGTAGAAGGCTTGTTGTTGTCAAATCTATGGTCCTTCATTTATAATGCCGTTGATGAAATACCTCTATGGTCGTTGTTTGTCTAGGATTATCATCAACGAGGTTTGCAAATGGTTGTTGTTTGTTTTTGCAAACTACTCTTAAGAAGGAATGAATGTTGATCTTCTATTGGCATTCCCCATAGGTAACAAATGTGATAGAATTAGTGAATGGTTCAATGATCTACATTAGGGTTGGAAGTGGATATCAATTGCCCCCAAGGCTTTGTCTTTTGTAGTTTTAAAACCCTTTTTCTGAGTTTTGTTTGATGATTTAGCATAGTTACTTGACTTTGCTAGTTATCTTGTATTTTAACTTTCATAACTTAGGACCACAACCAACCAAACCCCCCATTTACATGCTTTTATATGTATGTATATATATATATCTACTCCTAGACTAATATCAACCATTTGTGCTTAAACGCTTGAGAAAATCCCCCTTCTTCGTGGACGACCCCAAATTGCCGCTATCTGCTTAGTTGTATATAGTAAGCAAAAAAGGGCTTATAAATATTAACTTTGAGAGGCACGGCGGCGGCCTCCCACCATGGACCCGTTATCGGAATGAACCAAATTATTCATAGATTGGGCATTATGCTATTCTAGGTAAATAACACTACAACCCAAACTTCCGTGGTTGTTACTGTGTGTTGAGAGACATTCACATGAACAAAATGACACATGTTTCATATGGAAATTATGCGTACTGTAGATGATTACTTACACAAAACCCCCGTACGTGGTCTAGAGTAAATTGAAGATAATTACTTACAAGTATACGATTGTCGGTCGTATGATCTTGTGGAAGTCTATGGAGAAATATAATATTAATATCGATTATTACAAGTTAGACTACATATGGGATACACTACTTCTTTTCGGGACAATTGGAATCGAGTTTGAGACCATACACATTGTCTTTTTTTAGCACTTAGGTCCCTCCAAAAGACTCGGAGGTGTCAAAATGCAAAATTAGATGTACGCTTATGCAATTCATATTTTCTGGACCACTATCTTAGACTTTGGCCATGAACTAGCCACCGAAACGGGCCCAAATTATTCACACACAGTGAATTACAAAACTCCGGGGAAATTACACTACGACTTGAACTTCCGTGGTTGTTGATGTGTTTTAATAGACATTCACCCGAACAAAATAACAAATGTTTCATATGGAAATTATGCATGCTGTTTTACCGGTACGCTAACCTAGGCAATCTTCTGGGAACCTTTTATAGTATTCCATTGAAGCTGTAGCGATAAGCGTTATGTTATGGGAACGAACATTTCTGCCAAATATATAGAATCACACGAAATTTCATATTCTAGGTATTTTTGGATATATGATATTAATAAAATTTCATCCTTGAATTTTTACAAAGCGCCAATGCGTGGTCTAGAGTAAATTGTAGATGATTAATTAAAAGCATACGATTGTCAGTCGTATGATCTTGTGGAAGCCTATGGAGAAATATAAGACCAGTTTCTTTATTAATATTGGTTATTATGAGTTTGGCTATATATGGTTGACACAACTTCATTTTGGGACAATCAAAATAGATTTTTGGACCACACATTTTTTTTTGCAATTAGGTCCCTCTAAGAAACTGGGGGATGTCAAAATGCAAAAAATGGATATATCATTATTTTATTAATTTTTTACGACAATGTTGTCCTAATTAGGGCATAAATGGAAATTATTAAGACAAATTTTGATTATTACAATATGGCCACATATGCGATGTCACAGACATGTTGCATGGATCGATAGAATTACCGAATAGCTATCGACATCGATTATTCTAAAATTTCTAGCGGGAACCAAAAATTTTGGACAAAAATTTGAATTAACATTTCCCCCCAAACCTATTTTTCATTTCAATAACTATCACCACAAACACTAATTTCCATATTAAATACATATCCCACAAACCCCCTTTATCCATTCACACTATAATGAAAGGGCTCAATCAAATGGATTCCTTCAATCATCAACAAGTATCCAAAGAGCGAAGCATCTAGGTTCAAATTTATTGAGGTATCTTTCCATCTTTTAGATGTTTACCTTCACCAAATTTGTTACCATCTATACCTTCTATATGTTCTTTTCTTCATTCATGGAAGATCAAAAATTTTATGAAGGGTGAATCATTGTATCACATGTTACATACTGTATGTTGTGTTTGTTACCAATAAGATGACATGTTTGTAAAAAATGGGAAAATGGCTTAGATTTGTATGAATAGAATATAAATGTGCGACGTTGGTCTGTAATCGATCTATACAATATAATACCAATGCAGACTCGACGTCGTAGAGGTGCAAAATTGTTAAGTTTAGCATTAATATCCATGAATATCCAAATTTGGCTTTAAATCGATCTCTGCAACCTCGGTAAATATGAGTACAAAGTCGCTTTGGTACTATTCAGTTACTATTGACATATTGCGAATAATTTCGTCTACATATGAAAACATTACGTATAATTTTGGGTAAAGTTGTATTGTAACATATTTTTTGTTTCCTGTGCATTGGTTGTAATAGGATCAAATGGAGTTATCAATGGATTCTAGCATATCGGATGGACTTAGTTGGTTTCTCACCGGTTGCTCGAGAAATATGAACATCGTACAACATAGAAAATGAAGATTAAATGCAGTTATTGTTTCAAGCATATAATAACCTTTTGTATTTTGATATATTGTTACATTTATTTACAATATACTAGTATGTCATAATCTTGGTGGTTTTAATGAACAATTCAGTTAATGTTTCCCACAATAATCGAACAACAATTGAGTGTTGTATGATGTTATTTATAACATGTAACGGCCAAAGACTAATTGTTTGCATCATCGATTATTTGTTATTATAGTAGTTTACAAAAATGAGAGCTAACCGACTAAACCACGACATTGCACTATCTCCAACACGACATATTAGCGACATCGCATAGGCTGGCGTCACCTTTTTTTGCAAGCTCGGACAAGAAAAATGATGTCATTTTTTCTTGTACCCAAGTCACCATAGACATGCTGTGGGCCCCTCACCATGTGATGATGTCGCTTTTCATTAACTCCGACATTGCTCATATTATGAACGACATCATATGGTACGATATCGACGCACTTTCTCTACCATCGACTTCTAAATTTCTTTCATCGACGTCACATACTTCATGAGATCGATGTCATTTACAGCAATGTCATAGTCGGGGTATCATAATGTCGTCCTTCCACCATTGTGCGAAGTCGATCTCCATTCATGCCGAGGTTGGTAATCGAGGTAAAAATGAGACTATTTAACTCGATTTTGAACCGAAGTAAAAAGTATAATTTTTACTACAACCACATTTACCTCAGCTTTTCAGGGGCATAAAACTAAGGTAAAAAGCACTGAACAACCAAGGTAATATGTGATTTTTATTGTAGTGCTCCTACCGCCAGAAATATCAATTTACGTTGAGACCGCCGCTACCATAGAAAAATGCCGCAGAGAGAAACTGTTTATGAACGCGACCAAAGAATATTAATCAGATACCAGAGAAGAAGACCTTAGGTGCAAGACGTCGGCTTATTGGTGAATGGGGATGCTGGCCAGTATATTCCTAGAACAGGGATGCTGGACATTTGCTAGAGATTTGCCGCCAGACCACTATGAGGACGCTCCCGGAGAAGACAAATCGAACGCTAAAGATGACGATTGAAGATGTCGTAGACCTATTGGTGAAGATGATGCCGGGCTTGTGAAGAAAATAGCTGGAAAATGGGAGAGACGGCAAGAGGAACCGGACAATTGGATGGAAAACTGCTGCCGGAGATCACTGGAATTTGGACGGAGGTTGACCGGAATTTAGGTGGTCTGGTCTACCAGAAAAGAGAGAGGAGGAGGCGGCGGAAAAAAATTTAGGGTTTAGGATCAAAACTTGTCTTGATACAATGAAAGAATGATTTCTCGCAATGATGAAATGTATTACTGCTTGAAATAAATAGAGTACAAAACATATAAGGAATACTAGTACTAATATAACTCTAGTCTAGTTATCAAAATCTATCCATATCTAATCAGATATCTGATTGATTCTAACACTTCCTGCCCCATCTTGTGGCGGGATGGTATTTCCAATGTTATTAGTCTAGCTCTGAAATCAAATGTTCTGTTATTAATCATCACTCACTAAGTAGCAAGACTTGTTTATAAATGTTAATAATATTAACTATTCTCTTTGATTTTCTAATATTGAAAACTTTTTTATTTTGTAAACAGATTTATGTAGGTAAAATGAGTTAAAAAATTGAGTTGAGGATCAAAAAAGTATAATGATTGAATAAAATTGAAAAAACCTTGATGACAAAAGAAAGAATGTCATTATTATATGCGTTTCACATTGGAGAGAGTGACATTGTTAGAAAACCACAAAGGAAGCTAATTGGATTCATGCTATACAGTTAATTAATGAGTATTGTACTAATACAAAGACTTGGGAGAGACTGTCTCACCCAAACTTATGGTGAGACCAGGGGTCTCTTATAAAATTAAATATTTTTAGGGGTATTAAAGCCATACTGTATAATATATATATATTTTAGGAATTATTTCAGTTTTTCATTTTGGGTCACATCTCTTCTTCTCCCCCAAAATTCAAACGCAAAAAACCCTCCCTCAAAACCGCTCGCCATAACCTCTGATTCAACCGTCAGAAATTCATTTAAATTCAAGATTTGTAGTGTTATTGCATTGCTCTTTTCATTCAGGTTCGATTGAGGTAAAATTTTCTGATTTTGTGTTTCATATTTGGGGCTTCTTGCTTTCTTCAAGTTTCTGGTTGTTTTCTATTCCATTTCACCTGTTTATCTCTGTGAATCCGGTCGTGCATGTGTTTTTTTTGCCTTATATTGTGTGTTTTCAATTTGTGTTTCGGTATTTTGTAGGTATGATGAAATCCAAGGAAGGTATTGCTAGTTCAGATGAATTGAAGGTTGATGACGTTATTCCTAACTCATCCGTTGCTGAATCTAAAGGTTTTTTTCTTGTTTTTTTTGTATTGTTAGGGTTTTGTTTTCTTTTTCTTTGATTTTTCTGTGTTTTTGTTGATTGGTTTGATATTTTGTTAGTTCTTATTGATGCTGCTTTATTTTTTGTGTTAATATTGCTATGTTTTACTTATTTTTTAGATGTTGTTAGTTTTAATGATTTTTTTGTGTCGGTGTGTAACCGATTAGATATGATGTTTATGTGTTTAGTTTGAATGTTCATACACTTAGTTATGGGTTTTTTGTGGCTCTATTGTGGTTTAGTTTAGGCTCTGTTTAGTTTGATGTTCTCTGTTTGCATTGTCTTTTAATTAGACTGTGTATGTGTTTAGTTTGCATGTCATGTGTTTAGTTCAGGCTCTTTTGTGACTCTGTTGTGGTTTAGTTTAGGCTCTATTTAGTTTGCATGTTTTATATTTACATTGTCTTTTAGTTAGGCTGTTTATATGTTTAGTTAGGATGTTCATGTATTTAGTTCAGGCTTTGTTGTGGCTCTGTTGTGGTTCAGTTTAGTCTCTGTTTAGTTTACATGTTTTCTGTTTGTGCTGTCTTTTAGTTAGGGGTTTTATGTGTTTAGTTTGCATGTTAATGTGTTTTCTGTTTGCACTGCCATTTTGTATGTGTATGTACATAATTATATTGAATTGTTTACTTTAGGTTTTTCAATTTTTTATTTAAGTGTTTATGTGATTACTTTTTAAATGTAGATGGCGTAATTAGCTTGAGGAAATCGAGTAGATTGCATACCAGATTGCCAGTTAAAGATGGTATGTATACTATTAGTTTGTAAATTTTTTGTTTTAATCTTTAGGTTTTTGTTTTAATTTATTATGTAATTTTCAGGTTCTAAAACTCTTGTTATTAAAAGGAAAAAAAATTAGCCAAAAGCTACTACCACGGGTATTTAAATATGATTGAATTTCATTCCAATCTTTTGTTGGTTTTGAATTGATTGCTTTATCTGTTGCTGATAATTTCTTTTCTTTTTTTATATAGATGATATTGTGAAGAGATTGCGCAAAAGTGGTAGTAAATCTGGCGTGGATAAGCCAGATAGAGTTGCTAGTTCATCTGTTACTGGTTGAAATTCTAATTTTTTTATTTTACTTTTACTCTTTAGTGATTTACTTTTGCTAATTAAATATTTTGTTTTTTTATTTGTGGTTGTATGTGATATGACAAGGATTCAAGATAAGCTTGGTAAATTTAATCTATTCTGGTCTCTTTTTGCTTTACTTTGACTGTTTAGTGCTTTACCTTTTGTAGTTAAGTTTTTTTTTGTTATTGTAGATCGATGTGATCTGTCTAGGGGTCAAGATAAGTCTGGTAAATTTAATAAATTATGGTTTCTTTTTCGTTTACTTTTACTGTTTAGTTCGTTACCTTTGGCATTTAAGCATTTGTTTTACTGTATATGGTTGTGATGTGACTAGAGGTCAAGATAACACTGATAAATTTAAAATATTTTGATTTCTCTTTGCTCTACTTTAATTGTTTGTTGATATAGTTTTGTGATTTAAATTATTTGTTTTTATTTTGTAGTTGTTGTTGAGGCTGAAACTGTTCTTACTAATCTTTAACCTCCTGCTTCAACAAATATTACACAATCGGGTTAGATTCATGCTTTATGATTTATTGTCATATTTTTTAGTTTGGGTATGAAACTTATTAGTTCTTTCTTATTTTTATGATGGAGTTGTGGAGACGTCTGTGATCATTAGTCCTCCACCTTTAACTATTATCGAACACAGTGGTTAGTATTAGGAGTTCAAAAAAAATTATTAGTTCATATTTATAAATTGTTAGTTATGATATTTTTCTCATTAGTTAAGATTGGAGATTGCACTTTATAATATACATCAACTATTTTTATTATGTAGTTGTAGAGAAGCTTGTGATTATTAGTCCTCCTGCTTCAGCAAACATTGAACATAGTGGTTAGTATTTGAATTATTAGTTCATATTTATTTATGATTGGTTTTTCTATTAAACTCATAAGTGTTTGTATTTGCATTAGAGCCTGGAAATATTTCTGATGAAAGAAATGTTGATGAGTCTCCTCCAGGCTCCAACACCAATTGAAAAAAATGATGTTGTTGATGGTACTTTTTAACATATTAGTTTTTGTGTATATATAATTAGTTTACGTTTACTTAGTATTTGTTAATTTTTAAAAACGTGTAGGTTCTACTTTTGCTGCTAAGAGTCCCATAAGTGATGGGATACAAGTTATTATTGAATGATTGAGATCTGAAAACTATTGCTGGTATTTAATCAATTTCTGTACTTCTAATTTGTGTTTTTGATTTAGTATTTTTTTTCCTTCTATTTGTGTTATAGGTCAGCATATTGTACGAACAAATGGGTTAGGAAAAAGGTGAAAGCTAGAAGAAACCTTGTTAATGAGGATTTTCTTGAAGATAATGATTTTTATTGATCTGCCTCCTCCAGTGGTGGATGCAAATAAAAAGGGAAAAGAAAAGGTTTGTGAAGGGAAAGGAAATGAGCCGGTTGTGAAGAAGGTTGCTGCAAAAAAGTCAGCTGCGAAGGAGCCTGCATCAAAGCCCGCAGCGAAGAAGTTGGCTGCATAGGAGCTTCCAGTGAAGGAGCCTGCAGTTAATGTTCCTGCAGTGAAGGAACCTGCAGCGAAGGTGTCTGCAGCGAAGAAGCCCACTGCGAAGAATCCAGCTAAGAAAAGCCCTAGTGTGAAGAAGCCATCTGGAAATTAAAATGAGGATGTTGCTGGAGATGGGAGTGAGCCGTCAAAGAAATCTTTAGTTGTGGGAAAGTGCAAGCGAAATGAAGTTTCTAGAGATGCTGAGGCTGGAGATGGATTTTATGGATCTGTGTCGAAGACAAATGTTCCTGCTCATCGTTTAGCAGAGAACTCTAATAATGGCACCGAAGTGACAAGCCAGATTACACAAGTTTGTGAAATTGAGATCCCCGATGGTTCTAGGTATGTTTTATTACTTTATGATTTACTTTATGTGTGTGACATTCGTTTTGAATATTTCAGTTTTAAAATTTTTGGATAACAACTTGATTGATTTAGAATTTATTAGTTTAGGTATGTTGTCTTTTACCTTTGGTGTTTCAATGTTTTGTTTCACTATACTTTTAATTGTTGATGTGTAGAGTTTCACTATAAATAGTTCATGTACTTGTTCATTTTATTTATGTGTTTAAATGTTTAGTTTTATTATACAATAAGTTTCTTTTTTATACTTTTATTATGATTTGGCTGTGTATTAATTAAACTTTCTGTTTTAAATTATTGTATGTTTACTTGATGTTTTTTATCTCTTAGTTTGGGCATTAGTTTCTATATTTACTACCTTACTTTATTATGTTTTTTCCAGGATTTTGAAGAAATTTATGCCTGGAAGCCAGCATGTAAAAGTCTTAGATGTCTGCGCTACTCTCAGTGATGAGCAGAAGGTTGATGCTGAAGCTATTGGTTTCGGGAGCATTTTAAAGCTAAGATTGGAGATTGCACTTCCCGCGGGTGTTGTGCCTTGGTTGGTCAGTAATTTTAACCCTTGTACATGTGCTCAGATGGTTGGGGTAGATATGTACTTTGTTACTGCTAACCATGTATATGATGTTCTGTGCTTGCCCCGAAACCCTGGTAAGAAAGTTGAGCAGAAGAGAAATTATGGGATGGAATTGAGGGATAGTTACAAGGCTAAGTAGGGAGACTGAAAATGATGTACCCCTTCCCTTTATTTTAAATAGGATAACTGATTTTAAGGAGGGAGGGGCTGAGTTTAAGAGACTTTTTGTTATTTATTGCTCTTCGTACATTTTAGCTCCTATATATACTGGGAAGGTAGATATGAAAATTCTTGAAGCTGTTAAAATTTTTGACGAGATTAAGAATCTCGACTGGTGTAGTTTTGTGTTAGATCAAATGACTTCAATGATTAGGATGTATAAGAAAAATGAATAACACAAAACCTGTAGTGCTTGTGTCCTTATTCTTCTCAGTCAGTATTTGCATAGATTTCCTGTCCTTGGTGTGTTGGAGTCAACATACCTTCCTTTAGTCCAGCATTGGACTGATGCGAAGTTGAGGGAATGAGTTAGGGTGTTGGAAATAGGAGGAGGTTATGACAGCACAACCATGGTGAAAGATGGGTATCCAATCAGCTGTGGTGGAAAAGTACAAGAGGGTCATATTAGCCTGAAATTGGAGCTGTTTCAGTTCAAACAGAAGTTGTAGCTCATGTTTCTTCGAAAGGGAAGGAAAATGTAGCTGGTGATGTCCCTGAAGATGATCTTGTACTGACGTTCAAAATCCCACACAGAATTATGACCAACTCCAAGATTAAAAGTTAGAATGGAAGTGTTTAAAATTTTACCTTATGTATTTGTTGTGTAGGTTCTGGTTTTTAAGATGATTCTCTATGTGTTTCAGTATTTAGTTAAAATTTTTATGTGTGAGTTTAGGTGTTTATTTTCATTATTTTATATTATTGAATTTTAGTATAGTTGGTTCATGTGCTTAATCTTTCTATTTATGTGTTTAATAGTTTAGTTCAGTTTATATATGAACTGTTTATGGTTAGTTGATTATGCTTTTATTGGGTATTTAATATGTTTCTCCAGTTGTTCCATTGTTTAGTTTTCAGCATAAATTTATTGATTTTTTCCTGCGTAGGCTTATGATGAGGCCCTCATGATTGTGAAGCGTAACTTTGAAGTTGTTGCTGCTGATATGCATCAGAGGTTGGAGATGGTGAAAAGTGATGTTGTGGATGAAGCATCGTGAGACTTGTCACCAATTATTGGCACTAGGGCAGAAACTCAGATTCAGCAAGATGACTCGCCACCAATTGAAGATTCACCATTGGAATGGAATGACAAGTTAATTGCTATGGTTGATGAAGCTTGCAACCAATGGAAGAGAAGGAAACAGTACCAGCCTCAGAACCAGCCTATCCTGACTTTTAACTTGTTTCAAGATGGTGAATTGGACGACCTTGGAGGAACGTCCACAAACAATGAAGTTTAAGATGTTATTTGAATGATGTAATTTAATTTTTTTATGGGGTGATTTGAATATTTGAAATTGTTATGGAGTAATTTGAATGTTATTTGAATGGTCTATTTGCTAGGTTGTTGGATTGAACGATTTTGAATGATGTTTTTTCATTGTTGGATTGAAACTTGCAATTTTTTTTAAGATGATTCTAGTATCAGTTTAGTTCTGAAGCTTATCTCTTTAGTTGCATTGTTTATCTCTTTAGTTTTCTATTATAGTTTAACAATTTGTCTAGTAATGATATTTTGGGTGTTCAAAGCCATGTGTCATTTAGGTATATTATTCGGTTATTTAGGTATATAGTTCTGTTTAAAAATTAGATATTTTCTAACCATGTGTTGTTTACTTTTTGACCCTCATATTTTCATTTACTTTTTCGAACATTAGTTCATGTATATTTCCATTTAGCTCAGTTGTTAGAGTCATTAGTTTCAAACACAGTTTGCTTGGTTGAATATATTTTTATTTAGGGATAAATGTCAATGTAACCCTATCTACTTGAGTAAGTGCCAACATAACCCTATGATAATTTTTAGTGCAAATATAACCCTAACTAGTTAATGAAAGTTCCAATATAACCCACAGACCCCATTTCCGGCATTGACATTAATTTTCCAGCATTGACTCTATGTAAATTGACCAAAATACCCTTTGTGCTAACTCTGAAATTAGGTGGACAATTTTACCCTCATAGTTTGTCGGACCGCCATAGTTCGCTGAAATTAGGTAGGGTTATATCATCACATTATGCAATCTTATTGGGTTATATCAGCACATTTCTAATGTTTGTAGGGTTATATCGGCACATCCTTAAAACTTATAGGGTTATATTGGCACTTTCACTAACTATATAGGGTTATACTGGCACTTTCGAATATTGAAAGGTTACATTGGCACTTATGTCAACTAGGTAGGGTTATAAAAGCACTTTTTTCTTTTATTTAATTAAAGTGCACTCGTTAGTTTAGGTGTTTAAAACATTTGTAAGGCAATTTAAATGATTTGATCCTGAATTTATGATAATTGTACAAAATAATAATATAAATACAATGTTAAATTGAAAATCATAGGTCTAGACTTGTTGCTTTGGTGTCTTGGTACCAAACCCTTTTTTTTTGTTTCTTTTTGTGCTTCCATCCTTCAATTATCTTTCTTCTTCCTTTTGTCTTTGTGGGAGATGGATCTTGGATTTTTGACGGTTTAGTGATAGAATATTCGACTATGCTGCTTGAATTTTCATGTTTCTTTGTACTTTTTGAGACAATAATTTCCTCTACCTTTTCATTGTATTTTTTGAAGCTTTCTTCAAGAATTTTCTGGGTTTCTATGTCATCTTCACTTTTTAGTACCAGATTGTAGTAGTTTCTTGCCATTTGGTGTCGCCATGGAACTGTCTTTCATTTTGTCCACTTCTTGATTTTCTTGTGGTGTTTTCAGTTTGTCCCATACTTGCATTTTAGCAATCTTTATCCATCGCTTCAGAATGTATTGTGATGGTATCTCACTGATTGAGTTGATGTGCAATATTCGAATACATTGAAAGCAGAACATTCCTTGCATAAAAATATAACCATGCTTATATACAGGTTAATAAGATAAACATCCAAACTAAATCTCTAAAGCCTACAATGTCCTGCATTTTAAAGTTAAATATGTGAATGAAGAACTAATGACATATATATAACATGTATTATCAGAAACTTGCTATGAAACCTGCTTACAAAAAGATGAACGTGTCAACCAAGAGGTAATGACCCAAACTGAAGAACTAAAGATATTAACATAAGAGGTAACATGTATATTGCATTTCGTCAGTATATACCTATTTCTTCAAAAGCTTTGCAAGAGCAGTTTACTTCCACCATTCTAGTTTGTTGTGTGAAGGTGAAAATTTGATACGAAATTAGAAATGCCATTTATTATAGTTTTATTAGTTTAGTATGTTTTTTGGGATAACACTATACTTTTTTCCCACTTAATTTTTTAATGAGATAGTGTGATCATTTGTAATTTATTTCATTTTAGAATAAGGCTCATTAACTCAGCCATGCTGGCGTTGGAAGAGTTAATTAGGTCATGTATTTATTTTAGGGTTTAGCATAGTCAGTTTTATTCTGATTTAGATTTTGTAAGATTAGATAAAGTAATATTCTTCAAGGTTACTTCTTGAAGAATTCGACCAGATTACCATTTATTTTAGGTATTTTAGTTTGATATGGTTTTATCTTCTTAAAGATGCATAAGTCAATTCAATTTCCAGTTGTGATTAGGTTTTTAACCATTCTTATCAATCAAATATACAACTTTTTGAGTTCATACTCGTTGCTTGCGAGCTATTCCAATGATACTTAACTCCAAGGGCTAGTTGAGTACCAATAATCTTGTGATCTGATTCTGAGGGTTAGTTAGAAAGTAAGTCGAGATTAGGTGTACCCCGATGGCTAGACACCTAAATTTCACATGGCACACAAAGGGTTTGCAAGTTCCCTTATTTTGTCAAAGATCTTAATTCCACAATCCATATTTTTTGCAAGGGGATTCATATCAATAATGATATAATATCAGAAATGTAATTTATTATAGTTGTATTAGTTTAGTTTTTTATTGAATAAAGGGTAATCGAAGACTCAAAGAACAACTCAAGCAGAGGTAAATTAGAGCACGAATTGTAGGTTCATTACCACGAATTTAGTTCAGAACTTTCAAATCAAAGCCACGGCAGATGAATTCGAATTCAGCCTCACGGAGGCGGCGCTTGGCAGCGCCGCCGCCGTAGGTACTGTCGGCATATCCAATGGCTACGATTTCTCCGGTAGCGCGGCACCTTCAGGCTACATTTTCACCCGGTAACTTATGGCTCGCCTACACCTTCGCCTACCGCGGCTCCTCAACTTCTCAGTCGGCGCCGACGACTAGTCTTCCTCCTCCTCCTCGTTGAAATTATCACCACCTCCAATTCGAGTCGAATTTACAAACACAGCAAGCCGAGGCATTATCGTGATGCGAAGTAATGGAGTCGGGGAACTCATCCACATTGCCAATCCTATCTCTGGTGGCGGACAGGCAGTTTTCGATCAGGCGACAGTTGCGCTCGATGATTTCCACAGAGCTATTGATGTGGACGAAAGAAAAAAATGGAAAATTCTAAATGTTTTTAATATTTATATAATTTTTCTATAATTGCACAGTAGGTCCCTAAAGATATTAGCATATTCTATAAAAAAACCCACCTCAATTGAAGCGTCTTAATATACATCTAGGGTAATATGCAGATATAACCTTTTATGTTGAGGGAAGTGCACATATAATCCTCAATTATTTTTAGTGCAAATATAACCCTGACTATTGAATGAAAGTGCAAATATAACCCTCCGACCATGATTCCGTCGTTGACTAACGAATTTCGGCCATTGACCCACTTCAAAAAACTAAAATACCCTTTTGCCCCAAGCCTTAAATGCGAAGGACAATTCTACCCTCTCCACCAACCACTATCACCACCCCATCCCACCTGGCTCCACCTCCACCGCCAGGCCATCACCACCACCCGCCAAGCCACCATCACCTTCAAACCCCGCCACCACCATTCAACCACCACCAGTCATCATTGCCCCAGCAACCCTGCCACCACCACCAGTCAGACCCGCCACCACCTGGCGAGTCAAGATCTGGTGGCGAGTTGACTCAAATCTGCTATCTACGAAGCACCACCCGACAGGCAACTAGAATCCGCCATCGACGAAGCCTTGCTCGACTCTTTTGCCACCACCGCTAATGACTCGAATCCGCTGGTGAATTGAATCCAAGAAATCAACCCATCTCAAATTCACGGCTAATTTGCTCCTGACTCATAAAACAACACAATTTAAAGACAAGAAATCAACCCATCTCAAAGTAATGCTTCTACTTAGAATTCTCCCTAGATTTCTCCCTAAGTAAGAACAGAGCAATGGAGATCATAACCTTCAAACAGTTACTCACATTCACTGGACCCAGGAATTAGTGAACCAGGAACATTAACAGTCACTCACATTGAAAAGGTTTCCTCTTCTTGCTGGGAATTTCAAGAGGCGGCGCCCACCATGAACCCCCACCTGACGGCATCGCTGCTAAATCATGTGGAGGAGAGAGAGGTCGGCGGTGCAGAAATCCTAAATTGAGTGGAGAAGAGAGAGGCTGGTGGCACCATTGAAGAAGGGGGAAGAGGACGAATCATACTGGAAGAGTGAAGATTTTGTCAAAATATCGATACACAGTAGCAAAAACTAGGAGACGAAAGAAGGAGATGAAACGGGGAGAAGAAAGAAGGAGATGAAAGAAGATTTTCTCTTGGGTGAATAAAAATGGGAGAAAATACAAGGGTTTGAAGGAGATGAAGGGCAATATGGTCATTGCCTCATTTGGAATTTCCAATTTTTTTAAAACATAAACCGGCAGGTAAATTTGTCTTTTCACCTAATTCCGGCATCAAATTGCCGAAAAATGTTATATTTGCACATAGATATGGTTATATTTGCACTTTCAATTAGCGCAGGGTTATATCTGCACTTTTCTCATACATCTATTAGGACGCTTATATATTTGGTTGCTTTGTAATGTCCTAATTATATATATATTGGGACGTTTAATTTATAAGTGTCGGTTATAAATATCCTAATAATTTTATATTTGGTCGCTTTTATAATGTCCTAATTGCATAAATATCGGGATGCATTCAACATGTGTCACATAAAATTGGCAAACTTAATATATAAATGTCTCAATAGGCATTTATTGGGATGTTTTTTTATCAAAACGTCCATATATAAGTGTCCTAATAGTCTTTTTTTGTTTAATTTACTTATTCTAACATTTTTTGTTTATGGTTTACTTTTTTATCCTCATATTTTAATTTATTTATTCCAACATTAGTTCATGTATATTTTTATTTAGTTTATTCATTTGAGTCATTAGTTTCAAACACTGGTTTCTTGGTTTATATTAGTTTGAATATAGTTTTATTTAATTAATCTGCATCAGTTACTTCAGATGTTCAAAGCATATGAAATGCAATTTAAATGATTAGTTTCAGAATTTAAGTTAAAGGTACAAAATAATAATACAAAATACACTGTCAAATTGAATCTCATAGGCCTAGACTTGTTGCTTTGGTGTCTTTGTTCCAAACTCCTTTATCTTTTGTTTCTTTCTTTGCTTTCATCTTTCAATTTTCTTGCTTCTTCCTTTTGTCTTTGTGGGAGATGGGGCTTGGACTGTTGGCGATTTAGTGATGGGAGATTCTGCTACACTGCTTGATTTTTCACGTTCCTTTGTAGTTTTTGAGACAAGAATTTGGATATGTTGCTCAAATTGACGTCAAAATATGGTCCTGCAAATATGTATCATTTCGGTACTCATTACTTTTTTTTACAAAAGTTTATCTTCAAAATAATTTTGAAGACTTTGTACAAAAATCTACAACTTGGTTATCAGAATATTGGAGCAAAAAAAATCTACTTAGGGCATTTTTGGTGATGATTCCATTTTCCATGTCTCCACCCCTCGTGTTAACATGGTTAAATGGCCAGATCTCCAAAAAGGCTCTAAGTAGGGTTGTTATGAATGCTCGGGTGCTCAAGTGTTGAAGTGCTCGGTGTCCTAGAATTTGAATCTCAACTGCTCAGTGGGTCTAGGTCTCATGGTCGAGTGCATGGCAGTTCGAGGTGTCGATGGATCGAAGGCTTGAATTCCACCCAGGTTCCATCATGTGTCTCTTCATCTTTGCTGCTGCCACTTGATTCGAGTGCTCACGGTTGGTGCGGTCGAGGCTGAAATCCTTGATGGTTTGTAGACTCGAGGGGTTGATGGTCAAGTGCTTGCTGGCTCGATAGTTCTTGGGCTCGAGTGCTTGAGTGCTCGATGGTTCGAGTGCCAGATGAGGGCGGCAGGGCTCGAGAGCTTGAGGGCTCGAGGCCTCCTAGGCTCGAGGGCTCAAGAGCCTGAGTGTTCAAGGTATCCAGTGCTCGAGGGCTCCAAGGCTCGATGGTTCAAGGGCTCTAGTGTTTGAGTGCTCCAGGGCTCGAGTGCTCGAGAGCTCCAGTGCTCGAGGGCTCCAAGGTATCTAGTGTTCGAGGCTCGAAGGTTCGAGGGCTCCAGTGCTCCAGGGCTCTACTGTTTGAGTGCCCCAGGGCTCGAGTGCTCCAGGGCTCCAAGGAATCCAGTGTTCGAGGCTCGATGGTTCTAGGGCTCGAGTGCTTGAGTGCTCGATGGTTTGAGTGCCTAATGGCTTGAGGGCGGCAGGGCTCGAGAGGCTCGATGGTTCGAGGGCTCGAGTGCTCGAGGGCTCCAAGGTATCCAGTGTTCAAGGCTCAATGGTTCGAGGGCTCGAGTGATTGAGTGCTTGATGGTTCGAGTGCCTGATGGCTCGAGGGCGGCATGGCTCGAGAGCTTAAGAGCTCGAGGGATCCAGGGCTCGAGGCCTCCTAGGCTCGAGGGCTTGAGAGCTTGAGTGCTCGAGGGATCCAGGGCTCGAGGCCTCCTAGGCTCGAGGCCTCCTAGGCTCGAGGGCTGGAGAGCTTGAGTTTTCGAGGTATCCAGTGCTCGAGGGCTCCAAGGCTCGAGGGCTCTGAGGCTTGAGTGCTCGAGGACTCCAGGGCTCGAAGGCTCCAGGCTCGAGTGCTCGATGGTTTCAACGCATCAAATGGGAAAACTTGAAATGATTCCAAAGATCAGTAGCCAAAACTGGACTTATGCTTCCATAGGTAAAAAGTGGGAATCCGCCTTGTGGAAGCGCAAATGAGACTATGAAAAATGGTAGCCATCGCGAAAGGGCAGAAAAAGAACAAAAATCCAAAGCTATGAAGGGAAGTAGTCCATAACCTGAAATAGAAGAGAGGAAAGATCAGCAGTCCAATCTTATTTAAAGGCTTGCCTATGGATTCTAATATAAGGTGTATGAATACTATCCATATAGATTAAGCCTTTAATATGTGCCAAAATGTTGGTCACATGCAAAGGAGAAACTATCGCAGAGGATGCTTGATATTTCGCAATGGCATCCGCTACTGAGTTACATTCTCTATGTGTGTGCTTGAGGGTAGCATGGGATAAAAGAGTGTGAACTCGGAAAACTAGAGGGTATAGGGTCCATTTGGAAACTGAAGGATCATTAATCATATTTACTGCCAGTAGCGAGTCAGATTCAATAATGAGGTTGGGATATCTGTCCAGACAGATCTGACAAGCCATAAGAATTGCCTTAACTTCAGCTTCCAGTGGAGATGTGGCTATTATGGTCTCTGATCTAATAAGGATTGGTAAACCTTGGTGATTGCGAGCAATTAAGCCAATTGAAACAGAGGAATTAGACCAAGATGCATCCACGTTTACCTTGGTGAAACTGTGATCTGGAGATTCCCAGTATACAGTGGAAATAGTTGGCTTTGGTGGTGGTCTGGGGGGAAATATCAGAGAAGGGAACTGAAAACTTAGGTTAGGAAATATAGTTGGGAAGCAGGGAGAGGAGGTAATGGAAAGGTAGAGAGTATTTGTAACTTCCTTGCTAATATGGGAGATAGAAAAAGGTGTGGTATCAAAAAAATAAGCATTCCTAGCCTTCCATAAAGCCCAACAGATTAGAGAAAGAATCAGATGACATAGCATTCTTTGCACTCCAGTAAGGTCACAACAGTTCCAGAAAATGAAAAAAGTATCCACTATATTATGCACATTTTGCAAATTGAAATTCACTATAGCAGCAATCTGAATCCAAATGGATTTAGCAAGATGACAATTTATAAAGAAATGTTCCATGGAGTCAGATTGATTGCACAGAGGACATTTAGAGGCCAAGCTATAACCACATTTTATGAGGATATCATCAAATGGTAAGAAGGAGTTAAGCAGTTTCCAGGTGAAGATAGAAATCTTCTTAGGTAACCTTGGATTCCATATGAGCTTTGTAACTGGGAAATTACCTGATTTATATGTTAGCATTTTGTAAGCAGATTTGAAAGAGAATCTACCAGTCATTTCAGGTTTCCAAATCAGTTTATCCTCTCTACCTTGCTCAATTTCAGTATCCTGCAAGAAAAGAAAAGCATCATTTTCCAAGAAGGGGGCTATCCAAGATAGAATTGATACTTTGTTATTTATAAATTCAGCAACTGGGCAGGGGTAGAACATAGAAATTATGTAAGATGGAGTACAATTAATCAGAGGACCATTTGGACACCAATTAGTAGACCAGAAATCACACTTACCCTGTCCATGAATAATTAGAGAATTCCTTTCAGCAGTAAGGTTAATATTACAGATTCTCTTCCATGTTTTTAAATTCTTGTGAGATTGGGGAAGGGACCATAGTAATTTGGCCCACATAGTGTTACCTAATTGCCTTTTCCACCCTAATTTAAGTGAAAAGGCTTCAACAATTAACTGGATGGATCTAAAACCTAAACCATAATGGGATTTAGGAATAGCAATGTCAGCCCATTTTCTCCAGACCCTGTGCTTTCTATCCTTAGTTTCTTCCCAAAAGAATCTAGACATTCTTTTTTCCATGGATTGAATAATAGAATTAGGGGGGTTTAAGAACAGTCCAAATGTGTTGAGGGATAGAATATAGACATCATTGGATCAGTATCATTTTCCCTCCGGGGCTTAACCATCTGTTCTTCCAATTTTTTAATCTTTTATCCATGATTTCAAGGATGGGGTGGAAGTATCTAGATAGAGTTCTACCTTTAAACATAAGGCAGCCCAGGTATTTGAAGGGGAAAGTGCCCTTTTTCATACCTAGGATAGCTCTAATCTGATGATTCTTTGTAACTGTAGCCCTCATACTGATGTAGAACTCAAATTTTTCATAACTAATTTTCTGGCCTGTTGTTAACTCAAAAAAAATGCATGAAAGCTTTAATCCTAATCAGACCAGGTTTAGAAGCTTGCATGAAAATAATGGTATCATCCGCATAGCTTAAGTGAGTGACTGGGGTAATATTAGAGGGCATTGAGAAATATGGCAAACTTTTATTTTGAAAAATGAATGAAAGGCTCCTAGAAAAAGATTCAGTGAAGATATTAAAAAGGAAGGGAGAGAGTGGATCACCTTGTTTGATTCCTCTGCTTGATTTAAAAAAACCAACAGGATTACCATTAATAAGCACTGAGAAATAAGCCTGTGCAAGGTTGTTCATGACAGCCTTGAGGAATTTACACAGTATATTTTGTAGAAAACCCCAGCTAACCCTATCGAAGGCTTTTTTAAGTCCAATTTAAGCATACAATTAGGGGTTCTATTTTTTTTGTCTAGGAATCTAACCATCTCCTGCAGGTATAGGATATTGTCAGAGATATCTCTGTTCTTCATAAAGGCTGTTTGATTATTTGAAATTAGTTTCTCCATATGAGGTTTCAATCTTTCCATCAGGACCTTAGAGCAGATTTTGTTAGCTACATTAGAAAGACTAATAGGTCTGAAATCATCAAAAGAAGATGGAGTAGATTTTTTAGGAATCAGAGTTATCGAAGTGCTAGTAAAACCTCTTGGCATGTTAGATCCAGAAAGGAAATCATTTATTGCAATAATGAGGTCATCTTTTATGAAATCCCAGCATTTAATGTAAAATGTGCTTGAAAAACCATCCGGTCCTGGGCTGCTATTCTTATTTAGACTCATAACCACAAGTTTGAGCTCAGTTTCAGTTACAGGCTGGGATAGTCTAAGATTATCTTGTTCAGTAATGGTGGCAGGAATTTGACTGATGAAATGTGGTAGGTAGAATTTACTGAATTCCTGGGCTCGGTCAGCATGTCAGAGAAGTAGGAAACAGCTTGCTTTTGGATGTCTACAGGGTTATCAAGCCATTTCCCAAGAGAATTTTTGATCTTGGATATATGCAATTTACAATTTTTCCCCTGAACGGACTTGTGAAAAAAATGGGTGTTGTTATCTCCACACTTAAACCAGTTCAACCTAGATTTATGTTTCCTGAACTTTTCTTTCTCTTTTAAAGCTCTAAGAAGTATTTTTTTTTCATTAAGGTTGATACAATCAGCTTCTGAGTGCGTTAAATCATAGAAAGCTTCTTGTCTCCTCAGATTTTCTTCAGCATTAATTACATTGGCATCAATGTCACCAAAACTTTCTTTGTTCCAGATCTTAATCACTTTCTTAACTCTAATAAGCTTGAGGTATAGTCCCATCATTCCTGTTTGGGGCACAGGAATGGTCCAATTATGTTTGAATAAGTCTAGGAATTCTAGTCTATTAAACTAGTAGTTGAGAAACCTAAATGGTTTAGGGTGTGATGGGATCTGGGATGCAATTGGTAAGAGGAGGGGTGAATGATCTGATGATTGCCTATTAAGGATCTGAATAGAAGAGGCTGAGAATTTATTACTCCATTGAACAGTACACAAACCTCTATCTAACCTTTTAGAAGTAGGATTTCTAAGCCTAGAATTAGTCCATGTAAACAAATTCCCTACTGTATTAATCTCCTGAAGTCCCTGGTTATTAATCCAATTGTGAAAATCCCTAATACTGCCTAGATTAGGAAAACTAGGGCCTCTATATTCATCAGGTGTGATAATTGTATTGAAATCCCATATGAAAACAGTTTCATTTGGTGGGAGAAGGCTTAGGTCATGCCATAGTTTCTTCCTACCTTCTCTATTCCTAAGTGCATATACAAAGACCATTTCCATTTGAGAGTTAGATCCTAAATGGGTGATTTTTACATTTAAGAATTGCTCATGGTGGCATACAAGATTAACAGTCATTGAGTCATTCCACATAAGCCAAATTTTGCCATTATGAAGAGGGAGATTATGTGAGTAATGCAGCTTCTCTATATATGTTTGGCATTGAGAATTATCATGCATAGGTTCTATAATACAGAGAAGCTGTATTTTCTTATGAACAGTCAAATGTTTCAGCCTTAGCATTGAGGTATCAATTCCTCTCAGATTCCATATCAGGAAATTTAACTTGAGACTGTGCATAATTGTTCACCCGATTTATGGCTTTTAGTGGCAGATCTGAGCATCATCTTATTTAATTGACTAATGTAATAGTTTTTTTCAATCTTAGCCTTACCTTGGCCATTAGTCTTACCTGATAGTTTGCTTGAACCTTCCGGAGGATCAGGCAGTGGGTGAGAGTCCTCAGCAAGATCTTTACTAACATCAAAAGGATCCTGGGGGTCCTGAGCCACACATTCGTCAGTGCTAGAATGATCATCCATTTCCTGCAAAATAGAAAATCTATTTTCCATCTTTCCTTGGTGTGAAAGTGAGGGGTTAGTAGGAGAGAGTTGGAGGAGTGTCAAACTATGGGAACCAATCACAATATCACCCTTAGCATAAAATCTAGGGGCTCTAAAAGGAGTAGTGACCTTTGATTTATTAGTTCCCTAAGAGATGATTGGGACTTATCTAATTCTTGTATTACATGGGTTTGGTGTGGGGAGGAGGGGTGAGGTAACTGAGATATGCTGATGTTAGAGATTGTTTCTGTTATCTTAGGGCCATATGAAAGGGGATCAGAGCCAGGATTAGTATTAGCTAACTGATGGGGAATGGTTACTAAGTTGGGCATCTTAGAGGGAGGCTGATTGTTAGCAAACCTCATAGGAGCTCTATCAAACTTATGCCCTGTAGCATACCATTTTGGCATTGGATCAGCATTGTTATGAGGGATAGCTTTACATTGACTAAGCGAATGTCCCAGTTTGGCATAGTGGTCACAGTACAGGGGAACATCTTCATACTCAATATTATACTTCCTGTTGTTACTTTCTGATCCTAATCTATTAGAGGTGTGAAGTGGTTTCTGTAAGTCTACTTCAACACACAATTTGATGGCAGAAGGCCTGGTTAACATCTCAGTAGCCAAATATTTTTTGATGAAATTACCTATACTATTACCAATGGCCTCAATTGATGAAGTATTATAATAGTACAGGGGAACTTCCATGATCGTGCACCAGACAGGAACGATTGGGGATTCCTTGTGCGTTGAGAAATCTGGCGACCATTTCAGGATTTTCATCAGGACACCATTGAAGCTCCAGCTCCCTTTGATCCAACATCGCTGATAGTCATTAATGTGGTCGAACCTGATGAGGACATGCTTGAAGTCCAGAGATCCAAATTGATATTTGCCGGTAAACCCCACTGTTTTGAAAGATGACTCCAGCTGTTCCATTGTGAGTATGCCTTTGATAAATTTGCCTACGCGAGCGTTAGTGTAGTGAGTTGAGAGTTTTGTGATTTCATCCTCAGAGTATAAGCATGCGGGTTCACCAAGGTGCTCCGATTTTGGGATCGATTCAGGGTTTTCCAGGAGCGATTGGCGAAGGGGTGGTGATTTTGATTGAAGGGCAGAGAGGAAGGATTTATGGTTGTGGATGGTGTTTCTATTCTCTGCCATGGTGACCGGCTGTAGGGAAACCGAAGCCAGCGTCGTCGCTTGTCAGCCAAGAGGGAGCCGCTAGCGGCGGAAGAAGCCGTTACCAGCGTGGAAAAAACCATTGGATTCAGAATCGGAGGAGAGAGAAGAGAGAAGAGGAGTGAGTTTCGGTACTCATTACATCAACTATTTTTTTAATTACTTCATGCAATTTACAATTTAGTTCGGGCTTCATAAATAATTATTTAGTCATTTATAAATATGTACATAGAGGTACAATACAAATATATTTTGAAAAAAATCCAAATAATCAAATTTTAAACCTTCAGCATCATAATAAATCATGTATTTATTGAGTTAAACCGTGTATTTAACATATTACTCTTTGGCTATAGTAAATTTTAAAACATAAAAATATTCTCAACAAAAATAAAAAAGTAATTGAATTCTAGATATTGATGAATCATCTTACAAAGTGTGATAATTTATTTTATGTGTTAATGTGGTTACATCATTTATTCAATATGTTACTTTATACGTTATAGAAAAATTAAAAACACGTGAATTTTCTCAATAAAATGCATAAAGCCATTTTTATATAGCAATTTTATGCACTTTACTTATTTACTTCATGTGTTTATGAGGTAAGATCTTGTATCTAATATATTACTTCATACTTTTAACAAAATTTTACAATGCCAAAATATTTTGAAAAAAAAAATCCAACTAATCATATTTCAGACCTCTAGCATCACAATACATCATGTATTTATTGAGTTACATCGTGTATTTAACATAATATTTCTCGGGTTATAGTAAATTTTGAACATCAAAATAATCTTTAAAAAATGCATACAATTGAATTCTAGATAATGACGAATCATCTAATAAATTTTAATCATTTTACTTCATGTGCTAATACATATACATCATTTATTAAATATATTACTTTTTACGTTCCAGAAAATTTAAAAACACCTAAATTTTTCCAAAAAAATGCATGTAGCCAAATTCCAAACCTTGAGAAAGTATCCATCATGATAATATAACGTTACTTCATGTGTTCGGTTTTCATCATATTACTTCATGCGTTTCAATAAATTAATAAACACCTAAATTTCCTCAATAAATTGCAAATAGCCAAATTTCAAACATTGGGGAACTATCCATCAGAATAATATCACATTACTTATGTGTTCATGCAATTACATTATGTGTTGATCATATTACTTCATACGTTTCAGCAATTTAAAAAACATCTAAGTTTCCTCAACAAGACGCATATAGGCATATTTCAAACCTTATGGAATTATTCAATAGAACAATAACACGTTACTATATGTGTTCATGCAGTTACATCCAGTGTTCATCATATTACTTCATACGTTTCAGCAAATTAAAAATTACCTACATTTTCCTAACAAATTGCTTATAGCCAATTTCAGACATTGGGGAATTGTCCATCAAAATGATATCACGTTACTTCATGTATTTATGCAGTTACATCCAGTGTTCATCATACTACTTCATACGTTTCAACAAACGAAAAAAACCTACATTTTCCTAACAAATTGTATATAACAAATTTTAGGCCTTGGAGATATGTCCATCAGAATAATATCACGTTATTTCATTTGTTCATGCAGTTATATCCAGTGTTCATCATATTACTTCATACGTTTCAACAAATTAAAAATCACCTACATTTTCCCAACAAAAAACATATAGCCAAATTCCAAACCTTGAGGAATTATCCATCAGAATAATATCTCATCACTCACGTGTTCATGCAGTTACATCCAGTGTCCATCATATTACTTCATACGTTTCTACAAATTATAAAACACCTGCATTTCCCCCAACAAATTGCATGTAGCCAAATTGCAGACCTTATGGAAATGCCTGTCAGAACAATATCACGTTATTTCATGTGTTCATGCAGTTACATCCAGTGTTCAGCATATTACTTCATACATTTCCGCAAATGAAAAAACACCTACATTTTCCTAACAAATTGCATATAACCAATTTCAGACCTTGGGAAACAGTCCATCAGAATAATGTCACGTTACTTCATGTGTTCATGCAGTTACATCCAGTGTTCATCATATTACTTCATACGTTTCAACAGATTAAAAGACACCTACATTTTCCCAACAAAATGCATATAGCCAAATTCCAGACCTTGCGGAATTATTATCCATCATATTAATATCACGTTACTTCATGTGTTCATGCAGTTACTTCCGCTGTTCATCATATTACTTCATACGTTTCAGCAAATTGAAAAACACCTACATTTTACCAACAAATTGCATATAGCCAAAATTTTGACCTTGCGGAACTATCCATCAGAATAATATCACGTTACTTCATGTGTTCATGCAGTTACATCTAGTGTTCATCATATTACTTCATACGTTTCAGCAAATTTAAAAACACCTAAATTTTTTTAACAACATGAGTAAAATTGAGCTCCTGATCTAGGGGAAAAAATCACAATATAAAAGTGTTACTTCAAGTGTTCATGCAATTACTCCATGCGTTTAACTGTATATACGCAATCAAAACCAAACCTGGATGTAAACTTGTTAAATTTTCAAATTGAACATATTCGTTGCTTTCTTCCTCATACAAAACAACTTCATTGCCTTGAATTGCTTCATTTTTCATAGTTTATAATAGCAACATCTTAGATCGTAGATTTCAACCATTAATTTCATATAATTGAGATTTCAACCATAAAACTAAAATTTGCAACCGTAAATTACAGATTACCTCAATTATTTCACCTTCAAAGATCATAGAAGCTTTCAAATCTGCTCTCCTTCAATCTTTCCGTCACAAAATTCACCAATTTTGAAGCTAAAATCAGATTTCTTCATATTTGCAAAATTTTTTTGCAGAATTTGATTCTGAGCTTGATTGCAAATCTGAACCGCCGATTTGCAGAGCTTTGATCACCGATTATAGATCTTGAATCCGGTGTTTAGTAGCTCTGATTCAGATTGAGTTTGAGGAGAAATGAAATTCCTTGATTTTTGGGAGGAAAGAGAATCTGACATTTATTTTGGAAGAGAAAGAAATTTGGGTTTGACCCATTATTGTTATAACCCAATTTTGGCCAATTTTCAGCCAATTTTTCTATTTTGCAATCATGTCCTATTTTTAAGCTCCATTGTTATTAATTGCAGCTTGGTCCCTCGTCTCACCGTTTGCTATGGTGAGACGGTCTCACGAGAGTTTTTCTCTTGTACTAATAAGAATCTAATCCGGTATGTATAAATCAAAGAGAAAGATATGTGAGACCGTCTCATCATAACTTATAGTGAGACAGGAGACTAAATAAAGTTTTAAAAATTACAAAAAATATCACATGCCATCTCTTGTCTTTAAAAAATTATACTTAGGGTTGAAGGATTTTTGAGTGAATTTTAAGATGTTAAATTGTGGGAATTATAAACTTTTTGGGGTAATAATGTCATTAGACATGTAACTGAGCAAATTTACCTGAGATGGATGGAAAAAGAAAATGTTCTAATTCGGCTTGGACAGAGAGAGTAAATAAAATAAATAAAATAAATAAAAAAAAATTAAATTAAGAAAATAATAATAATTTTAAATCTATTAAATAAAATTGAACTCAGACCCTGTCCAGTTCAACTTATTTCATCTCCAATCAACTCAACTCATCTCTTCTCAACTCTTCTCAGTTCTTATCAACTTTTCTCTGCTATAATAAATTCAGCTCAGCTCTTCTTAACTCTTCTCAGCTCTTCTCAACTTAGCTATTCTCAGCTTCAATCAGCACATCTCAACTCTAAACATTTCAGCTCGTCTACTTTCAACTCCATTCAAATCTTTTTAATTTAGAAAGTTCTTCAATTTATTTTGAATATGAAACTGTTAGTAATTGTTGTTTATATTTTGACTGTATGAATTATTATGATTATAGTGATTATGAAAAACTTACATATTAAAGATGTTTAATTTAAGTCCATCTAAATCATTTCATTTCAGGTATTTCAACCTCGTTAAGTTTAGTATAGCTTAGTTTAGTTTAGTTCTGTTCAATTGTATATAGTTTAGTTCAATTCAGTTAAACTAATTTCATAAAGATACGCTCGTTTAGTTAGAATATTAATATTTTTCACTATATTACATGTAGTCTAGTTCAATCAATTCCTTCCATTCATGTCGAATTATGTTCTTTTTAGTTTTATTCAATTCTTACTATTATTCTCATTATTCTTTGGCATAGTGTCAGAGTTTACGTTGAGTTATTGTATTGATTATTGAGAATTAATTGGGCCAAATATTGAGTTGTGAAATATTTTCACATGTATACGTGAGGGGGTGTATTAAAGGAAACACTAGGCGTTATTCGTCTGAGGTTTTTACTAAAAATAAGAAAAATCAGCTCGGATTGATTTTAAAAACATAACATGGCCCCTTTTCATTTTTAGTCGTTATATTATTTTAATATTTTTTTTGTTCATTTACGTTTTATTCAGTTTGGTTTGATTCGGTCCCCTTCAGTTTGATTCATTTCAGTTTAGTTTTATTCAGTTCAGTTCATTTTGATTTAGTTCAGCTCAGTTAGATTCAGTTCGATTCATTTTAATTCAGTTGATTCATTTCAGTTCAATTCAGTTGATTCATTTCAGTTCAATTTAACTCAGTTTAGTTCAATTACATTCATTTTCGTTCATTTTGATTCAGTTTAGTCAGCGACAATTAATTTAGTTAAGCTCATCTCCAATCAGCTCAATTCAACTCAGTACAGCTATTCTCAACTTTTTTCAACTCTTCTTAGGTCTTCTCAACTATTATCACCTCTTTTCAACTCCAATCAACTCAATTTAGCTCAAATTAATTCAACTCAGTTCTTCTCAATTTTTTTCAACTTCAATAGATATATATCAACTTAACTCAACTCAACTCTATTTCAACTGAACTGGACATTGCCTTAGTTTAATTGCAGATAAAGATGAAAATAGCAGAGCCAAAGTGCACCCCGAGGCGAGGCAAGGCAACGCAAGTTGATGCAGCTTCATGATGAGCTATGAATCTATTTGAAGCGTGGTGTGGTCAGACAGTCAACAGTCATGGTCGTACTGAAACTTTGAAGTCAACTAACAACACTATATTGCAGTCAAAGTCAATCCTCAATTGCGGCTTTTAACTTTTCTTTAAGGCCATGTCACTTTCCAATTGTTGCTCAATAATTTATACTGCTGCTGTTCTTCGCTTGACTTCTTAACGCTAATAGATGTGTTAATCTAACACCTGCAGGTGTGCTCTAGTAGTTGGGAGTTAGGTTCTTCCTCACGGAGGTCTCTGCTTCGATGCTCGGTCGTCACCGTGTGAGAATGTCCTGAGTTAACTTGATCTTCGGGCCAAGGGCTGCTTGAGCTTCCCGGTGGGCACTGAGTATGGATCGGCCCAATAGTCCTAGTGCTGGGCTACCGTGACTTACCTCTCACGTGATGGCTGTGGTGTGGGCTGGTGTGGGTTGCTGAGGGCGAGCAGTGATCGCCTTTTAATAGATGTGTTAATCTAAACGAATCATGAAAGTAATGCACAGATGCCAGAGCATAAATATTTCAACAAAATATAATGACTAAATTATTTTTTTTGATCCCCTACACAGTATCTTTTACTATCTTTTAGTCCCCATTTACAAAACAACCCTTAGAAGGTACCCAACTAATTCAAAATGATATGTTTTGGTCCCCATGGGTGGTTTTCAGGTGAGGTCAACGGTAAAATTGGTCAAAATCTGTAAAATAACCATTTTACCCCTAGATTAGAAAAAAATGAAAAAGGGAAAAAGCTTCATCTTCTTTTTCATTCTTCTCCCGGTCATTTCCGCCATGCGCCGCCGCCGTACATGGCCCTTCACCGGCGCCGAGAACTGCCCCTTCACCGGCGCCGAGAACTGCCCCAAATTCACGACCTTAGCGTTCTTCACGCCCGAGCTCGCCCGGATCCAAGCCTAATTTGCAGCTCAATCAAAACTGAAAGAAGGAATTTCCTCCTCCTCCTTCGCCGACTGCGCCACCGCCATACTGGAAATTAGCTGCCCCAAATTCACGACCTTAGCATCCTCCTTCACGCCCGAGCCATTGCTTGATCTTCTCCGCCTTCTGCCGCTTCTCCGCTTCGTCTTCCTCGCATTCTGCCATTGCTTCGTCTTCTTCGCCGCTTCTCCAGTTCATCTTCTTCCCCGCTTCTCCAGTTCATCTTCTTCTCCGCTTTGTCCTCTTCGCCGCTTCTTCGCCGCTTCTCCGCTTTATCTTCTTCGACGCCTTCTCTACCGCTTCGTCTACGCCGACTTCTCCCCATTGGGAACTAGATCTGGAGCAGAGCTTCAGGTGAATCGGGGCCATTTGAAATTGAAGGCGGCGAAGAAGGCGGTGGAAATTGGCAGCGGCGGCGAAGGCGGTGGAAATTGGCAGCGGTGGCGACGGCGGCGGCGGAAGGCAACATTCTGCATTTTCTTGAACTGGGTAGATAAAAAAAGTCCACAATCATAGCCACGGTAGCATCTGAATATTGTAGATTCTGCATTTTCTTGAACTGGGTCTGCAACATGATAAGCTTGGATTTCAGCATGGCTCCACCTCTGCTGGTGCTAACCTTATCAACATTTTTTTTTTGACATTTCACCACCTTTTTCGCGCGCTTTTGCAACTTCGCTTGTCCAAATGTCCGCAAGGCTTGACATTTTTTTGAGAAGTAGTTGTTGCAATATCACTATTAAGGACGAGAGTAGAGAGTTTGCAAGTGGAAATTATCTTATTTGGAGATTCTGGATTGGGGCTTATTGATCCATTATATAGTTATATACTGTATTGAAGGATTTGAAGAGGATAAGATTGGAAGGCGGCGTCGGATAAAGAAAATGAAAATTAGAAAAATAGGATTTTTTTATTAAAAATGTTTTTAAGTAAGTAAAACTACCAGTATACCCCTGGTTATACCGGAAAATTATTTAGTCTTACCAGAAAACCACCTCTGGGGACCAAAACATATCATTTTGAATTTATTGGGTACCGTCTAAGGGTTGTTTTGCAAATGGGGACCAAAAGATAGTAAAAGATACTTTGTAGAGGACCGAAAAAATAATTTAGTCAAATATAATTATGCAGGAAATTTATTGATAGAGGTCAAGTCTAAGAAGGACATTGGGTTGTAGATGTTGCGGTCCAATTAGGGTGTTATTAAATACTCTAAGATAATTACCATATTTGTGGGTAATTATCGTGGTAATTAAGGGTGATAATTAAGGAAAATGTTATTTAGGACACAGAATATAAATACAATGTATATATTTATTTGTAATTCATTTTGTCTTAATCATATTGAACTATTGGACTGACTTAGATATCGGAGAGCTGACCCTTGGAACCCCTAGAGACAGATTTATTGCAGGTTGGTTTGAGAGGGGCTCAAGCACAAGAACTGGTCGGTCGTTCGAGACGCATCAAGTGGCATCGTCTGTGGGGACGACTACGCCAGATCAAGGGTTTTGAGGGTTTATGTCCACGGTTATTCGAAGGAGTGAAAGGTTAAGGTTGATAGGTACGGGGGCAAGGTCTGCGCAAAGGTCAAGAACGGAGGATTCAGGGGTAAGAAGTGAAGCCCGTATCGAGGATATCATATCACCATGGCTAACCTTCAAACGTAAAGAACATAGTCGCGTGCGGAGCCTGTTACAGTCGTAGACTACGAAGAGGAGGAGATTCAGTAGCAATCGTCACAAATACCCTAGCACCAGTCCAGGATGATGCGCCGGGGTCCTCGAGGAGATTGGAAGTGACAGGAGAGCAAGAACAGAGAAACCCTGATTCCTTGCTCGAGGGGGTAGCCAACCCGAGGGTCATCCTAAAGGGACCCGAGGGACGAAAGGTATACAGATGTTTCGGGATATTCTTATATAGAAGCAAATGGCCAGCACGTGCAAGCAAATCAGAACGCGGGGATGATGACATCGAACCAAGATGTAGAACGGGCAGTTCAGGTCCTGGCTGCGACCGGCTATCGAGTTACCCCTCCCCCGAGGGATGACATGGTCATGCACGGAGTACTGCTACCCTCACCTGTATGAATAACTATGGGGTGGGCCTCTCAGCCTGCAATATCTTACCCTTATCACGCATATGCTGGAGAGTCATTGTAAGCTAGGCCTCAACTTTCTATTCATAGTTACTCACAGGGCCTAGTATATTCGTTGCCTCCGCTAGCCCCATCCGCTCCTACCCTCAACCTGGCTGGTCTAAGGGGTGACATGTGAGATGATGGCTTCTTCTGCCGAAGAACAATGATTAGTCAGGGCCTTACAATCCCTATGGTCAACCACCACCACCACCGGTATATCCGAGTTTTGGTATCCTTGGATGAACCCTGGGTACGGGGCATCTCAACCTCCTTATCTGCCACAGCTGGGGAGTCACGACAGGGGGCTGAACCTGACAGGGGGTAGAAACAGGAACCTCCCTGGATGCAAGTGGGTCGTTAAAGAGGGAGATGGATAGGTTGATTGGACCCTTGGGCCAAGCTGCAGGGTCTCCTTTCATCTTGGTGATTACTAGGGTTTGATGGCCAATAGAAGTGAAACCTCTGGAAGGACTTCCCACGTACAGTGGTGAGACTGACCCTCGAGAATTCATCTAGTCGTTTCTGGGCTTGATGAGTTCGAGGGATTTAGATGAGAAGTTGACATGTAAGCTGGTAGGAAACTACTTGTGGGGAAAAGCACAAGAGTGGTTCAACAAGTTGCCAAGATGCTCGCTTCGATTGTACTAAGACTTTAGCGTAGTGTTGTTTATCCAATATGCGCAGAAGAAGAAGTTCACAAAAACTCTATTAGAACTCTATCAAATAAAGCAAAAGACAGGGGAAAGCACGGAAGCTTTCTATCATCGATATGTGGACGAGAGCTTGGAAGTGATAGAAACAATGGAAATCAAGGTAATCCAGGGGTACGTGCTGGGTATGCAGGACTAAGAATTGTACAAGAAGTTGAGTACTAATAGCCCCAAGACCTTGAAAAACTTCAGGAAGTTGTAGAGCAATACTCGAGGGTAAAGGAAGCAACCAGAAAGAAAAGAGATAGCCTTATAGAGAAAATGGGAAGAAATGTAAAAAATAGAGGGAAAAGGCATGTCGAACCCATAAGAACACCATTCGAGAGATACACTCCATTGCCACCAACACTTAGAGGGAGAGCTCGTGCACATATCTTAAGTATACATAGAGGGTTGTTCCAAGCACCCCCACCTTTGCAGAGTTCACACAACTCGATAGTGGCCTGGAGGGCAACAAATCGGTATTGCAATCATCACAGGGATTACGGCCATGACACAAATGATTGTATGAAGTTGAGGATGGAGATCGATAGGTGTGAGCAGGAAAGACAATTTTGAGGGAAAGGACATAGGAACCAGGCTGCTCCCTCGAAGCCTCGAATGAACCAATGGCAACCTTATGGAAGGAACAATAAAAAAAATGGGGGCAGAGGAGATGGAAGGCCTCGAGAACAGGCATTTTGAGACAGGGGGCAATAAGGAAGGCGGAATAGACCATAGGAGCAGCAGGGGGGAAATCAAGATAACCAAAATAGGGAAAACCAACCCGTGTGAATAGTGATTAATGTCATTAATGGCATGCGGGAGAGAGATCTTCAAAAGTTGTGTTAAAAGCAGAGGCTCGAAGGCTCCCCGCGAAAGAGCCCAACCACAAGAGTTTTCGACCGGATGAGATGGTCACTTTCTCAGAAGTGGATGCAGTGCCAGACCAACCACCTTATGCGGATCCTATGGTAATTTCATTCATTATTGGAACATCTTTGATAAGAAGAGTATTCATTGATGACGGAAGTGGGGTAGAAGTGAGGTTTTCTGAGTGCTTTGATCAGTTGGATATAGGGCGCGAAAACTTGAAAAAGTCAGCTTCCTTTTTATCCGGATTCACGGGAAACCCAATATTCCCTCCAGGAGAGATAACCCTGCCCGTTCACCTGAGGGATGGTGATAGAGGGTTGACTATCTGGTGTAATTTTGCTATTGTGGATGTCCTTTCCCCTTACAATGTGATTTTAGGAAGGCCATGGATATGCCAAGCTTGAGCGGTTTGGTCTCCATATCACCTTATGATGAAGTTCCCAACTAAAAATGGAGTGGCATCCATTCAAGGAGATCAGACTGTGGCTCGAAAATGTAACCTTACTGCGATACGAGAGAGCAAAGAGATATAGCAATGGTGCATGTAGATGTGGGATTAGTCGATATAGTACATATGCCTATTCGGGATATGGGATCAGTAGATGTGGGGAAGCTAATTCCTAAAGACGTTCAGGAGAGACTGAGAGACTTATTAGGAGTATATGGAGATGTGTTCTCGTGGGATACTTCTGACCTAATGGAAGTACCTTCGAGTCTCGCACTGCACAGGCTGAACATTAACCCCTCGATAAAGCCAATGAAGCAGAAGAGAAGGGTGTTTGTTCCCAAAAGAGCTGAAGCAGTTAAAGAAGAGGTGGAGAAGTTGTTGAAGGCAGATGTCATCGAGGATGTGTTCTACCCCTAATGGATGGCTAACCCATTCATGGTTCCAAAGCATGATGGGGCCTTGAGAATGTGTATAGACTTCACCAAATTAAATAAATGCTGCCCCAAAGATAGTTACATGTTGCCACTAGTCGATAAGTTGGTGGAGCCCATCAGTGGATATTAGATTCTGGCCTTCTTTGATGCAAATAAAGTGGTATCACCAAATACTCATGCGGAGGAAGATAAGGAAAAAACATCATTTATTACAAATGTGGGCACATACTGCTATAAGAAGATGCCCTTTGCCTTAACAAATGCTGGGGCCACTTACTAGAGGCTGGTTGATAAGCTGTTCAGGGGACAGATAGGGAAGAATATAGAGATTTATATGGATGATATGGTCGTCAAAAACTGAAGTCATGGAGAATTCTTAAAAGACATGGAAGAAACATTTAGTAGGCTTCGAGGGGCTAATTTGAAGTTGAGCCCATCTAAATGCGTTATCAGTGTAGGGGCGGGGAAGTTCCTTGGGTTCATGGTCTCAGAGAGAGGTATTGATGTAAACCCAAAAAAGGTCAAAGCTTTGAAGACAATGAAAACCCCACAACCAATAAAATATGTACAAAAGCTTACAGAGTCTCTAGCACCGTTGAACAGGTTCCTATCGAAGGGGGAGGAGAAAAACCTACCTTTATTCAATGTCCTTCGAAGGGCAAATAAATTCAAGTGGAATTGAAAATGCAACGAGGTATTCAAGTAGTTAAAGGAGCACTTGGGGATACTATCTACCTTGATGAAACTAGATAAGGGTGAGACACTATATATGTACATTTCCGGGTCATCGTTGGAAATCATTGCGGCCCTAGTTATGGAGAAACAAAAGGTGCAGCATCCAATTTACTTTGTCAGTTGTGCCTTGTAAGGGCCGGAGACGAGGTATTCTGTCCTCAAGAGGTTGATTCTAGCCCTCGTACATGCAGCCAGAAGACGGAGACCCTACTTCCAGGGACACAAGATAGTGGTGCTCACGAACCACCCCATTCGACAGATCCTGCTGAAGCTAGAGATTTTGGGAAGAATGATGAAGTGTGCAATGGAATTGGGAGAGCTCGATATCCAATATTAACCTCGAGTTACAATTAAGGGCCAGGTGCTGGCAGACTTCATAGTGGAAACTACTTAGCCTCTCGAGGTGTGTCTGGACCCCATTCGAAAGATGGAACCTAGCCAAATGGAGGTATGGAAGTTGTATGTGGACAGTTCATCACATCCAGGAGGAAGTGGAACGGGGATCTTGTTAACCAGCCCCAATGGCAAGTATTACCCTTATGCATTGAACTTCGCATTCAAAGAAACTAACAATGAGGCTGAGTACGAATCACTGATCACTGGATTGCGCCTGACAATGGAGCTGTGGGTGGAGGAATTGGAGGTTTTTAGTGACTCTCAAATCATGGTTCAACAGGTGAACGAGGAATACGAGGCCAGAGAGTGTAACCTGAAAAGATACCTTGAGGCAGTGAAAAACTTATTGAAAACTTTTAAATCTCACACTTTAATGCAGGTTCCGAGGGAGAGCAATCATAAAGCATATGCTCTAAGCACTTCTTTTGATTTGGGAACCTAATCCAGAAGCAATTACTCATGGAAACTTTGAGCAAAAAGAGTTTCGAAGAACTTGTAGTTATAGTGGTGGAAACGTAAGAATCCTAGATGACGCTGTTCGTGGCCTATCTTCGAGAGGGTGTCCTACCGGAAAATGAAGTGAATGCTAGAAAGTTAAGGCTGAAAGTTCTAATGTATGTGTTGCAGGAAGAAATGTTATGCAGAAGGGGTCATTTGCAGCTGTTGCTTCGGTGCGTTAACCCTCATGAGGCTAATTATCTCATAAGGGAAGTTTACGATGGGGTATACGGCAGCCACCGGGGAGCCAGATCCGTGGCGATGAGGCTTATTCGAGCAGGAATTTACTAGCCGGCAATGTTCAAGATGCAAATCGATACATTCAGGCTTGCCACCAGTGTCAGAGACATGCCCCTATAACACATGTTTCCCAGGAAGAGATGAGAAACATCTATAGTTCGTGGCTATTTGATAAGTGGAGGATCGACCTGGTGGGCCCTTTTCTAGAAGTGTCAGGAAAATTCAAAGTACCTAATAGTGGCCATTGACTATTTCACAGAGTTGGTAGAGGTTGAGCCCCTGACGAACATAAGGGGAAAATGACCATTTCTTTTTGTTGTAAGAACATTGTATGTCGTTTCAAAATCCCAAGGATGATCATCACAGATAACGAAAAACAATTTGCTCAAGATCCCTTCAAGAAGTGGTGCGAGGAATATCAGATTAAGCAAAAGGTGACATCAGTTTACCACCTCCAAGCTAATGAGCGGGTGGAGGTGACCAACATGACAATAGTAAATGGTATATGAGCATGCCTTGAGGGGGCGGATGGTAATTGGATATGGGAATTACCTAATGTGGTGTGGGCGTATCGGACAGCTGAGTCTTCCACTACTGGTGAAATGCCTTATGGCCCAGTATATGGCTTGGAGGCAGTAATCCCTGTGAAGATAGGTATTCCTAGCCTAAGGATGATAACTGCTTCAAATGAGATAAGTAATCAGTAGAACCGATGTCTGGATTTGGACATGGTCGAAGAAAACAAAGTTAGCTTCTTTACATGAGGATAAATTTAAAGAACAGGTCAAAAGATACCATGACGGAAGGGTAAAGAAGGTGTTTTTTAATCTAGGGGATTTGGTAGTGAGGAAAAATGGGAAAAGAAGAAAGGAACCTGAAGGGAAGTTAGCTGCAAATTGAGAAGGACCCTACAGGGTGATCAAATCACACCTGGGAGGAAGCTATATTCTCGAAGAGATAAATGAGGTTCGAGTACCAAGGAGGTGGAACATCACCAACCTGAGAAGGTACTACAAGCTATGATAAGTGGTTTGCTCTTAAGAGGCACTCTAGTTGATGTTTGAGCATTTAGCATTTAAGCAGCGCTCTAGATGATATTTCTAGCTATGGTTGATGTTTGAGTGGTTTTCTCTTAAGCGGCACTCTAAATGATGTTCGAGCAATTTTCTCTTAAGCGGCATTCTAGATGATATTTCCAGCTACGACTGATGTTCGAACGGCTGATGTTCAAGTGGTTTGCTCTTAAGCGGCACTCTAGATTATGTTTGAGCGGTTTTCTCTTAAGAGGCGCTCTGGATGATATTTCCAGTTACGGCTGATGTTCGACTGGTTTGCTCTTAAGCGGCGCTCTAGATGATGTTCGAGCAGTTTGCTCTTAAGCGGCGCTCTAGATGATGTTCGAGCAGTTTGCTCTTAAGCGGCGCTCTAGATGATGTTCGAGCAGTTTGCTCTTAAGCGGCGCTCTAGATGATATTTCCAGCTATGGCTGATGTTCGAGTGGTTTTCTCTTAAGCCGCACTCTAGTTGATGTTCGAGCGGTTTACTCTTAAGCGGCGCTCTAGATAATATTTCTAGCTATGGATGAGGTTCGAGTGGTATGCTTTTAAGTGGCACTCATGGGCTACTTTTTTAATCTTGAAATGATGAACTAGTGGACAAAATTGGCAGGATGTAGGTGGAAACACCGAACCTGGGTAAAGCGCCCGTGTCTCTGAACTTTTTAATTCCTCCTTATCAAAGATGTTCACAATATATTTGCTTAAAAAAGTTGCGCATGGCACTAATATTTGAGGCGTAAAATGTTTGAAGATGTATACACACGAGCAACTCAAATCGCTACCCTTTTTTTAAAAAAAAAACCTCACTGGCGCTAACAATTGGGGTTTGAGAAACTCGACTTGCATTTTCTAGGAGCAAGAGTTAAACAAGCCTCAACTTTTCCAATAAATAGAAGTACAACTTTGGTGCCAATAAGTACATGAATACATTCATTTAAATAGGAGGAAACCCATCCCGAAACAAATCTTCAATGGAAGGAGCTAGCCCCTTCACCTTTGCCTCTATTTGTTGGAGCTCTTCAAGCTTGATACCAGCAGCTTGTTGAATATACTTCATTTGTTCTTCCACGGGATATTCAAAAGGATCCAGGGGAGCAATGGTCTTACCCCGCTTCTTCGTGGGTGGTTTGAATGGGCTCTTCGAGGAGGACTTTACACTCTTACGATGCTTTATGGAAGATCCCTTGGTAGCTTTGCTCGAGGGTGCAAGATGTTTTTCAGCTTCTTTAATAGTAGATTTTTGTGACTGAGGAGCAGAACGATAACTCGAGGGGGCGAATCCCTTTACCTTCAACTTCGCCAACTAATCAAGAATAAGGTCAAAGGCCTTTTTCTGGCTAGGGGTTCCATTCTTATGGACGTTAACTTCCTCCATCAAGTATTGAGCAGCTTTGAGTAGAAAATTTGGAAGCTGAACATTTACATTTAAATATGAGGAAGGAATGTCATGAGAAAGCATGTGGGCATGGAGGCTTACTTCGTGGGCAGCAATTTTTTCTTCAAAATCGGCAATGCGCTCCTCGACTTCTTTGGCCTATACCTTCCAGGCCTTGATCTCTCCTCTCGATCTCCCCCGCGGTCTTCACTAGCTATCTTCCAAGCAAGAAATTCCTCTTCAAGACTGGTAATTTTGCTCTGAGCCACTAGATGTTGGTCTGCAATCAACTCCCTTTGGGCCACTAGCTTGCAATTTTCACCCATGCAACCAATTAGGCGCCCTTCCACTACTGGAAACCTAGTCGTATTAGCAACGCATGACTTCAGAGACCCAAATTTTAGATATATTTGGCACATCAGCTCTTCAAAGTTTTAATCTGCGGGATCGCGATCTTCAACCATCTCTAAAGGATATGTACCATTAAATTCTTTGCTCAAGAAATCCCTAAAAAACCCCTTAAAGGTTGGATGGTCTTTGGACTACCAAAGCTTCATCTCAGTTTCGAGCTGGTTAAGTTTGTCCCTCAAGGATTCCTTCTCTTGGTTACAAATAGATAAATCCTGTTTGGCTTTTAATAGTTGTTTGTGTATCTCACTCAATTCTTTTTTAGCACTCAAAAGCTCCTCACAAGAGCCTTCTAACACTCTCTTCAACGAGTTAAACTACAAAAAGAGAACAAAGGTAAAATCAATAAATAAGTCATAAAAATGCCAAAAGATATTCTTATATTGAAGTTTCAATAACGTTACAACCGAAGGCCCTAATTGGAAAAGTTACAATCAAGGAAAACCCCTAGAATTATCCTCCTTCGAGGTGGATGCGATCATTCCCTCCACTCGGGCATTAGCTGAGTTCAGCTCGGGGGATGCGTCTGTGGCCTTGGGTAAGGGGATCGCTCGAATCCCCTCAGCAGTAAATAACGGAACTTTAGACTCAATGAAACCCATCAGGGAAAAGTGAAGGCCATCGTTCTTGATCGCCTCATCTCATTTTTCATCCAGAGTAGCCTCGAGCTCTGGCTTTATGAGCTCGTCCATCTGTTTAGCGAGTTCTTCGGACAGAGAGGTGGACAATTGAGGTTTCATGAATTCCTCAGCTAGATCACTGAAACCAAGATGCTTGGCCACCTCTAGGAGGTTCAAAAACAATTGAAGCAGCTCAGTGTTGTTCAATAGTTTGCTTCTAAATGCCTCGAGTTGTTGAACCTGCGAGGCTGGATCTTCAGCAGCTTGAACCCTCTTCTCGAGGGTATCTTTCTCCAGCGTCTATTGATGCATCCCAGCATCAACATTAGCCATCTTCCGCCTCTCCTCTTCCAAGGTTTTCTGGTTCTCCTCGAGCGCCCTGTTCTTCTCCTCGTGCACTCGCTTCAACTTTAAAATTTCAGCATCCTTTTTGCCTAACTTCTCTTCTAGAGAACCATGGCCAGAAGTACAAGCATAGGTGAAAGCAACATCTTCGAGTGGCTTCACAGAAAAGTTGGGAGACCTAGAAAAATAGTTAAACTTAGACCAATGCTAGAAAAAATCATACTAAAATGAATTTTTCAAAGGAACATATGAAAACCTCGGGGTTATAGACCATGCTCATGAGACGATGCTCAACGCTGGATATGGACACCGCATCACTCAAAGGAGGTGTTGGGGATGCTGATTGTTGATGGGTATCGTCACCGCTGCATGCTCCTGTTAACGGTGGTTGAGGGGTGTTACCAACATTGCCACCATCTGCCCCTGTCTTCTGGCAAACGTTCCTTGTAAGGGAGAGCTGGCCATCATCCATGGTTGAAGTAGGCCTCCACCACCTACTGGGGGTGTGTAGGCCTAGTTTGAGGGGGTAGGGGTCCCTTTAGAAGGACCCTGGCCTTGCTTCGAGTGTAATTTCTTATTCCTTAAGCCGCTAGCAAGACCCACTGAAAAAAAGAATAAACATCATCAGTAAAGGTAAATGCAATAGCACAAAAGACAGGAGAAATGGAATTCTATTAAGGAACCTTCGGAGGCTTCCGAGTGCCTAAAATCACTAATGAGGGTCTCGAGGGGAGGGCCTTCTTTGGGACCCTTAGGTTCTCTTCTCCTCTTTCTGACATTCTTCCGGAGTACTTTATACACACACTCCTCATAAAATTCATGGGGAAATACAAAGCCGCAAATCCGTGGGTTAGGATTGTTGAAGCGGCTGTAGTCAAAGGAGCTGGATAACAACTTTTTCCCACCCCTCTCGAGGGTATCCAGAATACTATACTCCCCTGGTTTGGGAGACTCAACTAGCACATCCTAGTTCCACGGGGGAACTCGATACCTCCTACTGTCAAACGAAATCCCCTTTTTCCAGCTTCTCCACTTACCTAAATTACCAGGAACAACAAAAACCTTGTGATGTGCCTCCTGACTGGTAAAAGTGATAATCATGTCGGTGGACATCCCACTATAAGTCACGAAGTACAACAAGTGAAACAGCTTATACCTTGGATTGATACCGAACTTGTCACATCGTGTCAATAACATCATAATAATCACCAAGACATTAGGATGAACTTGTGCAGGGTTCACTAGGAATTGCTTAAGAAGTTTGGAAAAGATAGGTGAAAAGGCAAAGGTGAGCCTGTAACGAAAATATCAAAGGGAAATGGTCGACCTTTCCCCTGGGAGGTTATGGGGGGTATCTTCCTCTTGAAAGGGTTGAAAATTAGTGTCTGAGGCTATTTGTTGGCCAAGAGGGATCAAGTCCAAAACTTTTGAGATAACTTTCCCAACTGCTGGGGCTGGGGGCTCTTTCCCAGAGACCCTCAACATTACCCCTCGAGATATCTTCTCTTTCTTCTTGTGAGAGGATTTAGCCAAAGAAGGTGTCTGTAGTGCTTTCAAGGCGCTTCCTCCTCCTCGAATGACGTCCTCTTTCTCAGGTTTTGGTATGCTTATAGAGGACAGTAGACTACTCTTGCCAAAAATAGGAAACCCGATGTTTAGATGGATCCCAAGAGGAGATAATTCAATTGCGGACCAATTGACACAATTTCAGAAGACCAATCCATTGGATAGGTCTTCATGGAATTCTACTCCACCCTTTGTAAACACTATTGAAAATCAATGAATCAAATTGCTTTTCTAAAAAAAAGGGTAAAACCATGGCTTTCTTTTCTTTTCCCAAACCTTCCATCAACTCAAATTTCATTTTTTATGATTTAATTTCTATGATTCAACTTAAGGTTATCACGTTTTATACTAAACAGTTTTAGAAGATATTTAGAAATTATAGATCAGATAACAAGAATCACAAAGATAAAAGTTAACTGAAAACACAAATAAGTAACATATAACTTATATGTTTTACTCTAAATTTGTAATGTTTCCAACCAAAACTCAAATGTTTCACTTGTAGTTACTGCAAAGTATAAATCCCTTATTTCATATTATTCTAATTTTATCATGTCTTTCCATATGCCCGTGGAAAGACGATCTTTCTCAAGACTTTGTCTTCAATTTATTACTTTGTCTAATATATAATTGTTCATTTCCAAACATAATAATATAGGAAAGGTCATTAAAGGCGGTTTTATTGTACCGGAGAAGGCAGATTTCAAGTGCCTTCCCTGACTCCGTGTTTAATTGACTCCATCTTCAAGGCAGATTTCAAGTGCCTTCCCTGACTCCGTGTTTAATTGACTCCATCTTCAAGGCAGAATTCGGAACTTGTATCAAAGGGTCTAAAGAAAAAGCTGCCGTAAACCAATATTTGTTCCCGACAGCCTTTAAGTGAATCAAACAAATACAATGAAGCACAACAAATGCATAAACGCTTTAACATTAACTTTCTACCAATCCCGTTAAAAAACTAAAAACTTTTTTTTAAAAATAATCTTTAGCAATTCAGACGACGTCGACAGTTCAGACTATTCGAATGCCAGAGCATTCTTAGGTCGTGGGCGACCGTTCGGACAACATCGGACGTCGGGGCTTCCTCAGGTCGCGGATGGCATCGATGAGGTTTCATGGTGGTGACGATACTGAGGAAGAAACAGATTGATGAGGGAGGGGCGGGCAGTGGTGAAGAGGGAGCGGCGTGCGAGTGGTGGTGAAGAGAGGAGAAGAGAAATACTAAGGAAGGAGAAATTCTAGTCGGCTCTTTACTTAGAAAAACAAATAAATAAAGAAGCCCTAGAGGCCGAAACTATATATATTTGAGCTATTAAAGGCGATTCTTCAATGAAGTTGTTTTTAATCGATGCAAGACCTGCCCTTAATCGATTTTGAACCACTTTAAAAACAAATGGGACCCTAGTATAATAGTTCCGAATTCAATTGCTCCTCACCAAAATGATTTTTCAAAAAATCATAGGAATCCCCTTTGGTTCGTTAAAAGGTCATTCTCCATATGTTTTACAAATAATCAAATAGGAGTAGTGGGACTTTGAATTGGATTATTCCTTTCGTCTTAGCTTAAACTGCACATTTGCTCTTTGGATATTATTTTCTATTAAAATTTGATCATATATTTAAATAGATTTATGAGTAATAATATTATCGGTATAATTGAATATATCGTAATAAGTAATTTTTAGATATTAACTTTTCATTTATTATTATTATACATAAATAAATATGATTATAATCAATTATATTTTTAAATAATATAATAATAATTGTTATGCGATTTGAGTTGTGATGGAGGGAGCAAGAAATATGCCGATGAAAAAACCTCAAGTGCAACAACCATTATATGATGATTGTGGGAGAGATTGTTGGAACACCCGCGGGTGTACCCCAGTGGTTGGGAGTTAGGTGGCCTTTCACGAGGTCAGTGGTTCGACGCTCAGTAGCCGCCGTGTGGGAATGTCCTGAGTTAACTTGGCCTTTGGGCCAAGGGCTGCTTGGGCTTCCTGGTGGGCACTGAGTATGACTGTCCCCAATGGTACTGGTGCTAGGCTACCGTGACTTACCTCCCACATGATGGCTATGGTGTCGGCTGGTGTGGGCCGCTGAGGGCGAGCGGTGATCGCCTGGGAGAGATTGTTGGAGATGAATATGGATAATGTTATCTATTTATTATTATTATTTTTTATAATTTGCACTTTAAACTTTGGTATTTTCATGACTTATGGAAAGATCGACTTTTAAGAAAAGAAATAATCCCTCCGTCCCAGTCGATTCTGCACACTTACTATTTGACAGTCAAAGTTGTCTTACTTTGACTACATATTTGAATATATATATGAACAATAATATTATCTTATGAAATATTGTTAGATTCGTTGTAATATGTAGTTTATAAATATCAATTCTTATGTCATCGTTATTGTCTGTAGTTACACATATTCTTATGCCACCGTTTCCATGTGCTTATGGAAAGATGTGGTTTAATTGGAATAATAAAGGGTAAAAGATGTTAGTTGCAATATTAAAAATTTATTATGTAATGTGTAGTGGTTATAAACTCTATAACCCGATTTATGCAACCTGAAAATTTAATGTTCATTTCTTATAATTTGCACTTTAAACATTGGTGTTTTCATGACTTATGAAAAGACCGTGTTTCAAAAGACGCACTCAAAGATCAAAACTAATATTAAGAAAATAAATATAACACTAATTTTTCCCAAGCACCCTATAATAGATATTATTTATTTTTTATCTGTCAAACGGAGGTATTTGAGTGATTATTTGACTTCCTTACCTTGCAAAAGCGACACTGTTTTACCAACTTCTTACTTATTGTTTGTTCATTTTCTTCATCGCACAATTCTTTCCTCTTCTTTCGCACAATTCTTTCCTCTTCTTTCGCACAATTCTTTTCTCAAAATAAATGTCATATGTGTCACCTCCCACTACTAAGATCAAAATGGCCCCCATCCTCAGATTCTTTTCTTGACCAATTTTACAATCTTGATTTTGTTGAATATCTTAATTAGCATTATTACGAGGTGGATGTCAATTAACATGTTGATTAGGGCATCTAATTTATAGGCTTTCTACGCTAAAACAGTTTAAGCAGCCGAGTAAATTCTATTCGGTCACCATTGCAAGATCATTGGTCATATCGGTGTTCATTTATATAATTTACACTTTTAATTTTTGTATTTTCATTTGAGAAAGTCTCTTGTAAAATCGATGGATAAAGGACTACACTGCAATTATAAATTGCAGCAACTTGCGCACGTGAATGCAGAAGTGTTGGAAATCGTGCACAATCTGACGCGCACATATATGGAAAACGCGAACAATTCCACACACACACATTTATGTTAATAAAACGTAGGGGCCAGGATTCGATCCCTCAACCAAAACTAACTGCAACATGCTCTCTCCCAAGATCCCACGCCTACATTAATTGCTAGAACTACTAATTTATTATACATGCCTACTTTCTCTTTCAATTTTCTTTCATTAAATTGTTTTTACAATTAGCAAAGATATATTAGTTTATATATTTGTAATGTTTATTACTCCCTCCGTCCCAGCCGAATCTGTACACTTTTTGATCAACTTTCTCAAGACACGTTTGATCATAAATTTCAACTAGTATATAGATACCAATATCATCATGTGAGATATTGTTTGATTCTCCGCATGCTGTATTTTCTAAATATCAAATTTTAATACACCGTTAATATACGTAACTAAAGTTATCGTTGGTCAAACATGACCTGAGAAAGTTGACCAAAAAATGTGCACATTCGGCTGGGACGAAGTAATAGTTATTTTATAGACGTAGTTTACATTTTTATTTTTTGCAGTGTAAATGGCCAAAATTATTACTAGGCAAAAAATAATTGGTAAATGGTGGGATTCGAGCTACCAACCTCTGGTTAGAGAGCAGTTAACTCAAGCCATAAATCCACAACATTTTAAGCTACTTTATTCTCAACTTTGTTTAAATACCTTACAAAGTACTCATTTAATTTTTAAGATAAAAATTTACGCTTGTAATTTTGGTTTTGACTGAAATTTATATTTTTAAAATAATAATAATAATTTTAATGTATTAAATTAGTGTTAATGACTAATTATATTTTCACATTTATTTTACAGTTAAAAATATATATTAATTTATGTGTTTAGAATGTTTGTTAATACTTTTAGAAAATTAGTTCAAACTTTCACTTTCTACAAGACTTATACCTAGTATCGGTATACTAATTAGTTTACATGTTTAGAATATTTGTTAGTCATTTTAAGGATTTAGTTCAAACTTTTCATTTTTTTGCAAAACTTAAGACTACTAAAGATATATTACTTCATATGTCTAGATGGTTTGTTAATCGTTTTAAAGGCTTAGTTCAAAAAAAAAAATTTCTGGAAAATTTACAGCTAGTAAATATATATTTGTTCATACGTTAAAAATTTTTATTAATAGTTTAAAGACTTAGTTTAGACCCTTTTTTCCCCTACAAGACTTATAACTAGCATCGGTATACTAATTAGTTTAGATAGTTTGTTAACCACTATAATAACTTAATTCAAACTTTCATTTTTCTCCAAATTAATAACTATTAAAGATATATTAGTTCACGTGTTTATAATGGTTGTTAATAATTTTAAGACTTAGTTCAAACTTTCATAATCAACAAGACTTAAAGCTAGAATAAGTATACTAATTAGTTCATGTGTTTAGAATATTTCCTAACCGTTTTACAGATTTAGTTCAAACTTTCTTTTTAATTTTTGCAAAATTTATGACTATTGGAGATATATTACTTCATGTGTTTAGATAGTTTTTTAATTGCTTTAAGGATTTAGTTCAGATTTTCTTTTTTCTGCAAAACTATCGATCAGTAAAGATATATTAGTTCATGTGTTTAGAATATTTTTTAATACTTAAAAAAACTTACTTTAAACTTTATATTTGTTAGCTATATGTACCATCATTATTTTGTGAAAAATAAAAGTCCAAACAAAGTCATTAAAATGAATATTCTAAATGTCTGAACTAATATATATTTGCGACTAAATTATTTTTTTGGTCCCCAACATATGATGCAGTACTATCTTTTGGTCCCCAAGGCTAATACCGCATTTGTTCAACAACTAACAAATACAAAATAATTTGTTTGGTCCCCAAGGTGATTTTTAGGTTAATTTTGGGGACCAAAAGATGGTATAAGATCATATATTAGGGACCATAAAATAATTTAGTCTATTGAAAACAACCATAAAAATCACCTTGGGAATCAAACAAATCATTTTAAATTTGTTGGGTACTGTTAGGAAGCGGTATTAATCTCGGGGACTAAAAAATGGTATAAGATCATATGTTAAGGAACAATAAAAACAATTTAGTCTATATTTGCTAAGTGTAATAATATGATTATATTGTAAAAAATAAAAGACTAACAAATGCTTAAAACTATTAACAAACATTCTAAATATATGAACTAATAAATACAATAAATACATTTTCTATATGTAACTAAACACATCAGCCAATGTACTTTTATGTTATAAGGGTTTCTGGTTTTGTCTGATGTAAAATAAGTCAGACAGTCGTCCGAAACTGGTCTCTAACAATTTTTGTTAGAATTTGCAGTCTCTCTCAGTCATTCACGAGCAAGGCTCACGCACGAGCTGTACACCAGCACTTTCTACCGCAGCAGTTTCTTTAAGTTTGTTAAATACAATTTAATCCTTCGTCTAAGACAAGTTTTTGAATTATCATTTACTTATTTATACATTTTTTAGCAAATGATTTTGGTGATCAGTTAACTATCACATGCACATGACCCGTTAACTATCACATGATTTTGATTTTTATAAATGAGAGAAACGTCCATGCACATGAGGTGTGAGTTTATTAGACATTTATAGGCAACACAATGCTTAATTAATACAACTTGGGCTTACAGCCCATTACTCAACTCTTATACCCCCCCAAGCGAAGCGTCGGGTTGACCGAAACGCAGAGATTGGAACGAAAAAATTCAAACAACGGCTTTGGTAGCCCCTTGGTGAAGATATCCGCAAGCTGCAAGGAAGTTGGCACATGACTGACACGAAGCTTGCCAGAAGCCACCAGCTCCTGAACAAAATAATAATCGATGTCGATGTGCTTCGCCCGTTTATGAGCAACGGGATTCTGAGCCAAGAAGATCGCACTGTTGTTATCACACAGCAACAAAGGTGAATCATCCATGGGAAAACGCAACTCCCGTAGTAGATGAGAAAGCCAAACCACTTCAGCCGCTGTGTTTGCGAGAGCACGATACTCCGACTCTGAGCTCGAGCGCGAGACAGTGGGTTGCTTCTTGGCACTCCAGGATACCAAATTACCACCCAAGAAAACCGCATAGCCGTAGGTCGAACGACGCATCTCCAAACAACGGGCCCATTCAACATCCGAGTAAGCACAAACATCAGAGGAACCACCCGAGCGGAAAGTAAGACCCAGATGAGGTGTGCCAGCCACATATCGAAGAATCTGGTGACAGCTGCAAAATGATCCTCCCGGGGATCCTGAAGAAACTGACTAACCGAGTTAACGGTAAAAGCCAAATCCGGACGGGTGATAGTCAGATACTGAAGAGCACCAACAAGCGGGCGATAAAGAGTCAAATTACCGAAAGAAGCACTGGAGCTACGGGAAAGCTGAGAAAGAGGTACAAACGGAGTGGTGACTGGAGAAGTCTTAGTCATGCCGGCTCGAGAAAAAATATCACGAGCATACTTGGCCTAGCCAAGGAAGATACCCGAAGGAGAAGAGGATACCTCAAGACCAAGAAAATAGTTCAAAGAACGTAAGTCCTTGATCGAGAATTCCTAATCAGTTCTGGTGATAAACTGACGAATCGCACCCGCATCATTGCCAGTAAGGATGATGTCATCAACATAGACCAGAAGGTACAGCAGCGTAGAACCCCTGGAGAAAACAAACAGGGATGTATCCGAAGAACTGCAAAGAAAACCAAGCTGGCGTAGATAAGAACTAAATCTATCAAACTAGGCCTGAGGAGCCTGTTTAAGGACATAAATAGCCTTCTGAAGACGACAAACATAATCAGGACGAGCAGGGTCCTTATACCCGACAGGTTGAGCCATATAAACTGGAGTATCAAGAACACCATTAAGGAAGGCGTTCTTGACATCAAGCTGATGCAACGGCCACTTTCGAAGCGTAGCTATAGCAAGAATAGTCCGAACTGTAGCAGCCTTGACCACCGGGCTGAAGGTGTGATCTAAATCGAAACTAGGAATCTGCGAAAAACTCTGAGCAACCAGACGGGCCTTGTAACGATCAATAGTCCCATCGGATCTGTATTTCAGATGAAACACCCACTTCGAACCCACAACATTGGCATCCGAAGGCCGAGGCACCAACTCCCAAGTGTTCTGTCGACGAAGCGCATCCATCTCTTCATCTATTGCAATGACCCATTTCGGATCCTTAAGAGCTGTACGAAAATCTTGAGGCTCAGAATGAACCAAAACTGCAGCTAGAAGACTAGTGGAAACAAAATCAGGATGAGATGTAGGACAATGAGTACCATCCTGATTTCTGGTGGTCATATGATGAACCCTCTGCGGCGGAGCATCAGAATCTGAAGAGGACCCAGAGGAAGCGGAGGAACTCAAAGATGGAGAAGCCGACGTCGATGGTGAAGTGATTAATATAGTAACTGGGACCTCCGGAATGGGCATGGGAGGTGGTAGGCAAGCCGAGGATGAAGGCTGATCACAAAGAGTACAAGGACCAGAAACTGCCGAGGAGGACAAGACCGGCTCAGAAGTAGGCTGCTCAGGATCCAGAAAAGTAAGAACATCCAAGGATGAAAAATCCTGCTCAGTGCTCCCATTAGCTAAGGGAAAGCACGTCTCGTCAAAACGAGCATAGCGAGTGATATAAATTCGACCAGTGACACTATCCAGACAGCGAAACCCCTTATACTGAGAACTGTAACCAATAAAGATACAAGGAATGCTACGAGGAGAGAGTTTATAATCAGCATAAGGTCAGACAAAGGGATAAACCTGACAGCCAAAAGGCCGAAAGTTTGAGTAGTCTGGAGTTTGACCAAATAAGAGACTGTAAGGGGAAGCACCATCAAGAACAGGAGTGGGCAACCAGTTTATGGTGTAGACAACAGTGCGAGGAGGGGAAGGAAGAGAGACGCAAGGCGCCAGTTATGGAAGAGAGAAAGCCAAAAGGCACTGGCTGATACCATGTAAATGAGAGAAACCTCCATGCACATGAGGTGTGAGTTTATTAGACTTTTATAGGCAATACAATACTTAATTAATACAACTTGGGCTTACAGCCCATTTCTCAAATCCTATATTTTCCAACACTATTGCCCCCTCAACTTGCAAAATTATTGAGGCATGGCTGAAATTTGGTTTTACCAAAATTTTCTAAATCTTAATAGTATGTTCCAACATAACCTATCTAACCAAGTATGCAATAAATTAAAGTATTAACAACACAAGACTTGGTTACGCAGTTCGGTGAAATCCACCTACATTTGTGAGGCCTGACCCAGTTTGGAATGAATCCACTAATTAGAAAGATACAGTACAAATTACATCATACAAAATAATTACCTTTACTAACTATAATGTGTGAATTTAGCTAGCTCCCCTAGCTATCGATCCACCTTGATCAGACTCTCTCTAACCTCAAAACTCGTCGACGCTGGATTTCCTCCTCCCAAGGAATTAAGGTATACGATTCAGAACTTTGAACGGCAGGTCACGTATATTGGAACATAGAATTCTGGCTCTTTGCAATTCTCTCGAAAGATTGAAAATATGTGTGCAGATTTTTTCAGATTAAAACCGTAATGAATGCAGCTGTGGTTGTCCCCTTTTATATCCATGAGCAGATCGGAAACACTTCATAATTATCTTCATAATATTCATATTCCTTATCTGCCTCTTGAAGCATATCCAAATCACATAAATAAAGGAATTTTCCTTATCATAATATCTCTCATATATTCAATAATATCAACACCATATTTATAGGGATTTTCCATAAACCAACTATGCTTCTACACATATAATATATAGCAGAATATTTAGATTTTCATATCTCACAAATACCATAATATTATGTCCATTTATGCGTAAGATCGGCTAGGCATAAATATGCTTATCCACATGTTCCCACATGGAAAGATTTTCGTTTCCAAATATGTTCACGCAAACTTCCAATTAAATATTCTCTGCCAATTAAAGTATTCAATGTATATCACTTGACTTTAGAATCTCCCCCTTTGGCATTTTGTGGACCCAAAACTTTTTGGCCATTAATATCACAATGAAAAACTTGTCATCACACACATAGGTCTTCCCAACTCCACCTATGTTGGAACATATGAAAAATACTGAATCTGATAAAAAATTGAATACCAGAAATCCATAAACATATGAGTACCATAACCGAGTACTAGAATTCCAGGAATACCATCCAAAATAAAATCCAGATTACAGCCAAATTATCCAAAATTCTCCCCATGGGGCCATAAATATGCCAAAGGCAAATAAAACAAAAAAAAACATAAGCAGAAAGTAGTCTCCCCCTAACTGTGACATCTATGTTGGAACATAGAAAAAATCTTTTCAGGAGCAGGCCTCCAGCTGCGCTTTTTCAATCTCTAGTTTTGCCTATTTTGCTTCAAGTGCTGCTATTTGAATGGCTATTGCCCCCAGTCTTGCATTCAGGACCACCAGTTTAGCCTTCTTTTCAGTAGTTGAAGAACTGGACCTAGAAGGACCCCACGGTAGATCATGAACATGCCTCAACCCAAATGTCTTCTTGTTCGGCCTTAGGAATTCAGTGTCCATAATCATATCTTTTGCCTTCCCCTTTACCTTAGCACTCTTAGCCAATGCTGAAATCAAACAGGGATAGGCAATGACATGTTTTGCTTTGGGAGCTGTGGCTTGCCTCAACAGGTTATTCTGAATAAACAGTCCAAGATTGGCTGACTTCTGTGTTCCAACATAGAACAGTAACTTGGCCATTTCTCTTGTTAGGGCAGTCGTGTTCGAGGATGGCATCCAGCAGTTAACTGCTATCTGATACAGGCCAAATAATCTTGATGACAAACATGAAGCTTGTGAATACCCTGCTTCAGGCCACTTAGCCTTGTATCATCCTGAGATTGTCTCCAGTATTTGATCATTTTTTACTCCTAAATCCTCAGGAAACACCCCCTCAAACTCTGGTGTTTGCAGCCCCAAAACCTTATTTTTTCTGGCAGCTGGGAGATCCATAATATTTCCCCCCACATACACCCTTCCAAACCAGGTAGAGTCAACTTCCAAATTTTCATCCATCAAGTTGGCGTAAACCTCAATGACCACTTGCCTATTATATTGAAGCTGGACAGTGGCCGCCCTCTTCATTCCTATTAAATCCAGAAAATCCAAAAAACCACAATTCCTATATGCCTCCAGGTCTACAGGTCTCTCAGGAATAAACTTCCTCTTAGCAAAAACTTCTCCAATCTCTTCACATTTTAAATCAAAGTATGAGAAAGAAAGTGCATCACTTACATGGAGGGGAGGAAGCACTTTCCTCTTGGTAGATTCCTGATTCTTCTTGGCCCTTTTTGTTGGTGGAGAATCTTCTGTTGCAGCCACCTTTCTCTTGCCCTTGACCGACTGTAAGAACTCATCCAGCACTTCATCACTTGAATAGTTCATCTCAGGGTGTTCCTGTGTTGGAACATACTGAGTATCCTCTGTTCCTTCAGTTCCAGCAGTCTGTGTTCCAACATTCTGCACTTCTTCTGATTCACTTGGTTCTTCACCGTGAGCTCCTTTCTTGTCATCATATGCATCACCAGTTATCTTAACCTGGTCTTCTCCTCCCATATTATCATCAACATCCATCTTTACACTATTTTCATCTTTACACCCATGTCGCCTTCTGTGTTGGAACATAGGCAGCATGTTCCTCTTCCTCACTGTCAGAGACTTCAATAATTATTGGTTTCCTCAGCTCTTCCAATCTCTGAACTGCCCTCAAATAAAAAAACCCTACAGGCAACCTATCTGTAGACCGAATCACTTCTTGTCCTGCAGTTTCTCCATCACTAATTTCTCTCATAACAACACAGCTCGAACGAGGAATATCAGAATAAATATAAAACTTGTCCTTCCCTCTGTACTCATCATACCTCCCCCTCAAGAACTTCACTTTATAGTTTTTGACACACCACACATCTCCAATATTCCCTGTCACAAATTCTTTAACCTTAACATTTTGAAATTCACCCTCTATACTCTTAATCTTTGTCATGTCTACTGTCAATATATTAGATTCCAACCATTCAAATATATCATCTATAGTCCTGAATTCCATCCCATGGATTTTAAGAGTTGGAGGATCGGGGTTTATTACCTTTTGAAATGGACTCTTTCCTTTGTTACCGGGGCTTTCATCCTGATCTCCATCACCCAGACCAGAGCCACCGGCTTTGAATTCTTCTCCTCTCTGTTCAGCATTGTCAGATTTTGGAAGTTCGAGAGCTTCGTGAGTTTCGGATTTGAACGAGGGAGAGTTTGTGGTTGAAGACATTTTCTGGCACGAAGTTGTTGCGGGAGACAGATCATGGGGAGATTTTACAACACAAATTCGAAGAAACCGAGTAGAATGGGAGAGGGATTTGGAAAGACTTGGACAACTTTGAATCCAACACAAACTCTTCATCTCTCTTACTTGGTTGCCGCAAAACCTTTTTCCTTTTTCGAGATGAGTAATGATGTGGCCTTTTCTCTCTTGTCAACTCAAGACATCAATTAAAAAAATACCAACTTCCCACATATCATAACTTCTAATTATCCAACTATTCTTCTTCTATTTTTGCACAACTTTTCTTCTTTTCATATATATTTTTTTTCTAAATTTTCAACAGAAAATAATAAACAAATAAAATATTTACATTTAACTAAAGGCAAGGATTACCTTAAATTTGACAGACACCTACGTGTTGTCTGAGACTTTCAAAAGTGGCAGTGTCCAATGGCTTTGTAAAGATATCAGCAAATTGCTCGTGTGTTTGAACATAGACTACCACAACTTCCTTCCTTTCAACAAGATCTCTAATAAAATGATGCCATATATCAATATGCTTAGTTTGAGAGTGCTAGACTGGATTCTTTGAAATATCAATAGCACTTGTGTTATCGCATAAGATCTTCAACGGGCATTGATGAACTCCATAGTCGTTCATCATTTGCTTCATCCATAACAATTGCGCACAACAAGTTCCAGCAGCAAGATATTCAGCTTCTACGATAGATGAAGAGATTGAATTTTGTTTCTTACTATACCAAGAAAACAGATTCGTGCCAATAAAGAAACATCCACCTGTAGTGCTTTTTTTATCATCAGCATTACCAGCCCAATCAGAATCACTGTACCCAATCAACTCAGAATCTTGATTCTTAGAATACCATACACCATACTCAGAAGTCCCACTTACATATCGAATAACTTTTTTGACTGCCGTGAGATGAGACTCTTTTGGATCAGCCTGAAATCTTTCACATATCCTAACGCTGAGACATATATCTAGTCTACTTGCTGTTAAATACAATAGACTCCCAATCATTTCCCTGTATAAATTTTGATCAAGTGCAACTCCTTTCTCATCCTTGACCAGTTTGTCAGAAACCCCCATAGATGTTCGAACTGCTCGGGCCTTTCTTAAACCAAATCTCTTTACTAGATTTAATGCATACTTACTTTGATTTATGAACAAGCCATGTTTTCCTTGCTTAACTTGCAGCCCTAGAAAGTATGTGAGCTCTCCAACCATGCTCAATTCAAACTCAGCCTGCATAACTGTGACAAACTCATGTACCATAGATGGTGAAGTAGAGTCGAATACTATATCATCCACATAAATTTGAGCAATCAGAATTTTTTGATGACTTATCAATCACAAATAAAGTGCGATCTACTCCCCCTCAACGATAACCTTTCTTAAGAATAAAGTTAGTAAGTCATTCATACCATGCCCTGGGTGCTTGCTTTAAACCATATAAGGCCTTCTTGAGGCGATATACATGATGAGGGTAAAGAGGATCCTCAAATCCTTTAGGTTGTTCCACATAAACTTCTTCATTTACCACACCATTTAGATTTACCACACCATTTAGAAACGCACTCTTTACATCCATTTGATACAAAGTAAAGTTCATAGAGCAGGCAATAGCAAGTAAAATTTGAATTGACTCTAACCTGGTAACTGGTGCAAATGTCTCATCAAAGTCAACACCTTCAACTTGTGTGTATCCTTGAGCAACCAGTATAGCTTTGTTTCGAGTAACATGTTCGTCAGCATCCGATTTATTCTTGAAAATCCATTTTGTGCTGATGACTTTAACACCCTTAGGGCGAGGAGTGAGATACCATACATCATTTCTCGCAAACTGTCCTAGTTCTTCTTGCATTGCAGCAATCCAGTATTCATCCAATAATGCCTCCTTGTAATTCTTTGGTTCAACGAGAGAAATGAAGCATTGTAATCCAGGCAACTTCCTGTAATCCACCTGAGGAACTGGTCGAGTACTCCATGCCATTGATTCAGGTTGATCCTGTGTCTGAACATAGGATACGGCAGTGGGGGATGATGTTCCAACATGCTCAGTGTTAACTGGTTCAACATTAGTCTGCTCAGATGTTCCAACATGTGATGAATCTTCCTTGTCATGTTGACGAGGCTGTGTTGGAACATGAGTGTTACCAGGTTCTTCTTCTTCGACATCTGAGTTTTGTCCTTCTTTATAATCGTCCACAATAACATTGATAGACTCCATAAGTGTGTTGGTCCGATTGTTATAAACACGATAAGCACGACTGTTGACAGAATACCCAAGAAAAATTTCAGTATCACTACGATTATCAAATTTTGCCAATTGCTCTCTGTCTCTGAGGATATAGCACTTGCTTTCGAACACATGAAAATATGAGACATTTGGTTTCCTACCCTTCCAAATCTCGATATTGAATCAACGTCGATATACTCAATTAATCGTATAGCAAGCTGTGTTAATAGCTTCTGCACACCATTTTTTGTGAATTTCTTTCTCGACTAACATAACTCGAGCCATCTCCTACAAGGTACAGTTTTTTCGTTCAACAACACCATTCTGCTGAGGAGTTATTGGTGCAGAAAACTCATATTGAATACCAAGCTCATCACAGAAATCACTAAATTGAGAATTTTCAAATTCACAACCATGATCACTACGAATTCGAACAATCTTTCCAACTGGACTTCCTTTTTCAGTCTGTAACTTTATCACCAGACTTCTGAATACTTCCACCATATCAGATTTTTCTTTAAGAAAAGCTACCCATGTATATCTGGAGAAATCATTAACACATACAAAGATATATTTCTTTCCACCTATACTAGGCGTATTGACTGGACCCATCAAATCCATATGCAATAATTCCAAATTTCTTGAGGTGGTTACATATTGAACTGACGAGTGGGGAGATCGAATTTGTTTACCTTGTTGACATGGTCCGCACACAATTCCATCCTTACTTGTTAAGGTAGGCATACGTCGTATAGTTTTTGCATTTGTAATTTTCACCAAGGTTTTGTAATTGATGTGACCGAGCTTCCTGTGCCAAAGAAATCCTTCATCTTGCTATGAGATCATACATCGCACTTCTTGTTCCAGCAGATAGCAATTATCTGATGATCGTATGCCTGAACGAACCTTAGCTTCTCCGTGTTTCACTATGCATTTGTCTTTCTGAAATTCCACAATCATACTATCATCACACAATTGACTTATGCTCAGTAGATTGTCCTTCAGTTCTTCCTTACCTTTTCCAACCACTCTACTCTTCTTTCCATCACCAAACATATCATAACCACCATCGAAATGTGTGATATTTTTAAGGAATGCTTGAGTTCCAGTCATATGGCAAGAGCATCCACTATCAAAGTACCATGAATCTGTGGAATATGATATAAGTGAAGTATGTGCAACAAGGCATGTACCAGATCTTTTGACAACCTATACCTTTCTGACCGTTCTGGTTTTCTGGACTTTGCCTATGTTAGAACATACAATGAGTTGACATCCTGCCATTTGATCTCTGAATAGTTTCTGACATTTATCCTCGGAGTGAACTTAGTATGAACAGCAGCTGCAGATGAGAGATTTCCTTTAATAGGGCTTGCCGAACTTTCTCCTTACCTCTCGAAGCTTTGTCTTGAGATTCGCTGGATTCTGGAGTAACTCGTGTGCTTCGGGCTTGAGTGTGCCTGTGTTATACCCAATTCCGTGTCGATCTCAAAAATTCTTTCCCATATCAAGAATATCATCAAGCTTAGCTTTTTCCAGAATTCAGTTTAGAAATTACTTCTTCAGAAGTCTCAGCTCTCTTGGTTGCTAATATCATCTTTTCATTTAATTCTTCTATTTCCTTTCTGAGTTCAGCAAGTTTTACATGCAATTATCTTTCTGTTTCCATCAACTGCACTTTTTCTTCCTTCAGTTCTTTGTTTGTATCAACCACTTGAAGGCACATAGCATACATATTTTCATAAGTGATGCTTCACAAACAACAAGTCCATCGTCTTCATCACAAACAACAAGTCCATCGTCTTCATCACTGGATGCTTCATATGGATCTATGTTGGAACATACAACTTCGACTTTATCCAGTGTGTTGGAACATCCATTCTCCGATGCATCATACATTTTCACTCCAAATACCACATAGTTGCTTACAAGTTCCTCTTTGTCTTTCTCTTCTTCTTCATCTTCACTCCACGAGGTGACATAAGATTTTCCTTGTTTCTTCTGAGTGTTTGCACATTCAGCCTGAATATGACCATATCCTTCACATTCCCTGCATTGAATTCGTCCAGGCTGTTTTAGTTCACTACTTTGATTTCTGAAGAACTGCTGATTTCCTTGCTCAAGTCTTGTTCCACGATTATTACCACTATCCTGTGGCCTTGGTATATTTCCTCCAAACCTCTCCTGAGATTTCTTATTTACTACTTTCTTCAGCCTTCTTGAGAAATTCTTTGTGATAAGTGCAAGCTTTTTGAATTCATCATTACTGTCAGAATCGTGATTGTCATTTGATGAAGATATTCTGAATGCCAACTCCTTTTGAACCCTTTTTGTAGCTGGTTGAAACGTCATCTCATATGTCTGTAATGATCCCATTAGTTCATCTAAGCTCATGGTGGCTACATCTCTTGCTTCTTCTATTGTCGCAACCTTCATCGCAAACCTTTTAGGAAGTGATCTCAAGGTCTTTTTCACCAGCTTCGCCTCTTTGTAGATTTTTCCAAGTTGGTATGTCATATTGGAGATGTCCCTGAGTTTTCCATTGAATATAGCAATGGTGTCATCCTCCTCTATCTTGAGTTTCTCAAACTAAGTAGCCTGCATTTGTAGTTTAGATTCTCGAACTCGACTGGTTCCTTCATGAACAATTTGCAGAATATCCCATGCTTGCTTGGCTAGATGACATGTAGAGATGAGTTTGAACTGGTTTTCATCAACCGCAGTGAAGATTGATTTTAGTGCCTTTGAATTCGCCAGAGATGCCTTGAGGTTATCAGGAGTCCAACTAGCTTTGTCTTTGAGTTTCTGCTCCCTTTGACTTGACTCTCCTTCTTTCGCCTTAGAGCTTGTATCAGCATCTTCAGTAGGGTGATTCCACTCATTCTCAACATAGAACCATGCAAGTTCATCAAGTGAGTTGATGAAAACTCTCATGTGTGCCTTCCAATAATTGTAGTTGTTGCCTTCTAGCAGAGGTGGCCGAGACACCGAAGCTCCTTCTTTAGTTGCTATGGTAAAACCGGATCACACTTTACTTGACAAAATCAAGGGAAAAATAAGTGACCAAGCTCCGATACCAAATTAAATTTGGTTTTACCAAAATTTTCTAATTCTTACTAGTATGTTCTAACATAACCTATCTAACCAAGTATGCAATAAATTAAAACATTAACAACACAAGACTTGGTTACACAGTTCGGTGAAATCCACCTACATCTGCAGGGCCTAGCCCTGTTCAGAATGAATCCACTAATTAGAAAGATAAAGTACAAAGTACATCATACAAAATACTTATCTTTACTAACTATAACGTGTGAATTCCGCTAGCTCCCCTAGCTACCGGTTTGCCTTGATCAGACTCTCTCTGACCTCGAAACTTGTCGACGCTGGATCTCCTCCTCCCGAGGAATTCAGGTATAAGATTCTAAACTTTGAACGACATGTCACGTATGTTGGAACATGGAATTCTGGCTCTTTGCAATTCTCTCGAAAGATTGAAAATCTGGGTGTAAATTTTCTATGATTAAAACCGTAATGAATACAGCCGTGGTTGTCCCCTTTTATATCCATGAGTAGATCGGAAACACTTCATAATTATCTCCATAATATTCATATTCCTTATGTGTCTCTTGAAGCATATCCAAATCCCATAAATAAAGGGATTTTCCTTATCATAATATCTCCTATATATTTGATAATATCAACACCATATTTGTAGGAATTTTCCATAAACCAACTATGCTTCTACACGCCTAATATATAGCAGAATATTTAGATTTCCATATCTCACAAATACCATAATATTCTGTCCCTTTATGTGTAAGATCTGCTAGGCGTAAATATGCTTATCCACATGTTCCAACATGGAAAGATTTTTGTTTCCAAATATGTTCACACAAACTTCCAATTAAATATTCTCTGCCAATTAAAGTATTCAATGCATATCACTTGAATTTACAATGGCCATTTTAAACACCTTTTGTCCCTTTACTACATAAAAAACTAGCTCATAATTTGCATATTAAGGGGCCAGAGTGTAAAAAAAATGTAGAGGACCGAAAGTGGACGATCATGATAGTTGAGTGGCCACTAAAGTCATTTTATCAACTACATATTTTAAAATTTAAAAATTCAATGGTTGTGTTTTTATTTTGACACAAAGAGTCGGCCACTTATATTATTGAAGCGTTCTGGTGGTTGGAGCCACCTATTACATGATTGGCTAGGTTGTGAGCAATAATTAAAACTAGTCTAGGCACTTTCATAATATGTATTCTAGTGAATACCATTGCTAGAATTATAATGCTTCTAAGTAGGCCCTTCAATCTTAGGGGGGCGTTTGGGATGCTGTGGATATGATTTAGAGCCATCTCACAGTCCGTTCATACACAAATGTGTGTAGCTGCTCGGTTCATTGCCTCTGCCATTGCTTCATGAATTGCGACTAGCTCAGCTTTGATTGCCGATAGTGCTTGAATGCTTCGTGCTCCATACCAGCGATTTCCCCCTTCCCCTTGTATTTCCCACCATGCTGTCACACACTTGCCGTCCTGAACTCTAAAAGCCACATTTGTGTTAACGCGTGTCCAAGTTTATATGTCGGGTTTGAATGAGCTCCCTGTTCAAACCATAGTAATTGTATATCACCAATGTTTGCTCCTCTGGGCTCAAAAGCTTGTGTTTGATGTGTCATTTGGTCCGGGTCTTCTCGCGCTAAGTTGGGATCAGCTAAGGTTGTTGCTTCTGATTAGGCTTAAGAAGGTTCTTCTGCTTGAGTAGCCTTTATGACGGCTTGGACAGTTTGTACCAATACTTGTTGTTGCTCAATTGTGGCTTTGTTCCTGCACACCAGATCGCCCATATGGTGATGCATGTGAGGTTTATGTATTCATTTTTCCGGTGCTTTCTTGAACCATTCTCTCAGCTAGGCTTTAAGGTTGATAGGGTTACCCTACTGGAAGTCAAACCCCAGTCTGGATGATCTCCAAATTCTCCTTGCAAAGTCACACTCAAGGATCATATGTGTTGGGGTTTCCGTTTGAGAGTGACACATTTGGAAGATAGGGGAAACCTCCAAGTTTCTTTTCCTCAAGGCCAGACCCGTTGGTGCGGCATTCTGTGCAAGTCTCCAAACCAAAAACTTTACTTTCTTTGGTATCTTGGAGTTCCAGAGCTTTTTCCATAGGTGTTTGTCAGGTTCTTAGCTTCCGGTCAGTGATGAGCTCGATGGTTTGTGTCTATCTCTTGAGTTCCATGCCTCATGGTAACCACCTTTGACTGTGTATTTACCCAGTCAGTCTTTGTCCAAGAATTGGTAATCCTTCTGGCCAAGGGGAGCGGAAAATATGTGTATTCCTGTAATATCATTTGCTATGTCTGGGATGAAGAAAAGTCTCAACAATGGCATGTACCATTGCTTAGTATCGTCAATGAGGTCGCTCACCCTGAATATGAGTTGAGGTAGTAGTTGTCTTTCATATCTTATTGGATTTCTGTGGTTTGTGATTCATTCATCCTGGATATCTATTCATATATCCATCGACCACTTATCATTTGAGCCCAGTCTTGATTAGATCTCTGCCCCATAGTATTCCCCTCCATCCCCACGTTGCGCCTTGCTTAAGTTTAACCTTATGGAAGTCCTCTTAGTTGCAGTATTTGTTGAAGAAAAACTTGGAGAAAAACGACCGCTTGTCAGTAACTAGCTTCCACGCTAACTTTCCTAGCAGAGCCTGGTTCATCTGTTCTGTGGAACACATCCCTAGTCCTCCCTGCCATTTATAATGACACATTGAACCCCAGGATTTCTAGTGTATCCCTTTTCCATCTGTATCCTTTGCCCATATAAATCTAACGAGGTGGTTGTCAATCATTTTTGCGACTGTGGATGGTATTCAGAATGTGTTGAGGGTATACTGTGCTGTTGAGGCTAGGACATGTTTACTAAGGGTTACTCTTCCCATGACAGACAGATCGACGGTCTTCCATATGGAAGTCTTGGCCTTCACTCGTTGGATCAATTTTTTGAACATTCTACTTTTGTCCATGCAAAGTCCATGTCGTGGCCTAGGAAATCTTCCTTGAGTAGGTCGAAGAAGGCTCTAAATGTATGGCTGAAGCGCTCTTTTGTTCTTGGTTCTGTATTTGGGCTGACTAGTAAAGGCGAATTTTGGAAATTAATTCTTTGGCTGGAATAGGCCGCAAATAGGTTTAGGGTGTGTGCCAATTTTGTTGATCCTACTTTTGAGATATTAAAGAAGGGGATGCAATCATCCGCAAACATTAAGCGTGAGACTGGTTGGACTGAGCGTCCTATCTTTACAGTTGGGCAGACCCTTTGGAACTCAGTCGACGCAATTATTAATGAGAAAGCTTCCTGGCATAGGATGAATAGGAAGGAGGAGAGTGGGCACCCTTGTCTAAGTCCCTATTTGGCTGGAATACTCTTAAGTTTGTCCCGTTGAGCTTTATAGAATATGAAACGGTGGTGACACATTCCATGATCCAACATATCCACTTGTGGGGGGAATCCCATCTATTGCATCATTTTTCCAAGAATTCCAAGGACACGTGGTCATAAGCCTTGCTCATGTCTATTTTCATTGCTGTCATCACCTATTTCCCTGTCTTTTTCTTGCAGATGAATTCAATGAGTTCATGCGCTATAAGTGAGTTCTCCATGATGTATCTACCTTGTACGAAAGCAGACTAGTTTCCTGAGATCAAGAAACCATCACTTTTTTATTCTATTTGCAAGGATCTTCACGATGACCTTGTATATTACATTGCACAGACTTATCAGGCGTATGTCTGATGGTTCCTTTGGCCATCTCTTATGTGGGATTAGAACTAGGGTTGTGTGGTTCCACTGTTGGCATAGTTGAGGTATGGAAGAAACTCAGGACCGTAGTTGTTACTTCATCACCCACTTTTGACCAATAGTGTTGGTAGAACCCTGGCGGTAGGTCGTCCGGCCCTGGTGCCTTCCACTTGCCCATTGGGAAAATGGCTATTTTTATTTCCTGTTGAGTAACTGGACACTCTAGCTCTTTCTGGTGATCTGGGTTTACCCCCTTTGTGATAAGGTTTAGGATATTCTTTATTGCTTATTGACCAAGAGCATCTGCTGGCATAAAAGATTCTATGACAAAAACAGAGCTTATGTGGTTGTATACTAGTTACTGGAGATCTTCTTGCTTTGATATCCATGTTCCTGTTCCGTTCTTGAGTTGGGTTATCTAGTTTTTCCCTTCCTTTTCGGCGACCATTTGTGGAAAACTTTTGTGTTTCTATCTCCTTCTTTGAGTCATAGGTCATTCGCTCTTTGTCTCCAGTAGTCATCCTGCATGGTGAGGAGTTCCTCTAGTTTTTTGTTTTCTCGCACATGCCATCTGTGTCCTTCTGTGTTTGTTTCATGCCAAGCTGCTGCTTCACCCACCTTATTCTGTACTCCAATTTCCCCCACACTCTCTTTGGCCCAGTTGTGTAGCCTTGTGGTGGTCTCCTTTAACTTCATATTAAAACCTGACATTGTGTTGGGCTCAAATTCCCTCGTTGTGGCTATTCCTTATGGTTGAATTGGCATGCATTGGACTAGTCTCCAAACACATTTAACCAGCTCCTTGGTTTGGCTGTATTTGATCCAAAATGATTAAATTATTCCAGCTGATGTGTCTCTCCTCACCCCAATCATCGGGTGGGTGTTGATTGTGAGAACTCCGTGGTCATATCTCATTATTGTGTGGTTGATTAAGCTGTACTTCTGGATCATTGCCATATATTTTTTTATTTGCGAATGCTTGGTCTAGACGTTCTAAAATCAGGTCATTGCCTCCTCTTCCATTTGACCAGACGAACCATTGTCCCTTGTTCCTAAGTTCACTTAGGTTAGCCTCCCTGAGTAGGCTTTTGGGATCCTTTGTGTATTGAGAGGTTACCGCCCTTCCGCCTGATTTTTCTCCCCGGTCTAGGACCTGGTTGAAATCACCTGTGATGAGTACTGGTAGGGTGGTGTTCTGTAGGACCACGTGTAGGGTATCCCATACTGGCTTTCTTTGTGGTCTGTTGGGATGTCCGTACATAAGGATCAACATCCATTCATCGCCCTGGGCGATCATGATTTTGTAGCATACAAAATTTTGGCAGTGTTTAACTACCGATACTACGATATTTGATAACCAGGCTACGCAGAGCCCTCCACTTGCTCCTACGAATCTACTGCTTCCCAGCTAGTGAAATAGGTTCTACTAGCCAGTTACTAACCTTACTAAAGTTACATTTTGTTTCCATTAAAAAAAACAGTATTGGGGTTATAGCCATTGATGGTATGGTTTAAGAATTTTACTGTCTGGGGGTGCGTCAATCCCCTGCAGTTCCAACTGAGTAGGTTCATATACCTCTGGGTGGTTGTTCTGGACCGACCACCGAAATACCGCAACTTCTTCCTTCTCCTCCTTGCAATACAGTTTGAACCACAATCTCAAAAGTTCTGGTTGTGACTATGACTTGCTCTCCCTGCTCCGTTCCGAGTGTATGATCAATTTCTGGGAACATGGATAGCATCTTGTACAGTTACTTCTCCTCCTCCTGCCCCCTGTGCATATCTTTTTGTAGATGGTGATTCCTCCCATCTCCTCCCGAACTTGTCTCTTTCTTTTGACTTCTAATCCTTCCGCTACTAGCATGTATCTGCCATTGCCCAGTGGATCGCCTTCTTCTACGTATTCATTTGTACCAGATCGTTATTCCCTTGTTGCTTTCTCAGCTCATGGGTAATGGTTGATTTTGGCTAGGCCGCTTGTCCGCTGCTGCTCCCCGCACCCGTTTGTCTTGCATCTTCAGCGATTTCCAATATCCTTTACTCTTTCCATGTTCTTTTCAATTAGGATTCTAGTTGCAATCGTTGATTTTGTTGGGACGAGTTTGATGTTCCCTCTCCGTCCTATGACTTGAGTGAGAGTCCGGTAGTTACCCTGCCATTTGATTTTGGTGCGGAGTGTTTGATTTTTTTGGAGCCCAATCCCTGACCCTGAGCTCTAGCCTACTTCAAATGCCATTTTCTGTTTCAGTCCATTTTCCTCATTTTTTCCTTTCTTGAACGAACCATAGGGATTCTCCACACTATTGTTATTTTTCATTCGGGCCTCCTGGTCCTACTCGTGACAAATATTGTGGCCCACTGCCTTAAATTCCTCCTTCTAGGCTTGATCAATTTCCCCCCTACTTGGGTATTCATAAAGTCTCCAGCCTCGTGCGTAAGCCACCTCCAGTGGGTCCATTCCGCCTCCGTCACAGACGGTGGGTTCTCGGTGGCCTCTCCTCTCGGCGGTGTGTCCCCGGTCCCGTTCTCTTCTGGATCTGCCTCCGACGGCGTTTGCCGCTTTTGGTCGCTCTCTCGTCCTAGTGTTGGTTCCCCTTTCCCACTTCTTGTATCTTCTCCTTGGCCGATGGTGTCGTCGTCCGTAGTGCCACCTTTTGTTGTCATTGGATATGACAATTGAGGATCGGCGCCATGGGAAGCAGGTACCGGTGATGGCGGCGGCTGAGTTTGCACTCCGTCGGATGATAGCTCATGGTGGTGCGTAGCTCGTGTTTGGCCGGTGGTTCCAACCGCTGGTCTTCCGGTCTCAATAGGAACGGCTTGAAGATGCTCAGCCTTGCCGCCTATTGTGCCACATTCCGGCACCGATGTGGTGTTAGCCAAAACTCGCCGCCAGCCATCCTCTTGTACAAGTACAGTAGTCTCAAACCTAGGTCCATTGTCCTTTGTGATGGTCCCTTCTGAGTATTGTTCTTGGGATTGGTCTGTTGGCTGAATTGTGTGGGTGTGTATTAGGTTAGGTGTTTGGGCTGGGGTGTTTGGTCCTTTTTGTGGGTTATGGGTAATGGTAGGGGTAGTATGAGTTTTTCTTAAGGTAGGGTGTTGTGTTGGATAGCTCTAGTTTGTTTGGTCCATTTTGTTTATGTTTGGGCTAATATGGTGTTGGATTGTGCTAAAGGTTTGGGCCTGTTTGGTTGGGCTGGTTTTTATATCGTTGTGTTGCTTGGCTTAAATAAAGAAAGGTTGGAGTTTTTAAACACTGACTTGTGGTCACTTGGCCAGGTGTGCTATCTGTTGAGAAGCTTCCTTTATTGAATTTTCCATTTGCCAGTATTAATATCCTCATGCTTTCTTCACCTAACTTCATCTTTTTTTCACTTCTAGTCACATCCTTAGTCGTATCTTTCTTTTTTTCCCCTATCATGGTAGTCATCTCTAACTCGTCTTTTCTTGCCATCCACTTCTTCTCCTTCATCATTCCTCTCTATTGTTAGGGGTTGACAAGAGCTGCTTGTTTCTCCAATATGCCTGGCTGAGTGCTTATTGCTATCAGGTTCCTCTGGCTCCGAGTATGAGTTTAGGTGTTGTAAGATTGATGTGCCAGTAGTATCATTAATTCGGATCCCATTTTTATGCCGGCGAAAACATACTCTATTCCTTTTATGCTCTCTTTTCCAGCTTGGATACTTCATCTAGCTTAGCCTTTTCTCTTTCCTTCTTCATCAGCTTCCTTCAAACAGTTGGTAGTAGCTAGGCTAGCATTGATTGTACTCTGGAGGCTCATAATTATACCAGTCTCATCACCTAGATCTCCCAAATTAATAGTGAGATTCATATCAAAATTGAGCCGCTCTTTCTTGTGGTCAAGGTCAACATTAAAATTATGATTTTCCAAAAATGCCTCGGTGGTGAGAAAGGGCTCCGTTACTGTTTCGCCCGCCAGCGTGAATTGTTTGAACTCTTGTTGGTTGGGAGACATTCCGCCACTTCTTCATCATCAAGAATGTACCTTCTACCACATGTGATTGTGTATTGCTCGGTTACGATCTCACCATTTCCCCCCTTAACGTGTCTCTTCTGATCACACCTCTTTCCACTTCCTTTTGCTCCTACTAGTGGTTTTGATGTGGTAATGGTGATGGATTGAGGTCTTGCATTTCCACATCTGAGAACCTATTCGGTGATTTGTTGCCTTCTTCGTAGTCTTCCTAGAAGTCGGGGACTTCCGGCTGGTTCAGCAGCCTCTTCCTAGCTTCTGCTAGACCTTGGAGATAGATGTCATTGATTTCGTTATGCCGGGCAATCTCCCTTTGGTTTGGCTCAGCTGGTTCTTCCTCTGGTTCTTCTTCCGCCAAGTTTAGCGCATACGGGCTCTCTGGATTGTAGGATTGTTCTGCCTCCTATAATTCCTCCGGGGTGGGATAAATTTCTTCCACATATTGGAAGCCATCCGCAAAAGCTTCTTCCGGAAGGTGCAAGAGCATATGTGCATTGGTGTGGAAATATAGTGGGGTAAACCTTGTGAACCTTCTTATTGGAATGTTCCTATGCACTCGAACCGCAGGCAGATAGAGTTCTTCTAAAAGGTCTCTGTATATCTCAAGTTTTAGTTCCTTCCCCAGAGCTACGAATCTGGCATCGATGTGCCTCTCAAGAGTCTCCTCATTTTGCCACTGGCATTGTGGGTAGGTGTGCCCTAATGCTCCACATTGCCTGCACATTTTGTGCACACTTTTATATCCAATGGTTATCCAAACTATACCGCTTCTCATTAGCTTCAGCCAGAAACTGGAGACCTAGAGTTTTTTGGACTGATGTTCATAATCTGACACTTACATATTCGACATGCTGCAATATATTACCTCCAAAATCCACCTCCTTGGCATCGCTGACCACTGAGGCAATTTTTTATTGTACTCCTGCCAAAGTACTCCAGGGTGTGTCCATAGATGTGAATCCAGGTGTGTACTTTGTTAACCGTCCTATGTGATAGAATCATCCTTGGTACTAGTCTGTGCAATGCCATTAGCCCACCTGCTATGTTGACTGGGCCATTGCGTAGCACTCCGAGGAGTTTGGATCTCTGATCAAATTGGAGGACATAGAATTTTTCATTCTTTGCTATGACATGAACCCCTTCTCCTTAGTAGTTTGAGATGAGGAGTTGCATTCTTGATAGGGCAAAGTGACGGTAGTCAAGGAAATACCCTACCAAGCTGTTTTGAAGTAAGCTCTGACCTCTTTGGAATTCGTCCTCCTCCGGCCTGAAGATGACACCTCTCCTTGGGGGTAGATTTTTTGGCTTGATTGAGTTCATCTCCAAAGAGGATATATCGTCGCTCTTCTGAATTTTCTGAACCATCTCTTGACCCTTCAGACCAATTTTCCTCCCGAACCCTGTTCGCCATTACGTTCTTATTGCTGGTTGTTAGACTTTGAGCCTGTATGCTGTTGGAGCTAGTTTTTGTTTTGGATTGTGTTTATGAGTTTATTCTTCTTCATTGCCTGGATTTCCTTTGTTGGGTGCACGTGTGTATGGTTGCCTTTTGGGATTTTGTTTGTTTGTGATTGGTGCTTGTTTATTCTGGTGGGGTACTGTGTGTGTTGGTTTGTTGGTTTTGGATTTTGTAGACCAGAAATGTTTTACTAACTGGGATTTGATTTGGCTTGTTCTTTTGGGTGCAGGTTCAGTGTTTAGTTCATGTTCTTGGCTGGTGTTCTTGGCGGGTTTTTTTTTAATGGTAGCGTTTGATAAATCTCAATTATCTTGCATCCTTTTAACTGTTCGTACTTTTTTCCATCTGTGACATAATAATTTCCCTTTTAGTGGGTCATTGATTGATTTTTCTCAAATCTCCTAATACTAAATGAAATGAGTGGCCAATGTCGGTCACTTCTTGGGCATGCTGTGGGACAACAGTTGGTGGCTGGCGTTGGTCATTCATGTCATTTTCTAACAAAAACATCATTTTTGTCTATAATCAAACATCACATGTGCTTAGAACTCCTCATAAGGTATGCATGGCCACAAAAACAACAGTTGAAAACACAATCTATAAATTAAGCATCTAACACAATTACCCTAACTTATGTAAAAAATACAATATCTTGTTCATCAACATATAGAATGATTTTTACCAATATAACTGAACTTGAAGCGTATGTTAATTAATAATAACCTTAACTACCCTTTTGTAGCTATGGGAGTTTGTTTGAGCCTTCCAATTTCTCCGATTGTATGTAGAGTTTTTAAGAGATTTTTACATTTCTAACCCTAACTTTAGTCCAAAAGTGCCAATATAAGTATACAAAGCAAGAAAGTGCCAAAACAACCCTAGGTTTCTGAAAATTTACAGTTATAACCTTTTGTCACTATTCTTGCATTGACTTATCAATTTGTGTGTTGACCGGACCGGTATGATGAAAATATCCTTGCCCCCATAAACTAAATTTCCATTTTACCCCTTTTATTCCAAGGGAGGAATTATCATTTACTTGAATTCCGGCCAAATCTCTTTTTGAGAATTGAAGTCAATGACGCTCAAGGTTAAACTGACACATATATCATAAAGTTTGGATTATTTTGACAATTTCTCGTTTTGCAGGGTTATATTGACACTTTCAGTCAAAAGTTAGATTCATTTTAGCACTTGCCTCATTTTGTTTTTAAATTTACAGTGAATGTTAAGTGAGAAGTAGATGTGGAGGTGTGGATGTTGGAGGAGATGAGTGGAGAGAGGCTTTTTTTTAGTGATAAACCCTTGATAGGGTTTAGGGCCTACTAACGAAAAGTTAGGCGCTCAAATTCCATTCCCCCGCCAATCTCCCCCTAAGAACCGATATGAAACTGGTATTGGCTGTTAACGCGGGCTTCATGTGTCCCTTAATGGCCCAATATGGCCTTTTGGCCGACGTAGGCTGGCTTCTCATATGGTGCCAGATGAACCGATGCGAGGACCAACATCGCATCCAAACATGAAAAATGACTCAACAATAACGAAACAAGTCAACCATAACTCAACTTATAAAATAAACAAACAAAATGGTGGTGGTTGTACTTTACTGATCAAATGGGAACCCTAACATAACTTCTCACACAAACCTACATAGATGACTAAGGTTTGATCTTTACTGATCTTAAGTCAATTGTAACTTGACTTCTAATATAAAACTAACACAGTTGATGAAGATTTGACCTTTACCTAATCTTAGGTCAACTGTAACTTGACTTCTAATATAATCCAACAAAATGGATTAAGGTTTGACCTTTACTGATCCTAGGTCAATTATAACTCCACTTCCAAAATAAACAAATACAAATGGTAGTGGTTTGACCTTTAGTGATCAAAGTTCAACCTTAATCGACTTCTAATATTAACCAACACAAATAACCAAGGTTTAGCCTTTATTGATCCGAGGTCAACCGTAACTCGACTTTCAAAAATAAACCAACACAAATGGTGGTGGTTTGACCTTTCTAATTAAAGGTCAACCCTAGCTTGACTTCTAATATAAACCAACATAGATGACCAAGGTTTGACCTTTACTGATCTTAGGTCAACTGTAACTTGACCTAAGATATAAACCAACACAGTTGATGGAGATTTGACCTTTACTAATCTTAGATCAACCGGAACTTGATTTCTAATATAAACCAACACAATTGATTCAAGTTTGACCTTCACCGATCTTAGGTCAACAATAAATCTACTTACAAAATAAACTAACACAAATGGCGGTGGTTTGACCTTTAGTGATCGAAGGTCAAACCTAATTTGACTTCTAATATAAACCAACATAGATGACCAAGGTTTGATCTTTAGTGATAGAAGGGCAACACTAATTTGACTTCTAATATAAACTAACATAGATGACCAAGGTTTGACCTTTACTGATCTTAGGTCAACAATAACTCGACTTCCAAAATATACCAACACAATTGACAAATTTTTTACCTTTACTGATGTTAGGCCAATTGTAACTCGACTTCCAAAATAAACCAACACAAATGATAGTGGTTTGGCCTTTAGTAATGGAAGGTCAATCCTAACTCGACTTCTAATATAAATCAATATATATGGCCAAGGTTTGACCTTTACTGATCTTAGGTCCATCCTTACTCGACTTTTAATATAAACGAACACAGATGGCCAAGGTTGGACTTTTACTAATCTTAAGTCAATTGTAACTCAACTTATAATATAAACCAACATAGCTGATGAAGGTTTGACCTTCACCATTCAAAGGTTAACCCTTACTCAATTTCTAATATAAACCAACACAGATGACCCAGGTTTGACTGATGAGACGGTAAATGCATGTTTTCTTAGAGCGTTTACCACCAATTTTTAGATACTTTTGTTAGTGGATATCTAGGTTTACAGGTGTTTTGCATTATTGAGGATTAAAACCACTTGGTTAGTTTCATTAACTCATCTATCTTGTAAGACATTTGTAACCTAGCGGGATTTTTCCTCTGTGAGTTGTCGGTATTGTTGTGAGCTTAGATGAAGATCATCATCAAAGAAGGCCATTCACAAGAATGGTAGTAGATAGAAGGCCAATTTTAAGGTTGGTAGCAGAATAAAGGCCATTGGATATAATGGTAGAAAAAAGAAGAAGTTTGGAGAAAAAGAAGGCAAGAAAAAGAGCTAGTCTTCAAGGAAATCAGAAACGTTCATAAGGCACATACCGTGCTGGAAGGAAGTGCCCAGATACAGAGGTCCAGTGAACACAGAACGGACAGTGTAATTTTAAACGATGTGTTCCCATAGTCACTGGTATGATCCCAGATAATGGTGTGTTCCTACATCAGAGAGAATGGTTTCCCGCTCAGTGTCCCAAAAACAAGGCCTAAATAATGGACAATGTAATTTTAAATGGTGTGTTTCCATAGTCACTGGCATTGGTTCGTACCACCCTGTTGACTAGGCTTTGACCAGCGGGTTTTAACCTTCTCTCTCCTCCCACTATATAAAGTGGCTTTATCCCTTGGTCTAAGGAGGGAGGTGGATATGAAACTTCTCCAAACACATTTTCATGCATTTATGGCTTCCAGACCCACTTATGTCATGGGTTTGATTAGGTTATCTTAATTTATGGGTTGAGAGCATTTGTAACCATGTATTGACATTTGATTTGTGAGACTCTTAGATTCCTTTCTATTTAATTTTCTTACTATCATGCTTAATTTATGCTTCATTCTTATGATTATAACAGTGCTAAGATTAAGATTGGGGTGTACACTTAGTTGATTTCTTTGCATGATTTAGTGCTAGGCTCGAGAGTGAACTGGGGAGTATTTCATCAGTATGTCGGTTTGGTTGAATAATGTAAGCATGAGGTCATGGCAAGTTTTGACACATGTACATTGAATTATATTTGATGTAATTTTTTAAGGTTATTCTATGGATGATAAGCAGGGTTACTCGGAAAAATGGCCAGGTAATGTTATTGACTCAATTGGGGTTGTAGGATAATAACCAAAGGTCATATCTCGTGTTTGTAGCAACTAGGCGGGGAATGCCCCTAGAGTTATCAGGACGTACTAATGTCTTAACTGGCACACTATGAGCTTAGGATGGGTATTCATGGTGTAGGTCCCAGTGATCCATGTTACTCATGGGCTTAATTCACTATGTGTTTCTACATGTTTATTAACCTTTGAGTGAGGGCTAGAGGTGGTAGTGAAAGCTCACCTCTAGCTATACCAGGAGGAGGCAAGAGTTTGATGAGGGGGAAAATTAAGGTAAGACAGACCAAAGGAGTTCCTAGGAAATCAAAATCTCCGCATCGTGTGATAAAGCATTAGATAGATTTTATGTCTTGTATGTGAATTGGATTCGAGGATCAAATATAATTGTTAAACACGTGATGCAAATACCCCCAAGGTCTTTATTATCATTTATATCTCTAAATTGTAATTGTATGACCGTAGTTTGTAGTTTAAATATTTTCAAACCAAAATACTCCCATTTTCTCTACTCACGACACACATATAGGGTGATGTTTGTGTGTAAATTTTTTGAAACTTTCGTTTAAAGCCTTGAATATCCGTGGACGACACCCTAACTTACCCCCATCCACTTTCTAGTAGTTAGGAATGAGTAAGGGAGCAACACTATAAATCTCATCTTTGACTGTCTCATCCCTGGTTTTGTAACAATGCCTGACGTGCACATCATTGACCCTTATTATTCTTAGATGATCTAACATTAACTCGACTTCTAATATAAACCAACACAATCAATGGAGATTTAACCTTTACTGATCGAAAGTCAACCCTAACTTGACTTCTAATATAAATCAACACAGATGACCAAGGTAGACCTTTATTGATACTAAGTCAACCTTAACTTGACTTCTAATATAAACGAACAAAATTGATAGAGGTTTGACCTTTACCAATCGAAGGTCAACCCTAACTTAACTTCTTGTATGAACCAATACAATTGATAGAGATGTGATAAGCAATGTCAACCAATAGTCAACCCTACAATGACTTCTAATATTGACTAACTAATGTCGACCAATTGGAATTAATTTAAATGTATGGTGATTCCAATTCAGTTAATTTTGAAATGATATATTTAAGTTCTACTTAATTATTTATTTGCAATGACGAAAGATCTATTTTTAAGCAACAATGAAGGTCAAATTCGATAGGCTAAAATAACTACTGTAAGTGGATGGGCTTAAAAAACATTTTGGCCCAGTATAATAACCTGTCGATCACTGGACCGCTGTTGACATGTCGACTGATGTTGCAAGTTTAATGGCGGACTGTACGAGGGAATCTCCATTCAAAACAACGTTGTTTTCAAATACTACATATAACTCAATTCTCATAAATATTTCAAATTCTCCACTGCCCCATTGTGCAAAACCTACGAATCCTTAGGGTTTATTTTAAAGGTATGTTGTTTTTGTTCAACGTGTATTTCATAAACCCATTTTTTTTCTTGTATGTTCATAGTGGGTTATTGTCATGTAAATTTATTTGGGAATAACCATTGTAAATTATGATGTCGTGGTTCATTTTTTGTTTTGAATTTCCCAGTGCATGCATGGTAGTTGTTAGTGTCGAATTTATGGGTATGAACCCCTGTTTTGCTCCTCTTTCACGTTGAACTAGAGTTAACTTTGTGTCGTACCTTCGTGCTTATATAATTTGAGGGCCACTATGTGCTCATGTTGTTTTGGCCATGCTATTAAAAAAATTGCCCCCCGGACCGCCCACGTGCTTCGTGCTTTTCGTGCCGTGTCGTACTCGTTCCTTGTGCTGAATCGTTTTGTGTTTGTCTAATTGAGTTAGCTTGACGAACTAAATTTATTCCTTTATCTAATTTTTTGAGTACAAATATAAGTTTAAGTACATGTACAATAACTATAAATAAAATTACTGATATAAGATATTTTAAAAATATTTTATCTCTATATCTTAAAAACGGCGATCCCTTCGGTGAACAGTGACTTTTTGTTGTCGCTAGTTCGTTTCCTTTTCCTTTTTTTTAATTCCTCAATCCTACGCATTATTTTTACGGCTGTACACACGTGGTTCTTATCTCTTTTACGTTAGTACACGCGTCCTCCTACCCATATATCTTTTCTAGCCATCTTCCACACATTATTCCTACCATTTTTGTCTGTTACATCCAGACTTCTCTTCTTTCCACTCATCTCTTCTTTGCCGTATCTTCTTTTTTTGGCTTCTTGTCTATGTTTATCTGTTCTCCATCATTCTCTTTTTGGCTTCCATAAGATTTTGCTCTCATATGGTTAGGTTCCTATCCTTGCACAATTCTATAAGGTAATTTTTTGGTACTGATCTCATCTGCAGCTGGTGTGATCTGTTCCGACAACATCTTTGCTTGAGGGAATGCCTCCGCCAAATCAGGATGAGCTCGAGACCGCCGGCGAGTTGCTCTAGCCATCTCCGTCAACATTGTAGCAGCATTCTTTGCGAACAGGCCTCTCCGGTGGGGCTGAAACAGAGTTCGCCGGGCCTTTATCGTTCTTAGCGATGGCAGAAGGGGATAGATAGTTTTCTTGGAGGCGTCACCTCTCAAACAAGTTATTATGGCTGGGCCTTGGTGGTCTCCGGCAAAGGTGGGGTAGAGAAGGCGATTGGCTTAGGCTGTAGAGAATGAGTCGAGTGGTAAGCATTCGAGTGGTGAGAGTTTGAGTGGTGAGGGTTCGAATAGAGGATTCGAGTGGAAAACATTGAGTGGTACTAATTCAAGTGGTTATGGTTAGAGTAGAGGTTAGAGTGGAGAGGTTTGAGTCGAGTTAGATGGTTGATGTTCAAAGGATGGATGGTTTGAGCAGTGGCGAGGTAGATGGTTGATGGGTCAAAGAGTGATGCCTCTAGGGGGATGGTTGATGTTTTCAGGACCTCGAGGGTTAATGAGTTGATGGAGAGGTTCGAGTGGTACTGGGTTCGAGTGGAGAAGTTCAAGTTGCTATAGGTTTGAGTGAAGAGGTTCGAGAGGTACCGTGTTCGAGTGGAGAGGTTTAAGTGGTGAGGGGTCGAGTAGTGAGCATTTGAGTGGTGAGAGTTCGAGTGGTGATGGTCGAGTGGAGAGGGTTCGAATAGAGGATTCGAGTGGTGGTGAGGCGGATTTTTGATGGGTCGAGGTGTGATACCTCGAGGGAGATGGTTGATGGTTCTAGGGCCTCGAGGGTTAATGAATCGAGGAATGATGCCTCAAATAAACACTCCTTGAGGCAGATGGTTGATGTTGAAGAGGTGGATGGTTCGAGTGGTAGGGAGCCCTCGAAGCGGGGTGATAGTCCAAGGGATGATAGTTCGAGGGATGAGAGTTCGAGGGATGATAGTTCGAGGGGTGATAGTTCTAGGAGTGGATAGTTGATATTCGAGGCGTGGATGGTTCGATGGGTATATGCCTCGAATGGGTAATGGTTCGAGAGCTAATGTGGATGGTTCAACACTCTCAGTGGTATACTCTCTCGAGGGGTGGTATACCCTCGAGGGCTGGTGTACTCTAGAGGGGTGGTATACCCTCGAGGGCTGGTGTACTCTAGAGGGGTGGATGTGTAACCTCTCGAGGGGTATACCTTCAAGGGCAGGTACACCTCTCTGAGATGATCATAACGTACCCTCGAGAGTACACTTTCCATAAATGGATGTTCCATCAAGGCTCGAGACAATGACATTGCTTTCGAGAAATGAGTTAGTCATTCGAGTGGTGAGAGTTCGAGTGGTGAGAGTTGAATGGAGAGAGTTTGAATGATGAGGGGTCGACTGGTGAGCATTCAAGTGATGACAGTTTGAGTGGCGAGGGTCAAGGGAAGAGAGTTCGAGTGATGAGGGGTCGAGTAGTGAGCATTCGAGTGGTGAGGGTTGAGTGGAGAGGGTTTGAATAGAGGATTCGATTGGTCAGGGTTCGAGTAGAGGTTAGAGTGGAGAGGTTTGAGTCGAGTCAGATGGTTGGTGTTCGAAGGGTGGATGGTTTGAGTGGTGGCGAGACAGATGGTTGATGGGTCAAAGGGTGAGGGGGATGATTGATGTTTTCAGGACCTCGAGGGTTAATGAATTGATGGAGAGGTTCGAGTGGTACTGGGTTTGAGTGGATAAGTTCGAGTTGAATAGGTTCGAGTGAAGAGGTTTGAGTGGTACTGTGTTCGAGTGGAGAGGTTCAAGTGGTGAGGGGTCGAGTAGTGAGCATTCTAGTGGTGAGAGTTCGAGTGGTGAGAGTTTGAGTGGTGACGGTCGAGTGGAGAGGGTTTGAATAGAGGATTTGAGTGGTACAAGGTTCGAGAGGAGAGGCTCGAGTGGTGGCAAGGCAGATTTTTGATGGGTCGAGGTGTGATACCTTGAGGGAGATGGTTGATGGTTCTAGGGCCTCGAGGATTAATGAATTGTGGAATGATGCCTCAAATAAACACCCCCCGAGGCAGATGGTTGAAGAGGTGGATGTTTTGAGTGGTAGGAAGCCCTCGAAGCGGGGTGATAGTTCGAGGGGTGATAGTTCGAGGAGTGGATAGTTGATGTTTGAGACGTAGATGGTTCGAGGGGTATATGCCTCGAATGGGCAATGGTTTGAGAGCTAATGTGGATGGTTTAACGCTCTTAGTGGTATAATCTCTCGAGGGGTGGTATACTCTCTCGAGGGTTGGTATACTCTCTCGAGGGTTGGTATACTCTCTCGAGGGGTGGTATACCCTCGAGGGATGGTGTACTCTAGATGGGTGGTTGTGTAACCTCTCGAGGGATGGTATATCCTCGAGGGCTGGTACACCTCTCTCGAGACAAACATAGCGTACCCTCGAGAGTACACTCTCCATATCACTGGAGAGAATACATCTTCCATCCCTCGCGCTATCTACGCCTCGAGAGAGGTGTACTAGCCCCCGAGAATATACCAGCCCTCAAGAGATTACACATCCACCCATCTAGAGTACACCAGCTCTCAAGGGTATACCATCCCTCGAGATAGTATACCACAGAGCGTTTGAGTGGTGGCGTGGTGGATGTTCGAGAACTGATGGTTCGAGGGGTGATGATTCTAGGAGTGGATGTAAAATGGTCCGACAGATGGATGGTTCATGTTCGAGGGGTGGATGGTTGATTTTTGACGGGCGGGGCGGTCGTCGCGCCCGCCGTGCAAAAGATAATTTATAAGCCCTAAATGCTTACTTTCTACAACTAGGTAGATAGTGGCAAATCGGGGTCGTCCAATGAGAAGAGGGATCTTCCTAAGCGTCTAAGCACAAAATGGTTGATACTAGGCTAGGAGTACTATATTTACACACACTTAAAAGCAAGTAAAACGGGGGGGGGGGGTTGGTTGGTTGGTTCCTAATTTACGAAAGTAAAAAGACAAGATAACTAGCAACGTCAAGTGACTATGCTAATCATCAAACGAAACTAAGAAAAGGGGTTTTAAACTACAAAGATAAAATGCCTTGGGGGCAACGGATATCCACTTCCATATCTAATGTAGTTCATCGAATCATTCACACATTCCATCATATAACATTCATGACCCAACGCTCACACACCCATCTAGCAAGTACCACAACACACACATCACAAGGAGTTCTAAGTTCATGCTCATAGATCTTCATGCAAAGGCGCTACGGAATTCGTCACGTTCCTACACCTAAACAATTCAACCACACAAGCACTACCTATGCTCAAACACCTCATGGCACACATGCAGTGAAACACACCGTCAAGAATGCATAAACGCCAAATAACAAATGCTTCGAGAATGAGTTTAAATCATCTATTCAATACTTCAACTACTTGTCGTGGAGACTAAACTCCTATCCTTCTTAGTTCGTAGTTTGCGAGAGTGAGTTCGACATCTCTCGTCAAACCTCACCAATGACTCCCGAGTCGCGACCACGACTCAAGGTGTCATTGGTGGCATTTAATCACGAAGGACCAACAAGCTTGGCAATGCCTATGACCACTACACCGTGACTAGGCATTAAACCAATTCATGCAATTACACGAGATTGGATGAACGTGCAACGCACATTCATCCACGAGCATATGACTCTCTCGTTTGCTACACAAACGAACATGACGAAGAGTTCGACATCAATCACATTCGCCTAGCACATTGTCAATCCATTTAACACAATCAAAAGCTCTAATTCATACTCTCACATTACTAACAAGAACAGGGGGGAAATTAACCCAAATCCCCCAAACCCTAGCTAGCAATTGATCCAAGCATTTCATATCATCAAGCTCTCAACAACATCAATGCAATCAACAATTAACATTCAAAGCACAATAAATGCACAATAGCAAAAACATCAAATAGATAGATAGAAATGAATCTCAATACATAGAAGTGGAAGCTTCAATCCATAGCTCCCAAGTACAAGAACTACTCTAGAACAACAAAAGACATAATTAAACTAAGAGAAAGCTAAGAAAAGAAAGAAGAGAAAAAACCTAGGTTTCTCGCCCAAAATGCAGAGAGAAACGGGCTGGAAAAGCCTGGAGAAGAGGAGGAAAGAGAGGGTATTTATAGTGCAAAGAAAATAAAGTTGATTTCTGGCCGCCCGTTGGTCGCGACTCGCGATGGTGTCGCGACGGTGTCGCGACGGGAGCCAGAGTCTTGCATTGTTTCTTTGTCTTCTTCATAGCCATCCCTCTCAATCTTCAAGTCTTCAACAGCTCCAAAATGGTCTTCAACGGCCTCCGGTCTTCATGTCTTCGAAGTGAGTATCCAAAAGTCTTCGAAAGTATAGTCTTCAATGTCTTCCGGTCTTCGTTGCTTCCGTGTTCTTCCCTTGTCACACAAAATCCACTTAAAAGAGGTAAAAGAGTACAAAGTTGCTTTTGCCTCTCCTAAGTGAATTTCAAGGTAAAACACAAGCTCTTGATAATAAAAGAGCACAAAAGTGATCCTAAATACTACTAAATAATGCGTCTAACATGGACACATCAATGTTTTAGGGGCAGATGGTTCGAATGGTGGTGTTATGGATGGTTCGAGGGGTATATGCATCGAGTGGGTCATGGATGGTTCAACGTTCTCAGTGGTATTACCCCTCTGTAGGGGTGATATGCCCTCGAGGCCTGGTGTATTCTAGAGGTATGGATGGGTTCGAGTGGTGAGGGTTCGAGTGGTGCTAGATTTGAGTGGTTTTCGGTTCGAGTAGAGGTTTCAAGTAGAGAGATTCGAGTGGAGAGGTTCGAGTGGTACTAGGTTCGAGTAGAGGCTTCGAGTAGAGAGGTTCTAGAGTACACCAACCCTCAAGGGTATACCACCCCTAGAGAGAGAGTATACCACTGAGTGTTGAACCATCTACATTAGCTCTCGAACCATTACCCATTCGAGGCATATACCCCTTGAACCATCCACGTCTCGAACATCAACTATCTACTCCTGGAACTATCACCCCTCGAACCATCAGTTCTCGAACATCCACCATGCCACAACTCGAACCATTCACCTTTCGAATCATCAACCATCCAATTCGAGGGCTCCCTACCACTCTAAACATCCACCCCTTTAACATCAACCATCTGCCTTGAGGGGTGTTTATTCGAGACATCATTTCTCTATTCATTAACCCTCGAGACCCTGGAACCATCAACCATCTCCCTCGAGGTATCACACCTTGACTGATAAAAAATCTGCCTCGCCACCACTCGAACCTCTCCTATAGAACCTTGTACCACTCAAATCTCTCCACCCAAATATCTCCACTCAAATCCTCTATTCAAACCCTCTCCATCTCGACCCTCACCACTCGTACTCTCACTGCTCGACCCCTCACCACTCGAACTCTCTCCACTTGACCCTCACAACTCAAACTCTCACCACTCGAACGCTTACCACTCAACCCCTTAGCCCTCGAGGGCATACCATCCCTCGAGAGGTTACACATCCACCTCTCTAAACTACACCAGCCCTCGAGGGTATACCACTGAGAGCATTGAGCCATCCACATTAGCTCCCAAACCATTACTCATTCGAGGCATATACCCCTCTAACCATCAACACCTCGAACATCAACTATCCACTCCTGGAACTATTACCCCTCGAACCATCAGTTCTCGAACATCCACCACATCACAACTCGAACCATCCACCTTTCGAATCATCAACCCTTCGGTTCGAGGGCTCCCTACCACTCGAAACATCCACCCCTTCAACATCAACATCTGCCTCGAGGGGTGTTTATTCGAGGCATCATTCCTCGATCCATTAACCCTCGAGACCTTGGAACCATCAACCAATTCCCTCGAGGTATCACACCTCGACCCATAAAAAATCCACCTCGCCACCACTCGAACCTCTCCTCTTGAACCTTGTACCACTCGAATCTCTCCACTCGATTGTCACCACTCGAACACTCATCACTTGAATGCTCACTACTCGATCCCTCACCACTTGAACCTCTCCACTCGAAACTCTTCACTCAAACCTTTTACAACTCAAACTTCTCCACTCGAACCCAGTACCACTCGTACCTTTCCATCAATCCATTAACCCTTGTGGTCCTGGAAACATCAACCATCCCCCTCGAGGCATCACCCCCTGACCCATCAACCATCAACTATCCGCCTCGCCACCACTCAAACCATCCACCCTTTGAACATCAACCATCTGACTCGACTCAAACCTCTCCACTATAGCCTTTACTCGAACCCAGACAGCTCGAATAAGTACCACTCGAATCCTTTATTCGAACTCTCTCCACTTGACCCTCACCACTCGAACTCTCACCACTCGAACGCTCACCACTCAACCCCTCATCATTCGAACTCTCTCCATTCGACCCTCACCACTCGAACTCTCACCACTCGAATGCTCACAAATTAACCCCTCACCACTCGAACTCTCTCCACTCGAACCTTGTACCACTCGAACATATTATCACTCTAACCTCACCGCTCGAACTCTCTCTACTCGAACCTCTCTACTCAAAACCTCTCCACTAGAACCCTCTCCACTCGAACCCTCTTTACTCAAATCTCTCCACCCAATTCCTCATCACTCGAACCTCACCACTGGAACCTCTCCGCTCGAACCTCTCCACTCGAACTTCTCCACTTGAACTGAGTATCACTCGAACCTCTACTCAGACCCACTCTACTCGAACCCTCTATTCGAACATCTCCACTCAAACCCTCTCCACTCGAACTCCTATTACGCCTCACTACTACTTTATTTTTTTTATTTTATTTTAGTTTTTAATTAATGAATGACTAAGCGATTTCATAATCCATTGTCGACAGTCCACGCTTTACGCGGGCTGGAAACCCCTAGTTTTAATGTAAAATGTTGAAGCCGAAATTGTTATAAAAATAACATAAGTTGAAAATTTCTAAGCTAGAAGCTGAAGAATTAGAAATTATTTTATTCATTCATCAATAAATTAGAATTATTTACATTGTTTAACATATGGTCATATTTAATGAATAAAATAAAAAAACAATTTATTTAATCATTTTTGTTTGGAAGTCATTTTATACAATATACTTAATCCAATATAACTATATAATTATACAACTCAAATAAATTACCAATATGATATGTTGAATTTCTTGATTAAGAATACGATATAAAGACCTAATTGTCTTGGGTTTAATTCCCACCAACCACATATTTTCATTAAACCATTATAGGCTATAATAATTTATACTCGAACGGGCTTTCAGGTCGGGTTTGTGCCGTCCGGGCCGTGGGCTACAATTTTGCTCAACTCACTGCCGAGACCCGACACGAGGCCCGTTAGTTCGATCATGGGTCGTGCTTGGGCCTTAAACATGCCTGTGCCGTACATGCTTAATATTGATCTAGGTCTGTGCCATCCGCCGACAACTTAGCCCGACTGCCAACTCTACGTTGAATGCTTCTGTTCAATTAGGATTGGTCATTGAATGCAACGTTGGTCTCCCTCTGCCCAATCTGCCGATATAACCGACAACATCGACTGCACATGTCACTTATGGCTCTATCAGTAACCAACATTGGTCGCGACGTTAGTATCCTACTGTCGAACTAATAGGCACAAGAGCCGATGAGCGACTGGTATTGCACATTGATGGCTATTGGACCAAATTAATCGAAAAATTGTTGAATACTATAGTTTCGATTTCCTTACACTTATTTGTTATTATTATGGTATTTATGTTTCATTAGAATAAGATTTATGAACCATGGCGAACAATGAGGGAACCAGTAGTGGGAACATTACTCTAGAGGTATGCTGATGACGTCAAATTTGAATTATTTATTTGTTTATGTTTCATAACAAATGGGATATGGTATCAGCACCGGAGCCCGCGGTATCGAGCAGTACACCATGTCTGTTGAAAACCCACGTTTCTCTGTCATTCTTTCCTAGCAACATTTTGATAAAGTTCCTACAGCGGTCATTTTTGTGCCTACATCCATTCCATTTTTATGTATTTTGTGTTTTGTTTTGTTCAAAATACTAAATATTTTATTTATGATTTAGTTTATTCCATTAAACATTTCAACACCCCAACCATAGAACAAGGTCACAGTGGTGCTTCAGTGTAATTGATATTAATACATGAAAATAATTCCGCACACATTTAATAACATAAATTTCAAAGAATATCAACTAAAAACTTATTGTTTTCCCATTTTCCCCATGATGTGAAAATGGAAAAAAAGAATATCGAAGAAAGAAGTGGGACTTTTGAGATAGAAGGGAGCGTGCACAGCTAGAAGGGTAGGGTTTTTGGATGAAAGAGAAGGTTTGATTCTCAATATTGGTAGAGAGGGGAAAAATAATTTAATGAACTATATATTTTATTACCACAATCATTAAAATAAATATTCCATTTATACTAAAATTGTCTAAGTCTGAACCATTGAAATATTTAATTCTTGTTAAATCAACACATAAAACTGAAACCATTGAAACATTCACTCATGCCTTATTTCCTCGAGTTTTTTATCAGAACAAGACTGAACTGGGTTGAATTGAATTAAATTAAATTGAACTAAATTTAACTGAAATTAAGTGTATAGTAATAACATAAATAAATTAATCTAAAATTTATGGAATCAAATTTCTAGTGAATTAAACTGCAAATAATTTTAGAAAAACATGGCCTAATAATAATCAACATTAAAATATTCAATTTTGGAGATAGATTTTTCCCCTCTCCGTTTCCCAATTTACGTAATCACAATTTAAATTTCTATGATATTTTAAACTTATAAGTCTTGAATAATATTAACATGAATCATGATATGAAAATGAACAAAAAGGTTTTTTTAGAAATTAACTAACCGTTAAATGGGATCATTTTTAAATTAGTATGACTAGTAGGGTGATTTGATATTTATTTTTATTTATTGCATTAAGGAAATGAATTTTAACCTATAAGTAATTATAATCCCACATTAAAAATTATAAAAATGATTTTTTAAATAATTTGATCATTAGTTAGTCTAACTAAGGTTATGCTATCTAGAGATTATTTGCATTTTAATTCAATTCAAATCAATTCAGTTCAATTCAAAAAAAAAATTTAATTTGGTGAAATTTAATTTAATTTAATTATATTATTATTTTTTCAATACACATATTTTAAGTTCAATTCAATTTAGTCTAAAATAATTCAGTTTAATTTAGTTCAAATCCCTTATTCATATATATGAATATGAAACCTCGTTAATAACACATTTCATTGAAACTAATTTTTCTATTCATGGGTGGTTAATCAGGGAGAGACGAGAAGAATATGCCAGCTATCATATCAATTTTCGTGTTTTATATGTACTCTTATTACTGTATTATTTTACCATTGGCAAACCTTTGGGAAACACGGTCTTTCCATAGGGTTATGAAAAGATGAACTTTAATTAGAATAATAAAAGATAAAAAGTTTTAGTTGTAATATTAAAATTTTATTATGCAACGTATAGTAGTTATAAAATTTATAATCCGGTTCATATAATCCAGAAATTTTATATTCATTTCTTTTAATTTACATTTTAAACCTTTGGAAAGACCGTCTTTCAAGAGATGGACTCTTTATAATTACTGTAAATTAAGTTATAGCATATAATAAGGACATGGAAATTTACTACTTCCGTCCCAACAAATATAATGGAATTTCTTTTAACTCGCTCTTTTATACAAGCTGATATGATAGAGAATAATCGTGAAAAAATAGGGATATTTGAAAAAATACTGGGGTTAGTATGAAAATTGTTAAAGTTAAAGAAGAATTTAACAACATATTTGTTGCCATATCAGATAATTTTCAAATTATATCATTTTTGTTGGACTGATTAAAATGAAAATTATGACATTTTTACTAGAACGAAGTTAGTATATAAGTTTTATTTCTAATAATAATATTTACATGTGAGGAAGCAAAATTTCTCTATGAAGAATGATATGGTGAAGAATGTGCCAATCTAGAGTAAGTTCCCAGGACTGCCATTACATTTATGGGGTGCTAGAAGTTTGGGGAAGATAGGAAGTGCCCTAGGCAAGCCTATAATTACGGATGTGTGTACTGCAGAAAAGCTTCGAGTTTCTTATGCCACACTTTTGATTGGGATTGATATATCTCAAAAAATTCCTGAGGAGAAATGTATCAAGGATGCTAATGGGGAAAGGATAAAATAGAAAATAGAGTTGGAATGGAGACCGTTGTTTTGTTGGTAAATGCCAATAGGGGGGGGGGGGACACCAGTATTATAAAGTTGAGAAAAAAGTGATTCAGAAATGGCAGATTATGTAGGGCCCAGATAAAGATAGGAAGGAATAGGGAAGGCTGGAATTGATGATACATTGAAGAGAATAAAAAACGTGAAGGAGCAGAGAATGAATGGCAGCAGGTGAAGGTTAAGAACAAAAGGTAAAAAATGGATGAGATAAACCTGTACCAGGGGGATGAAAATGAGAGTGGATTAAAATCTGTCTCAGAGAGGGTGAGAGTTTGGAATGACTCCTCTACCCCTTATGGGAAGGTTCCATGATCACGACTTGGAATGTGAGGGGGCTTAATAAAACAGCTAAGAATGCTGAGATAGGCTCTCGTCTTAGACAAATGGATATTGACATGGCTGCATTAATAGAAACCAGGGTAAAAAAAGAGAAAGCAGAAGAAGTGAGAAAGAAGTTGGGAAGGAGATGGAGTTTCATAGACAACTAAAACTCGCACCCAAATGGCCGAATCTGGATGTTGTGGGATAAGAACAGAGGGAGACTGAAGTTCATGGGGGAGACTGATTAGCTCCTCCATGTGCAAGTTTTGGATATTAATGATAAACTTATACACTGGTTCACTGCAATCTATCCAGCAAACCAATTGAAGGAGAGAAGGAAATTGTGGCAAGATATAGAGAAACTGCAATCCAAAATTGTAGGGGAACCATGGCTTTTACTGGGAGATTTGAACAATGTATTGGCTGTGAATGATAAAATTGGAGGGAGCGAAGTAATGTCCTCAAAATTTTGGGACTTTGTGCAGATGATGTACAAAGTGGGGAATTTTTTAATGTGAGTCAACCGGTGAATTTTTACCTGGTCCAATAGACAGGTGGATAATGTGATTTACCCAAAGATTGACAGGGTTTTGGATAATTTAAGTTGGTATCAGAAATTTCTAGATGTTAGAGTTGAAGTACTTGAATCGGGAATAGCAGACCATGCCTTGCTTAGAATCAAAGTGCATGAGAAAAAACAAAGAGGAGGAAACAATTTAAAATGTTGAATGTGCTTATGGAGGATAGAGGGTACTGGAGGAAATAAAAAACAACTAGATAATAGAAGCTAAAAAGAAATGCTACGTACAGAACCTGGGAAAAATTGATAAGATTACCAAAAGTGTTAATCCCCCACATAAAGAAAACACTAGGTGCAAGGAAGAAATTAGAGTTGATCAGAGAAGAGCTTACAATGGCACAGAAAGAACTGAGCAACCAGAAAAAGAACAAAGAAATTATACTGTGCTGAAATGCACTGAAGAGGTGATTAAATGGAGTGATATAGGTGAAAAATTAGCAAGACAAAAAGCTAAAATTGGCTGGCTGAGGTTAGGGGATGGAAAAAATGCGTATTTCCACGCATCAGTGAAAGCTAAAAACAGGAAAACAGGGATTATTGGCTTAGAAAGAAGTGATGGAACAACGGTGCCGTATCAACAGGGAATGGAGGAAGCAGTATTAAAGTTCTATGGTGATTTAATAGGGCAAGCAGCTGAAACATTACAGGGGATTGATGTAAATATTATGAGGTAAGGAGTAGAACTGAGTGTAGAGGGGAAACGAAGCCTGTTATAGAAAGTAACTGAAAAGAAGATATGTAATGCTTAAAAAGAAATTGGAGATCAGAAAGCAACAGACCCTAATGGATATAGCTCAAATTTTTTAAAGCAAGCTGGGGGATCATTGGGAGTGATGTTGTGGATGTTGTACCCTGAGGGGAGACTCTATAAGGCAGTAAACAAAACATTGGTGACACTGATTCCTAAACACCGAGCAGCAAATATGGTAGGAGAACTGAGTCCCATATAATGTTGCTTGACACTCTACAAAATAGTGTCAAAATTCTTGACAAAAAGACTGAGTAAAGTCATCACAAAAAAATTTGGATGTAAACCAAGCATCATTTGTTCCCGGAAAAAACATTCACAATCACATTATGTTAGCACATGAGCTGGTCAGGGGGTATAGCAGGAAAAACGGAGGGCCCATATGCATGATATAGATCGATCTTCAAAAAGATTATGATACGGTGGAATGGGTAGCTTTGGAGGCCATCATGAGAGAAGTCGGAATACCAGGTCAGTTCATTTCCTGGGTTATGAAATGTGTTTCTATAGTTCATATAAGTAGTTATCAATGGGAATCCAACAAGATTTGTTGCTTCCAAACGTGGTCTTAGACTAGGGGATCAGATATCTCCCCTTTTATTTGTGATCATTATGGAGTATTTGCAGATATGTATGAGATATCTGGATCAAAACAACATGTTTAAATACCATCCCCAGTGTGAAAAAGTGATGGTTATAAATATCAGTTTTGCGGATGATTTGGTATTGTTGGTCGATGGAGATGAACAATCTGTGCAAATGCTTATGCTTCAATTTCAGAGATTTACTAAGTCTACTGGACTTGGTGTAAATCAGAATAAATGCATAATCTACTTTGGTGGTTGCAGTAAGGAGCTGAAAGAAAAATTGATGAAGCTAACAAGTTTTAATGAGGAATTCTCTTATTTAAATACCTTGGAATTTCACTGACAAGAAGGAAGATTTTAGTCCTAACATGCCAGCCCTTGATGGATAAGATGACTGATAGACTAAAGTATTGGAGTGAGAGACTTTTGAGCTACGCAGGTTAACTCTAGCTAATTAGAAATGTTATGTTGCCACAGTAAACTACTGGATGCAGAGCTTCTCATTGAAGCGATGTGTTGATCTGATTTATGGAGTGGGACTGAGGAAATCACGAGGAAGTCTCCAGGTACTTGAGACATGATTTGTTCACCACGAAAAAGAGGACTGAACCTGAATGCGCTCATGGAGTGGAATGAAGCAAATATGTATAAGACCCTATGGAATTTGTGCAAGAAATCGGGCATCTTATGCATGAAGGGGATCCACTCCTACTATATAAAATGTGATGAAGTTTTGAATACTAAATTCCCCACCAGCAGCTCCTGAGTGTTGAAAAGGTTGGGCAAAGCTATAGAGAAGATGAAGGGTATTGGCTGCTAGGAAAGACAAATGCAGAGAGAAACTATGTTCGTCATATTTATGAGGTGCTAAGGGGAGAAGGAGAACAAATGTCTTGGAACAAATTGCTACTGGAAAATATGGACAGACCGAGAGAGAAATTCACTCTCTGGTTATGCTGCAATGGTAGATTGCTAACAAAAGAAAGACTCATGAAATTTGGAGTAAATCTGGACCCGAAATGTCAGTTTTGCGATGAGGAAGAAAGTCTGCAACATTTGTTTTTTGATTGTATGAAAACACAGGAAACATGGAGCTCTGTTCTCAAATGTCTGAAAATTGACAGAAGACCGGGGTGCTGGGAAGTGGAAAAACGTTGGCTGGTTCAAAATGGTAAAGATAAAGGGTGGAGAGGAAAACTTTTAAAGCTTGCTGCTGCTGAATCTATTTATGCAATATGGAGTTTAAGGTAGGGCTGGGCAAAAAAACCGAAAACCAAAACCCGAATCGAAAATTGAATAATCTGAATTTGAATAATCCGAACCAAATTTTAAATTTAAATATTTGAACCTATTAAACCGAATTATGAATATGGTGTATGGATAATTTTCGGTTCCTAAACATAAACTGAAAACCGACCCGAAAATCGAATTATAATGTATAAATTAATTAAATATATAATATATTCTAAAAAAAATCAAGTATATTCTAAAACTTTAACATGGGATTTTTCATGCAAATAGAGAAAACAAAGGGATGGACCACTTTTAGAAAAACTAAACTAAAGTGTCGAGCAAAGCTGATACAATTTTGATTTATACCTTTGTGCTCCAATGTATTTGGCTATATGCTTTGGTTGTGAATTTACGAACTTCTTCTGGATTAGCTAGGCTGCATATTTAGCTTTCCTTGTTCTTTGATTTATGGGTTAGTTTTTTTTTCTTAGTAAACAGCTGACTGTTTGGATGGACGTAGAAAATCAAGGGCTGATGCTAAAACACATCATACTTGTTATCTGTTTCTTGGAAAGGAGAAAATATGCCTTTTTCCCCCAAAATTTTACACTTTTATTTGCTAGCCATTATCTAATTTGGTTTATTCAAATATATTTGAATTAAAACCAAGAATCGAAAAATCGAATTCGAATAAACTGAATTTGATTTTTTCATATATGGTTTGGTTTTTGGTTTTGGCTTTGTAAAATGTCAACCCGATCAAACCGAACTGAATATACTAAAACATTTGAAAACCAAACCGATGCCCACCCCTAGCTTAAGGAATGAGAAAAGTTTTGGAAGAGAAGCCTAGAACAGGACATACTGAGTATGATTATAGATACTATGGTGTATATGGCTTTTATGAATAAAACACTTAGAAAAAGATGTTTACAATTCATGGTAGTAGACTAAATAGATGTGATGTAAAAGCGGCTTGTAAGTTCATTCACAATTTTGGTAATGAGAAAAGTTTGATGCCGTTTAAAAAAAAAGAATTAAAAAAAACTATTTTATTAAATCCAATGCGATATTGAATTGTTAGTTAAATTTGGTGGGAATTCGTTTTATTTTTGAAGATTAAAATTTTCAGTCCCAAAGAATATAAAAGTACCCGTCTCATTTTAAACTTATATCTTTAATCTTAATTACTCTTAAAGTATTAAACCCAGTGAAAACGTTTATACTATTCGTTTATTTCCAAGGAGTTAAATGTACATTAGTTGAAAAATAATGCAAATAAATGTATTTTAGTAAAACAGAACTCTGTTGCAGACTTGCAATCAATAAAGGAGTGTTTTTTTTTTTTTTTCCAGTAGAGCACTTCTATATTAGTGAAAATGGAAGCATTGTTGGAAACAGGGTAATGACCATTGGCGGATCTATTGATACGCGAGGTAGGGCTCCAGCCCTACCTCGGTCGCCGGCTGGAGCTAGGAGGAGGCGAGACGCGCGGCTGAGCGCGTCTCCGGCGAGGCTGAGCGCGTCTCCGGCGCGGGCCGCGCTGCTCGCCGGAGAAGAAGGCCGCGCTGCGGCCTTCTTTTTTTTTTTAATTCATACGACCTAAAACGACGTCGTTTCACGTTAGTGAAACGACGTCGTTTCGTTTGGCTTTGTTTTTTTTAAACCGAAGTAGTAAAACGACGTCGTTTCACGTTAGTGTTATGAAAAAAAAAAGGGCATCAGAATTGGATTGGGCCAAAAACTGAGCCCAATCCAATATAGCCCATTCCATTAATTATAAAAGCTGGAGGCGCGAGAAGGACAGCAAGCACAAGCAGCGCTCCTCCTTCCTCTGCCTCTCACTCGACACTCTCAGCCTCAGGCCTCAGCTCGTCGCGCCGCCGCCGCGCCACCGCCATCCGCCGCCGCCGCGCCACCGCCATCCGCCGCCGCCGCGCCACCGCCATCCGCCACCACCGCGCCACCGCCTCTCCAAACCACGGTAAGTCTTCTCTTCTCTAATTCTCTTTATGCTAAATTGCTAATATTTATTAATTTTAGGGTTTATAATTTATTGTCTTTTTAATTTATTTCTTCAAAACTTAAGTATATGTATAATATAATGTGAACATGATTTTTAGATTGGATGTTGAATTGAATTTATATGGTTGTATTATATATGATTGTTGAAATTTAGTTGAATTGCATAAATTGATTTAGTTGGAATTTAGTTGGAATTTAGTTGGAATTTAGTTGAAATTTAGTTGAAATTATAATTGTTTGATTTATTTTGTATAATTGTATGTGACAATGAAATTGTCAATTTGTCATAATCGGTTTATGGAATTATCAATTAGGGATATTTGTTAAATTGAATTTAGATGAATATGATTTTTTGAACTTTTTATTTTCATTTGTTAATTATCAATTAGGGATATTTTATTAAATTGAATTTGAATCGATGAAAAATAAATCAATTTACATAAACCGGACGCCGGACGCCGGACGCCGGACGCCGAACGCCGGACGCCTCTGCACGCCGGGCGCCGAAAATTTTTCAGCCTCCCCTGAAAAAATTTTCTGGTTCCGCCCCTGGTAATGACTAGTGATATACACATCCTACATCACAAACCAGAGAAACGGTGTGAAATCTAATTACAGTAAGGAAACACAGCTCAGTTAAGTGACTAAAAGAGTCCCAACCACTGCTGGTATACAACAAAGACAAAGACGCCGCTATAGAGGTTCCTATGTGCAACTTCAATATGTTCAAACCTCGAGCCAGCTAGTTTTAGCACTTTAAGATTCCGTGTACTGGGATGTTGGAGGGCTTACTTTTGTCTTATCGGAAACATGAAGGCCACGGATTTCCACTTCTCTATACTCTTGGACAAGGGCACAGCAGCAGCACATTACGTGCGAAAGAAAGTCATCAAAGATGCCTCCAGCAATGTTTAGCTTTTTCCGCAGCTTCCTTCTGATGCAACAAGTGTAGCAGCAGCACGACAATATCAAGGAATAAGCCATCATTTCATTGCAGGCCTCTGCTGAAGACATATGCCTGCTGGTTGCTACGGTAGCGATTGTTGAAAAAGTTCCACAAGGAAAGCAGAGAGTCCTCAAGCAGAGAAGAGGTTCTGAGCAGCAGCCAAGTAAGTCCGCGTTCCATTCGTCATCATAATGTGATTGTGATCCTTTAGACGAGAGTAAATCATGTCTGGATGTAGCTGATGAAGTATTTCTTGATGGTGCTTGTTTGTCAACACTTAGAATATTTTTCCCCACAGTGTTCATTTCCATCATTGAGATTTGAGTGGCTGTGTTGCACTTCCTTTGTAGATTTTGTGGGAGAATTCTTCTCTGGATTTGTAGAAACAACTTCAGTAACCTCAAGAAGATGTTGTATTACTTCACACTGATTAACACCATAATTTGCTTGTGATCGCTGAAGTTCTAGTTTGAGCTTCTCATTTTCTTTCTTAATTGCCTCCTTAAATGGCAGGTTTGGGTAGGAACAAGAAAGGGTTTTCTTCAGAATGGCAGCATCCTTGCTAGAAGGATCTCGTCCATAATCACCTCGGTCACTTTCCTGTCATCATCGTCCAAAGTGTACTCACATTGATCCCTGTCAATTATTTCCAACCTTTCCCTAACTCGAGCATTATCAACAAGAGTGATGAGTGGAATGATCTTCAAGTATCGGTCAATCTCAGTTTGAGCCTTCCTGAAATGGTACACAATATTCCACCCCATTGCCAATAGATACAGGTAGCTTCTATCCTGGCAACTATTTACCAATATGTAGGCTCTTCTCAAGGAGTCCTCAAGCTGTTCCAAAGGCTCTCGAGTTTCAGGATACTTCTTGAGCTCGGATATTCTTAGCTGCTCCAACAAATTCCCTATCAACTTCAGATGCAGCGCAAACTGCCTGCAATTTTTCTTGTGCATCCGAGCTGTGTTCGCCGCCTGCACTATCATTCCTATCAGCTTGACTGCATCGACACCAGCTAGCTGGGCACCATTTGCAATTTCCCCAAAATGCTCCCATGTCGCCATTTTCAACTCTCTCCCCCTTCCAGTCACCTAACAACCCTACTTAATTCCCAGCCCACTCTGTAAGTCCCCTAGACCACATTGTAAGTTCTCACAATCCAATCACCTTAGCTCATCACCGACATTTCCTCGCTGCCCCCGCCCTCTTTTCTCTAATCTTTCATCTCCCCAGACCTGTAGCACAGAAACTCAAGCCAGAAATCAATGGAGACAAAAGAGAGAGAGGAATGAGGGGTATATTTTGTCTCTTCACAGTTCACAGTGCCATTTTGTTGGGCTGTGCATATCTAATAAAGGAGTGTTAAAATCAGGTGAAATCACTCGCTCTCTCCTTCAGCTGCAGATGAGCCAGGGCCAAACCAAATCCACATGGTCAGCGATTGCCCTGGTGGGAATTGAACCCATACCTCATGGTAGTAACACTAGACTTCAACCGCTAGGCTAACATTCAATTCCCAATATTTAGGGATATCCAACCCACCCATTTAGATTGGGTCAGGTTTATATATCATTTGGGTTCAGGTCAATTTAATTAGGGTTGAGTTGAATATGGGTTGGTTTATATTAAGAACCAAAATGATCCATTTCTAATTTTATCCTTTTAAATTATTTTTATTATATTTTTAATTTAGTACCTTATCCCACATTAATTTACTCCATAAACAACTTTAACATTTTTGAACAATAACACAAACTAGATTAACAGGAGACCTAAAGTTTATCCTATCTAACAGGAGGCCGTCTCAAAAATAAATTATATATTTACTTATTATTTAAATATTAGTAAAATTTTTAAAAATATATAATTTAGTTGAATAAATAATATTTTTTCCCACTATTTTCTATTTATATGATTTGAATCGATTTGGGTCTTTTATGACTTAACACGACCCAAAACTATGGAAATTTTTTCTCAACCCGTTCTGACCCTGTTGATTCAAAATTTTGGATCAATTTGGAGAGACAAATGACCCACGGGCAACATGAACACCCCTTATTGCATTCATACTTTAGTAGTCGCCCTCTTTGACTTTGTCCCATCCATCCACCATTGTATATAATGAACTTGAAACTATTATAAAATAATGTGCATTCATGCGCTCAGTTTCTTGTTTAATACACATATACCCTAAACATTTTGAAAGTGCATATATACCCCTCGTGCCACCTGAAAAGTTGGTAAACTTCAGTCATTGCTGGATTGATTTGAAATGGTTGTTTTGCCCTTTTAAAAATAAAAAAATGAAAATAAAAAATTGGGTGGTAAAGAGGCGGTTGACATGGGTATTAAGGGTGGTATAGGGGCAATGAGGTTAGGGTTAGGGGTAGTGGAGAAGTAGTGGGGCTAGGGTTAAGGGTGGCGGAGGGACGGAGGGTTATGGTTAGAGGTGGTGGCCTAAAAAGTCCAAAAGGGCAAAATGGTTAGATTACATTCAGAAATGAAACTAGGGATGTTTTCATCTTTTTATTATAGGTCAATGCCATAACAAGCCTGGTCAACTTTAGTCTCCGGCTATAGGGGTACGTGTTTTTTTAGTCATTGTCGGTAAAAGGGTACTACATGGGCACTTTGAAGGGGGGGGGGAGTATATGTGCACTAAACAAAGAACTGTGGGCATGAATGCATTTAACCCTAAACTATAGAATTCCCTCCATCCTAGCTTAAATTGCATACTAGTCATTATGACACTGTTCAAGAAATATGTTTGATCGTTAATTTATTTATCAACGACCAAGCAATTGAAGATACAACTATGACGAGGATGGCCAAAAATGGCAGCGGTTTGAATGCGGTTGACAGTGATAATCGTTGAGGATGTCAATGGTCATGCTGAGGGTTTTTTTAACTTTTTGTGAAATTTTACATGAGTCCTTGAGTTTTACCGTGATTTTGAAAAAATCTCAAAAAAATAAATATCCATGTTTTTAACTCCTAATTGAAAATATTACATTTTATATTTTCAATATTTGTGGTTTGCCCTTAGTCTCGCCATGAGACAGTCTCACACGAGGCATTTTAGTCCTTAATAATCCATTGCAGGTCACATATCCATGTACAGTCTCTTAATATTGGTATAATTTTTTTATGTACTTAAATTTTATGGTGAATAAAATAAATGGATGAAATTAAATTTAAAAGTGAATCTACAAAAATAAGTAAATACAATTATCAAAATTAAACATAAAAAAAATATTAATATAAAAATAAAGTGTATCGATATTAAAAAATGGGATGATATTAAAGTGTCCTAATTTATTATAAATAGAGACACATTTAAGTATCCCAATATTCTATCAATTGAATGTTTAAGAAAGCGACTTGATACATATTCTATCAATTGAGACTCGCGATAACTGGGCATTTGTAGGACACTTTTTATAAGCTTCCTTTACTAAGAAGCATCCTAATAAGTCCATACCGGGACACTTTTTTGTGTCCCAGTAACCCCTTAATGTTGCATTGTGTTTTCAAGGTGTTACAATTCAAACAACATAGATCGTGCTTAGATTAAATGGTGCTACTGTTTGTCAAGTGGTGTCATGATTTTCACGGAAGCGAGTTAATATCCCCGAGGCTGATATTAAAGTTTGGCAAAGTCTTGGGAAAGACGGTCTTTCCATAGGCTTATGGAAAGACGGGGTTTAATTCGAATAATAAAAGGTAAAAGGTGTTAGTTGCAACATTAAAAATTTAGTATGCAACATGTAGTAGTTATAAAATTTATAACCCGGTTCATGTAACCCAAAAATTTTATCTTAATTTCTTCTAATTTACACTTTAAACCTTGGTATTTCCATGACTTATGGAAAGACCGTTTTTCAAGAGACGCACTCTTAAAGTTTCTATTGAATCTCTAATATGTAATAGTAAAGACGATCAGTCTGGTTGACTTGTAATTTGGATAGCATAACAATATGCTCGTTAATACTAGAGGCTAGTTATGTTGGATGTCAAATTTTATTTTTGTAATCGCTGTTGGGTCTTTTTTTCCCAACATTTTTAGACTATTGAATTAGAAAATAATAGGGTTAAATGCATTTTTTACCCTACCTTTAGGCTGAAAGTGCCAATATGACCCTGCAAAATGAGAAAATGTAAAACCAATTCTAACTTTATGATGAATTGAGCCAATATAACCTTTTGTCCTAATTTCGACATTAACCAGTAAAATTGAGTGTTGAACGAACGTGAGAGGTAAAAAATACCCCTTGCCCTTAACCTGAGTTTTTCCCATTTTACCCCTCCCAATTTTTCCAACTATTATATTATTATTTTCTAATTCAAAATACTAAAACCATAACCACCACCCCAACCACCACTCCACCTCCGCCCATCTATATCTCACCTTCTCCTAGCCACTACCCCACCGCTGCCCAGCCAACAGAACCACCCCAGCCACACCCTCACCGAGCCTATTTCTGAGTGGAGAATTCAGTGGAAATTTGAAGAAGCCTGAAAATAAAGAGGAGAAACCCGTTTATGAAGTGGAGAAGCAATTGGAAAAACAAAAGAAGAAGAAATTGCAAAAATGGAGAAGCAATCGGAGAGCCCGTTTCCAATTGATCCACTCGCTTCCGTCAATCGGAAGCCATTACCACCACTCTCCAAGCTTATCTTGCCTACAGACTTCCGCACTCCATGACCACCACTTTCCATCCCAGCTGAATTCGCCTCGTCGCCGCTGAATTTGGAGGAGAAAAAAATGAAAAGAAGAAGAAAGGGGAAGAGGAAGAGGGTTTTACCCATTTTGTTCTTTTTTCTTTTTTTAATCCACTACTAGAAATACCCCCCCCCCCCCCCCCCCCCCCCCGCCCCCTATAGCGAGAGGAAATTTCATTGTAAAAACTCTTAAAGTGGTTGAAATAGACAATTTACAACAAGTATTGTGTGGTTATAAAGTGGTTCTAACAGGCTTGGTTGTAATTGACATTACAACCACTTTTAAATTATATCGTACCCTTGGGGTACGGTTCAGCATGGTATCCTCCGGTATACTATTTTAACTCAAATAAATTGATTATAAATATCTATAAATTATCTCCTAAACTAATGGACAGTAAATAACCATTTTATTGCCATTGTTATTACTGAGGATACAGTTAATATGGTATCCCCGTTGTACCGTATAGGAATTGTACCCAATGGTTGTAAAGATATATTTACAACAAGTCATTATTTCGGTTGTAAAAAAATCTATTGCAACGACTTTTTCCGTTGTAAACATTTGTTTCGATGTCACCTTCATTTTATTTACGACACATTTTCTTGTTGTAAATACAAGTATTTTCGACATAATACTCTATTGTAAATACACATTTTCATTAAATTGCTACAATATTTTTTGTATTTATTGTTATTGCATAATATGCTAAAATGAACATAAAAATTAGCTATTGTAATTCATCAATTTTTTTTAAATGAATAATATATATCCAATATATAAGTCATGCCATCTAAAATGTTAAAGATCTTTAAGTACAAAATAAATTCTTAAGAGAAACTAATTTTAACAGTATTCAATCAAATCGGGTTCATGTAACTCAAAACTCCATAATTCTTGAATTGCACTTCCACTCATCTTTAATAACCTGAAAGAGAAAAAGGGAAAAAAATTATACTAATTTATATATAAATTTAAACTATCATATGCGTGTTATATCATTTTTCATGAGGCTACTCTGCTTTCTCTCCCAAAATTCATATTTCGTGTACTAAACTGGACTAGTTCGGGTGGAAATCAATCCACATGGAATCATTAGGCCGTACTAGTATTTAAAAATTTGGCTATAAAAGGGGTACTTTCTGGTAGTGATCTAGGGGTAAAATGGTCATTTCAATATATTCTGGCTATAATTACCATTGACAATTGAAGTCGACGACGTCTAGAGTTAGATTGACACATACATCTAAAAATTATGGTTATTTTAACACTTTCTCTCTTTGCTGAATTATATAGATTGACAATTTCGATGTAAAATTATGGTTCTTTTCCACTTTACTCAAAATAATAATAATAAAGACCACCAAATTAATATCCGTGGGTACATGGATACATTTTACCAAAGTGGAGCGGAAAATCAATCTAAATTTTTTTTTTTTAAGGACATCCATGCATGCAGCGTAGGATACAATATTCGGTGCATGCATGATTGAAAGTAGCTAATCCTTCTAGTCCAATTCCAAAGTGTGAAAACTGTTATTTTTTCGCTAGATGTTCTCTAGCAAAGTGTGAAACTGTTTAGTAAAAGGTAAAGTTTGCAATAAGCAAATTGTGATGTTGATTAGCCTAAAGTAACATTGGAGATAAAGACGACGTTTGTTAGTAAAACTATAACCCCCCAGTGAAGTGCAAGCCGCGTTAGAGTAGTCAAAGTCACGAGAATAATGTTTTTCATTAAATAATAATGACCTAGTTGATCCCCCTTCCCTGGCTCATCTTTGGGGTCAATTTCTAATTCTAATTTTAAATTTTAAATTTTATAATGGGAACGATCTACGTTTTCACGCTATGATATATGTTTCTTAATTTGTAAGTGATAAATAATCAAAAGTTCAAAATGATTGTCTTAGAGCTTTTACATTTTCCACCACTCGATCAATGTAAGCACACACACAGTAACCCTAACAACCATTTTAACTAAATCTTTTAAACTTATTTATATTTTAATTCAATTAATCACAATTTTAATTGAATACTATTTAACTTATTTGTATTTAGTTTAGAGGAAGTCTCATATTATACCGACTAATGGATAATTGACCGACTAACGGTTAAATCAATTATGCAAAATTTTGTTTCAATAACTTTTAGGGATAAATTATAGTTATGTATACATTGTGATACATTTTAAAAGTTTTTCAAAGTCATAGTGTTGAAAGATATATCCTTACAAGAATAATAACTAATATTCTATACTCCCTCCGTCCCAGCATAAATTGCACCAAAATTTTTTCATGGTTTTCAAGAAACATGTTTGACCACTAATATGTTTAACTATGATAATAACGGTAAATAAAAAGTCGATATTTAGAAACTACATACTGTTACAAATCCAACAATATCACATACGATAATATTATTGTTTATATATTTATTCAAATATATGGTTAAAGTTTGACAGTGTTGACTGTCAAATAGTAAGTGTGCAGCTTATGCTAGGACATAGGGAGTATAAGATTTTGAGTCAACTCTACTTAATACTAATTGATTTTAAGATGAAAATCCAAGATATCTTGAAATTTAACATATAGGAACCTCAATCCAATAAATAAAAACAAACATGTCAAATTAGTTACATCAATTATAAAATGATCTAGTTAAGCGAGTAATTGGTCTAAAGTAAAATTGTGTTTAGTTTATTATTTATAATTTATACCATATTTAATTTTTGTTCCATCGAGTGTACTCCCTCCGTCCCATATCAAACTGCACACTTCATTTTATGTCAGTATTCACTGTCCAACTTTGACCTCATATTTGAATAGATATATAAACAATAATATTATCATATGTTATATGGTTGAATTCGTCGTAACCAGTAGTTTTTCAAAAGTAACTTTTTGTTTGCCGTTGTTATATGTAGTTAAACATATTAACGATTAGAGAAATTTCTAGATAATTGTGAAAAATATTCTGTACAATTTGACGTGGGATTGATGGAGTAATTGAAAGCGGAAGAAACACGGTCTTTGCAGGACACCCATGAACCAATATATTGAGGTCTTTTCCTACTAACGAGGAACCCCGAATTTCATGCACTTGCTTTTCATGGCAAAACACAATTTGCTTTGCCCTTTGCTACTGGGGTTTCTTCTTTTCTTCCACTTTCAGCCTATTTTAGCCGCAAACCAATCTGAGTTCTTTACACAAATGAAGAAGTCTTTCTCAGGGAACATGCTCTCTAACTGGGAAGCAAATGAAGCCAATGGTAACTTCTGCAGCTACAAAGGAGTAGGCTGCAACCGCCAGGGGAACATCGAGATGATCGACATCGGTGGATGGTCGCTGTCGGGCCGATTCCCTGACAACGTTTGCCGGTATCTGCCTCATCTTAGGATTCTCCGCTTATCACAAAACAACCTCAATGGTAGTTTCCCTATTGGCATCACCAATTGCTCTCTCTTACAAGAGCTTGACATTAGCTCCGCTCAACTCCACGGCGCGCTGCCTAGCTTATCACCTCTCCAATCACTGAGTTCGCTCTACTTGTCGTTTAATCTCTTATCTGGAAAGTTTCCCATGTCAATCACAAACCTCACAAATCTCGAGGTGCTAGACTTCATTGAAAACCGCGGGTTTGACGGATGGGAGCTGCCGGAGAGCATAACCAGGATGACAGGACTTCAGGTCATGATCTTGTCGGCGTGCAACCTAAGAGGCGAAATTCCGGCATCAGTTGGCAATATGACGGCTCTTATCGACCTCGAACTTAGTGGGAATTATCTAACAGGCCAGATTCCGCCTGAGTTGGGACTGCTGAAGAATCTGCAGCATCTGGAACTTTACTACAACGAACTCGAAGGAGAAATACCTGAGGAGCTTGGTAATTTGACTGAGCTCATAGACATTGACATGTCTATCAACAGATTCACAAAGATTCCGGAACCCATTTACCGCCTTCCCAAGCTTGCATGCTTACATCTTTACATGAATAGTTTGAGTGGGGAAATTTCTGCAATCCTAGGAAACTCAACCACTCTGATTGAACTGTCTCTTTATGAGAATTTTTTGACAGGAAGAGTACCCATGTACCTTGGAAGATCGTCGCCGATGATCTTGATGGAGCTTTCAGAAAATCATTTGCATGGAGATCTTCCACCATATGCATGCAATGGAGGTAAACTAGAGTACTTTCTAGCACTCGGAAATAGTTTTTCTGGAGGAATACCTGAAAGTTATGGCAAGTGTAGCTCGCTGTTGCGCTTTCGAGTTAATTCCAATCAATTGGAAGGAATCATCCCAGAAGGGATTCTATCTCTGCCGCATGTTTCAATCATTGATCTCAGTAATAACCAACTGAATGGTTCCATAGCCAAAGATATCCAACATGCGAAAAACTTGTCTCAATTCTTCATCAACAATAACCTGATTTCAGGGTTTCTACCGTCTGAAATCTCTGAAGCTACCAATCTTGTGAAGCTGGATCTCAGCAACAATCTCCTATCCGGTCCAATACCTCCTGAAATCGGCAACCTTAAACGCCTCAATTTGTTACTCCTGCACCACAACAATTTTAGCTCCTCCATCCCTCGGTCACTAACTTCACTTGAGTCCATAAATGTTCTTGATCTGTCCGAAAATTTCTTAACAGGGAACATCCCTGAAAACATCGCGCAACTCTTGCCAAACTCCATAGACCTTTCGTATAACATGCTTTGTGGTCCGATTCCTTTCCCATTTGTGCGCGACGGCTGGTTGGACATTTTCTCTGGAAACCCTTGTCTGTGTGTTCCTGTCATTGTGAACAAAGCCAGCTCCGATTTCCCCCTTTGTCTACCGACTCCGGAGACTCAAAGCCGGGAAACAATGCATCATCTTATGTGGTCTATTTGGTTATCTATTGGATTTGCGGCAACTGGAATAGTCATGCTTCTCACACTGTTGTTCAGGAAAGACAAGCAACTGATGGACTCATTTTAACAGTTTTCATAGCCATGAAATCACTGAGTTTGTGACTGTTAATTAGGATAACATACTGGTCTGTGTGATCAAACGTATTTAAGGTGTGTTCTGCTATTTCTACAGTTTATATAGATTGGATTGTAATGATCAGTTGGTTAATGAATGGATAGTAGAGTTGTGATATTTTACTGGATATCGTGTAGCAAACAAAAATAAATACAGACTTCAGAAAAGCTAAAATGGCAACAGCAGTAATAGTGGTGTGTCGTTTTTCACCAAAAACAAATGAAGGTCTTAGCTGAATTTGTAATAGTGGTGTGTCGTTTTTCACCAAAAACAAATGAAGGTTTAAGATGAATTTTCAGTTCAGGATTCTGCGGTCGGTATGTGCATACCGACCAGTATAGCTGCGAGCAGGTTTGTTTCCCAAGAGAATGGCGAGACTTTTCCTTAATATTTAATTTGTGAATTTGTAATCAAAAGAACTTGATGAGGGTAGTGAATAAGAGAAACTAAAAATCGAGTAAAAACAAGAATGAGAAATTATTATAGATTGTAGAACAATTCAATTATGACGAGAAGATTCCGGTTTCGATCAATTCCGTACCTTTCTATCTCGATTTTTGATGCAAAGATGACTTTAAATGCATGCACACAATTTGGTTATAGTTGCAAGCAACCAATCTTTCCTTACCTTGTCGATAATCAGGAGGACAGCTCACCAACTATTTCTCTAACTAACATATAACTTAAGAGGCGCTCTATAGATTTAATGTGTTAGCATCATTAAGAATAAGAAAGATCCAATTCATTACCAACAAACTTGGACTCTGGATTGTTAAATTAAGACTATTATTCTCTACCACTGATTGAACTGAGATCACAATTACGGATGATTGGTTCAATTGACATTAAATTAACTAACATGCTATCAAATATTGTGCACTACTCAATAACATGAAAGCAATCATAAATTATAATAAAGAACAACAGATGCTAGCATGCAATCAAAGTATAAAAAGCTAATTAGATTTCACGAGAATCGACGCCAGTACTTCCTTGATCTTTACCGGAAAGGAAGAATTTAGCTAGAATACATAATTAAATTAACAATCAAAAGCATAAAAATAAATGATGAAAGTTGTCTGAATAAAATACTGGAAAACCCAAATCGCAAATACTGTTCTGCGGAGATGGACTGTGCGTACATATTTCTATCTCTGTCTTCCCCGTACAACATATGAATGGAATTAAATAGTCTCCAAAAAATCACTACAACCAAATGATAGATAAGGAATAAAATATGTCTTTCCTTATCTAATTAGAACTCAAAGAGATAAACACAATATTTTCTCCTAACATTTATGAGTGTTCAAATCAATCATGATTCTTCTCCAACTACATTGTAATTTCCATAATTCAGCACCAAAATTCTCCATAATTATTCCTGCATCTCCATATTTTTCTCATCTTCTATCCCCAAGCACAAATGACCATAAACTGCAACAACTTGCCAATTCAGCCTCTAAATCTTTAAACTACAAGAACATTACAAATAACATAAATATCCAAGGGTTTAGTCAACCATTCAACTCAATAACAACCCAAAACATATGGTAAAATCAACCCCATCAAAATACCCCAAACTTAGATTATACTAGCCCTCAAGCATATGCAAATGCAAAACATAAATGTAAACGTGAGACTTAAATAAAAAAGAAAAATTACAGCAGCCCTAAAATAAAAAACCATCACAGCAGAGTCAAAACACAATCAACCATCATACCACAAACGATTCCCCTTTGCTTATAAAATCACATCATCCTCACATTCTAGCCAAAAATATGTAATAGAGTCTAGCCTCACCAAGTTCACTCAATATCTCTCAAAATCATAATCAGGTCAATCACACAAATCATATTCAATACTCATCACAACAGGTTTGTATATACCACTACCTCCACCGTAATAATTGAACACTTGAGTACAAATCAATGAGGTCTTTATCAAGGTTGTAACGGGGCTAGGGTCAAAGAGGTGGGATAAAAAGAATACGAGGCTAAAAATCTGAGAATATGCAAGCAATTTATTATCACCTCATGCTCCTCTATGTTCATACTTCGAATGAATATGCAACATTGATAAACAACCAAATATAAACATCACTACCAAGCATTAAAGCATACCCATATTGCTACCAAAAATTTCCATCCCAATATGCCACTGACTAGATTTATTTTTATTTTTTTCAAATTTTTTTATTTCTATTTTTTTCCCATTTTTTTCAACATTTTTCCACTTTTTTTTGGACAACAGCATTTACAATTATTTCCTGGGCATATATGATCAATAATATCATGCCAAAACTATACATGCACCTTCCCAATGAATATAAGTCCAAAATACTCTATGCTCCTACATGTATTAGCACAAAATCTCAACCATATATAACCCATCATACAATTCCAATCCATATCACAAGCAATAATAAATTACTTATGCATTCTCAGAGGGTTAAGAAATGACTAAGGCTCTTGGCTAAATATTTAGTGACTAAATACCAAAGAAAGAGTTTTCTGGCTTTAACGAGGCAAACTAGGGGATCAATGTAAGGAATGAAATATATAGTAGAAGCTAAGTAGGGCTCATTCCTAAGTGCCTCTATCATTTTCATACTCAAATATCAAAAACAGTCTCGAAATCATAGCACAAACCAAGCAATGAATATCAAAATATGATCACTCAACAAAGAGATAAAGAGCTACTTATTATTATCATTTTTTTCATTTATGCCTATATTTTTTTTGGCTTTTGCTCTTCTAAGGCTCAAATCCTCACAACATATCTAGTTTTAGAGCAAAATGACTTATTGCACATTCATCATCTTAAAACGCATATAACGAATCCATGATTTCTTGCACAAAGGGAAACAACATTCAATCTTACCACAAACCAAATTTCAAATCTAACCATTCAAATTTCCAATTCAAAGCTGCTGTTTTTGACTCAAATGATGAAAAGAAAACTGAAAATCTTTTTTTATTTTTTCTCATAATTTTCTGAATGTTTTTTGGTTTTATGAAAGAAAAAAAACTTTTTATGAAAAATAAACGAATCATGTTACACCTCCACTCCACACTTAGACGACACAATGTCGTCATTGTGTAAGAGAGAGGTAACATATGCAAATGATGTAGAAAATATGATGGCATGCACTTACTCTACAAATGTACTAAAATTCAACTAAAAAGAAAAAGAAGGAAAAAAAAGAAAAAAAGAAAATGCTCCCTAGGCGGCTAATTAGCCTTGAGGTCAACCTGTGCATCTTGGTTTGCATTAGGCATCCTGATTACTTTGGACTGAAAGTAGAATGACTCGGTTCATATTTGGTTTGCTTTTAAAATCCCCTTCATCTTTTAGAGATCTTCTTGGAACCCTGTATGTCTAAACAAATCAAATTCGAATGGATGAATAAAATTTTTTTTTTGAAGAGAAATAATAAAGAGAACAAAAATAAAAATAACAATCTTGGGTTACCTCCCAAGCAACGCCCTTATTTAACGTCTTAGGCTAAACTCAATTGACTTGCTTATATAAGCCATATGGAGGCAATGCAAGTGTCATTCCCTCGACCTTGGAGAGTTCCATTCCCTCTGGATACATGACATGTATGGTCTGATTCTCCCCTGAGAATGCATATTGAAGAGGATCAGCTAATTTCTTCAACTACACCTTTGGTTCTTTCTCAATCGGAGGAAAAGTGTGTTCAGGGATAGGCGCGATCACCATCCCGATTGATGTCGACTGAGAGACATGTTGTGCTTCTGATCTGGATCTGGGCGGTATTGGCAAACCGACCGAAAGTGGTTGAGAGCTAATTTTTTGAGAATCTGAGCAGAAAATGGGCGGTATGGGCATACCGACCGAAAGTGGCTGGGAGATGATTTTATGAGTTTCTGAGCAGAAAACTAACGGTATGGGTATACCGACCGAAAGTGGCTGGGAGCTGATTTCCCGAATTTCTGTACATAATTTGGGCGGTATGGGCATAACAACCAAAAGTGGCTGGGAGTTAATTTCCTTGGTAGAGTAAAGCTGCATGATGATTTCACAAAAAATTTCATCCAAGACATCCATCATATCCTTGTCGACCCATCCATTGAAGAGTACCTATTCCAACTTGTTATCCCTGGAGTACCTTTCTATAAAATCATCAACCAATGGGTCAATCACATCAAGGGTAAACATAGATTCAGGATCATTCACATGTCTCATGGCATAAAAAAGATTGAAAAAAACTTCATCTCCATCAAACTCAAGACTAAGTGTTCCCTTGTTAACATCAATCTTGGTTTTCGTTGTCTTCATGAATGGTCTTCCTAGAATAATTAGGGACTTATTAGCAAAGAATGAATCATCTATATCAACAATGTAGAAATCCACTGGAAATATCATATCATTTACTTTTACTAGTACATCCTCTATTATTCCCTCTGGGTATGCATTAGAATTATCTACTAATTGGATTATAACACGGGTTTCTTTCAATGGTCCTAATTGCAAGTCATTATAAACAGAGAGAGGCATGACATTAATTGATGCACCGAGATCTAACATGGGGTTTTCAACAGTTTTTGTGCCAATCGTGCATGGAATAGAAAGCATTTCTGGATCCTTACATTTCTGTGGAAATTTACATTGAATAACGGAAAAAACATTTTCCCCCACCCTAATTTTTGCATCTTTTCCATATCTCATCTTTTTTGAACAAAGTTCCTTAAGAAATTTTTCGTACCTGGGAACCTGCTTCATAGCTTCAATCAAGAGCAAGTTTATTTCTACCTTCTTGAAGACCTCCAAGATCTCCTTCTCATCATCTTCCTTCTTGTTACGAGCTATTGTGGATGGGAAAGGTAGAGAGACCTTTGAGTTAGAAATAGATATCATGGGTTCAGTGTTTACCTTTGAGGACTCATTTTTACTCTCCTTGGCTTCTTCATGCTGACTTTTCTCCATGTCAACTTCCTTAGGCTCAGGATTGACCAACTCTTTTTCACTCCTTAAGGTAACTGCACTTACATTCTCTCTGGGATTCGGTTTAGTCCGGAAGGGTAACCTTCCAGCTTTGAACTTCAACTTGTTTACCTCTGCAACCAGTTGAGTCACTTGTTGCTCGATAATCCCTATAGCAGCCCTTGTCTCTTGCTGAAAAGCATTCGTATTTTTGGCTAAATTCTGCTCCACTTCGTTGCTTTGTGCCATAGTCTTAAGGACTTCATTCATAGTGATTCTCTGATCATCCGGTGCTAGATTTGCATCATGACCAAATTGTGCTTGATTTGGGGAATACATTCTGGGGGCTTTCTGATTCGATCTGAAGTTTGGATGATTCCTCTATCTCGGATTGTATGTATCCAAAAATGAGTCGTTCCATCTTGGCCTTTGCGAGATATCTTCAAATCCAAAGAAAGCTTGTTTGGTCTGAGAATCTTGAAGAGTAGGGAAAACATCAATGTAGTGACCCATTTGGAGCAAATTTTGCATTTCACTCCTCCGGCACTCTTCATGGCTAGATTTTTTACAATTGAAATGAGGGCATCTAGCTTCTCATCCAAATATGAGGTACCGGCTGCCTTGACTAGTCTAGACCTATCATCATCTTCATCATATTCATGAGTGACCATATCAAGGATTATCTCTTTTGCTTCATCCATGGTTTTGTTCAGCACATTTCCTCCACAAGATGCATAAAAAATCTTCCTGTCAATAGAATACATATCACCATAAAATTAATTAGTAATGAGCTGATACTTAGTAAAACCATGGTTAGGACACTTGCGACACAATTGGTTAATTCTATCCCAATAACTCGCAAGACTCTCTCCTTTCTTTTTGTCTAATACTACTTATTGCAGATTTGAAATTGGCTTCTCCAGACTCGGGAAAAAATTTTGTAAAAATTTCTCCTCCAAATCTTCCCAAGTTTGAATTGAACCGGGTGGAAGTTCAAAAAGCCATCCATGGGCTTTTCCCTATAATGTGTGCGTAAAGGTGAGTTGTTTAATATGATCCTCCAAAAAACCTTGTGGTCGACGAGTTGCACAAACGAGGTCAAATTCATCAAGATGGTTATGGGCACTCTCATCTGGCATATCACAAATTTTAGGTAATACTTGTATGAAACCTGGTTTAATCTCGGAGTTGCGGTTGATGTTGGGAAGGACAATGCACAAAAAACGATTGTGTCTGTAACATCCCATGTCTCTTATACGCTGGGCTGGTGGTTCCTCCCCATGTCTTTGTTCGTTAGCCATGTTGAAATGGGTTTCAGTGGCGGTTGACTCAGAAGAGAAGGTCCTTTCAAGGCTTTTGTCTGCTTCGTTAGACTTTGTGCAAGTTTCTCAATCTCTGGAGTGAAGATTAATTCTCATGTAAGAGAAGAACGAGGCATAAACCAAGAAAAAGTGAAAAAAATTAAATAATTAAAAGAAAAATACTGCTTAAAACCAATCCCTAGCAGCGGCATCAAAATTTGGTGTGTCATTTTTCACCAAAAATAAATCAAGGTCTGAGCTGAATTTTCAGTTCAGGATTCTATGGTCTGTATGGGCATACCAACCAGTATAGCTTCGATTGGGTTCATTTCCCAAGAGATTGGCAAGACTTTTCATTAATCTTTAATCTGTGAATTTGAAACGAAAAGAACCAGATGAGGGTAGTGAATAAGAGAAACTAAAAATGGAGTAAAAACAAGAATGAGAAATTGTTACAGATTGCAGAACAATTCAATTATGATGAGAATATTCCTATTTCGATCAATTCCGTACTAACTTTCTATCTCGATTCTTGATGCAAAGATGACTTTAAATGCATGCACACAAATTGGTTATAGTTTCAAGCAACCAATCTTTCCTTACCTTGTAGATAATCAGGGGGATGTCTCACTAACTATTTCTCTAAGTAACATATAACCTAAGAGACGCTCTAGATTTAATATGCTAGCAACATTAAAAATGAGAAAGACCCAATTCATAACCAACAAACTCGGACGCTGGATTATTAAATTCAGACTGTTATTCCCTGCCACTGGTTGAACTGAATCATAATTACCTATGATTGGTTCAATTGTCATTAAATTAATAAACATGCTATCAAATATTGGTCACTACTCAATAACAAGAAAGCAATTATAAACATTATAATTAGGAATAGTAGATGCAAGCATGAAATCAAAGTATTATAAAGCTAATTAGATCTAACGAGAATCGATGCCAGTACTTCCTTGATCTTTACCGGAAAGGAAGAATTTAGCTAGAATACATAATTAAATTAACAATTAAAGTATACTTTTTATTGTTAATTTAATTATGTATACTAGCTAAATTCTTCCTTTCCGGTAAAGATCAAGGAAGTACTGACGTCGATTCTCGTGAGATTTAATAGCTTTTATACTTTGATTGCATGCTAGCATATGTTGTTCTTGATTATAATGTTTATGCTTGCTTTCATGTTATTAAGTAGTGCGCAATATTTGATAGCATGTTAGTTAATTTAATGCCAATTGAACCAATCATCGGTAATTGTGATTTCAGTTCAATCAGTGGTAGAGAAAAACAATCTTAATTTACAAATCCGGCGTCCAAGTTTGTCAGTTGTGAATTGGGTCTTTCTCATTCTTAATGCTGCTAGCATATTAAATCTATAGAGCGTTTCTTAGTTATATGTTAGTTAGAGAAATAGTTTGTGAGGCATCCTCCTGATTATCGACAAGGTAAGGAAAGATTGGTTGCTTGAAACTATAACCAATTTGTGTGCATGCATTTAAAGTCATCTTTGCATCAAGGATCGCGATAGAAAGTCAGTACTGAATTGATCAAAATTGGAATCTTCTCATCATAATTGAATTGTTCTGCAATCTGTAACAATTTCTCATTCTTGTTTTTACTCCATTTTTAGTTTCTCTTATTCACTACCCTCATCTGGTTCTTTTCGTACAAATTCGCAGACTAAAGATTAAGGAAAAGTCTCGCCAATCTCTTGGGAAACGAACCTGATCGAAGCTATACTAGTCGGTATGCCCATACAGACCGCAGAATCCTGAACTGAAAATTCAGCTCAGACCTTGATTTATTTTTGGTGAAAAACGACACACCATGGCTGCCGGGGATTGGTTTTAAGCAGTATTTTGCTTTTAATTATTTAATTTGTTTCCACTTTTTCTTGGTTTATGCCTCGTTCTTCTAGTACATGAGAATTAATATTCACTCTAGAGATTGAGAAACTTGCACAAAGTCTAACGAATTAGAAAAAAACCTTCAAAGGACCTCCATCGTCTGAGTCAACCACCACTGAAACCCATTTCGACATGGCTGATGAACAAAGACGTGGGGAGAAACCACCAGCCCATCGTATAAGAGACATGGGACGTTACAGACACAATCGTTCTTTGTGCATTGTCCTTCCCAACATCAACCGCAACTCCGAGATTAAACCAGGTTTCATACAAGTATTACCTAAATTTTGTGATATGCTAGGTGAGAGTGCTTATAACCATGTTGATGAATTTGACCTCGTTTGTGCAACTCTTTGACCACAAGGTTTTTTGGAGGATCATATTAAACAACTCACCTTTATGCACACATTATAGGGAAAAGCCCGTGAATGCGTTTTTGAACTCCCACCCGGTTCAATTCAAACTTGGGAAGATTTGGAGGAGAAATTTTTACAAAAGTTTTTTCCCAAGTTTAGAACTTGCGAGTTATTGGGATAAATTTAACCAATTGTGTCGCAAGTGTCCTAACTATGGTTTTACTGAGTATCACTTCATCACTAATTACTTTTATGGTGGTATGTGTTCTATTGATAAGAAGATTTTTTTGATGCAGCTTGTGAAGGAAATGTGTTGAACAAAACCATGGATGAAGCAAATGAGATAATCCTTGATATGGTAACCCATGAATATGATTAAGATGATGATAGATCTAGACCAGTCAAGGTAGCCGGTAACTCATATTTGGATGAGAAGCTGGATGCCCTCACTTCAATTGTAAAAGATCTAGCCATGAAGAGTGCCGGATGAGTGAAGTACGAAATTTGCTCACAAATGGGACACTACATTGATGCTTGCCTTACTCTTCAAGATCCTCAGACCGAACAAGCTTTCTTTGGATTTGAAGATATCTCACAGAGGCCAAGGAGAAATGACCCATTTTTGGACACATACAATCCAAGATGGAGGAATCATCCGAACTTCAGATGGAATCAAAAGGGCCCTGGAATGTATGCTCCGAAACAAGCACAAGTTGGTCGTGATGCAATTCCAGCAGCAGATGATCAGAGAGTCACCATGAATGATTTCCTTAAGACGATGGCCCAAAGCGGCGAAGTGGTGCAGAATTTAGCCAAAAACACAAATGCTTTCCAACAAGAGACAGGGGCCGCTATAGGGAACATTGAGCAACAAATGACTCAACTGGCTGCGGAGGTAAACAAGTTGAAGTTTAACACTGGGAGGTTACCATCCCAGACTGAACCAAACCCTAGGGAGGATGCATATGTAGTCACCTTAAGGAGTGGGACAAAGTTGGTCAATCCTGAGCCTAAGGAAGTTGACATGGAGAAAAGTCAGTATAAAGAAGCCAAGGAGAGTAAAAATGAGTTCTCAAAGATACACACTGAACCTATGAAATCTATTTCTAACCCAAAGGCCTCTCCACCTTTCCCATCCATATTGGCTCGAAGAAAGATGATGAGAAGGAGATTTTGGAGGTTTTCAAGAAGGTAGAAATAAAGTTGCCCTTGATTGAAGCTGTAAAGCAAGTTACCAGGTACACAAAATTTCTTAAAGAACTTTGGTCGAAGAAGATGAAGTATGGGAAAGATGCAAAAATTAGGGTGGGGGAAATATTTTTTGCCGTTATTCAACATAAATTGCCACAAAAATGTAAGGACCCATGAATGTTTTCTATTCCATGCATAATTGGCACAAAAAATGTTGAAAAAGCCATGTTAGATCTAGGAGAATCAATTAATGTCATGACTCTATCTGTGTATAAAGACCTGCAATTAGGACCATTGAAGGAAACTCGTGTGATAATCCAATTGACTGATAGGTCTAATGCATACCCTGAGGGAATGATAGAGGATGTACTTGTGAAAATAAATGAATTGATGTTTCCTGTGGATTTCTACATTGTTGATACGGATGACTCATTCTCTGCTAATAAGTTCCTAATTCTTCTAGGAAGACCATTCATGAAAACAACGAAAGCCAAAATTGATGTTGATAAGGGAACACTTAGTCTTGAGTTTGATGGAAATGTAATTTATTTCAATATTTTTCATGCTATGAAACATGTGGATGATCCTGAATCTATGTTTACCCTTGATGTGATTGACCCGTTGATTTATGATTTTATAGAAAGATACTCCAGGGATGACAAGTTGGAACAAGTACTCTTCAATGGAGGGGTTGACAAGGATATGATGGATGGTTGGAACGAAACTTTATGTGAAATCATCATGCAGCTTTACACCACCAAAGAATACAACTCCCAACCACTTTTGGTCGGTAAGCCCATACTGCCCATTTTCTGCTCAGAAACTCCAAAAATCAGCTCCCAGCCACTTTTAGTCAGTATGTCCATACCTCACAAATTCCACTCAGAAACTCCAAAAATCAACTCCCATCCACTTTTGGTTGGTTTTCCCATACCGCCCATTTTTTGCTTAGAAACTCCAAAAATCAGCTCCCAGCCACTTCCGGTCGGTATGCCCATACCGCCCATTTTCTGCTCAGAAATTCCAAAAATCAGCTCCCAGCCACTTCTAGTCGGTATACCCATACCGTCCATTTTCTGCTCAGAAACTCCAAAAATTAGCTCCCAGCCACTTCCGGTTGGTATGCCCATACCGCCCACATCCAAATCAGAAGTGCAACATATCTCTCAGTCTACATCAGTCGGGATGGTCATTCCACCTATCCCTGAATACACTCTTCCTTCAATTGAGAAGGCACCCAAGCTGGAACTGAAGACCTTACCTGAACATCTCAAGTACACATTCTCAGAGAAGAATGAGACTTTGCGAGTCATTATCAATAAGGACCTGAGCATGGAGCAAGAGGATACATTGGTAAGACTTTTGAGGACACATAAATCTGTAATAGGATAGACGCTAGCATACATTAAAGGTATTAGCCCTTCTATATGTATGCATCACATTTTACTTGAGCATGATAGCAAACCTTCTAGAGATCCTCAGAGAAAGTTGTTTCCAGTCATGAAAAAAGTTGTGCACAAAGAAATCCTTAAATTTTTAGAATTAGGGATTATCTACCATATATATGATAGTGCATGGGTGAGTCCAGTGCATGTTGTACCTAAGAGGTCCGTGTTTCAATTGGTTAAAAATGTTAACAATGAACTAATGCCCATGAGACTTCAAACTGGTTGGCGTATGTGTATAGACTATCGAAAGTTGAATAACGCTACTAGGAAGGACCATTTTCCCTTACCCTTTATTGATGAGATGATTGAAAGATTGGCTGAGAAATTATATTTTTGTTTCCTTGATGGCTATTCTGGTTATTTTCAAATTTATGTGGCTCAGGAAGACCAGGAAAAGAAAACTTTTACATGTCCATTTGGAACTTTTGTTTATCGTCGCATGCCTTTTGGTATTTGTAAAGCTCCAGGAACATTTCAAAGGTGTATGCTGAGTGTTTTTTCTGACATGCTTGAAAGTTGTATTAAGATTTTCATGGATGATTTTACTATGCGTGGTGACTCATATGATCAATGTCTTGATAATATTGATAGAGTTTTGCAGAGATGCACTGATACTAACCTTGTTTTGAACTATGAGAAATGTCACTTTATGGTCAGAGAAGGCATTGTACTTGGACATGTGATCTCTAAAAGGGGGATAGAGGTTGATAAGGGTATTCTGGTTATTTTCAAATGAGCATTTTTTTCACTCTTCTAGGTAAGACCCCTTGGTATGCTGATTTGGTTAATTTCTTAACCGTTGGAATTTTGCCAAAGGCATGGAGACAGCTCGAAAGAACAAATTAAGGAGTCAAGCCAAGTACTTTATATAGGATGATCCGTACCTATGGAAAATTTATTCTGATCAAATTATTAGATGATGCATCCCTGAAGAGAAGGTTCATTCCATCATAGGGTACTGTCATGCCCTTGCTTGTGGTGGCCATTTTGGACCTAGAAGGACAGCTAGAAAGGTTCTTGATACTGGTTTCTACTGGGATACCATTTTCAAGGATTCTTTTCAGTTTTGTAAGAATTGTGATCGTTTCCAAGGCACATGTAATATTTCTTCCCGGACTGAAATGCCCCAAACACCTATTCTGGTATGTGAAATTTTTTATATTTGGGGAATAGATTTTATGGGACCTTTCCCGAGCTCTTTTGGAAACCTATACATTATATTGGCTGTTGATTATGTCTCGAAATGGGTAGAAGCAAAAGCTACTCGGACTAATGATTCTAAAGTGGTTGTAGGTTTTCTTAAGTCTAACATCTTCCATAGATTTGGTGTACCACGAGCCATCACCAGTAACCAGGGATCTCATTTCATCAATAAGACTCTTGAGGCTCTTCTCAAGAAGTATGGGGTGCATCATCGAATGGCCAAGCCGAAGTTTTAAAAAATAAAAAATTCTTAAAATTGTTTTTTTGACTTGTTTTGTTGGTCTTAATTTACAGGGTTTTAGAGAAAATTTTCAAATTGGAAGGAGGAATCTGAAAGAATGAAATTCAGATTTGGGAGGAGATTTTTAAATAAGAATAAAAGGTGGAGGGCTTTTGTGCAATTTTCTAATCTACTAAACTACTAAACCCTACCCCAATCCTATTCTAATTCATATGTTTTTTTTGGTTCTTCTCTTCCCTTATTCTAAGTCATATCCGAAATTTTTTCTTCCTTTTTTTTTTCGGTTCCAGCCGGCGCCACCAGCAGCTACCTCCACCTCTAGCCCGCCGATCTTGAGCAGCTATACCGTCCTTCTCTAGCCGTCGCACGCCATCCTTGCACCACCAGCCAGGCGCCGCTAGTACGCTGGAGTTGGGCGACGCCAATAGCTTCCAGTTCTCCAGCCACCGTACTCCAGCCGTGCGCCACCAGCAGAGCTCCGTCGGCGATGTCCAGAGCAGCGCCGCTTGGCCGCTCTCCCTTTGTGAGCCACCACACACCGACGAGTTCGGGCAGCGACGCTAGTCCACCACCAGCCGAGCGTTGTCTAGCACCATCTGACGTCAGCACCGGCGAAAGAAGCTCCGCCGTCCTTCTCCACCTGTTCTCTGCCGAGACCTAACTCTCCGAAAAAAAACTCCGGTGAGTTTCGCCATCACAGAAGCCAATGGGTTGAAAATTTTTTCCGACATCCAGAGGCCCAAGCAAGATTTCCTCTCCCGCAAAAGAAACAAAGAAGCGCCGCCAACCTTCTCCGGAGCCAAAGAAGTCAGCTCGTCGGAAAAATTCAGCGCCACCTTCTAAGCGTAAAAAGAAGGTTTTGGAGCCCGAGAAATATCCTCCTACCCTCGAACCTGAATCTGAAGGAGATAGTGGAGAGGATGCTGAAACTTCAAAATCCGGAGATCCAGTTCCACATGTTCAGCCCTTATTCGACGATGATGAAAAATGTCACCTCTCGTGGAGCGGTATGAATTTGATTGGCAAATTTTGCATAAGTTAGATGTGAAACTTGACGTTGAAGCATTGTTTTCTAATATTGGTTGGAATGAGCTTTTGTGTGTCACTGAACTGGTATGTCAAAAATTATGTTTAGAATTTTATAGCTCATTTGTTTGCTAGAAATTAACAAAAATAGTGGATGTCATGTGCTCTAATTTTGTCACATTTGATTATGGGGGACAAACTTGAACTAAATCCATTTATGATCTAGTTGTTTTATTGGGTTTTGAAACCCCTGAAGGTATACCTTCTGATGCGTATCTTGCATATGATACTGTGAACAAAGAGTGGAGTATTTTGTCTTCTGAAACTGTTCATGTTAAGAATATGGAAAAGTGTACATCAATAAAAGATGGTGCATTAAGACTTTGTCATCGTTATTTGACATATAACTTATTTGGTAGGATGGATGGTGCAAATGTTGTCACCCAAGCTAAAAAGTCTTTGTTGTTCAAGATGTGAAGAGAACGTAAAGTGAACTTTGGTTATTGGCTCCTTAAACAATTAAAATATAATTGTACTCACGTAAAAGGGAAGTTGGCCCTAGGAGCATTGATAACCAAACTTGCTAGGTGTTTAGGTGTGTTTAATGAGTCTAGTAATTTCTATGGGTTGCAACCTAGTTGGATTGATATGCCTGCTTTGGAAAGAATGAAATTTGTTTATCTTGACACTACTTTTGGCAGTATAAGTTGTTTGAGCCAAGGGTTCAACCCCTGAGCAGAGCCTCCACTTCTGTTGCAAGTACTTTATTTGCGAGTAGGATGCATAGTGGACTTGGGGCAGCCACACCGCAATGGGCGGTGGACCTGCCCAATCAAGTCAAAGAACTCCACGACTAGCAAAGACAACTCAAAGAGCAACAACAGATCCATATTGAGATGGTCCAAGAATTAGTGCAAAAAGTTTCAACCCAAAGTAGCCCAACATACCCACACTGACCGAGATTCATCGGTTGACCCCAAGGCTAATTAGCCGCCTAAGGAGCATTTTCTATTTTCTTTTTCTTGTTTTCGTTTGTAGTTGTATTTTAGTAAATTCGTAGAATAATTACATGACATTATATTTTCTACATCATTTGCATATGTTATCTTTCTCTTACACAATGAGTACATTGTGTCATCTAAGTGTGGGGTGGAAATGTAATATCATTAGTTTTTGTTTCATCATTAAAAAAAATTAGAAATTTATGGCAAAAAATACAAAATGATTTTTCAGTTTTTTTCATCATTTGAGTAAAAAAAAACAACAGCCTTGAATTGGAAATTTGAATGGTTAGAGTTGAAATTTGGTTTGTGGTAAGATTGAATGTTGTTTCCCTTTGTGAAAGAAATCATGGATTCCTTATATGCGTTTTAGGATGATGAATGTGCAATAAGTCATTTTTCTCTAAAACTAGATATATTGTGAGGATTTGGGCCTTAAAAGAGCAAAAGCAGGAAAAAATATAGGCATAAACGAGAAAATAGTGATTTTAAGTAGCTCTTTATCTCTTTGCTGAGTGATCATATTTTGATAGTCATTGCTTGGTTTGTGCCATGATTTCAAGACTCTTGTTTCTGATACTTGAGTATGAAAATGATAGATGCACTTAGGAATGAGCCCTACTTAGCTTCTACTATATACTTCCTTCCTTACATTGATCCCTAGTTTGCCCCGTTGAAGCTAGAAAACTTTTTCTTTGGTATTTTCAGTCACTAAATATTTAGCCAGGTCATTTTCTTAATCCTCTGATAATGTGTTAGTGATTTATTAGGATATGGATTGGAATTGCATGGTGGGTTAGATGTGGTTGAAATTTTGTGCTAATACATGTTGGAGCATAGAGTATTTTGGACTTATATTCATTGGAAATGTGCATTTATAGTCTTTTCATGATATTCTTGATCTTGTATGCCCAGAAAATGCTTGTAAGTGCCACTGTCCATAAAAAAAAGGAAAAAAACGTTGAGAAAAAAAAATCTGAAAAAAAAGAAAAAAATTATAGTCAGTAATATATTGAGCTAAAAATTTTTGAGTTTATATTTTGTTGTGTATTAATGTTGCATATTCATTCGAAGTATGAACATAGATGAGCATGAGGTAATAATGAATTGCTTGCATATTCTCAGATTTTTAGCCTCGTATTCCCTTTATCTTACCTCTTTGACCCTAGCCCCGTTACAACCTTGATAAAGACCTCATTGATTTATACTCAAGTGTTAAATTCTTACAGTGGAGATAGTGGTATATACAAACTTGTTGTGATGATTATTGAATATAATTTGTGTGATTGGCCTGATTATGATTTTGAGAGACATTGAGTGATCTTGGTGAGGTTGGACTTTATTACATATTTTTGACTAGAATATGAGGATGATGTGATTTTATAAGCAAAGGGGAATGATTTGTGGTATGATGGTTGATTGTGTTTTGATTCTACTGTGATGGTTTTTGATTTTAGGGCTGCTGTAGTTTTTTTATTTGAGTCTCACATCTAAATTTATGTTTTGTATTTGCGTATGCTTGAGGGCTAGCATAATCTAAGTGTGGGGTATTTTGATGGGGTTGATTTTACCATATATTTTGGGTTGTTATTGAGTTGAATGATTGATTAAATCCTTGGCCATTTATGTTATTTGTAATGTACTTGCAGTTTAAAGATTTAGAGGATGAATTGGCAAGTTGTTGCAGTTTGTGGTCATTTGTGCTTGGAGATGAAAGAGGAGGAAAATATGGAGATGCTGGAATAATAATGGAGATATTTGGTGCCGAATTATGACATTTACAAATGTAGTTGGAAAATAATCAGGATTGATTTGAAGACTCCTAAATGTTAGGTGAGAATATTGTGTTTATCTCTTTGAGCTCTAATTAGATAAGGAAAGACATATTTTTATTCTTTATCTATCTTTTGGTTGTAGTAATATTTTGGAGACTATTTATTACTATTTCATGTGAATAGTTTGTACCGAGAGGAGAGAGAGAAAGACGTACGCATAGTTCATTTGCGTGGAACAGTATTTTGCGATTTGGGGTTTCCAGCATTTTATTCAGACAAATTTCATCATTTATTTTTATGCTTTTGATTGTTAATTTAATTATGTATTCTATCTAAATTCTTTCTTTCTGGTAAAGATCAATGAAGTACTGGCATCGATTCTCGTGAGATCTAATTAGCTTTATAATACTTTGATTACATGCTTGCATGTGCTGTTCCTGATTATAATGTTTATAATTACTTTCATGTTATTGAGTAGTGACCAATATTTGATAGCATGTTAGTTAATTTAATGCCAATTGAACCAATCATCCGTAATTGTAATTTTACACCAGTAGTATATGTGTAGGTGGTTATGACCGGTGTTGTTGCTTACTATTACACCGGTACTGGATTGGTGTATACAAATTGCCTTTTTTAGTATTTTGGTGCCAAAAGTAAAATATTTACACCGGTAATATGAACTTACCGGTGCAGAAGTTAAAAAAGTGCGGGAAAAGGCAGAATTTCTACACCGGTGACTTTTTGTACCGGTGTAGGAATTACATACGCACCAGTATAATCATAATACCAATGTATAAATTTGCATTAAATGCTCACCTACCACTTTTTTTTTGGCGGGTTAAAAATGAGATTTTTGGGAGAAGAAGTTCATTAATGGTTTTTTTTGGTTGATAAAGGCATTGAATGATCCACAATGAAGGCCCTTGAAGGTACCATTTTTAAAATTACATTTATGGATATTAATGATTTCATGTATGGTTTTGGGTGGTAGAGATATATATGTTGTGTGTTTGATCATTTGATGGTGATTGAGGTAGAATTGTTGGTATTAGTTTGTGATTTGTTCTCAAGGTTGATGTAGTTATAATGCTATGACTATTGATTTTTATAATGTTGGACATGTTAAGAATTTTGTAATTGTAATATAGAATATTGGTGTATGTTGTGCATTTATGATGTTTTATGATTAGGATGTTGTCATGAAATCCTATTGTATTAAATGTGTTGAAGTTTGATTGTTGGACATTTATTGATATGTAGAGTTATATCGTGCCATCGAGAGGATTAAGCATGTGTATGCGAGCTTTAGTAGGGTGAGCGATGAATATTTTATGTTCGTGGATGAGTTCTTGGAGCATGCTTTTAGTCGTGAAAAGCGAATATTATATCCCTGTCGTGATTGTAGAAATCAAAATTGTACTGATAAGAAGGACATGCTGAAACTCTATTTGTATAGCCGGGGGTTTGTGAAAGATTATGTTGTGTGGACCTTTCATGGGAAAAATCACCACCGAAAGTGAGAGTTAGTAGTGATGGAGAGTGTTTTGGGGATGCTAAGTTGGATGACATGTGTGAGGAGCTTGTTGATGAATTTAGAGGGAGGTCCAAGGTTTTGGCTAACTTCCTAGGTGAGAAGGATAGACCATTGTATCCCAGTGGCAAGAAGGAAGACACGGTCATGTTGTGTTTGATGGAGTTGTTTAATTTGAAAGGTGATGGGTCATGGAGTGATACTAGCATGAACAAATTGCTTAAGTTTTTGAATGAGAAGCTTCCATCCGGTAACGGGGTTCCGAATAACCATTATGAAGCTAAGAGAATTTTGTGTCCAATGGGATTGGAGTATGAAAAGATACATGCTTGTCCGAACAATTGTGTTTTATATAGGGTGACCTAAGGATAAGATTGTTTGTCCAGTATGTAATGTATCGCGTTATAAGAAGAAGATAAATGTGGTTGTTGGGGGGGAGCATGTTGTGTCGGTGAGGAGGTGGGTGCCCGCCAAATGTATGTGGTACCTTATGATTATTCCGAAGTTGAGATGGCTGTTTAAGAATGATGAGGATGCGAACAACCTGGCATGGTACGTTAATAGGAGAGGTTGTAAAGATGATGATGTGAGTTGACACCCGGCTGATGGGGTCAAGTGGAAGAAATTTGATAAGATGTATCCAAACTTTGCATCCGAACCTAGGAATTTGAGATTTGCTTTGTGTACTGATTGTATGAACCCATTTGGCAATATGTTATCGAAACACAGTTCATGGCCGGTTATGCTTGCCATTTACAATCTCCCCCTGTACTTGTGCATGAAGAGAGAATATGTGCTGATACCCATCATTATTTCAGGACTGAAACAACCTGGAAATGACATAGACACTTATCTTGGCCCTTTAATAGAAGATTTGAAGGTGCTATGATCGGTTGGCACCTTAATGTTTCATGGTTTTAGTAGTGAAGATTTTACAATGAAGGCGATATTTTCTTGTACCATAAATGATTTCCCGGCATATGGTAGCATTTTCGGGTATGTAGTCAAGGGTCACAAGGTTTGCCCAATTTTTGAGGATGAGACAGATTACCATCAGTTGAAAAATGGGTGTAAGACTGTTTATTTGGGTCACCGTAAATTCCTGTTGTTGAAGCACAAGTTGCGGGATAACACAGTTGCATTCGTTGGTGGGAAGGATAGGACAAATGCACCCAAACCATTGCCTGGTGTAGCTATTCACCACAATGTGAAGAAAATGAAAGCTATTCTTGGTAAGAAGCTATTCATTTTTTCCCATTGCGATCCGAGGGTGTTTGGATGAGGAAGTTAGATTTTCAATTATGCGCTTGTGTTTCTTCTTCAGCTCGATATGCAGGAAAAATATTAGCATACAACAGCTAGATGAACTGGAGCGAGAGGCTGTTGTTGTTTTATGCCTTTTGGAGAAGTGTTTTCCCCCTGTCATTCTTTGACATCATGGTGCACCTAGTGGTACACTTGGTTAGGGAGATATGTATATGCGATCATGTCGGAATGCATTGGATGTACCCATTTGAGCGTCACATGGCTGTTTTCAAGGGTGGGTTATATTCATAATCGTAGTCGGCCTGATGCATCCATTTTTCAGAGGTACGTCACTTAGGAGATCATCAAGTGTTTTACGTCGAACTTGGTTGAAAAAAAACGGTTTGTGTTCCAGGTGGACCCCACTGCAGAAGGAGGAATGAGACTCCACGGTCTAAGGGTACGCTTCATACAACCTTACACACTGAGTTGATGATAGTTCACCTGTATGTATTACGTAACAGTAGTGAGACCACAAAATATGTTGAAGAGCATGTTTTCTAGTTGGAAGAGATTTATCCAGACTGTCCCTCGAATAAAATACAGGTAGAGCATTCTTCAAGGTTTGTAAACTGGTTTTACAATCGTTGCAGTGTCGAAGGGATGTCCAGTAAGCTACGAGCGTTCACAAGGAAGCCAAATCACACCGTAAGATGGTACCTTGGTTATGACATTGATTTCAATTTCTCAACTTTGGAGAAGGATGAGAAGAGCAAGATGCAAAATAGTCGTGTTTATATTGAATCTGAATCCACGTGGTAGGCAAGCAAGAGAGATAAACATTCGGCTGTTGCTGTGATGCCTTTCTATGGGGCGATTGAGGAAATTTTTGGAGTTGGATTATGTAGAGTTGAAGGTTGTATTCAGGTTTCATTGGGTGGAACATGGTTTCAGTGTTGTAGTTGAGAAACCCATGGGCTTCACATTGGTTGACTTGAATCATGTAGGATATAAAGATGAAAAATCCATCTTAGCTGCCCAGGCACAACATGTTTTTTTATATCAAGGACCCTTAAAATGAGAAGTATCATGTGGTGCTGCATGGGAAGAAGTTTTACTTTGAAGAGGAAATTAATCAACCAGTCATGATTGATAGTCCTGAGTTTCCATCAGTATTTCCTGGTTTGGAGGATGTTGAGGGAACCGTGGTGGAGCTGCATTCTCATGGTGATGGGCTGAGGGTTGATGAGAGAGATGAAATAGTAGGTGGTGACAATGTGTTGAAGCATAAGCGATAGATAGTTCCACGCCGTTGGTTTTGCGACCAATGTTTTGTGTATAAATCATCTGATTATGAAACGAATTAGTGTGTAATGTATTTGGACCCCTCACTCTTTTAGAATTGCTTGGTATGATCCGTGTTTTCATTTGGAAATTTTTTTGAATTGAATCGGTGAAAATGTGTTATAATATTTGCCAATTTGTTTTAAAGAGGCTGTGTATATATACACCGGTAAAGTATTAAGTTATCGGTGTATAAAATTGGAAGAGGTACTCTGCTTTGTACAAATGCACCGGTACTCATACTGGTGCTGGATACTTAGAAAAATATTTTGTTTTTTACTCTCGAGTCTAAACATGGTAATTTTTTCCATTTAAAGTGGACTTATGTAGCTGCCTTCCTGAGGAATTTGCACCGATACTTGTGCTGGATACTTAGAAAATTTTTTCTGGGTGTTCCGCTCGAGTATGATCATAGTAATTATTTTATCATTTATAGCAGCTGCCTTCTTAAAGAAATTGCACCGGTATAAATACTAGTGGTGGATACTTAGAAAAATTTTCCTAGTGTTCTTCTTAGGTCTGAACATGGTGATTTTTTTTCCATTTAAAGCAGCGTAAAGCAATTGCCTTATTGAAGAATTTGAACCGGAATACCGATGTTGGATACTTAGAAATTTTTCCCAAGTGTTCCTCTTGGGTCTAAACATGGTGATTTTTCCCCAATTAAAGCAGCCTAGAGCATAGCGCGTTAGTTGAGATTTAGCATCAGTATCAATACCGGTGCTGGATACTTAGATTTTTTGGTGATTTTTACTCTCGGGTCGGAACTGTTTGAATTGTTTATGCATGTAAAACAACCTCAAGCAGTTGCTTTAGGCCAATTTTTACACCGGTATATCGAGATTACCAGTGTAAAAAAATGGGATTCCTTTAAATCCCTATCAGATCCCCATTTCCAGAAAAAAGAGTTTTACATCTCTCACTATATACCATCTCCTTCATTGGCCATATTTTTTGAAATCCAACAAGGGTGCCGATAGAGTCAGGTAAATCAACGATATACCTTTTCCATATGATTAATTAACATTAGGATCTTAACTACATTCATTGAGAATGTTATATCATGAATACCTTGACTTTCTTGTAAGGTGTTTGATAAAATGCTTTAATGAGTTTTTTAGGAAATTCCTCCCAAATCCAATTTGAAAAGGATATGCCATTCACTGTCTCCTTCTATGCAAAAAGTGTGGTCACACACTTACCCGGATGGTACCTTCGTGTCCAAGGAGGCTAGATTGGTCTATGAATTATACAAAAGATGCCATCATCACATAGAGAGAGGAATTGAAGCATCTCCCCCTTTGAACAAACTATCAGCACACTTGGGTGGGAAAAATTATGCGACACACCACAGCCATTCAACCTGAGCATTGTAAGTGAGTTTTATGCAAACTTGAAGTGTGACCAGAACTACAGTCAGGTGTATTTTAGAGGTAAAACTGTCCCTGTCACACTAAAGGCTATCAATGGTTTGTTTGGGTTGCCTGATGCTCCAAACGATGAGGACGAGTTTCTCGCACTATATTTTCTAGCTGACGATGGCTACGTTCTACAACAACCAATTGAAAAGGAGATTTTTGGGACAATAACTCGGCTAGGTACCGACGTAGATGAGCTGGTCAAACCAGGTTGGAGCAAAATACCTAAGAAGACTCTAACTCTAGAATTGAATGGGTGGTATCACTTCATAGAATCTAGAATCTACCTAGTAACTGTGAACACAGAAGTCCACAAACTTCACCCACATTCTTGTATGCAATAAAGAAGGATCTTCGATGGAATGTTGGTCATCGAATTTGTCCGATGGTGCAGAGGGAATGGGATCAGATGGGATCTTATGCTTATTACAGTATCATCTCTGCTCTTTGTTCAAGAACGGGAGTTAAGTCTTGTCCACATGACGTTTATGGGCAACCAATGGGTAAAATTTGTGTGGACTCTTCTACAAACAAATATCTAACATGCCTGTCCCTATTATTGAATCCAGAGTCGCTGCCTTGGAGGTCGGTGTAGCAAGCTTGCTTGAAGAATCAAAGTATCAAAGATCCTGGTTCGACCATATGGCTAAGGTTATAACGTATCAATTTCCTAATGCCTTGGAAGCAGTTGGAAATTTCCCTACCTTCTACAGAGGCAATGTGGAGGATATGGACGTTGGTACAAGTACCTGTGATGGTGATGCAACAAGAGAATATGACGATGTCGAACCATTTTCTCGTTATTACTTGTAGGAAACTTGCAGTAGTAGTTTAATAGGGAAGATTGTGTACCAAACATTCACTTTGTTGCACTTAGACTGTCTGACACTTGTACTTTTGATAATAACTTGGCCAATGATTGGTTGAGTTAAATTTTTTACTCTTTGTGGTTTAAAATTTTTGCACCAAATTACTCTCGAATACATAAATTATAAAATTATGAAGTTGTCATATAATTATTGGTCATATTACATAAATGGTTAGAATATAAAAAATTGTAGGATATAAATTTGTGGGCAATAGTGCAATTTTAGGAAATAAAGTGCAAACATTCACTGTTGGTTTTACAGGTCCTTCCATAAACTTGTAGCATATAAAAATGCATGAACAAGATCTTAATGTATTGAATTGCATATATGTGTTCAAAATTTGACGCTTACAAGATTCTTGGAGGGACTAAAGTGCAAAAAGTATAAAGTTTACTTGTTCATCAAAATTGAAATCCGATCGAACCGGATGGTACCCCAAACATCCATTTTGTATTTCCAAGTTCCACATGTGGGGAAATGAATGGTTTCAGACAGTGTAGTTAGTTTGAAAAATATTCGGATTAAACATTGAAACTATGAAGTAAACCTTTGCCGTTTACTCTACAACACATATTAGCGCTTTCGATCAAATCACCACCCGGACACAATTATGTTTTAATTATGATTTAAGCCTAGAATATTAAATTTAGTAATTTATATAGCGTTCCAACGTATTGTAATTGCATGTTACATTTGGAGGGACCTAATCGCAAGAAACATATAAAATCAATTTTGCGGGTTCGTACTTACCCAGGAGACACGGAAACATTACTTATTAACTATGGTGTATCATAAAATCATTTTGTGGCCCATGGAATAGTGGTCGACGGGGTGGAAAGAAATGTTTGGGGTCAAAATGCAAATGTCATAAAATTAAACAATGCTTAGTATAGTCAACGTTCGGGGTCCATGCTTAGTCAATGTTAGCATGAAACAACCGGTAAAATGCCTAATTACATAAACTATGCATCAATTTGAATAATAGATTTGTGACAAAAATATTGGGGGAGGAAAATGAATAAGTAGAAAAATTGAATTCTTGACTAGAAAAATTAGTACACCGGTAATTTTAAACAAATACCGGTGTATAAATTCAAAAAATTTCCGGCCTGCTCGTAATTTATTTCAAATTTTTGTTATTTTTCATGGCGGGAAAGTTTTTACACCAGTAAAACTGGTAACCATACCAGTGTACAACACTTAGAAAAATATATTCAAACTTCTTCTTGGGTTCATCCTTTTTTGTACATGATAATATTTAAAGTAGTCCCACACAGCTATTTTTTTTGCATTTCTACACCGGTATCCGTACCGGTGTACACCAGTTAGAATTAATTTCAACATGTTACTCTCGGGTCTGGAAAATTTGCATTTAAAGAGGCTGCTTGCAACGGCTTTAAGTTCTTTTTTTACACCAATATTGGTACCGGTGCTGAACATATGCACTGGTATTTATCAAATTATCGGTGTAGAAATGACAGATATAAATTAAAAACACCCAATTCAACCGCCCACAACCACCATAATTCCTCCTCTCCTCATCAAACTCCTTCAATTTCACTTGTAAAACATCCCTCCACAAATTCAACTCTTCAATTTCCACTACATTCAACCACCATAACTCCTCATCAATCTTTATAACTCCCCAACACATCCCCTTATTTTTCCTATAAAAGGTTGAACAACACACAACCCTTGAACAAAAGAGAGATAAAAACTTCCATAGGTTCATCTAATTCACTTTTTGGAGAGTTCAAACGAAGGGAGAAGCAATACAATTGTTCCATCAGTGAAGGTAAGTGATATGTGTTTAGTTAAGCATGTGTTTCCATATGAATTTCTCTTCAAACAACCATTCAAACCCTTATGCACAACACATGTTCGACAAAATACCTCTATGAACAAAAACCATTAAGTCTATAAAACTTGAAATGGTACCCTTGAATGGGACGATTATACAAATGCGGGGATAAACTGTTTTGAGTTTTTTTGTGGAAATATGTTTTATTATTTGAGTTTTTTTGTGACAATGTTGATAGTCACATTAGGCAAGAGTGATACATGCTCAGTTGTAGGAGTATTTTTTGAATTCAATAAGATTGGTATCAAGTTATATCAACTTCTATAAGGTTCCATATCATGTTATATCAAGTTCCATGCCTTGTTCGTTCAAGTTCTATGTCATGTGATATGAACTTCTATGCCATATAAAATGTAGTTTTATTTAGGTTTTGTTCAATTTGTATGCCATATTTTGCTCAATTTTTATGAATTTGTTGTCCAAGTGCTAGGCCACGATCCACCAATGTTGATCTTAAGTATAATTATTGTTTTGCTTAAAATTTTGAGGTGAATGGATTAGTTGACTTAATAGATTGACAATTTTCTTTTTTATTGTTGTAGATGTCTCCGAAAAAGGGGAAAATAATCAAGAAGAGGAAGACCCCTGTAGCTAAGAAGAAGGATGAGGTCAATGTGGTCGATGATGAGGTTGAATTGGTGGAACAAGAACCTCCTCCAAAAAGGATCCTATTGAAGATACAGTTTGAGGAAGAAGCAACACAACAAGATGATTCGACTAGTGAAGAGAAGGAAGAACCCACACCATATGGGATTGCAGAGGATGAGGGAGAAGATGGAGGTGAAGTGGTGGCCAAACCACCAGTTGGCAAGAGAAAAGGAAAGAGCATTGTCAAAGAAAGGCCAACTGTTAATGAAGCGGACAACGACTTGTCAAAGGCTAGAGGCAAAAATGGAGAGGGATGGGACAAGTTTTAGATCAAAAGTTATATGAGGAGATGAGAAACTAGCACGTTCCAGTTTGTGATGTTGGCAAAGCATAAAAAACCAACCATTGCTGAGTTTAAGTTTCGAGGAGGTCAAGTAGTATGCATTAATAATTTGTCAGCGTGGCACACTTATAGAAATTACGCTTTCTGGCGTCGCATCAGATTTGGCCATTGCGAACGCTGGTGCGATATCCCTGAAGATGTGAAGAAAGAGTCATGGAAGGATGTTCTGGTAAGACTCTCGACGATTGAAGTTTAAAATTTTTGGTTTTAGTATTGTCATAGTGAAGATATGATTAATGACATGCCTGTTCATATGATCTGTTTCAAGAGAGCTTCACAATTGAAACCCCGATGACAGACGAGCAACTTCAAATACTAAAGAAGGATTGTACAGATAGGGAAAAAGATCAACAAAGGAACTGGAAGACAAAGGTGGCAAACAGGTTCATCTACGACGTGGACAAAGGTATCAACAAATCAGGAGTGCCAGCATGAGAGAAGTACAAGTGGATGGATGAAGACAAATAACACTTGTTTGAGAAGAGGCGCCGGCATCCAGATTTTCAGGTATGATAAAAAATATAATACATATTAAGAACTCTGTTGCCCATAAATTCTATTAAAATAAATTTTTATTTTTATAACAATATCAGAAGCTTAGAGAGACAAATATTAAGCACAACAAGGGCAAGAATTACACACACCACACTGGTAAAGTAATCGATAAATCCTCAACAAATTAACTGAGAAGATGAAGGAAAATGAGAGAATTAAGTTGATTGTTGAGGGATTCACTGATGGGGAGATTGAGTAACAACTCAGTCAAAAGGAGTTCACACTGGATAGATCTCTTGTCCACCTTGAGGCAAACAAGGATAATACAGGGTTATACACATCAAAAGAGGTTTAGAAGATCGCACCGGACATTGTAAGCTACGCCAAAATTGAAAACTTAAATTAATTAATTTATATCGTTTCACAATATTCTTGCTTTCCTATGTGTTTTTTAGTTGAAAACGAATGAGCTGAAGGAAAAAAGGAACATTGGTACTGCAGCTGGGTGAATACATCCTCATAAAAGTCACCAAGAAGAAGGATCACCCGGGCAGGTATAGGGGAACTCAGACGGGTCTACCCTCATTGGTTGTTGTTCCTCATCTTTCCCACAACAAGTGTGGTAGCAATTCCTAAAGAAAGTAGACCACCTAGAGGAAACTATTATTGATCATCTGGTCGTGAAAGTTATGGTATCGTACCTCGAGCAGTTGGTGAAGGGCATTGCATCTGCATGCGGTGTTTAGATTCTACCAGGCCTTGACGATCCCAAGAAGTTTATCAAGAAGGCAATGGATGACATTGCTGCAGCTGCTACGAAGTCCGGTGAAGAGCCCAGTGACGGAGAAGGAGATGAGGAGATACGCCTTCATAAATATATGTATTTGTTTACATTGAATTACACATCTTAAAATTTCCATATCAAATTTATCAATTTACTAAACATTTTTACGAACATGATGGAGAACATGTGACTCTGTACATTAAAGACATTGTCGGGAAGAAGAAAATTGTTGCGTATGGGTTGCGACAGGTATCTCATCATCGGGATACCCAACTAGGAAGTGTGGCTCTTGTGAGAATATGCGAGCCAGTCTACCATCCTAGGGCGGGATTGCCCTCGGCGGACCACCACTTTGATAATTTTTGGAGAGGCCTTAAATAGTGTTATGGACTGGCCGGTGTCTTTGATAGGCAAGGAAGATAAGAAACCAAGTGGCATCAATGACGACAATGCCGGTGTGGATACATACGACGAGGAGGAGGAGGTTATGATTCTCACCACCGACGATGAGGTACATTCTTGTAACGCATTATTTTTCAATTCATCCAATTACATTTACATGATTGTATTCATTAATCCTTGTAACAAGGTGATGCCAAGAAAAAATCCCACTCAAGCACTAATTATAGGCCATCAGCAAGACCAAAATTGAAGAGGCTATTAAAACTGGTGATTCACTTAAACACGTACCTTTATTATTCATTGACTACGACAGTTCATTTCCACATACTTAACTGACCAATTTGTATAATTTTACATCCGCATATTATCAATAAACGGGACCTGACAGATTGGCCCATCATGGTACTGTTCATACGGGAAGCAAATGTCGCTATCCTGGAAATGGTAAATAATAAGGACAACATGTTCTTCCCAGTCTTCAGACCATTGACATTCGCACGCCATTACACCTGCGGTATTGGAATAGATGTTCTAGTTGAGTACGGGAAGAAACTCGGGAACTTGTGTTCAATGACCTGGATCAATAATGCGCAGATCGATGTGTGGATGGGGTGAGTTTCAGACCTTACAACGTTATTTGAAATTTTAAATCGATTAGGATTTCACTTTCAGTATCATTAATGTTACAGGCACCTCTGGGAGCAAATATGGGAAAATAATGCAGGATGCGTCCAATTCTGCCCTTACAACTGTGGGAATTTGACCACTTCGAGTAGGAGGTCGAAGTTTGTTTCAACCTCATATGGGATACAATGAAGTCAACGAATGTTAAGTTATACATTATCCCCTACATTAGAATGTAAGCATTTCTTGGCGGATTTAACATTTACATTTCAAACCACTTCCATTTAAGTATTTCATTACCCTAATTTTTCGACAGTGATCATTGGTACCTCATAATTATTTGTCCCAGAACAGAAGAGGTTTTCACGCTGGACACTTTGATGGGGGGTATCAAAGAAATAAACTTGTGCGAACTCAGGGTCATTTCCAGGTATTTCGATCAACGAAATAATAAGTCCTAGTTTTGTTATACACGAGAAGAAGTAACCATTTTCATTTACTTTCTTTACAGGCTTGCATGCGCACACCAAAGGGAGAAGAGAAAGATGGAGCCAGAACCCGACTACACTTGGAAAATCAAGAACATTAAGGTAAGTCATTCTGTCATTTCATCCCACCATTCATTATGTGAAAGGTTAGTAATGACATTTACCTTTCCTGTGCAGTACCAAACCCAGCATGGTTCGTGGCAATGCGGGTACTCCATCATGATCTTCATGGAAGAATTTGTCAATCACCTGGAGACAAACAATATCTTGGAGGTAAACCTTACATCTCAAAATTTGTTCTTATAAATTTCTATCACACGCACCGTTCTTCACTAACATTGTAACTTTGAAATTGACAGATCTTCCCAGAGGGCAAAGGGTCGTACCATTTGTACGAAATTCAGGGTATCATTGAGAGATGGTGTGGGGATTGGCTCGATGAGTACAAGCATCAAGCGAACACTTCATTGCAACCTTTGGATGATAAGAACGACATAATAGGCTGATAATTGATTTTATGTGGTTGATGATATTAGAATTCTATTGTTGGTGTTTGGTTATACTATAGTTGTGTGGTTTTTTAGTTTGTTTCCATTCATGCTGAAGATACTTCTTCTATTCATCGTGTTTCAATAATGTTCCCGTGTTTTACGATCAATATTTCCGTAATAAGTGTTTAAAGTTTCTTACAATTTCAAAGTTTTTAAATTTATAATAGTTCCGATTCAACTATTTTTGGTTGTCGTTGCCCCGGAAATAATCTGGGAGGGAACCATTGGAAAATAAATTGGGCATTGCTATTTTTTCTCATCAATTTAAATAATTTATTTAAAATTATTAATCTACTACCGGTGTAAAAACAATACTGGTGCAATAAAAATAACAACGCAATAATATTCCAGGTGCAAAAATTTGCTTTTACCAAAAAAATACCGGTTTTATAATTCCTAACGGTGTACAAAATGCGATTTTAAACTGGTTGACTTCATACTTACCGGTGCAACATTTTTACATCGGCGTATCTAAACGTACTGATGCAATTACTATGTGCCCTCACAACTTCCCAAAATTTTTACACCGATTAAAAATACCGGTGTGAAACATACATCTACACCGGTATATTTTACCGGTGCAAAAAAGTGCATTTTTACACTGCTATACATTTGCATCGGTATTTTTGGGGGGGGGGGACAAAATTCCGGTGCTATTGGCCTATAACCGGTGCTTTACCCTTGTCCTGCAGTAGTGATGGATCATTTTGCATGAGTTTTATTTGATGCTTCACTGTGATTGGCTTGATGGTAGTCTCGGGTCGATACTATTGTGGCTACACAGTGACAACAATTTATCTTTGGTGTCCTTCTCATTGACACAAGGCCTTGGTTTAGTATAGTATTGCCATTTAGCGTCATTATGTATCTCTCTCTTTTAGTCTTTGAGGATTTACATAATTAGAATTGTAATATTTAACTAGTGCCTCAGTGTAAATGGGTTTATCCCATATTATATGTTGTAATCACACATTGTGCAAAATTAAGCTTAATAGAAAATTGGAGATGATACCCCTCTAACCCTCTTTCTAATGACAATTTAATTTTCAAAAGAAAAATATATGCTACAAAAGGGATCCTTTGTAGGAGTGGTAACTATAAGGTAGTTTCTAAATATAGTTATATAAGTTTCTTTCAAAAGAAAAAAAAAGTTATAATCCAGATTTGACTAAAATATTATATTCGATTCATAAATATCGACCTCCTTTAATATGACCCTTGATTTTAGGAGAAGTGATATGAATCCAGAAACACAGACCGTGCCAGCCTCCGTGCCAGATACACGGATCGTGTCATCCTTCATGCCAGCTTCACTTGCACGGACCGTGTCACTAGCACGGTCTATACCAACGCTCATGTCAACTAGTGTACCTCAGCTTGATCAAAGTTTTACGGGATTTGTTTGGGATCCTCTAAGTGGTTGGTGGGTCGTTTTACACTAAAAATAAATTGGGATCTGCAGCTCAAAATTTTGGCTTAGAGCTTGATTTATTTTTGGAGTAAAACGACACCACCACACCGTTGAAACCCACCACTGAAGACCCCCACCACTGAAAACCCTCCGCCGCATCGATTCTTCGAAGCCACTGTAAATCTGTATGATTCTTGTGTTTAGTGATGTGTTTTTTTATTCTTTACATGTGCTTATGTTTTGTTGTCAATTTTTTTTCTCCAGATCTAGCTCTAGCTCTGAGGCTGCCGAAAACTAGTCGTATTCCGGAAATCTATATTTTTGGTACCTTGGAAATATGTTCCAAATTAAAGGCAGTTTTTGAATCGCCTTTGATCGATTTTGATCGAAAGAGGAACCGGAGAATGCACTTTGAAAGTTCCTTTATGGTCTGATATAACCACCTTTAATTGCCCATTCCTCCACTAGTGAAAGTATTATTCTTTTATTAATATGATTAATTGGTGTATATTTAATTTGGGGATTGCCCATTTCTAACATAAACTATGGTTTGTGTGCAATTGTAGTGACATGATAAGGAGAATTATCAATAGACTTTATCATATTACTGTTTTTAATGCCGTAAAGAGATTATAGAATAGAGATTGATTACCATTAATAGTTTGTTTCACGGTTATGTATTTTAAACTAATAGTTTGTATCGTAAGTATGTAATATATTATTGTAGTTGTTGTTGTCTCAATTACTTCTATTTCACATGAATTGAACGTCAAATAAATAGCGTGACGTTTCACCAATATTTCTAGCATCGAATATTAAATAGCCATGCAATCATGTCTAAAATACGGTATATGGCCACACTACTGACATTTTTGAGCTAAATGATCGACATTGTACATGTCGGTACCGCATGTTCATACGATCGATGTCGTTGATTTGATGGAAGATGAATGTCGTTGGTGAAAATGACTGACATCGCTCAAACATTCGTGTTGATCGACCGTAGGTATCAATATAGAGTGATATCATTGGCGCATTTGATTAGACCAAAGTCAGTCTTAATCATCATTGTTGGCCATACCATAAACCAACCAACGTTGCACCATATTCGGTCCTGGTTTCGATTATATAGCTTTTTACCTCATTTTTTTCTCATATATCTTTTTACCTTTGTTATGAACTGCGGTAAAAATGGAATTTTTACTGCACCACTATTTACCTTGGTTCTTTTCAGACAAAAACCGAGTTAAAGAGTTCTCTAGAACTGAGGTAAAAAGTCATGTTTCTTATAGTGACATGTTAAATCTGTTGATAAAATTGCTGATATCTTTACCAGAGCTGTTGGATCTTGTCATTTCAAGAACTTACGGTACAAGTTCCACTAACGATCGTGAGCTTGTGGGAGGGTATTAAGATATTAACTTTTTCTTATTGTATTTTCTTTCCTTAATCATAGGAACTTTAGTTACTTCCTCTCTCTCTAACGTTTCTCTCAAATCAAATATATTACAGTGCCCATTAATGTAAACCAGCAACTCCTTCCACCACTTCCATCGTCTGTCAGAAATTAACTTTCCCAATCTAGGCTAGATTCAAAACTCCATGGCGAGAGCTCGCCTTCCTTTGCCTTCTATGGTTAATTTCCAACCCAATGGCCAAATCCCAACCCTTGCTCAAAAGCTTACCTTGAATCCTATAACTGAATTCAAATACGAGGTAGCAGTGCTGTTTAAGGATGAAGAAATCTATCTACTTGCTAAACCATTACAGAAACACCTAGTCGGGAAATTTGCACATGGACGTCCAACTCTTGATTTCATCCGACAACAGTTCTTAAAAATTGGGTTCAAGGGTGGACCTACAATCACAGCTCTGGACCACAGACATATGTTCATCAAATTCAATCACGATTAAGACACTTGGAGATGATGGATAAAGAGCTGGAATCTCGCCGGAATATTGATGAAGGTGCTCAAATAGACCAAAGATTTCGATGTTAATGAAGAGCCTCCGATAGTTCTGATATGGGTAGCTGTTGAATTCCCTCCTATCTATTTTTTTGCATCCTGAATCAATCCCCCATATAGCAAATAGATTAGGGAATTTGATATTTGTTGATCCTATAACAAAGAACCTTACCCGATCATCAACTATTAGATTGTGTATTGAGACGAAACTCACCTCTGCTTTTCTGACTAGAATAAGACTTGGATCTAACAGAGATAGTAGATGGTAGAATATAACATATGAAGATCATCCTACATATTGTTTTAAATGTGCTAAGATTGGACATACCACTAAGAATTGTAAACCTCAGGCTAAGCCAAATAGGCTACATCATGGTCAGGAATCTCAGAGCAAATTCCAAAGGAGAAACAAGACCCTCAATCATCCACTACGAAGGCATTGGTGATACCTAAACAAAACTAGATCCCGAAGAAGGACCAGACTCAGCTAGCAAAGATAATGGATTCAGATGATGAGCTAGATTCTTACGAAGATGCAGAAAACATGTTCAATGAGCAGCCAAAAACACACCAACCTAAGCCACATGACCTTTCCACCCCTTTGATCTATCATAGCCCTAACATTACCAACCTACTCTTCAATAGAAAGCTAAGATCCAAATCCCCATTATGGAGAGTGAAGAGCCCTAGATCAGTTGAGCATGGAAATAATCAACATCTGATAAACAAACATGGATGGAAATCAGCTGATGATATCCCAACTAGAAGGGACTCCAACGCTAACCTTAGGGTGGCTATGACTCGAGATCTGAGAAGTTTCAGTAACTATTTATCTGTTATGCTCGAGAATTATTAAGAGACTACTGGATGCAGTATTGAAGAGCCACCCTATGAGGACCTTTCTACAAATGTCAAGGCTAAAAAGGGGTCGGATGAACCACAATTACAAATCATATTTCCCCTATCGAATCCCAGTGATGAAAATCAGTCTCAACATCGATCAACTTAAACAGTGGAGAACACATCAATGGAAGAGCTGGAAAATACTCAAGACTCCACAGAAAAGTCAGGTATTTCTGAACTCAGTCATGAAAGAAAGTTCTTTAACTTACCTAACTTAATCATAACTCAAGAAAAAAAAATATTGTTTCCCTATGAATTGCAACATTATTACATGGAATATTAGGGGAATAATTAATGGCCTAACAAGACTAAAGAAATTGATCTACACATATAAACTTAAGGTGCTAATTATACTGGAGCCAAAGCAGGATCTCATTAGAATGAAGGGTTTCAAAATCCAATTAGGCCTTGAAGAAGCTTTTAGTTTAGATGATAGCCATATAGGGATCCTAAATAAGAACAATGTCAAAGCAGTGTTGATAAATAAGTATAATAGTTGCTTGCATATTCTAATCACCCACTTAAGTTCTGGCACATTTTTTCATATGATATCCGTATATGGTCTACACTCTAGACTACTAAGATTGCAGATGTACAATGATCTGGAGCAAATAATTACCAGCCTAGATGCACCTTGTGTTATCGCTGGTGATTTCGATGTCATAAAGAGCCTATCTGAATATAGAGGTAGGGGTACTCCCAATCTGAACTCAATTAATGACTTTGATTCCTTTCTATCTGGGAACAATGTATATGAAATTACCACCACTGTTGGCAATCCATACACCTAGAAAAATGGTAGAAGGTTTTCAGATAGAGTCTCAGAGCGACTAGACATATCACTAGGTAATAGAGGTTGGTTTGATAAATTCACCAATTCATCACTTCAGACTCTAGGAAGAGGAAACTCTGATCATAATCCGCTAATCTTGAACTTGGTAATTGATAAAAAGCAATACCTAAAACCTTTTAGATTCCAATATATGTGGTTGAATAGGAAAAACTTTCTCCCCTTAGTTAGAGCTGATTGGGAACAACCTCTAACAACTCAAGGCATGGTAGATTTCGCTCTAAAACTGGCTAGACTTAAAATATTCTTAAAAAGCTGGAATAAGAATCAATTTGGCAATGTTTTTGATAATGTGCTTAATGCTGAAAAACTAGTTGTTGAATTGGAGATTAAGCTTGAAATTTATTACAGCTTACAGAATCAAACTCTACTTAATGAAGCTAGTGCTAATCTTACTAGATCAGTTAAGAAATAGCAGTATTTTTGGAAGCAAAAAGCTAGGACTAAATGGCTTAAGTCATGAGATCTAAATACTGCTTTCTTCCATAACAGTGTTAAGGATAAACAATCTGGACTCAAAATTAATAAATTTCAACTAGAGAATGGGTCTTGGATAGATCATCAGGATGAAATAGGTGAAAGTGCTGTCAATTACTTTCAGAAACTACTAACTGATGAATCCTTAAACCACCCAGGCTACCACATGAACTACTTGCTTAAATTTATCCCCCAAGTTATTACAGATATGGATAATATATAGCTCATGAAACCTTTGGACATGGATGAATTACACAAAACGATATTTGGCCTAGGTAAGGATAGCACACCGGGTCCTGATGGCTACAATGGTACAATCTATAGGAAAAGTTGGCCTTCATCTGTCAAGACCTCCTACATGCTGTTAATGAATTTATGCCTGGATTTAGGGTTCCAATATCATTTGGAAGCACTCTTATTACCTTGATACCTAAAACCCCAACCCCAAGAAACCTTGGTGAATACATGCCCATAAGTTTTACAAATTTTTATAATAAAATCTTATCTTAGATTTTAGCAGAAAGAATAAGGCCCCTACTCCCTAAATTCCACTCCACAGAGCATTAAGCTTTTATACAGAATATGGAAATTGCGGATAACATCCTAGTGATGCAAGAAATGGCTAGGCTTTTAGTTTCAAAAACTCAGTACATCAATATGATTGCTAAGATAGACATGTCTAAAGCCTTTGACCGAGTCTCATGGCCTATGCTAAACTCCCTCCTCCTGAAATTTGGTTTCTATGGACACATTGTAGCACTTATTCTTGGAAACATCAATAGCTCTTGGTTCTCAGTCCTTATCAATGAACCCCCCCCCATGGTTTTTTCAAGCCTACAAGAGGCTTAAAACAAGGGGATCCTCTATCTCCCACCTTGTTTAGTTTTATAACTGAAGTTATTAATAGGGGTTTTAAATTCATGTTCCACAATGGATTTATAGACAGGTTTATATTGCCAAAAGGCACTGAAATGTTCACACGCTTGTCCTATGCTGATGATACTGCCATCATTCTGAAAGCCATAAGTAAATGTTTACAAAACCTGTTAATATTTCTCAAATCATATGAATCTTCCATGGGGAAAATGGTTAATTACCATAAAAGTGCTTTCATTACAAGGAAGAAAACAAGCTCAGTAAGAACAATTATATTTAAGGCTAAAACTGGAATGTCACAGGGCAATCTCCCATTTATTTACCTCGGAGTTAACATTTTTAAAGGGAAAAAGAAAAATAGTTACTTTCAGTTTCTAATAGAGAAGATTAATTCTAAAATATTTAAACGGAATAATAAATGGCTAACCCAAGCAGGGAGATTAATATTGATCAAATACGTTCTACTGAGTATCCCACAACACACATGGTGCATTATGGAACCCACTGAGCACCCTCTAGACTTAATAAGATCTTCATGTTCCAAATTTTTTCGGGGAAGACTCATTTAGGGTTTAGAAAGCATTGGAAATCATGGCAGGCTATGTGCTACCCAAAGAATGAAAATGGACTGGATCCTAGAGACTTTAGGTGTATTATAGATAGCTTCTCAGTTAAATTATGGTGGAAAGCTCAAAAGGGAGATACCTTATGGGCCAAATTCATTTGGTCTGTGGCACAGACTGAGAGAACATCAGAATCTTGGAGAAAAATGGTTGCCATATATGAGTTTGTAGAAACAAACACCCAAATTCTAATAGGAAATGGCTCTTACAATTTTTGGCTTGAAAATTGGTTTGGTGACAGACCACTTTGGTAGGAATGGACACAATCATAGGAAATCCATTTTCCTAATCTACGGGTAAAGGATTTTATAAGGCAAAGACATTTTTATTTAACAAGGTTGCAGGGACAAATACCAGACTAGATTCTTCAAAAGCTCAACAAAGAAATCATTCTCACACAGAACGCTGATGGGATAATCCGAAAACCATCCCAATCAGGTAAATTCATAGTTCCTTCGGCTACTCAGAAACTGAGACAAAGAAGAAATCAAGTCTAATATCTCAAACAGTTCTAGAATAGGTATATCCCTCCGAAGTTCTCAATTTTTTTTATGGAAATTGTTAAATGGAATCCTTCCTTGATAACATCCTTCAGAAAATGGGGATTTCCTTAGGCTCTAAATGTCCACATTCTAATCACATTGACACACTTAATCACTTCTTCAATGACTGCCCTCTGGCTCTGAAAGTCTAGAAGTATGTATTTAGTACATTTGGATTTGCGGATAGACCATTTGCTTATATCTTTGATAGACTATCTTGGATATTTTCATGTCAAGTAGGCTCATCAACAAGAATAATTGTGATTCACACTCTATTTATTGCTTCATGTTGGCTACTATAAAAATCAAAAAATAACTATGCATTTCAGGGAGCTGCATTTAGCTTTAATTTTATTGTCACATAGATAAACTCTCTCTCTGCCCAGGTACTGAATCTACACCCTTTAAATTATTAAGTGGATCCCAATGAATTCATTAAGGCTGCATTATTACCCGCACCTATAAGATTACCAAAGAGGAGATTAATTATTGTATCCCGATGCTTCATTTAAGCTAAACTATATTTCTAGAGCTGCTTTTGTTATAAGGAACTCTACTGCAGGTTGTGTTACGATGCAAACTCAAACAATTCAAGCCGAGGATCCACTTCAAGCTGAAATATTAGCAGCCATAACAACTATAAAGGTACGTATTCAGCAACAATTCATCCCACTGATAGCTGAACTTAACTCTTCACAGGAGGTAAAAATCATACAGAGGAAGGTTGACTCCCCATGGAAACTGAAGACTAAGCTATGGGATCTATGGAAAGACATGGAGATGATGCATATCACAATTCAACACATCCCCAAAGAAGGGAATCAAGTAGTACATGAACTATCCAAGATTCAGGAAGATGACCTCACCTTAGCCCAACTTATAAGCAAGGGAAAAAAAGGGTGGTAATGGCAGACAAGATGGGACTTCCAAACATTCAGATACAACCATAGCTATTTAATTAGGCTTTCGTAATTTGTAGTAGTCCGGGTGTGCACTTGGCGTGTAGAGTAGATAACACAGGGGTGGAGTCTATTTCTAGTAGGAATGGTGCACATCCCGACTACTGGGATTAAGAGCATCTCTATACCCAGGTTTACAAGTTTGTAATCAGGTTTTTGGTCCTGGCAACTAGGTCGCAGCTTGTAAAGTCTAGATTTATTAATTGGAAATTTGTGGTAATTATGCAAATATGGTATTATTATGTTACAACATCAAAGAAGGAATTTTGATGATATAAGGAATTTGGAGTTGTAATATGAGAAGAAGTATTTTCGTCCATGGTGTTTTTATTGAAGAATATATCAATTCATATATTTATGGGATTGAATTGTATTTATGGAACTTGGAATTGATGTAATAAATATTCTTTCAAATGACATAAGGACTAGATATATTAATTCCTTTCTTTAAGGGATTAGATATGATAATTCCTATCTCCAATGGATTTGATTGTTATCAGAATATTTTGTGGAGAAGGAATTATATTTGCACAAGACTTCATGCTTACAAAATTTTCCATGTTAGAACATACGAAAAGCTGGGATTTAGAAGTGCTATGCACATGAAAAATATTGCGTGGATATTATGGAAGTTTGGAGATTTCGCAATATATGATTGTGCGTGTGATTGAAACATATTGGATCTATGAAAAATCTCTATAATTATAGAATTGGATTTATGTAATATTAGGGGATAATTGAGATAAGGAAAATACCTTTATTTATGGGATTTGGATATGATTCAGAAGTAGATTTGGAAACGGAATCTTTTGAAGACAGATGTGGAGAATTCCAATCTGCTCATGATATATATATATATATATATATATATATATATTGATGAACATCACGGTTGTGCTACTCACGAATTTAATTGAAGAAAAATCTACATCAAGGTTTCATATCTTTCGAGAAGTACTACAGAGTCATTCGTCTGTGTTCCAACATGAACTTAAATTGTTGAACAAGTTCAGACTCGTATACATTAATTCCTGGGGAGGAGGAGATCCAGCGTCGACGAGTTTTGAGGTGAGAGGGAGTCTGATCAAGGCGGATCAGTGGCTAGGGGAACTAGCAAATCCACACGTTGTAATTAGAACATATAAGTATAGTTGTATAGTGTGCATTGTACTCTATCTTTCTGATTAGTGAATTTATTCTGAACTAGGCCTGACACCACAAATGTAGGTGGATTTCACCGAATTGCGTAACCAAGTCTTGTTTTTTCATGTTTCTTTACTCCGTATTAAGTTAGATAAGCCTTGTTGGAACACGGTAGTAGTTTTTGAATTAATTAGGTACAACCAAATTTCACCTTTATTAACTCTTCAGTTAGAAGTGTTCAAGTGGTACTTGAACTTTTTGTAAAACTTGGTTACTGTTTTTTTAGAGGTTTTAGAGGGCCTAGGAAGCCAATACAACTCCCCCACCTATGGTGGTTTTCATTTTTTTTTTAAAAAGGAACTTAAGTTGTACTCCCTCCGTCCCAGCCTATTATGCATAAAATCTTTTCATGGTCTCCAATAAACATGTTTGCCTGTAAATATGTATAGGTACGGACAATAATAACACAAAAAATTGATATTTAGAAACTATATGTTACGACGAATCTAACCATATCTCATTCGATAAAAAATATTGTTCATATACCTACTAGCGAGACTCTCACCGCGCGTTGCGTTGTGTTCTTGATTAAAAATATTTGATTTAATTAATATATAATATTAACATGTCACATTTGAATTGAAATAAATAAATAAATTATAAGTATATTCATCTAAGAATAACTATCTAAATTGTTAAACAAATAATAAATTTGTTGGAACTTATTAAATAATAAATAAAATAAAATAAATATTATTTTTATAACCTTTCAAGAAATAATATATTGCAAGTACATGAAGTAAGTAAAATATAAAAAAGAAACATTGAACTTGTGGAAAAACAAGGAACTGTGTGTATATGTGAACTAAACAATGAATTGGGTGGCATAAATGCAGACAAATTTTTGTCACAATCATTGTCTACATGTTTATTTTGGAGAACTGTTGTCTATATACCAATATAATCTTATATACTTGCGAAAGTGCCGATATAACCTTCAATCGTTTGAAAGTTAGAAAAAAACTACCTAATTAATGAAAGTACCAATATAATCCTCTGGTAGACTTTCCGGCGTTGACCGTGCTTTTCCAACTGTTAACCCACCTTAAAATGAGAATAATGCCATCAGACCAAAACCTGAATTTGGGTGGACAATTATAACCTTACCCACACCCATCGAACCATCATCGCTGCTGCCGTAACAGGTAGGGTTATATCAGAACATTATGAATTTTATAGGGTTCGGGTGGTACTGGGTTCGAGTGGTACTGGGTTTGAGTGGAGAGGTTCAAGTGGAGAGGGTTCGAGTAGTACTGGATTCGAGTGGAGAGGGTTCGAGTAGTACTGGGTTTGAGTGGTACTGGGTTCAAGTGAAGAGGTTTGAGTAGTACTAGGTTCGAGTGAAGAGGTTCGGGTGGTGGGGTTCCAGTGGAGAGAGGTTGGGTGGTGAGGGTTCAAGTGGAGCGAGTTCGAGTCAAGATTCGAGTGGAGAGAGTTTGAGTCAAGATTTGAGTAGAGAGGTTCGAGTGGTACTGGGTTCGAGTAGAGAGCTTTCGAGTGGTACTGGGTTCGAGTGGGGAGGGTTCGAGTGGTACTGGGTTTTAGTAGAGAGAGTTCGAGTGGTACTGGGTTTTCGTAGAGAGAGTTCGAGTAGTACTGGGTTTTAGTAGAGAGAGTTCGAGTGGTACTGGGTTTTAGTAGAGAGAGTTCGAGTGGAGAGGGTTCGAGTGGTACTGGGTTCGAGTAGAGAGGGTTCTAGAGGTACCAGGTTCGAGTGAAGAGGGATCGGGTAGTGAGGGTTTAAGTGGAGAGAATTCGGGTGGTGAGGGTTTGAGTGGAGAGAGTTCGAGTCGAGATTCGAGGGGAGAGGTTTGAGTCGAGATTCGAGGGGAGAGGTTCGAGTGGTACTGGGTTCGAGTAGAGAAGGTTCGAGGGGGAGAGGTTCGAGTGGTACTGGGTTCAAGTAGACAGGGTTCGAGTGGAGAGTTTTGAGTGGAGAGGTTTAATTGGAGAGGGTTCGAGTAGAGAGTTTGGAGTTTAGAGGGTTTGAGTTATACTGGGTTCGAGTAGAGAGGGTTCGAGTGGTACTGGGTTCGAGTAGAGAGGGTTCAAGTGGTACTGGTTTCGAGTGAACTGAGTTCGAGTGGAGAGGTTTGAGTCGAGGTGGATGGTTAATGTTCAAGGGGTGGATGGTTAATGTTCAAGGGGTGGATGGTTTGAGTTGTGGCGAGGCGGATGGTTGATGGATCGAGGGGTGATGCCTCGAGGAGGATGGTTTATGGTTCTAGGACCTTGAGGGTTAATGAATCGATAGAGAGGTCCAAGTGGTACTGGGTTTGAGTGGTAATGGGTTTGAGTGGTAATGGGTTCGAGTGAAGAGGTTCGAGTGGTAATGGGTTCGAATGGAGAGGGTTCGACCGGAGAGGGTTCGAATGGAGAGGGTTCGAGTGGAGATGGTTCGAGTAATAAGAGTTTGAGTGGTACTGAGTTTGAATGGAGATGGTTCGAATAGAGGGTTCGAGTGGAGAGGGTTCGAATAGAGTGGGTCCAAAAGAGGTTCGAGTGATACTGGTTCGAGTGGAGAGGGTTCGAGTGATACTGGGTTCGAGTGGAGAGGGTTCGAGTGATAGTGGGTTCGAGTCGAGTGATATTGGGTTTGAGTGGAGAAGTTCGAGTGGAGAGGTTCGAGCGAAGAGGTTCTAGTGGTGAGGTTCGAGTGATGAGGAATCGAGTGAAGGAATTTGAGTGAAGAGGGTTCGAGTGGAGAGGTTTGAGTGATACTTTGTTCGAGTGGTACTGGGTTTGTGTGGAAAGAGTTCGAGTGGAGGAGGTTCGAGGGTTCGAGTGGAAAGGTCCGAGTGGAGAAGTTCGAGTGATGATGTTCGAGTGGTGAGGGTACCATCCACCACTGGAGAGAGTACTATCCACCCCTCGAGAGGTGTATACCATCCACCACTGGAGAGAGTAGTGTCCACCCCTCAAGATGTTTGTCAACCACCCTTCGAGGGTACACAATCTACCACTCGAGAGGGTAAACCATCCACCATTAGAGAGAGTACATCTTCCACCCCTTGAGGGTACGCCACCAACGTCTCGAGAGTGGTGTACCAGCCCTCGAGGTTACACCACTTGAAATTCTGTAAGGAGGGTTAAAAGCGACTTTTACGCTTTTATTACTTTTCTAGAGAATTTTGTGTGACAAGGTAATTTGTTTGAAGACTTAGCTTTTGAAGATTTGAAGAATTGAAGAAGTGAAGAGAAGAGGAGGATATGAAACAAAAAGGAGAAAGAAGAAATGGTGCTGGACTTGGAGTCCATCGCGAGGTTGTCGCGACTCACGACGGACGAGTGGTTCGAAACTCTTCTTGCTTATTGTACTATAAATACTCACCTTATCATCTCCTCTTCACAAGCTTTTACTCCTTCTTCTTCCTGCATTTTTGGTGGGTTCAAACCCTAGTTTTTCTTTCTTTCTTTTCTTAGTTTTTGTAGGTTAATCATGTCTTTTAATTGTCTAGCATAGTTTTATCTTGGGACTAAAGGATTGAAGCTTCCATTTCTATGTAGTAATAACCACACACACACACCCATATATATATATATACATATCTATTTGGTACTTTTGCTATTGTACATTTATTCAGCTTTGAATGTGAATTGTTAGTTGCATTGATATTGTTGGAAGCTTGAGAATATGAATTGCTTGTATGATTACTTGTTAGGGTTGGGAGAAAGTAGCTAATTCTCCCCTCTTTTAATGTGGAATCCAAGAGCATGAGTTAGAGCTTCTTAAATGATGTTGGTGTGTTGATAATTGCTAGATGAATGTGATGATGTTGAACTCGTCGTCATGTTTGTTTTAGGTAGAAAATGAGAGAGGTCTATGAATGTCGATCGTTCTTGACTAGTCTTGAGGTCAATGCATCGCGAGTCGCAACCAGTGCTGTCGCGATTCACGATGAGAAATCCAACTTTTCAACTGAGCTTAAACACTGCATAATCCGTCCTTTTTCTCCACATACTCCCAAGAACCACCACATATCCACTCATTCCTCCACTATCTTACATATATTGACATGAAAATTCTTGCATCTTTATAGTATCTTTGTTGATTGTAGTATGCCGACTACATCATTGAGTCTTTAATTGCTATATTCTATAACGATGCTTGGATATGTGTCGATATATGTTGGATATTTTTATTGGACAATCTTATAGTGTTGATTGCATGATGGATTGGTTGTTCTTTGATAATACTATGGTTATTAACTCTTGATGCTAAACCTAGTATTACAAATCCTTATGTACTTGTGAGTGTGATGTTGTTCTTTGTGGTGTTAGTCTTGATCAAACGACACCAAGGAGACAACGTTTTGCTCGAGGGGTGAGTTCTTCTACAGTACTTTTGCCCCCCCTTCCGGCTCCAAAACTAATTTCGGGACCGATTCCGTTCAAGTACATTTGATTGCGCCATATCACCAGCGACTATGCGGAGAAACGGGTGTCACTCTACCTCTTTCCTTGAGTTTTATTATTCTTACCTTACATTTATACATTGATGGCAATGTAATGTTTTAAGTACGGGGAGGGGTTAGAGGAATCACATGCATGCTAGCTTCATTTGGAATGCTTTTTGCTACTTTTGATTGGAAAAACATGAGAAAAAGAAAGGAAAAAATTGAAAAATTTGAAAAAAAAAAGAAAATGAAAAAATAAAAAAATAGAAAGAAAAAGAAAACCCGCTAAGTTGAAAACCCGAGAGGGTAACTTAGGCAACATTGAGGGCCCGGATAGGTCAAAAACCTGAAAGGGCGGCCTAGGCAAAAATGAGAGGCAAAAATGAGAGGCAAAAATGTACGGAAAAAGGTGAGATGTAAGCCAAAAAACATGATGTGTGGCTACGATGAAAACCCGAAAGGACTCCTAGGCAAAATGAATGAAAAATAGAGAAAAGAAAAATTCTATGATTTCACTCATTTGCCGGCGTTGGAGTCATAAGGTTGCGGTTGTCATACGGATGGATCAGGTAGCTCAACATCTAGACACCTCTTGGGATTGGGTAACTTAGCGGGTTAGGAAACGAAGTATGGTTATAAAGTTCTTGATTGTCTTATACTTCATTTTGGTTGATATATTGACATTGGGTGAAGTATGTGTTTAAACCTCCTCTATGGTTTTGACTTCATTATTGTGTCATTGGATTTTGGTTGATATATTGGTATGAAGTGGCGTATGTGCTTAAACCTTCCATATAGTTTTAACTTCATTTTGTGTCATTGGACTTTGGGAATATCAATTCGGGACTTTGAAACATTTTTATAGGTAGTGAATTGATAAGTGGTAGGTTTGATTAGATTTAGGAATTGGGGTTGTGTGTGTGAAAAAATTCTCATTTGAGCTTTGATTTTGGGATTTATGATATCGAGAGTTTTTGTGAGGCTTTGATTGTGGGAATAAGTTTAGGATATGGACATATCAATTCCTTCGTGTGCTTGAATCTTTTCTTACTCGAGGGCGAGTAAGGTTTAAGTGCGGGGAGGTTTGATGTGCCCATTTTATACGGTTATATTAGGACTTTTAGGATTCACTTTTGTACACTTTTGTGCTCTAAATGTGACATTTTTCCTTGAAATTCTCTAAGGAGGGTTAAAAGTGACTGTTATGTTTTTATTACTTTTCTAGAGAACTTTGTGTGACAAGGTAATTTGTTTGAAGGCTTTGAAGAATACCTTTGAAGATTTGAAGACTTGTATTTGAGCTTTTTAAGATTTGAAGAATTGAAAAAGTGAAGAGAAGAGGAGGATATGAAACAAAAAGGAGAAAGAAGAAATGGTGCTGGACTTGGAGTTCATCGCGAGGTCGTAGAAAGCACGTTTTCCTGCTTTTTTGGTGGGTTCAAACCCTAGTTTTTCTTTCTTTCTTTTCTTAGTTTTTTTAGGTTGATCATGTCTTTTAATTGTATAGCTTAGTTTTATCTTGGTAGCAAAGGATTGAAGCTTCCATTTCTATGTAGTAAGAACCATATATATATATATATATATATATATATATATATATATCTATTTGGTACTTTTGCTATTGTGCATTTATTGAGCTTTGAATGTGAATTGTTAATTGCATTGTTGTTATTGGAAACTTGAGTATATGAATTGCTTGTATGATTACTTGTTAGGGTTGGGAGAAAGTAGCTAATTCTCCCCTCTTTTAATGTGGAATCCAAGAGCATGAGTTAGAGCTTCTTAAATAATGTTGGTGTGTTGATAATTGCTAGATAAATGTGATGATGTTGAACTCGTCGTTATGTTCTTTTTAGGTAGCAAATGAGAGAGGTCAATGAATGTCGATCGTTCTTGACTAATCTTGTGTAAATGCATGAATTGGTTAAATGCTTAGACACGGTGTAGTGTTTATAAGTGTTGTCAAGCTTGTTGATCCTTCGTGAAAAATGTCATCAATGGGATACTCTTAGTACTAAGGGAGTCATTGGTGAGGTTTGACAAGAGATGTCGAATTCACTCTTGCAAACTACTATATAAGAAGGATAGAAGATTCATCTTCACAACAAGTAGTTGAAGTGTGAATAGATTATTTCAATCGTTCTTGAAGCCTTTGTTATTTAGCATTCATGAGTTCTTAATGCTATGTTTCACTTCATTTATGCCATGGGTTGTTTGAGAATAGGAAGTGTTTGTATGACTTAAGTGTTAGGGAGTTAGGAAAGTGACGAATTCCTTAGCCCCTTTGCATGAAAATATAAGAACATGAACTTAGAACTTCTTGTGCATAATGTGTTGTGATTCTTGCTAGATAAGTATGTTAATGTGGTTTGTTCTCATATTTATCCTATAGATGCAATGAAAGGTTGAACCTTGAATGTGGTTTGTTCTAGGTTTCGCCTAATGAATGCTATGTTTGGTTAAATGGCTATGTCTTTGGTAGAAGGCTTGTTGTTGTCATGCTTTTATATGTATGTATATATATATATATATATATATATATATATATATATACTCCTAGCCTAATATCAACCATTTGTGCTTAAACGCTTGAGAAAATTTCCCTTCTTCATGGACGGCCCCGACTTGCCACTGTCTGCTTAGTTGTAGATAGTAAGCAAAAAAGGCTTATAAATATTAACTTTGAGAGGCACGGCGACGGCCTCCCACCACCCCTCGAGAGAGTATACCCCTGAGAGCGTCGAACCATCCACATTAGCTCTCGAACCCTGATCCACTTGAGGCATATACCCCTTGAACCATCCACGACACCAACATTCGAACCACCTATCCTTCGAACACCAACCATCCATTCCTATAACCATCACCCCTCGAACCATTAGTTCTTAAACATCGACTATGCCACCACTCAAACCATCCACCCCTTGAACATTAACCAATCACCTTGAGGCCTCCCTACCACTCGAACCATCCACCCTTTAAACATCAACCATCCGCCTTGAGGGGTGTTGCTTCGAAGCATCTCCACTCGATTCATTAACACTCGAGGCCATGGAACCATCAACCATCCCCCTCGAGGCCCTGGAACCTCGAGAGGTGGTGTACCAGCCCTCGTGGGTACACCACCCCTCGAGAGAGTATACTACTGAGAGTGTCGAACCATCCACATTAGCTCTTGAACCATGACCCACTCGAGGCATGTACCCCTCGAACCATCCACGATACCACCATTCGAACCACCTATCCCTTGAACACAAACCATCCATTCTTGGAACCATCACCCCTTGAACCATCAGTTCTTGAACATCCACCACGCCACCACTCGAACAATCCACCCCTCGAACATCAACCATTCGCCTCAAGGCCTCCCTACCACTCAAACCATATACCCTTTGAACATCAACCATCCGCCTTGAGGGGTGTTGCTTTGAAGCATCTCCACTCGATTCATTAACACTCGAGGCCATGGAATCATCAACCATACCCCTCGAGGCCCTGGAACCTCGAGAGGTGGTGTACCAGCCCTCGTGGGTACACCACCCCTCGAGAGAGTATACTACTGAGAGCGTCGAACCATCCACATTAGCTCTTGAACCATGACCCACTCGGGGCATGTACCCCTCGAACCATCCACGACACCACCATTCGAACCACCTATCCCTCAAACACCAACCATCCATTCTTGGAACCATTACCCCTTGAACCATCGGTTCTTGAACATCCACCACGCCACCACTCGAACAATCCACCCCTCGAACATCAACCATTCGCCTCAAGGCCTCCCTACCACTCGAACCATCTACCCTTTGAACATAAACTATCCGCCTTGAGGGGTGTTGATTCCAGGCATCTCCACTCGATTCATTAACCTTCGAGGCTGTGGAACTGTCAACCATCCCCCTCGAGGCATCACCCCTCGACTCAAATCTCTTCACTCTAACCTCTACTCGAACCTCACAACTCGAACCAGTACCACTCAAACCCTTTCCATTCGAATACTCTATTCGAACCTTCTCCACTCGACCCTCACCACTCGAACGCTCACCACTCGACCCTTCACCACTTGAACCCTCTCCACTCGAACCTCTTACCACTTACTCGAACCCATTACCACTTGAACCCAGTACCACTCGGACCTCTCCATGGATTCATTAAACCTCGAGGTCCTGGAACACATCAACCATCCTTCTCGAGGCATCACCCCTCGATCCATCAACCATCCACCTCGCCACCACTCAAATCATCCACCCCTTGAACTTCAACCATCCGCCTCGGCGCAAACCTCTCCACTCGAACCCAAAACCACTTGAACCTCTCCACTCAAACCCAGTAGCACTCGAACCCATTACCACTCAAACCCTCTCTACTCGAACCCAGTACCACTCGAACCCAGTACCACTCGAAACCTCTCCGCTCGAATCCTCTCTACCCGAAGCCAGTACAACTCGAACCTCTCCATTCGAACCTCACCACCCAAACTCTCTCCACTCGAACCCAGAATCACTCGAAACCTCTCCACTCGAAACTCTCCACTCGAATTTTCTCTACCCAAACCCAGTACCACTCGAACCCTCTCCACTCGAACCTCACCACCCAAACTCTCTCCTCTCGAACCCTCACCACCCAAACACACTTCACTCGAACCCATTACCACATGAACCCAGTACTACTCTAACCCTCTCCACTCAAACCTAGTATTACTCGAACCCTCTCCACTCGAACCCAGTACCAGTCGAACCTCACCACTCGAACCCAGTAGCACTCGAACCCAGTCCACTCGAACTCAGTACCACTCGAACCCAGTACCACTCAAACCCTCTCCACTCGAACCCATTACCACTCGAACTCTCTCCACTCAAACCCATTACCACCCCTCTCCACTCGAACCCTCTCCACTCGAATCCAGTACCACTTGAACCCTCTCTACTCAAACCCAGTACCACTCAAACGCTCTCCACTCGAACCTAGTACCACTTGAACCCTCTCCACTCGAACCCAGTACCACTCGAACCCTCTCCACTCGAACCCATTACCACTCGAACCCATTACCACTCGAACCCAGTACCACTCGGACCTCTCCATCGATTCATTAACCCTCGAGGTCATGGAACACATCAACCATCCTTCTCGAAGCATTACCACTTGATCCATCAGCCATCCACCTCCCCACCACTAAAATCATCCACCCCTTGAACAACAACCATCCGCCTTGACTCAAGCCTCTCCACTCGAACCCAAAACCACTTGAACCTCTCCACTCGAACCCAGTCCACTCGAACCCAGTACCACTCAAACCCTCTCTACTCGAACCCAGTACCACTCGAACCCTCTCTACTAGAACCTAGTACCACTCGAAACCTCTTCACTCGAATCCTCTTTACTCGAACCCAATACAACTCGAACCTCTCCACTCGAACCTCACCACCCGAACTCTCTTCACTCGAACCCAGTACCACTCAAAACCTCTCCACTCGAAACTCTCCTCTTGAACCCTCTCTACCTGAACCTAGTACCACTCGACCCTCTCCACTCGAACCTCACCACCCGAACTATTTCCACTCAAACCCTCACCACCCAAACACTCTTCACTCGAACCCAGTACCACATGAACCCAGTATTACTCTAACTCTCTCCACTCGAACCCAGTACTACTCAAACCCTCTCCACTCGAACCCAGTACCACTCGAACCTCTCCACTCGAACCCAGTACCACTCGAACCCATAACCACTCGAACCCTCTCTACTCAAACCTAGTACCACCTAAACCCTCTCCACTCAAACCCAGTACCACTCGAACCCACTCCACTCGAACCCTCTCCACTCAAACCCTCTCTACTCGAACCCAGTACTACTCGAACCCTCTCCACTCGAACCTAGTACCACTCAAACCCTCTCCACTCGAACCCAGTACCACTCAAACCTTCTCCACTCAAAACTCTTCACTCGAAAGAACATTTTCTGTATGAAACAAAACAAGTTGAGAAACATGACACATTATTTGTCATGGAGAGACTATTACTTATTCATGTGATCCAACCTATTCTTTCCACGGCGATAGACACCATAACCTAGCTAAGGAAAACAAAAATTCTAGAACAACCACAATTTCTCCATTTCATTTTTTTTGCAGCAACAAACAACAAATATCTATTCCTGGGGTTTCGAGTGTACATTATCATTATTAGTGTGGAAGTTAGAGATTGGGCTAGGGCTGTATTTTGTACTGTTGCAAAACATGTTCCTCAAATTTGAGAATTCGTTGTTTGTATACCTAATTGGTAACATTGTGTTTCTTCATCTTCACATTTTAGTTTTTCTTAAATATTGTTTAGAAGTCAGATATAAATGTTGGATATGGAAATTCTGTATACTTAAGTATTGTGGGTTTAGATATGGGCAGAGCCAGAAAATTTAGTAATTCTAAAAGATAAACATACAAAGAATTTTATATTACGAGGAATTTAATAAGATCTTTGCATGAATCACAAATCGCGAAAAGGCATTGCTAATCTTCTTTACATGAAATACAACTGCAAAAGCACCATTCCACGACTGGAGCACATATCCAGAAAGACATTCAGTTTACATCTTCAACCTAAACTAAAAGGGAACTATAGCACACTCATTCATGAAAATTTATCACACAAGCCACACAGTAATTTGCAATACATCTAAAAACTATTGCAAAAATTAAAGCTTTGAAGTTTGAAACCTTATAATATTTTTTTCCCTCCCAGCCATTTTGATTCCATTACCTAAAGAAAGAAGTCTTCACAACACCTAGAGAAACAAATGTCCTCAGCTGATTTATTTTGGTTTCATTGACAGTGCTAGTTCGAAGTGTTCTTGTTCCAGCTACGTAGTTTGAGGATCTAACAAGCTACTTGATTTCATGGAAGTCTCTTGTGAAACCATCTCCTGGTCTAGTTTTTCCTGAATCTGGACAGGCTTCCCCTCTATTTTTTTCTACTCTTTCATAACATATTGTCTTGGCATTACTTCAAGTAAGAAGTTCCCCCAATTCCATACGGTCACTGTGACTTTGAGAACTTGGAAAATGATGGACAATCTGTAAGATAAGAAGATTGGGACAGTTAACACCAGTGTGGTCACTGTAAAAGCTGCTTGAAGGACAATATACATCAGAAGGCGATTATTATCCCCAAGAACACCGCTTAGTCTCCACCAAAATTTATTGGCTTTCTGTGCTTTCTTAGAGAGCTCTCTGACAAATTGAGAATGATAGAAAGGGTGTGAATGGCTTAAACATAAAACAAAGAGGATGATCTAGATTATCAGTTACATCAACCATAATAATATTACCTGTAAGAATTCATGACTTATGGATCCTTTACAATTCTCTGGCGACGTAGGACAACTATGATGAGAAAATAAAGAGCCTGAAAAAGAAAGTAAGCAACTAAAGGAACAAGAAACAGATAAGTCCAGAGATTGTATTTGCTTTCAACATAAGGCCAAGAAGGTCTCCGAGCGGTTCCAACAGGATGCATAGCTTCAAAGAATACATGATCCCACCATTAAATTGTGAAGAAAACCTAACTTGACCCAAATAATTATATTAGAATAAGCATGGGAACCAAGAAGCATATTCATCTAAAAATATAACTTGTGAAACAAGTCAATGTCAAATATTAATAATGATATATGCAGACTGCGGTGCAATGAAGCTTGTAGCAAGTATCTTAGTTAATGTTATATGCAGTAGCGTGATGGTCAGAGATACTGCAAACACATTTCTAATCAATCTCCAGCTCTGTTGGTATTAGGACAAAACAATAAAAATTGGCACTTTGTTGCTTTACTATAAAAGATATAACTAAGCCTAGCTAAATAATACTAACAAAAATAGAAAAAAGAAATCAATTGCAATTAAAAAAGAGAGACAGTAGAAGTACACAATTATTGATATGCAGGTGAAGAAATACGATAAAATCTGCTTTCAACATATTAGACTTCCAGTCACTATATTAGCAAGGAACAACGTAGTTCTTGGCTCCAACTTTAATGTTAATTTTCTCGATTTCAATATCCATGTATGGTGATATTACACCATTACATATATCTTACACTCAAAGAAGTGTTCAATTGTTTCCATAAGTTAATCCAAGACGGGGTTATACAGAAGATAAGAACAGATGCAGAATCACTTGCCAAAACTGATTCATGATAGAAAAACAGTAACAAATATTCATTAAGCAGCCAAAAAGCAATATAATTCTAGAAATAGAACCACTACTTTGAAAGGATGAAGAACGGGGCAAGATTCAATTTATCATCATCAAAAATAACCTCGCGTCCAAATAAGAAAAATGGGCCACACTATGAAAGGAGAAAAGGCTATCCAATTTACCAAGCAAAAGGTGTATGAAAATGCTCACAATTTTATCAAAAGAGTTGAACACTAAGTTGCACCTCCATACAATTAGTGCCCAAGCTAAAGGCCCCTGCATATGCATTGGAGGAAGTCAAGTTATCAGAGAGAACAAACACAAGATCATAATATTCTACCAAGATATCATCAATAGCCCACCTCTGCAAATGAGAAGCAAATCATGAAAAACTTTTCATTTCTAGGGTAGAAGAGAAGCATGACCAAGAAGATTGTGTTGGCATAGTAGCAGAAATCCCGTTGAAAATGATCGTTCATTTCCATTAGAAAACAACAAAAAAAACATAAAGGAACGCTAAAAATTGGGCGGAGGGAGAAATGAAAAAAAAAACTCATAATGTAGAATGTGTTTTCACCATAGGCAAAGGCCTCATAGAGCTTCCTCCTCTCTTTTCTAGTTCCCATAACTCTATCAGGCTCGCTGACATGACGAGGACACTCCGCCGGAGTATCAGAGGTAACTTCGTCTTTCCCTTCATCATCTTCTTCTTCTCCCTAAAAAATGTTCAGTTTTATCAACTTCGATAGGTTTACGACGATAATGTTAGCAGCTTCAAACGACTATAAACTTAGAGGCTCAAAGATTGTACTGATCTACGATTATATCATAAAACAAACATAAAACTAAGAATCAAATATTGTAGTCGATAGGTAAAGAATAAGGCGTACTTCCTCGAGGCCACCGGATCCTCTGGCACTTCACCAGATCAATCTATCTCATGACACAGTTTCAGCTCACGAAATTGAAGAAAAAACAGGCAATTTTCAGAAAATTTGATTTATAGGGCAGGTATTCATGTATGGATGTTTACCTAACGTCAACCATGGCGATATTGGGGCGATGCCTGAGAGAGAGGAGCTGGGAGGAATTGATGTAGGTGATGCTCCCGACCATCTTTTGTTCACATCTTTGTCGATTTGATGCTCCGTTCGCCGCCCCTCCGCCATCGTACACTATACACTTGGCTTCAGAACAGATCAACCGATTTCAAGATTACAGATTCAGATCAAAACCCTGACTAATTCAATCAGATTCACGATAATCCACAATCATATAAAACAATAAAATGCGTAGGAGAGAGAGTAATGTATCATCCATGTCATAGAAACAAAGAAGAAAGGATTGAAAACAAAAGAAGGAACATAGATTGAAAATCAGAAGATAAGGAGAAGCAGGAGACTTCATGAGAATATCGTCATTTTTGTATATTAGGTTAGTCAAAATGACTCAAATACCCCTGGTTGACAGACATAAAGTAAACAATATCTATTATAGGGTGCTTGTGATTAAATATGTGATCAAAATTTGGCATCTATGACCAAAATTTTTTTTTGTGCAGAATAGGCTAGGAGGTAGAGAGTATAAAGCTTACCGATGTAAATGATGTTAACATTTTCCATAAATACTCAACTCTTATAATTTATCTCTGGATTATATTCATAAATCGACTGATCATTACAAACTTCAAAATTTGAACATTATTTGCTACATACATCATTCAAAACTATGTTTGCCATCCTAACTATATTAATTTGCTATAGACTTCAGGAATATATATGTGTATGATGCATCCTAGTATTTGCCCAGTACTTCCTTCTCTTTCCTGAACCAAAGTTTGAGAAACAGGAGGACTCCGGCGACCGCAAATCCAACAGATAACCATACAAACCACATAAACTGCATATTCCGGTTGTGAGTTCGTGAACAAAGACGGAATTCAGTGCTTAATCTGTTTGGAACGATGGGAACACAGAGATTGTAGTTTCCCGCGTAAGCCTCCAGGGAACCATACAACATAGATGAGAGAGGTATTTCACCGGAAAGCATGTTGTGTGAAAAGTTTAATGAGTTTGGCAAGAGTGCAGTCATATTTTCTGGGATTTTCCCCGTTAAGGAATTATTGGACAGATCAAGAACATTAATGGACTTAAGTGAAGTTATTGACTGAGGGATGGAGGAGTTAAACTTGTTACTTTGCAGGAGTAACAGGTTGAGCTGTCGAAGGTTGCCGATTTCAGGCGGTATCGGACCGGACAAGAGATTGCTGCTGAGATCCAGCTTTACGAGGTTGCTAGCTTTGGAGATTTCAGAAGGTAGAAACCCTGAAATCAGGTTATTCTGGAGGAAGAGTTCCGACAGATTTCTTGCATTTCCAAAGGTTGTCGGGATCGAACCGTTCAGGTGGTTGTTACTCAGATCGATGATTGAAGCATCCGGGAGAGCTATGATTCCTTCTGGAATACTTCCGACCAGTTGATTGGAATAGACTCGGAAGCGAATGAGAGAGTTACAGTTCGAATAAGTTTCAGGGATTTCCCCAGAAAGCTTATTGTCACCGACAAGAAAGTACATCAGTTTACCTCGACTGCATGAATACCGTGGAAGTTCTCCAGAGAGCTGATTTTCCGACAGGTCAAACCCGATCATGGGAGACCATCTTCCGAGATTTTCAGGGATTTTTCCTGTCAAAGAATTTCCATAAAGCGAGAACAAAGTCAGCGTTGTGGAGTTCCCCAAGGCTGCAGAGATTACCCCACGCAAACTGTTGTTGTAAAGCTGCAAGGTAGCCAGTTTGGGAAGACGATACACAGATTCGGGAAGATTTGTGAATCTGTTGACAGACATGTCGATGTCTATCAGTTCAGTCAAGTTACCCAACTCCTCAGGTATTTCTCCTTCGAGTTCGTTGTAGTAAAGCTCGAGCAGCTCCAGCTTTTTCAGCAGTCCCAACTCAGGTGGAATCTGGCCTGTTAGATAATTCCCACTCAGTTCCAGGTCAAAAATAGACGTCATATTGCCAATTGATGCCGGAATCTCGCCGGCTAGATTGCACGACGACAAGACCATAATCTGAAGACTTGTCAGCCTGGCGAAACTCTCCGGCAGCTCCCATGAATCGAACCCGCTGATTTCATTGAAGAAGAGCGCTTCGAGATTTGTGAGGTTTGTGACTGACATAGGAAACTTTCCGGAGAAGGAGTTAAATGAGAGATCCAGCAACCTCAGTGATTGCAGCGGCGATAAGTCTGGCAACGTCGCGCTGAGTTCATTCGAACTAATGTCAAGCTCTTGTAAGAGAGAGCAGTTGGTGATGCCACCAGGGAAACTGCCATTGATGTTGTTTTCCGACAAGCGGAGAATTCTCAAATCAGGCAGATATTGGCACACATTTTCAGGGAATTGGCCCGAGAGGTTCCATCTTGAGATGTCGATCTTCACAACGTTGGCCTGATTGTCACAGTCTACTCCTTTGTAGCTGCAGAAGCTGTAATGATTAGCTTCATTTACTTCCCAGTTTGAGAGCATGTTCCCTGAGAAAGACTTCTTCATTAGTGTGAAAAACTCGGATTGATTTGCAGCTAAAATATGGTGAAAACAGCAGAAGATGAGAACACTTAGGGTAAAGTGGCTAAGGTATTTGTTTTGAGCCATGAGAATTAAGTGTAGTAGAAGAGAGCTGAATGAAGGGGTAGTTGCAGAAAGTATGAACATTGCTGAAGCATATATAGAAGTTATGAAAGTTTATTAGTAGTGCAGAAAATAGTTCCCTGGATATTTTGAGACATGCAAGTGCAAGTCTTTTTTTTTGGATAGTAATAAGGAATTAGAATATTACTTGTAATTGTAATTATATTTTATTATCTTTTCCTATCTTTTATAGGTATTCGGTACCACTATATAATGTACACTGAGATTATGAATACAAACATAGATTGTTACCATTATTTTCTATATGCTATCAGAGGTTAAAATCCCAAAACTAAGAAAATATTTAGCTGCCTTTCCGAGCCACCGCCGCCCCGTCAAGAAGCACGTCGATCCACGTGCCGCCGCAAAGCTACCACCGTCTGCTAGGTTCCGACGCTCGCCGATCGCCACAGCTACTGTCTGGCCGTGGTAATCTGTGTGCCACCTCTCTTGATCTGATCAGTCCGTACGTTAAGCCACACACGCCGATCTTGAAGCTCACGCGCCGCCCTGTTCCCTTCACGCACCGCCGCCGATCTGATCTGCCGCCAGTTGCTGCACCAGCTGCTGATCCGTACCTGATTTCGCACGATGTCTGCCTTTGAAGAACATGCTCGTATTAATGTTGCAACCGAGATTCCGAAGCTTCAGGATATGAGTGGTTATGACGTGATTGCGACTTTACTGAAGTAGTTATAGTTGCAATCCGGCCCTCGGACTACTGTCTCTATTGGTCATCTGTCGACTGATCCTTACTTTATTAGTTCTGGCGATGGTCCTGGTTTTCAAATTATACCGAACACACTGAAAGATCAAGAAAGTTACATAGAATGGTTTGACGCGATGTGTCGGCGTTCCTTGCTAAGAACAAGATTGGGTTCATTGATGTATCCATTACCAAACCCTATGATGGTCATCCTGATGTTGCTGATTAGCCTGGGGTTAATGCTACTCTTGTCTGCTGGATCTTGCAAACCCTGGATCCGGTGTTCAGATCTTCTACAAGTTCGTTTGCCACAGTTAAGGAACTATGGGATGATCTGAAGGCACGATTTATTCTTGGTGATGGTATGAATGTTTTGCAAATGCAAGAGGCTATTCAAAGTTGCAGGCGAAATGGTCAGCCTATAGACATTTACTTTGGCAAACTGATGAAGTTGTTTGCATACTACCACTGCATGCAGCCTTCTCTAGTTTGTGACTGTGAAGACACCAAGGCGCTGTGCGATTGCAATATTTCTGCAAGAGTCTTCCGAGAGAGAGAGAAGCATTTGATCTGCCAATTCATCTCTGGTCTCGACGAAGGCTTTCAAACCTTGTGACCACATATCGAGATCATTGATCTGTGCCACCTATCATAAAAGTGTATGCCCTTGTTTCCCAGGAGGAGAATCATCAAGTGGTCATCTGAGCTCGCGAGCCTTCTTCTAACTCCATGGCGTATACTGCACGATGCCTACCACCTACAAGTTCTTCGCTAGTTGTTCTTTCTGCATCTGACCACAAGAATCTTGTTTGTACACATTGTCATCGCAAGGGTCACGACAAAGATTCCTGTTACCAGATCATTGGTGTACCTGAATGGTTCAAGGAGTTGAAGGAGAAAGCCAGCGCCGCCAGGAGGCCGGTGCCAGCCTCTCGGCAGACCACCGCTGCCGTGAACGGAGGATCCTCCATGACTCTTCCACTCTCGCCGGTGCCACCATGTCACCACCTAGCCTAGCGGCGATGAATTCCTCTGGTCGCATCCCTACTCGGTCTGATTTTAGCCCTGCTTTGTCTGATGACCATTGGAGCATGGCCATTCATTTATTTAATCAGTTCAATTCTCTAACTCACAATGGGTCAGGTAAGTCTACTTTGCCCTTGATACTTGATTCGGGAGCCTCATATCACATGACTGGTGACAAGGGTTCTCTTACTGATATTACTACTGCTATTAATACTGTGAATGTTCTGCCTGATGGCTCCATGTCATCTACTACCCAATATGGTTCTATTTGCTTTGGCGATGTCACTCTTACTCATGTGCAATATATACTTACTTTGTGGTGCAACTTATTATCATGCTCCAGATTTTTATCGACCTTAAATTGTCTAGCTTTGTTTATTGAAAATTATTTAATTTTACAGAAAATTAGTACAAGGAAAATGATTGGCGTGGGTGAAAAGAAAGGGGGGGGGGTGTTTTAGCTTTGTCTGCTGGATACTTGTGATCATCCTCCTATCCCGCAGTCTCTTCCAACAGTTGCTTCTGTGTCTTCTTCTGATTTATGGCATCAGCGTCTTGGGCATCCTTCCTCTACGGTGTTGTCTTCTGTTTCTTCTATTAGTTTTAGCACTAATAAGACTAATGTTCCTTGCTCTAAATGTTATAGAGCAAAACATACTAGACATAGTTTTTCGTTGAGTTCTTCAAATACTACTGCACTATTTCAATTAATACATTGTGATGTTTGGGGTCCTTATAGAACACCATCTTCTAGTGGTGTATTTTATTTTTAACTATAGTTGATGATTATTCAAGAGCTGTTTAGGTTTATTTATTAGTGGCTAAGTCAGAAGTAGTTTCTACAATTTTGAAATTTTGTGCCTTGGTGAAGAACCAATGGGGCCGAACCATACTACGTGTTCCGACTGATAACGGGACTTAATTTTTTCCTTTGAGATCTCATTTTTGCTACATATGGGATCATTTTTTAGACATCTATGGTTGATACACCACATCAAAATGGTCAAGTTGAAAGAAAGCATCATCGTTTACTCAATGTGGCATGTGTCTTACGGTTTCAAGACAGTCTTCCAGTTGATTTTGGGGAGAATGTGTTCTTACTGCTGCTTATCTGATTAGCCGGACATTGACGAAGCATCTCAATGGTCGTACTCCCTTTGAGTTGCTCTACTCATCCTTATGATTTTTTGGATGCTTGTGTTTTGCTGCTCATGTTCCCAGATATCATGACAAGTTTGCACCAAGAAGTTGGAATTGTTTGCTTCTTGGTTACCCTACCGAGAAGAAAGGCTATCGCCTTTTTGACCTGGAATCCCACGTAGCCTTTACCAGTTGGGATGCAAATTTTTTTGAAGACCAGTTCACGTATTCCACAACTCTGTCAACGGCCTCATCAGAAAACCTCGGCGGCATCACCACCTCACCGCCGGCCTCTTCATTGCCGCTGCCAGAGTCTTACGGCCTATTGCCTCTAGCCGCTGCCAACCCCATCCCTCTAGCCCCCGTAGGTCACCCACCGTTAGCCGCTGCCGGTTCTTCATCGCTGGTTGCTTCCGGTTCTCCATTGTAGGCTGTTACAGGTCCCCTGCCGCCCGTCGCTGCCGATTTATCTATATCGGCAACCACCAGCACTGACTCACCGGCATTCACCTGCCTATTCCTGGTGAGCGATGTTCTATTGCTGGATCCTGACCAAGACTGCCAGACTCCACTTCCGGCCCGGTCAGACATTGCATCACTAAGGATACCGCCATCCCACGCACCGCTTGCCCAGCCCCCTTCCACGGCATCCCCAGATCTTGATAGTTTCACCGCTGAGTTTCCACCTATCAAATAGAGTATTTGTGCTCGCCGAACTCCTCCTTATTTGGAAGATTATGATTGTGATTATCATTCTTGTGCTCTTACTACTGAAGATCCCACCTACTACTACGTTCACTCATACGTCGTCACTATCCTCAGGTGTTCTCTATCCTCTTACTGATTATGTAAATTGTGATAATTTTTCTAGTGTGCATTCTAGATTTTTGGGTGAAGTAACATCTAGTGCAGATCCCACCACTTATTCGAGGCATCACAGCATGCTTATTGGGGAGATGCTCTGACTGAAGAGCTTACTGTGCTTGAGCACAATCAGACTTGGAGTTTGTTCCCTCTGCATCTGGATAAGATGGTGATTGGATGCAAATAAGTTTACCGGATGATGTTTAAGTCAGATGGTACTATTGAACGTTATAAGGTGCGCCTAGTGGTTCTCAGTAATCACCAGGTTTAAGGTATTGATTATACTGCGACATTTGCTCTGGTTGCAAAGATTGGTTATGTTCATCTATTCTTATCGGTTGCGTTCATTCGTGGTTGGAAACTATATCAGATGGATGTCCACAATGCTTTCCTGCATGGTGATTTGCATGAAGAGATTTTTATCCGACCCCCACCAGGCTATGCCGCGCCCCATGGTCTGGTATGTCGTCGCCTTCAGAATTCTCTTTATAGTCCTAGAAATTTGTTTTCCAAATTGGCTCAGGCTTTACGAGCATTTTATTTTGTTCAGAGTAAGGCATATTACTCTTTATTTATCTTTTCCCATGGATAGGTTTCTTTGCATGTTCTTGTTTATGTGGATAATTTGGTCATTGCTAGTAGCTCTTCTGCACTCATCACTGAGTTCAAGAAATACTTGAGTCCTTGTTTCCATATGAAATATCTTGGTTTACTTAAGTATTTCTTGGGTATAAAGGTTGCTAGAAGATTAGAGGGGATGTTTCTTTTGCAAAGGAAATATGTCTTGGACATTTTATCTGATACATGTTTATCAGCTTCTAAACCGACTGACTTTCCAATGGAGCAACAACATGATCTGGCGCGTGTTGAGGGTTTGCCTTATTATGATCTCGAACAGTACAAGCATCTGGTTGGGTGCCTGATATATCTGACCATCACACGTCCTGAGCTTAGTTATTTGGTTCAGACACTTTCTCACTTCATGAAGTCTCCTTGTGTTCCTAACTGGAAATTTGCAGTTCGTGTATTGCACTACCTAAAGAGTCATCCTGGTCAAGGTTTATTTCTCTCTTCCAGTAGTGCATTACAGTTGACTGCTTACTGTGATTCATATTGGGCAGCAAGCCCAATTACTCGGCGTTCTCTTTCCAGATATTTTGTGATGATTGGTTATTCTTCAGTTTCTTGGAAGACCAAGAAGCAACCTACGGTTACTCAGTCTTCTGCTGAAGAGGAATATCATGCTATCGATGTTACATGTTGTGAGTTGTTATGACTTAAATCTTTATTTAAATACTTAGGGGTTATGTACACTTCTCATATGCGACTATTTTGTGACGGTAAATCTGCTCCCAAAATTGCGGCAAATCCAGTGTTCCATGAACGCACAAAGCACATTGAAGTTGATTGTCATTTTATCCAGGATCTTGTTCAATCTACCACTATTGTTACTCAGTATATCCGCACATTAGAATAACATGTGGACTTGTTCACTAAGGCTCTCAGACGTAACTATTTTCATTCCCTGCTTGGCAAGTTGAGCATTTCTAATCCCTATGCTCCAACTTGAGGAAAGTATTAAGGAATTAGAATATTGCTTGTAATTGTAATTATATTCTATTACCTTTTTCTAGCTTGTATAGGTATTCTGTACTACTATATAATATACCCTAAGATTATGAATACAAGCACAGATTATTGCCCTTAATTTCTACAGATAGTTCTTTTCTAATTAAGCGCTAAGTGGACTGGACTTCTCTAGAAAGTAAGGGTAATGATGTGTTATTGTATTCATGATCTCGGGTACATTATATAGTGGTACAAAAGACTTGTACAAACTAGGAAAATGAAATAGAATCTAATTACAATTACAAGTAATATCTATATTCCTTAATACCCCTCCTCAAGTTGGAGCATGGTGATCAGAAATGCCTAACTTTCCAAGTAGTGAATGAAAATGATTCCGTCTGAGAGCTTTAGTAAACAAGTCTACAGGTTGATATGAAGTACATATATGATGAGTAACATTAGTACCAGACTCTACGAGATCCTGGATAAAATGATAATCAACTTCTATGTGCTTTGTACGTTCATGAAACACCGGATTTACCGCAATATGAAGAGAAGATAAGCTGTCATAAAATAGTCACAAAGGAGCAGAATGCACAACACCTAAGTCCTTAAGCAAAGACTTAAGCTACAACAACTCACAACAAGTAACAGTCATAGCATGATACTCCACTTTAGCACAAGATTGAGAAACTGTAGGTTGCTTCTTAGTCTTCTATGAAGCCGAAGAATAACCATCATCACAAAGTATCTGGAAAGAGAGCATCGTGTAATAGGGTATGCAACCCAATCTGAATCACAATAAGCAGTCGACTGTAACACACTATGTGAAGAGAGAAATAGCTTGCCAGTGAGGAACACAAGGCAATTTCATAAACTGAGCAAGTGTATGAACCGAATAGCTAAGTTCAGGACGTGTAATGGTGAGGTAAATTAGGTAACCAACCAGGCACCGGTACTGCTCAGGATCATCATAAAGTGGACCTTTAACAAGCGCCAGATTGTGTTGTTGCTCCATTGAAAAATTAGTCGGTTTAAAAGGTGATAAACCTGTACCAGATAAAATGTCCAGGACATATTTCCATTGTGAAGAAACATCCAATCTAGACTTCTAGCAATCTCTATACCCGAGAAATACTTAAGCAGACCAAGATCTTTCATATGAAAACAAGGGATCAAGTATTTCTTGAATTCAGAAATAAGCGACATATAGCAATAACCAAATCATTCACATAAACAAGCCCATGCAAAGAAACTGAGCCATGGGAGAAAACAAAGAGAGAGTAATCTGCTTTACTCTGAACAAATCCAAATGCACGCAAAGCCTGAGCCAATTCGGAAAATCAATTGTGAGGGGCTTGCCAAAGACTATAAAGAGATTTCTGAAGGTGACATACTTGTCCAGGGGGCGTACAATAGCCGGGGGGGACGCATAAATACCTCTTCATTCAGATCACCATGTAGAATAGCATTATGCACATCCATTTGATGAAGTTCCCAACCACGAATGATTGCAATTGATAAAAATAGGTGAACCAAGCACATCTTTGCAACGGGAGCAAATGTCTCAATATAGACAACCTCTTCAATCAGACGATTTCTAATAACTACTAGGCGAGTTTTGTGACGTTCAATGATACCATCAGACTTGAAATTGGTACGGTAAACCCATTTGTATAAAATTACAGTCTTATCCAGAGGTGGAGAAGTCATAGTCCATGTCTTATTGCGCTCAAGAGCATTAATCTTATCAGCCATAGCATCACGACAATAAGCATGCTTCGATGCCTTAAAGTAAGTGGTGAGATCTTCACTAGAAGTTACTGCACTCAAAAATCTAGAATGCGTACAACAAAATTTATTGCAATTTACGAAATCAGTAAGAAGATAGAGAACCCCCGAGAATAGTGATGATGCATCAATGATCATAGCAGTGGGGAGTCCGGAGCAGGGGATGCTTCATTAGTCAGTGGTACTGGCGGGGCCGATGCATTGTCTGGCATCACGTGAGGTGCGTCAGTCGGCGGTGCATGTGCAGCGTCAAGATTCAGATCAACTGGCGATAGTGTAAGTCGGTGATCTAGGCTTGAGGCCACATCTGGTTGTGATGGTTCTAGAGGTAGTGAAGCGGCGGGCAACGAGTATGTCTCTGGGATTGGTGGTGGTGATATTGGCAGTGAGATGGTGGCATCGTTGGTATGCATTGGTGAAGCTGATGGTAGAGAATCAAGGATCACATCATACAAAAACTGGTCTTCAAAAAAAATCAGTACGAGAATAAAAATTATAAAGGCGACATCCTTTCTTTTTGGCAGAGTATCCAAGAAACAAACATTGTTGACTTCTTAGAGAAACTTGTGATGAAATATGGGAATGTAGGAAGCAAAGCAAAAACATCTAAATACCAGCAAAAGCTTGTAGTTTGGAGATTGGCCGTAGAGTAACTCAAATAGAGTGCGGCCATTGAGTTGCTTTACCGGTGTCCAGCTAATCAAAGAAGCAGCGGTAAAAGCACATTCTCCTTAAAAGTCAACAAGCAAATTAGCCTGAAAAAGCAAAGCACACACCACATTCAACAAATGATGATGCTTGCACTCAACATGTTCACTCTGCTATGGTGTATCAACCATAGATGTCTCAAAAATAATCCCAGATTCAACAAAGTATGATCTCAAAGGAAAAAAATTAGTACCATCATTAGCAAGGACACGACAAATGGAGCGTCCAAATTGATTCTTGATCGAAGCACAAAAGTTAATAAATCTAGAAGCTACATCTGACTTAGCAACTAATAAATAAACCCAAACAGCTCAGGAATAATCATCAACTAACATTAAAAAATAAAATGCACCACTTAAAGATGGTGAACTATAAGGACCCCAAACATCACAATGTATTAATTCAAACAATGAACTAGCATTTCAAGAACTTAAAGGAAAACTATGTCTACTATATTTTACTCTATAACACACAGAGTAAGAAACAAAAATATTAGTTGTGCTAATATCAAGAGTAGAAACAGAAGACAACACTATAGAGGAAGGATGTCCAAGACACTGATGCCATAAGTCTGATGAAGAAACTGAAGCAACTGTCGAAATTGACTGCAAGATATGAGGACAAACATGAGTATCCAGCAAACGAAGCCAATAACCCCCCCTCCTGCTGTTCACCCACGCCAATCACATTCCTTATAGTGATTTTTTGTAAAATTCAATAATTTTCAGTAAATAAAACTACACATTTTAAGGAATAAAACAATCTAGAGAATGATAATAAATGGCATCGCAAAGTCGTTATGTAGAGCACATGAGTAAGAGTTACATCACCAAAGAAAATAGAACCATATTGTGTAGCAGATGACACAGATCCATCCGGCCAAATAACATTCAAAGAATCGATAGTAGTAATAATGTCAGTAAGAGAGCCCTTAGCACCGGTCATGTGATATGAGGTTCCCGAATCAAGAATCCAGGGTAAATAGACTTACCTGACCCATGGTTAGAAAAAGAATTAAACTGATTAAATAAATGCATGGTCGTGCTCCACTGGTCGTCAGACAGAGCAGGGCCAAAATCAGATCGAGTAGGGGCACCGTTAGAGGCCGTTGCCGCAAACCCTGGGGGTCACACAATAGCATCGGCGAATGGTGGAGATGGGCAGGCACCGGCGGCGACCATCGGCTAAGCTGGCACATTCTTCTTGGCAGCATTGGCTCTCTCTCTCTCATCTCCGTGTACCATTCTGGATAGACTATGAGCTTGACACATGAAGCTTTGTCGTGACCCTTGCAATGAAAATGTGTATAGACAATATTCTTACGTATGCTGAAATGGGGATAATTTTCGAAGAACCCAAAGGTGGTGGGCATCGTGCGGCATATGCCATAGAGTCAGAAGAAGGCTCGCGAGACCGAATGACGGCTTTGTGATTCTCCTCCTAAGCAACAAGAGCATAGAAGTGCATGACAGGTGGAAGTGGATCAAGACTCATGATGTGGGATTGCAAGGTGTGATATCCTTCACCTAAATTAGGGAGAAATTGATAGATCATATCTGTTTCACGCTCGCAGAAGGCAGCAGAGGCATGGTTGTAGGTACACAATAGTTTCCAAGCTTCACATGTGCAAACTGAATGAGGCCACGGAGAGTTGTAGTCATCATACAGCTTCTTCATTTTCCCAAATAAAATGGCAATGATCTGACCATTCTGCCGAAATTCTGGATATCATCACGCATCTGCAAAATTTCCATACAATCATCAAGGGTAAATCGTGCTTTAAGATCATCCCACAATTCCTTAACTGTTCCAGAGTAACTGGTAGAAGATCGTTATGTTGGATTACAATCTGTAAAACCCAGCAGACAAGAGTAGCATTGACTCCAGGTCAATTAGCGACATCGGGGTGATTGTCCAAGGGTTTGGTAATGGTTCCATCAATGAAACCAATATTATTCTCTGCAAGCATAGAACTACAAATTCCAGTAGTTCATTCAAGATAGTTCCCTTCACCCTTCAGCACAACGGGACCGATGACCAAACTGGGACCATCGGAAGAGCCAAGGTAGTAAGGATCATACAGAGTACGACCAACAAGCACATGTGACAGAGTGCCAGACTGTAATTGCAACTGTTTGAGTAAAGCTACAATCACATCGATGACCCTGAGATTCTGTAGCTTATTGACCTCAGTTTCGACGGTGATACGAGCCTGTTTAGCGACATCGAGAGCTAGAAGTCGACATAGAGAAATATCAGGAACAGATTGGCAGCAAATCAGAAAATCAGCAGCAGATCGGAGGTGAGACGAAAGGCGGCACGTCAGGCAGAGGATCAGCACGTGGGGGGACATGCGCGAACAGATTTGAGCGGGAAAGAACATGGATGGATTGTGGCAACCTGACTATGGGATGCGGCGGTCGATGGACAAAATCGACAAGCAACAGTGGCAGTTGGACGTGCGGCGCGTGAAACAGACGCAAGGCTTGAGGCGGCGGCGGTAGCTCGACAATGACAGCATAATTTTCTTTAGGGTTTCAGGATTTTAGGCTCTGATACCATGTAGAAAATAAGGGTAATAATGTGTGATTGTATTCATGATCTTGGGTACATTATATTTTGGTAAAAAAGATCTTTACAAACTAGTAAAGGAAATAGAATCTAAGTACAATTACAAGTAATATCAATATTTGTTAAATTTTCAAGGTATCTTGGGCTTCCATGTTAAAACCAATTGTTACTAAGTAGAGGTGACTCAAGACCTTATACGTAAGTCATTTAGTCTTTAAGAAACCGATGTGTGATATACCTTTCAACAACCCCTCCCCCCTCACGTGCCAGCGTGGAAACACCCCACAACCCATATCGGGCCAAATTAAAGGGAATCCACACATCGGCCGAATAACCCAACCTGGGCTCTGATACCATGTTAAATTTCAAGGTATCTTGGGCTTCCATCTTAAAATTAATTGGTACTAAGTGGAAGTGACCCAAGACCTTATATATAAGTCATGTAGTATTTAAGAAACCGATGTGAGATATATCTTTCAACACGCCCCCTCACGTGCCAACGTGAAAACACTCCACGACTCATATCGGGTCAAATTAAAGGGGATCCACACATCGTCCTAGTAAACCCAACTCGAGCACAGGTTCAATATCCGGCACAGGTTCAATATCCGGCTCTGATACCATGTTAAATTTTCAAGGTATCTTGGGTTTCCATCTTAAAACCAATTGGTACTAAGTGGAGGTGACGCAAGACCTTATATTTAAGTCATTTAGTCTTTAAGAAATCGATGTTGGATATATCTTTCGACAATGTTCCTTAATAACTTCTGTTAAGTTAATTTTAATTAGATTTGCTTGATTTTATTTTAATTTTGTTCGATGAAATTAGGCAGTTCAGTTCTACCGTAACTATGTTCGGTTTGCTTATTGTAGTTCAGTTTAAATTAGACGAAAATAATTAAGCGCTCGCAATCATCCTATTCTGTAACTAATGCACTTATCAAAATCTAATTCGAACTTTGATTAATTTACAGATAAACAATTACACCCTTCAATTGAAGTTTCCTTTTCTTTTGTGAAAAGAAAAAGAAGAAGTTAAGACAATAATTTCAACTCAAAAGAAGGTCAAAAGAATCTCAAATGCGTTATTGAGTAAGCTTCCATTACCATAATAATTAATAGGGCCTTGAACAGATAGTAACAGATCAATATTCCCACACCAAAAACTCCGTGACTTTGTTTGAGAAAAGAAAGTAAAAACTCTGTGACTTGTCTTCGTCCATGGCCAACTTTGAACAAACATTGCCATGGAACAGTACAGGATTCTGCTTTAGCATCTGAAATGGAAAATCACCAGGTGAACAAAAGAATTTAAACTGAATGAATGTGTGCTTGCCCTAAAATATCAGGATTTTTTTATGAGAGAATAGCTAGAAGTAAATCAATTTACTCCATGCATATAAATGAAATAAAATGCATCCATCGGATTTAGCCTTTTTTGTTTTCAACTTTACTATATTTTTATTCAGTTTGTGGTTCAATGAAATTTAACTTGTTAAAGTCTTTTATTAGCTTTTCTAAACTTGTTTGGTTTCAGTTCAGCTCATACAATTAAGTTCAAATCATGTGAAAATACGAACTTTGTTTATTTGCATGATCGGTTCCCTTCTATTCTTGGACCTATTTCAATGATTTATTAATTCCAGTACGGTTTAAAATATTATTCTCTGTTGTAATTTTATCAAACCAAACTAGCTTGTAGTTTTATTTATGGTGGTAGATCCAATTGAACGAGTGAACAGTACAAACAGAATGTAAGGAGTACAAAAGTTTGTTTAATTTGAGTATTATAAGTCTAAATATGCTGCATGATGTAAGTAGTATAGAACAAGTAGAGGAGTTTATTCGAGGGTCTGCATATATGCCATTATTCTCCATATGTTGAGGAACGATTTGCGTTCACCGAACCTTTTGGTTGATATTTCTTATTTACATGTTCCTCGTGGGCACTTTAACAATGTTGGGTATCAGTAACAGTATTACCCCTGATTCCTCCAGCAGGGATCGGGGGATGAAACTGTGCGAGCCTTTCCTAAAATTTGTGGCGAACTTAGAATGCGCCATCAGATCTGAACGTTCCGCCACTCGTCCATCGTCTCACCACCCGTTCATTCCAGTTCGATTCAATTCGTCAAAAATAAATTCATTGGAGGCTAATCCTCCCCTCATGTGTTTCTCTGATTCCGTCACTGCTTTTATCAAAATAGTAATACAAATCTAGGGACATATTCATCAAATTAAAAATTGATGGTTCTCACGCTCAACATCAGCCCGATATTACAATTAATGAGAAGGTAAATTAACGCATTCAAGAACCATCCAAAATTTAGGGACAAATTCATACTTCACATTTTTGTGATTAATTTAGCTAATTTTATATGGATCTTTTTGTTATACTAGCTAGATTCGTTTAGATTAATAATTATTAATTTGAAATGATAGCTTGTTTACCAAGTTTTATACGGCATACTATTAGATGTGATTTAATGTTTGCTTTTATTTACAGTAAAGATATTTGCATACTTAAAAAAAGAGTTAAGTGCTAAAATGACCCTGACTTGTCTGAACGTGCCAATATAACCCTTCAATCTTAGAAGTGCCAATATAACCTTTGACCCTGCTGACTTTTTAGTCAACGTTCATTTGGCCGGATTATGATGAAAATATAATTTTTCCCTTGCCTTAAAACATTTTTTTAAAAAATGAATTTTTAAGTTTCTTTCTAACTTCGACAAGCCTATCTTTCTTCTTCCCCTTGTTTTCCCCGTTTCTTTATCACTGCATTGCCCAAATCTGGCCACTTGTCTTCCCCGCTTCTTTTTCACTCCCTTCTCTTCCCCATTTCCGGCACCGACCTTAGCGGTGGTAGTCGATGGTGGGGGTGGTGAATCGAGGACCATGATGGGGGGTTTTGAATTGAGGGCGACGGTGGGGGATTGGAATGGCGCTCAGGACGGAGGGAGCGACAAGAGCGACGAAATACCGTTGTTCGTTCCTTCTTTGTCCAATCGCCTCTGATCTTGACGAGAGTGCGTCTAGAATTTAGGTTTTTTGTTCAATGGCCTCCGGTCCTCCATTCAATCCCCGTTTGAAATTTAGGGCTTGGGTAGGCTTTGAAAGGGTTGGGGTGGTGGTTGGGTGGGTTGTGGGAGGTGGTCATGGCGGCGTAGAGATTCTGTGGTGGTCGAGGGGTGGTGAACCGAGGGCGGTGGCGGTGGTGGTGGGGGACTGGAGCGGCGCTCACGGTAGAGGGAAGGTTACGGGGATAGGGATTGCCATCTCCTTCGTGGAAAAGAAAGTGGTGCGCAGGAGGGAGCACGATGGCTGCAGCATTAGGTTTTGAAGAAGAAATAGGTTTGGCATAAGGGGTATATTTGTCATTTCTTTTATGGTTATGCCTGAATTCATTTGGTCAATTAGGGGGTTTGGCTCTATCGGCACAAATTATTTGAAAGTTAGGGTTAGATCAGCACATACAATAATTAGTTAGGGTTAAATTGACACTTTATGAGATTGCAGGGTTATATTGACACTTCAACCTAAAGTTAAGGTTATAAATGTATTTTGCCCTTAAAAATTTAAATGTATTTTAAAACATTATAATATAATCAGACATGCCCTGATTAAACCATTAAGCGGTCTAATATGAAATGCTCTCTAGATTGTTTATGAATGATTGTGCACCAATAATTAAGTGAAGATATATTCATTGCGTATAATGTCGATTATATAGATCTTGAGTAAGAGAGCGTCTCTTATTAAATTGTCTAATTGTAAGACCAATTATGAACAGCCCCATTTTTATAACTATGCTCAAATTATAACTATTTTATAATTTGATATGTATAATAAATGATTTTTAGAATTATGAAATACTCATTACATTAAATAACAGAGAAAGTCTCACGTTAGACCGATTAATGGTTAGACTAATCATGAAAAACCTCATTTCAATGACTCCAAATTATAATTATTCATACATTGCGATACACTTTAAAAAAATTTCAAGCTTTAAAGATCGTTGCAATAACTAAAAACAACATCAAATCACCCCATTAGCTACATCATTTAAAAAATGATTCTGTCTAACGGTTAGTCGATCTAAAACAATACTTTGTGTAAATAAAATAGGAATAAGTGCCAATATAACCCTATCTACTTGAGTAAATGCCAATATAACCCTTTGATAATTTTTGGTGCAAATATAGCCCTATCTAGTTAATGAAAGTGCCAATATAACCCTCAGACCCCATTTTCGGCATTGACCTCAATTTTCCAGCATTGATTCTATGTAAATTGACCAAAATACCCTTTGGGCTAAATCTGAAATTATGTGGACAGTTTTACCCTCATAGTTCGCCGAACCTCCGCCGGACTAGGTAGGGTTAAATCAGCACATTATCAAAACTGGTAGGGTTAAATCAGCACATTCCTAAAATTTATAGGGTTATATTAGCACATTAGTAAAAAATGTAGGGTCATATCAGCACATACTGCAAAATATGGGGTTTTAATAATATTTCATTTATTTTTTTGTGTTTAGTCCAGATTGATGATTCGATGACCTTTGGTGTTGTGTGTGATTGTTATTTTGCTGTGTTCTTCGACCTAGGGTTCTTAATGTTGATAAGTTTTGAAATGAGGCTATGATATGTGATAGTGGTGTTTAATATTAATTATGGTGTCATGATGTCAAATTTTATGTTGTATATGATACTGTTATGATGTTATAATGGTGTATATGATGATGTGGTCGCCCGTTAAGGCCAGTCGAGTACCACACACTTAATATTTTTAATATATGTTGATATAACCCTGTAAATTTTAAGAATTTGCTGATGTAATCCTACAAACATTAGAAATGTTCAAATATAATCCTACAAACATTAGGAATGTGCTGATATAACCCAATAAGATTTCATAATGTGCTGATATATCCCTACCCGGTCCGGTGGCAGTCTGATGGTGGGTCTAAGGGTAATAACGTCATTTCCTATTTTATATATTTTTAGAAGAAAAAACATGTAATTTTATTAAATTCTGGCTAAAAGTTGCTGGAGAGGATTATATTGGCACTTTCAAATACTGAAAGGTTATATTGGCACTTATGTCAACTATGTAGGGTTATAAAAACACTTTTTTTCAATAAAATAATATCAAATATATAATTCCATTAGTTTCTAGCAGTGATCAACCTATTGAATAGCTAAATAGCATTTAAATTAGACTTGTACTACTTTAGATTAGAGATCAAATAATAAACATTTACATTTTTATCCCACGAATGACAATATATCCACGCAATAGATGGATTTCACAGAAAGTAAATGAAGTCAACCAAAAAGCATGTCGGAAAATAAATCATAGGAAATACAAATTCCTCCTTGTCTAACCAAACACATTTTTTATATGTTCTGAGATTTTAATCATAAAAATAATTTTCTTAGTAGTCGAGTCTTAGCAGCAAGTCTATATAATGATGAAAAGTTGAATTTTTAAAACCATATAACGCAACCATGTTTTAAAACATTAGGATGGCACCAATTGATGGTTTGTTTGGTTGAACTGCAGGAATTTAATACCCACATGAATCTAACGACTTCTTAGTAGTCGAGTCTTAGCAGCAAGTCTATATAATGATGAAAAGTTGAATTTTTAAAACCATATAACGCAACCATGTTTTAAAACATTAGGATGGCACCAATTGTTGGTTTGTTTGGTTGTGGGCTGATGTATGTATGCTAAGCCAGCTTGTAAATGAGGAACTGACATATTTGGTACGCAGTTTTTGGTAAAATTACAAATTTCGTTCTTTTTTTTAAAAATTATTCTTTAAAATTTTCATATTATTACGAAATATTTTCAATTGATTCTCACATACTATTAGCCGATTTAAATTGGTCAACATCGAGTCGACCTCTATAATTGTGACAGTGTCACAAAATTTAATAAATTATAATTTTCAAAATACTGGTAACAGTTAATGATTCTGTTAACTTAATTTAAATGTGTTTTGTCTGATAAAAGAACCAATTGAGGATATTTTATAATAATTTGGGAACCTTTTAGGAACAGGGTGCAAAAAGAGGAACGAAACATGTTATTTCGCCTAAAAGTGGGCATCTGAACTATCATTTCTCTTTTGGAAATATGCAACATGTAAACTTGTCATTTCTGGACTTGGGGTTTTTTTTTTTTTGTACAATTACACTTGCAGTATCATAATTTTTTAATAACTATTCAGCATTTTTTGGAATCGCACTACATTGCATAATTTTAAAAATGTACTCCGAAAATTGAACTTAAATTTAAACTAAGTTGCATTACATTCAAAAAAAGGGACAACACCGGTCCCAAATTTTTAAAAGGTTGCTCTATAAACATAAGTCTACAAACCAAAATGCATGTTTACTCTAGAAAAAAAAAAGTAGAAGTACAACCCTACAAAATAACATGAAATGATTTATTATTTCTGCACCATTTCCATGCATAACAACATGTCTTGAACCTTCCTTGTTCTTCCAATTGCTTATAAATGCTCCAAACATCCCCTTACCAAGGGTGAGTCCACAATTAAGTTGTGTGGTAGAAGTCTCAACCTCATAAGTCTATCCTTTCCCATGTGTGGTTGAAGCACAGAAGACACATACGAATATCTTTATGTTTTACCTTATTGCCTTCCGGTAATTGTAATTCTTTCCTTTTAGTAATGGTTGCTGAGACACAGAAGCTCCTTCTCTAGTCCCCATTGGTAAAATCGGATTACACTCCTTGACACAACCAAGGCACAAATTAGTGACCTCCCTATGATACTAATTGAAATTTGGTTTTAGCTAATTAATTCAATTATCACTACTGTGTTCCAACATAACCTATCAAACCAAGTATGCAAAAAAGTAAAGCATAAAGACACAAGACTTGGTTACACAAATTGGTTAAATCCACCTACATCTGCGGGGACTGGCCCAATTCTGAATGAATCCACTAATCAGAAAGATACAGTACAAAGTACACCATACAATGGTACTTATCTTATCTAACTATAACGTGAATCTTGCAAGCTCCCATTGCTACCGATCCGCCTTGATCAGACTCCCTCTAACCTCGAAACTCGTCGACGTTGGATCTCCTCCTCCCGGGAAATTATGGGGTATACGATTCTGAACTTGATTAGCAGTTTAAGTTCATGTTGGAACAGAGACGAATGGCTCTGTAGTACCTCTCCAAAGATATCAAAACCTGGATGCAAATTTTCTTCAATTAAATCCGTGAGATTAATACAACTGTGATGTGCTCTCCATATATAGCCCATGGACAAATCAGAACTCTCCATAATTATCTCCATAATATTCCTATTCGTTATCTGCTTCTGAAGCATATCCAAACCGCATAAATAAAAGGATTTTCTTTATCTCAAATATCCCATAAATCATTTTCCATAATTATAGGGATTTTCCATAAACCCAGTATGCTTCTACCAAATGCTTAAAATACCATACTGTGAAATCTCCCTTCTTCCATAAACAAATATCGACACAATATTCTGTCAACGGTTAAAACCTTTAGGCTTCAGCTTTCCTTACGTTCTAACATGGAAAGTTATTGCACACATGAAGTTTATTCCATCTCCAATTTTGATACGCATGAAGTCATGTGCAAATATAATTCCTTCTCCACATAAATATTCTGATTACAATCAAATCCCTTAGAGATTTGAATTATCAAATCTAATCCCTTAAAGAAATGAATTAATATGTTCTGTCCAAATCCTTTCCACAAAATCTCGATCATTCCTTCACAATCTTCCATAAATCTCGATCATTCCTTCTTTGATGTTTCAACACAACAATTCCATATTTTCATAATTTCCACAAATTTCCAACTAGATAAATCTAGACTACACAATCCTCCCCTTTGGCATTTTGTGAACCAATCACCTTTTGGAATTTCATCATAAGAGCTTATGCAGATACGAACATCAATCTTTGAAAACCACTCTGGATGTTGGAACATAACATCTCCCCCTGAATTCTATAAGTTCCTCAACATCCAAGAATAATAAACATGTTGGAACACAAGCCCAACATAGCCAATAAATTCATCCATGAAATCCAAAACATCTCCCCCTTGGGACCATAAATATGCCAAATGAAATAGACATAGAAAATCAAAATATCCAGTAAATGCAGCTCCCCCTGAAGCAAATATCTGGCCTATGTCGGAACATATATGTAGCAGAGCCTTCAGACCTCTTCAGGAGCAGCTATCTGTGCTTCATCTAATCTGGATGGCTAGAGCTTTCAACTTCGCATTAATGGCCACAAACTTGACCTTCTTCTCATCAACATCAAAAGTTGTAGCCTCAGAATTCCATGATGCAAATGCCTTTGATCAAATGTCCTGTAGTAGTTAAGCTAGATGCAGCGGCGTTCCCTTGAGTGGCCACTGAGAATGAAATCCTCTAGTAATTTTTGACAGAATCTGATTGTCCTTCACTGCAAAATCCTCAGCATAAACAGTCCATAAATTCTTGAGGGTAGGTAGTCAAAGTCATCGATTGATCAGTCTTTCAGAAAATCTCACTATCTTGCCTCTGATGTAAACTCTCTTGTACCACTCAGAATCTGAATCAATGTTGCATCTCATAAAATTCTTCTACAATATTTCGGTTTAACTCCTTGTAGATTGAGGCAGCAGTCTTGAAACTCAAATAGTTCATGTATGCTGTAAATCTATACTTCTCATATGCACCTAGATCAGTTGTCCTCTTAGCTGAAATCCTCCTTATACTTTTAATCTTCTTATAGTTGGATGTACTCTTCCTTTTACTGATTCTGCAGTCTGATCAGTAGTGCCTTCAATAATCTTCTCAACTTGTGTTGGAACATCTGTCCCTAATGTTGGAACACAACAGCTCTCAGTTTCACCTGCTTTCTCTGATGTTAGAACATCTGATCCTTTCATTGCTTTAGAATGAACACCCTCAGTTTGTATCGGTGTTGGAACATCACCATGCTCAGCTTCCTTCACTCCATCAGTACTTTCTCCCCCTATCTCAATGTCTCGTGTTAGAGCATAGGCTTGTTCACCATTCAAATCATGATTTTCTCCAGCCACAATTACTGATATTTGAACATCATAATTTCTAATCACACCGGGCTCATCGATTTCCACGTGCACGTCTTCTTTACCCGTCTCTATACTCTGTGTTGGAACATGACTAGCATCACTGCCTTCCAACTCCTCATCATCCTTAACCAGAATATCAGAAGTAGCCATTTCTCTTATCTACGCATCTCATCTATCACCATACTGCCTTCATCACCAACTTCCAACATGTCCAACTACGCCTCAATTTTTTTTTCTCATTTTCAATTTTTTAATATTTTCTAATTTTCTGTACACAATAAATAAATAAATAAGTCTACAGCTAAATAAAAGCTTTATAAAGATATACCTCAAATCTGACAAACACCTAAGTGTTGTCTGGGGAGCTCAAATGTGGTAGTATCCAACGGCTTTGTGAAAATATCTACAAATTTCTCACATGTTGTAACATAGGCAAACCACCACTTCCTTCCTTTCAGCAAGATCTCGAATAAAATGATGTCTTATATCAATATTCTTTTTTCGATAGTGCTGAACTGGATTTTTAGAAATATAAATAACACTTGTGTTGTCACATAAGATCTTCAAGGGTCCTTGATGAATTCCATAGTCTTTCAACATTTGCTTCATCCATAATAGTTGTGCACAACAACTTCCAGCGGAAAGATATTCAGCTTTTGCAGTCGACAGAGAGATCAAATTTTGTTTCTTACTATACCAAGACACTAGATTCGTGCCGATAAAGAAGCACCCACCTGTAGCACTTTTACAATCATCTGCATTACCAGTCCAATCAGAGTTACTATACCCAATTAGATCAGAGTCCTGATTCTTAAAATACCAGACACCATAGTTTGAAGTCTCACTCACATATCAAATAATTATTTTGATTGCAGTTAAATGGGATTCTTTTGGGTCAGCCTGAATCTCACACATATTCCTACGCTGAAACATATATCTGGTCTACTAGTTGTTAAATGCAATAGACTCCTAATCATGCCCCTGTATAATTTCTGATCAACGCAAAATCCTTTCTCATCCTTTACTAGTTTATCAGAAACCCCCATAGGTGTTCGGACTGCACAAGAATTTCTTAGTCTGAATCTCTTCACTAAGTTCATTGCATACTTACTCTGATTTATGAACATGCCATCCTTCTCTTGCTTGACTTGAACCCTAGAAAATATTTGAGTTATCCAACCATACTCATCTCAAATTCAGCATGCATTACAGTCACAAAATCCTGCGCAATAAATGATGAAGTAGAGCCAAACAAAATATAATAGACATAGATTTGAGCTATCAAAATCTTTGATTCTTTTTCGAGTACAAATAAGGTGTGATCTACTCCCCTCTCGATGATAACCTTTCTAGGAAGAAAGTTAGTAAGTCGTTCATACCATGCCCTAAGTGCTTGTTTCAGACCATACAACGTTCTTGAGTCGAAACACATGATGGGGGTACTGAGGATCCTCAAATCCTTTAGGTTGTTCAACATAAACTTCTTCATTCACCACCCCATCGAGAAAAGCACTTTTGATATCCATTTGGTATAGAGTGAAATTCATAGTGCATGCAATAACAAGTAAAATTTAAACTGACTCTAACCTGGCAACTGGTGCGAATGTCTCATCAAAATCAACTCAACTCATTCAACCCGAGTTTATCTTTGAGCAACCAATCTAGCTTTATTTTGAGTAATCTGACCATCAGCATCAAATTTGTTCTTGAAGATCCACTTGGTGCCAATATCGTTTACACCTTTAGGAAGAGGAGTGAGATACCATACATCATTGCATGCAAACTGACCGAGTTCTTCTTACATTGCTGCAATCTAATATTCATCAAGTAAAGCTTCCTTGTAGTTCTTGGGTTCAATAAGAGAGATGAAACTTTGTAGTCCTGCTAGCACTACCACGGAGACCACCCTATAGCACCGGTTTTTATTATGTTGTAGCACCAGTTATTTTTGGAAAAAAAACGGTGCTTAAGTAACTGTTGAAACGGTTGCACCGGTTGGAAAAAAACCGATGCTTAATTCCTACATCTAGCACCAATTTTTATAGACCGGTTTAGCACCAATTTTTATAGACCGGTTTAGCATCAATTTTTTATAACCGGTGCTATAAAAAACCGGTGTTAAATTTGTATCCTAGTAGCACCGGTTTAAAAACCGGTGCTAAAAGTGTATTTTTAGCACGGGTTATTTTTTAGCACCAGTGCTAAACGTGTATTTTTAGCACCGGTTATTGTTTAGCACCAGTTTTAAAACCGGTGCTAAAAGTATAATTTTAGCACGGTTGTTTTTAGCACTGGTTTAAAAACCGGTGCTATACGCGCATTTTTAGCACCGATTTTAAAACTGGGGCTAAACGTGATTTTAGCACCCGTTATTTTTAGCACCGGTATTAAAAGCGGTGCTAATAGTGTTTTTTAGCACCGGTTATTTTTAGCACTGGTTTTAAAACCGGTGATATACGTGTATTGTTACCATCGGTATTTTATAGCACCGGTTTTAAAACCAGTGCTAATTATATGATTGGCTAGCACCAGTTAGTTTTTACCACCGGTTTTTATTTTAGCAAAAGCCGGTGTTAAATGTGTGACTAATCTGGTCCCTGAAAGCTGTGGCTCGCTGCCATTCTTTCAGTCCATCTTCACGCAGCCAGTTTCACATTTACGCTTGTTTTCAAACCGGTGCATTCTTTTTCATAGATGGCACCGATTATCATTTGTGCATAGATTACTTGTGCGTAGATAACTTAAATCAGTGCACCAATAAAAATGGCACAAATACCGAACATCAATTCCCAATAAATACAACAATCATCACATATAGATAGCAAGTAGGTAGAAAAAAACATTGAATTTGATCAACTATAATTTTAGACTAGCAAAAGAAGTGCATGAAACGTGGTTCTTAGTGGCCTACATAAGATAGTGGAACCCTCCCCTCTCATCATGGAGATGACGAGTATCAAAAGTGAAGGACAATTACCTTTCTTATAAGAGATAATATTAACTACTATCCAATGATGGAGGTAAGTCCCTGTATGACATTCAATTGAGCTATGCATTTTGGCAGAGTACATTTTGCAAAAATACAAAACCATTTCAGAGCAATGCTCCGCAGTTGATCGCTCCCCAGAGGAGTGTAATCTTCTGGAAATTGCTTAAACAAGGTATTTAATTACATGTTGGAAAAGTATATATATCTGAGAGACTAACAAATACAAAAAACAATATAGGAAAACAAACCGGAATAATGTCAATGTCATTCACGTCCCTAAAATTGTTTTCTATGTAATACATGCAATGGTATCCACATTCCTAAGTACTACTTTGTATCTTGTGCTGATATAAAAAAGAATTTGCTGAAATGATTACGAACATAAAAATGACAGAGGAAATATGATGTTACGGGATAATACGTACATTGATGTTTATGAAATTCCATGTATAGTTCGAAGGGTAGGATGTATTTTGGTTGGAATTGAACCGTCGATATTTTGTTACAACCCTACGATCGATGAAAATATATTTATATCTATATGTAAAAATATATTTTTAGAAATTGTGGATCACACATAATAGTTTAATTACGTCTAACTTTTTCCTGCATGCAATGATGAACGCAAATAATGAATAGAACAATGAATGTCATTGTACCGGTTATTAACAATAATTGTAAATAATCGAGCAAAGAAAGTGAGACACCTACAAGAACACGCTTATGGGAACAAACACTTTTGTAAAACATTAAAGTAGAATGAATGACAAAAATGTGTTCCACTTACAAATGAAACAATTTAAGGCATAGCCTATTATGTTTGCAAATTCCCCCACTCATTAAGTCGATGCAATATACTCGATCGATTTCCGGTACGAAGACGAGCAAAAACTAATGGCTTCTATAAAAAAAAGGAAACACCAAAATACTTTTAATATTTTTTTAAAAAAAATCACAGCATATGGTTGCTATTGCTTCCATGAGGCTAGGTCAAACAACAAAAATAAAATAAAACTTACTCTTGATTGTACGGGAAGACGTACATCCTTGCTTGAGTGCGGCACATGACAGTTGAAACGTCGTCCACAATAAGTTTGACCCTCTGATTTGCCTTTTGAGCTATTGAATTTGAATTGGGCGGAATAAACTAGACGTGGCCTCGATCAACCACCCCATCACATAGGTATCTGGAAAAATAATATTGTAAGTGAAACAAATAATGATACATATATAAATAATGTAACTATGCAATTCTTACGATGCCCATATATCAAGTTGGCACCCACTGATCCACTCCATTTCATTTTCCACGTCCAACCTGTTCATGAACAGTTTTAGCTTGTCAGTAAATATTGTTGTGTAGACTTCTTCTGATCTAAACACCTCTGCGTTCAATTTGATGCGGAAGACTTTGTTAGGTCCACATATTTGTGTAGATAGCCTTAAAACATCATTAATCTGTTGAACAACAGCGATGCATTCTTTGTCTTCTATGACCCCCTAATTACATTGAGAATCTAATAATGTTAGTTGAGCAGTATATGTATATATTTTAGTGGTTGATCATATTGTAAATGCTAAAATGAGTTCTCACAAAAATGTAATGGTCAGAAACCGACATGGGAGGATTGATTGCCCATTCTTCGTCGATGTAGTATTCTCTTTTGCTACTTGCTAATGGGTAAAATGTTAGTCAAGCATTGAAAAAAATAGGTTGGAATGAAAAAGTGTCGGGGTATGTTTGACCTCTCCTTTTACTAATTGAGCAACCACCTCTCCATTCGGAGTATCTTCCTGAGCCACCACCCCCTAGTAAGGGAAAGTGTGTTAATATGTATCTGGATGTCATAGCTAGTTAGTATAATTATTTGTTTAACCTCTTCAATCTCCATGTTAGTTTTTGGTGTGAGGTTTATTTCAAGACTTCCATCTTCATCAACTACCAATTGTTTCCGAGGCGATTGCTACTCGTTCTTTACGTAAGTAGATAACAAGAAATTATGTTTTAGTAATATCTACAAAGATATATATGATAGGATGAGAAGAAGAATACAATTATCACACCTCATCATCCTATTGCCCAATGACACTTATCAGCTTTCCCGGCCATAGAATGTTGTATCCAATGGCCTTGGTGACAAACTCAAATTCTTTGTGTTCAATCGGCAAAGGTGCCTTGGGAATGATCACAGGTCCACGAAGCTTTACTCGCTCTCACTTGATGGGTTTGTCCGTTTCCTTATCATTTGGAAACAAGATATTAAATGCTGCTACATCCCTTTCTCCATTATGGTTGAAAACATATAGGCAACACTTTTTTCCTTTCTGAGAACAAAATTCAGAAAAAGGGGAAAATATCAGTTGGACAATAACTAAGTGTTATTAAGTAATGAAAATTAAATTATGTCATAAATGTAATCAATCTTAATAGGGACCGAGTTTCGTTGAAGATGTAATCAGCCCGGAAAGTTGACTATAACAAGAAATGAATTCTATACATAGCAGCTGAAGGCTGCAGCGCGCTGCAGGCTGCAGCGCGCTGCAGCTTTTAGTGTTTAGCTTTAGCCTGAAAGCTGCAGCGCGCTGCAACTTTCAGCGTGTTGTCTAGGATAAAATGTCTAAAATCCAAAAAAAAAACAATTTGACAAGAATTTGAAATCCAGAAACTAACGTTCACAGAGCAAGAAAGCAGCTAATGACGAGGTTCATGGTATAGAATACCTTGTCATTCGCAACGGTTCCTTATGGGTCACTACATCCAGATGTTGAAGGAATGAATACCCGGTTGTCTTTATTCTCGGGGTTGGAAGATGTAGCAAGGAAATTGCGGGCATCTAAGTGTGGGGGAATAGGTTTACCCAATTGTCCAGCCAGTCAATTTGTTTGGGCCTCAAATAAGGCAACAAATCTCTCGTTGAGCTCGGTGACATCTGTTGGTAGTTTGTTTAAATTTGATATTTCTTTAGATGGTTTTGTGTTTGTGATCCCACATCAAATAGATACATAACGGCCCCATGATCCTTCTTACTCGTTGCTTGAATGAGAATATCTTCTTTTCCTTGTATTACCAACTCTCCCTTTTGCTTCTTATCCAAAAGGTTTTTCTACTATACAAAACATATGCAAGCCACTACTATGCATTACATCTGATAATATTAATAGACATAGAATCAATTATGAATTTGGCTCACAATAGTCGGGGCTGCTATTTTGACACAGTCGTTGGTGTAGGTCAATAATTTCTTGTCCCAGTTAGCTTCTAGGAACACCTCCGAGCGGTCCAGTTTGAAATCCATAATTTAAACTAAAGCCTCCGCTACTTCTACATTTGACCTTGATCCATAAGCTCATCAATTTTAGCCCTTCTTTTCCTCTTCTCAAGTTCTATAGCAAGCCTATGATTCCCTCCACTGTCTGTGTGATGGATGTACTCCTTATGTGAGGTGCTTACTTTTGCTGCATCACTTAATGCCTATATGTTCATCAATTTGTAAAATGCTCACAAAGTAATGAATAGACATTAACAATTTTTAAGGAATAACCTTGAATTCAGGGGTTGATCTGTGTTTCACAAATAGCTCCCATTCTTTTTTGTCCATCCATCAATAATCTATCCATGCACAAGAACCTGGTTTTTTTGCACGATGTACTTGTGAGCCACCTTAGCCTTCCATTAACTGCATAAACTGTCCATTTATTTCGGTACTTATTCATCTCATTGAATATCATTTTGGTTTGTATATCCCAGCTAATCTTGTGGACAAAGATACGTGGTGTTAGTGTAAAATGTAATGAAGTTGAACTGAACAAATGAAAATGGAGGATCAGAACACACTTATGAGAATGTCTTCCCATGCATCTTTCTTTACATGGTGTGGGACTGCTTTCCAATTATGCCATGTCCCAAAGCGGATTCTTCATCAGAAGGCATAGCCAACATACATCAACCACCGGCTGCGCATAACCAAGGGTTTGAAGTCATCATCGAAGAATATTTTAAGGGGCTTCTTTTTCTTGGCTAGCACCACAAACTTGCACGTGACAGTGCCTCTACGCTTGCAATACTCTTTAATCTCAAACTTGTCAAAGCTCCCACTAATGCCATCTTTTGATATATTTTCTTCTTCCTCCCCCTAATTTTCCGATCCCGAGCATGATTTGGGTGCATCATCCACCTCCTCGTTATTGACATCACAATTGTCATCTTTTGTAGAGGTAACACAATTGTCTTCTATGGCTTTAGTACCGGAGTCAAACAATTTCTTCCTCAGCTTAGCCATTCACTTGCTTGTATGAGTCAATCAAAAAATTGAAATCTTAACATAACCTATCAACATAATATCCAAAAATTTCGTATAAGGGCAAAAACAAAGTAGGCAAAAAGTCTACAATTATTAGCAAACAAATCATCTATGCACATGAACAACTACCCACACTAATAACCCAACAAATTAAAACACAAACTCACAAGCTAAGAGACCAACAACCAATATATATCTATTCATTAAACCCAGGAAAAAAAGCAAACTACGACCCATTTAATGAGTTCTTGAAGACTTACACAAAAACCAATCACTCTCAGAAATGTTTTTTGTCACCGGACGGCTAAGTGCCCGATTTACTTGTCCGAAATTGCAAGCAATGAGAAGGGGAAGTAGGGAGGGAAGAGAGAAGAGTGAAATCGGTGGGAAGAGGGAAGAGGAAAAATCGGTAGAAGTGTTAGGGTGGAAGTTGCAAAAATTTGGGGATAAGGTTATGGAGGGAAGAGGGAAAATTTAGGAGGGAAGCTAAATGATGCTTTGTTGGGCCAATTGGGAGTTTATTTTGACCATTCTTGTTGCTTTGTTTGGTCAATTTGGAGTTCAATTTGTCAAGTTCCATTGTTGGCCAACTTGCTCATTTTCATGAGATTTTTATACTACTTCGTATTGAGTTAGGTACAGAATTTTAAATAATATTTCAAGACAAATTAATTAAGGTCTGGAGACTATTTAATTACAATAGACGCTTCTATCTTGAATTGTGTATTTAGTGTTTCATACTATTACTTGTATACATAGAACGGCCAGAGAAATAGAGTTTAAATAGGAATTAGTATGAGTTAATTCAAGCATGTTTATGTATTGGAGGAAGACTGTATTGTACTTGCATATTACTAGTGTATACAGATCGCCAATTAAGTTATAGTCGATTAACCAGTGTACATGGAACGCTCACTGACTACATGTGACTTGTAGATAACCGTATGGGTTATCAAGTAATGGACTAGGGTTTGAACAAGCCTTGGTTCTATTGAACAATATCATATATAGTTAACTAGTGTATATAGAATACTGATATGTAAATTGATTTCTTGACTTACGTGTTAGAGTAAATCATGTTTCTGATTAGATCTTGATTGATTAAGGATAAGTCATGTTGACTAAGACAGAGTTCTACTCATATTATGTTTCCTTATTGTACTGTATATATTCTTGTCAGGAATACAATAATTGCTTACGGAAAATACTTCTTGTCATTATGAATATATTATACATAATATAATTTTTGGAAATCAGGCCTCAGATTTCAGATAACTTCAACCTAAGCCCTCGAGTCCTCGAGCCCGAATGTGGTGATCTATTGATGTTAGGAATAAATAGAATACAAAAGGAAATCAAGTCCTACTAAGACTCTGGCTTAGTCAACAAGACTTATCCAGAATCAATCAAATCAATCCTGATTTACTGTAACACCCTCGAACCCTAGTGACATTCAGCCCCTCGAGCCTCGAACCCTCGAGCCCTTAAGCCTGAACCATCGAACCCTCAAACCGGTGTGCCCTAGAGCCTGAACCATCGAACCCTCAAGAACTGGATCCCCTCGAGCCCCTCGAGCCTTTGCTCCCCTCGAGCCCTCACTCCCCTCAAGCACTCAAGCCCATCGACCCCCTCGACCCATCAAGCTCCTCGATCCCCTGAAGCATCGAGCCCCTTGATCCATCGAGCCATTGAGCCCCTTGAGCATTCGAGCCCCTCGATCCCTCCACATTCCCCGCTCCCTCCACTGTCTCTTGCTGCCTCCACCGACAAGCTCCGTTCACGCTCCCTCCGCCGTCCCCACTCCCTCCACCATTCCTGCTCCCTCCACCATCTTCATCTCTCCAAATGCCATCTCTGTGTTTCCTTCGTATTGCTCCTGCCTCAATTTCGTCGTTAATAAGTCAGGGGGAAATAGAGGGGAACTCTAACCTTTCACTTGTAACTTCAAAATCAAATTCGTCATGGAAAGAGTATTTCTTACCTTGTAACACAACAGACCAACCTACATTGCATAGATCATTAACATAGAAAACTAGTCTTGCTTGTTCGGCCAATATAAACTGATCATTTTCATATGCTTCACGACTCTGGTCAACAAAGGTAAATCTTATTGGGTCATCACTTCGAACTCCAGTTGTGTTATCAAACCATAGGCACTTGAAAACTGGAATCTTGAATTATCCATAGTCAAGCTCCCAAATCTCATCAATAACACTATAAAACGACACCACAGCTAGGACATATTTATTGTCTTTCTTACTGGCTTGCCACATTGTCTCCGACTCAATGTATACCCCACTATTTTGTGTTGTGCTCTTTAAATCTTTATCCCTAGTAGCAAAAGAGAAAGCATTCATGTCATATCCAGAATACCTCAAAACTATGCAGTTAGGCTTCCTTGCAAATGCTCTAATTTTTTTATCGTAATCACCTACATTGCATCGATCATATAACCAATTCACAAACTTGTCATTGTGCTCCAACTGAACTTTATTTGGGGGCCTTGTGAGATGAGACTCTGTGATCGAATTAAGGTGCTCGGCCACATAAGCAGTAGTCTCCCTACAGTTCCTCAAGACTTACAAATGAATTGACATCAGATCACTATTCAATGGGGTAAATAACATTCCCCTTGACCTCGGTTTGCCCACCTTCCTTGCAACATGTCGATTCTGGGGCACCCCAAAATTTCTATGTTCCTCCAAATAGCTAGAGAAAAATTCAATCACTTCCTCGGTGACATACCTCTCAACAATACTAGCATCCGACCAACTCATACATTTCACGTATCCTTTGAATACTTTCATGTGTCGCTCAAAAGGATACATCCAATGCATACCAACCGGACCACATATCTTTATCTCCCGCACTAAATGACCAACTAAGTGAACAATTATAAAGATGGAGGGAAATACATTTCTAACTTGCAAAGCACAACAACAATATCTTTTGTAGAACATCCAAATGGTCCCCGCCAACAGACTTCCGGCATATGGAACCAAAAAATAAAAAAATTCTAGTGATTGAGTACCTTACATCAGCCTCCATTACCCCGTGAATAGCAACATGTAACAGTTGTTGCATCAGAACATGATAGTCATGAGATTTCAACCCAGTCATCCGACAATCCTCTGTAACTACCCGACTAACATTTGATGAATAACCAATTGGGACCTTCACTGATTTCAAACTATCACAAACGGAGATTCTCTCCTCCTTTGACAGTGTACAAGATGCAGGGGGCAAGTAAGTCCTCTTACTCTTCACTTCTGGAGTGAGGTCATTTCTGATTCCCAAATCTACCAAGTCCACTGGGCATTCAAACTATCTTTCGTCTTCCAGGGAATATTCAAGAGGGTGCCTATCAAACTTTCACAAACATTTTTCTCAATATGCATCACGTCTGGGCAATGCCTAACCTCAAGATGTTCCCAGTACGGTAGATAAAAAAATATTGACCTTTTCTTCCATTGACCATCACAATGTATTATGTCCTTGCCTTAATACTTTCCCAGCACCACTCTCAATTTCTTAACCTTCTTGTAAATCTGCACACCAGTTAGTGGTATAGGGGATTTCCTTCGTTCTTTGCCCCCGACAAAATTGACCACATAATCCTAGTATTTATGGTTTCCTTGCAGCCATTTTCTATGGCCAAGATACACAGTCTTTCTTCCAAGTCTTAGCTGTTTGAATTATGTCTTCTCCTCACAAATAGGACATGCTTTATGCCGCTTCACAACATACCCCAACAAATTTCCATAGGCTGGAAAATTATTTATCGTGCAAAAAAGCATAACACGCAATTGAAACTCCACAGTCATATAGGCATCAAATACCAACACCCCTTTTTGTTCCCACAATATCTTCAAATCATCAATCAGTGGTCTCAAATACACATCAACCTCATTCCTAGGTTGTCTAGGACCTGAGATTAACAAAGGCATCATAACATATTTACGTTTCATGCACAAATAAGGAGGGAAATTATATATAACAAACATCAGGGGCCAAGAACTATGCTTCGATGACATATTACCAAATGGATTTATCCCATCAGTACACAATGCAATGCGTAAATTTCTAACTTCTGAACCAAATGAAGGATATCGCTTGTCAAAATTTCTCCATTGTTCACGTTTGCCGGATGTCTTATCTTGTCGTCCCTTGGTCTTTCCCGCTCTCCATGCCATCGCAAGTTCTTTGCATCTTTTGAATTTTCAAATAACCTCTTCAACCTAGGAATTAAAGGAAGATACCACAAACACTTCAATGGGACCTTCTTCTTATTCTTAGCGAAACACCCATCATCATCATTCCTCTAACCCTTATCTTGAATATCTGGACACGGGACATTCAACCGTGTCCTTCAAATCACCGTCGTACAACACAAAATCATTAGGACATGCGTGTATTTTCTTGTATTCCAAACCGAGTGGACACAATATTTTCTTAGCCTCATAAAAGTTTTTCGGTATTCCATTCCCTTCCGGAAACGTATCCTTTAGAAGCTTTAGGAGAGAATTCACACTTGTATCACTCCAAGAATTTGTAGCTTTCAAATTGAAAACCTCCACAAAAAAGGAGATTATGGTATCCTTACTTTTACATCCCGGATACAATGGCTTCTCTTTTTCGTCGAGCAAAGCACTCAACATTTTAGGCTTGCCCTGAAAATATCTTACAATGTCATCGAACATAACATGAACGGTACATTTGTTTCCATCTACCTTGTCAAACCCACCACCATTATGTCGTTGCTCAACCTCTCCATGAATTGTCCATACAATGTAACCTCCGCCAAATCCATTCTTCAGCAAGTGAATCTAATAGCCCACGATCATCAAACCGTTCACAACACAAGCATCTTTTACATGGACAAAGGATCCTCTCCTCCCAACCAAACGCATAATCAAGAAATGAATAAATAAATGCAATATTTTCAGCACTCCCTCTAGCTACACTTAGATAGCTAACCATTTTTTTCCTGCACGCAAGCATCGATTCTCGGTCCATTGTATCTAAACAAAATAATACAAATATTACACAAATATTCATTGTTCAAATATAGTAAAAATAAACACAATCAATTTGCTACAAAATACTAAAAGTGTAATCAAGTGTACGTATGTGCATATGTATGTGAATCAATCAACTTGTTCTTGGGAGATATATATATATATATATATATATATATATATATATATACACACACACACACACACACACATATATACCATCTACCAAACACAACCATGTTTACATCCACAATTATTTACACTATCACAACATGATACTAAACCAACTGCAAGCATAGAAACCATTAATGAGTACAAATAAACTCTCTACATGCATGCATTAATGGTTGTCATAACTACTATTTGATTGAAATTCAAAAGAGTTAAGAAAAACTTACATCCATTGGTCTTCATTGCTTTGGGTTATTGCTCATCATCCAAACAATCTTCCATCAATAAAGAGAGAAGGGAACCACAAATTCCGATATAATTTTTTAGGGGTAGTTCGGAACATGAAATGCTCCATTTAGCACCGGTTTTTGTGAATTGTACGTAAAACCGGAGCCATTTTTCCCATTAGCACCGATTTTAACCGGTGCAAAATCAATCGGTGCCATTTTCCCCCTTTTTTCTGGAAATATTTTAACACCGGTTTCTTTATTTTTTTAGCACCGGTTTTTAAAACCGGTGCCATATATTTACATTTCACCGGTTTTCTTTAATTTCTAGCACCGGTTTTAAAACCGGTGCCAATTTAGCACTGGTTTTTTATACTTTTTTAGCATCAGTTTTAAAAAATGGTGCCGAAATTTTCAATTCACCGGTTTTATAGATTTTTAGCACCAATTTTTTTACCGGAGCTAATTTCGAACCGGTTTTTGTTATTTTTAGCACCGGTATATAAACCGGTGTTAGGCTAACACCGGTTTTGATCATTTTTAGCACCGGTTTTTTGACCGGTGTTAAACTTACACCGGTTGTTAGAAAAAAACCGGTGACAAAATTACAAAAACTGGTGTTAATTTTAAACCAGTTTTGAAACCGGTGCTAACAAAATAAAAACCGGTGTTACAATTTTCGCACTAGTTTTAATAACTGGTGCTAAAAACTGATGGTAGAGGTGGGTTCCTTTGATAGTGTGGTACTTTGTAATTTACCTGAGGGATCGATCAAATTCTCCTTATGCTTGTTTCTGGTTTCACCTATGTTGGAACAAGTAGTGGTACTGTGGGGAATGATGTTCCAACATACTATATTTCTTTAGGTTCATCAGGATTGTCAGTCTGTTTTGATGTTCCAACATTGTCCGGCTCATTAGGATGACTGCTCTGTGTTGAAACATGGCCTTCATCTGGAACATCTTCTCTATCAGCTGATACTTATGGGTCGACAGAATCATCCACAATGACATTTATGGATTCCATGAGTGCATTTGTCCGAAGATTGTAGACACGATATGTAACACCCCAAACCCACCACACAGTGTCAGGTCGGGTTTGGTTGTGCTACCGAAAATGATAGCAGTAACAAGCAGATAAATTATATGCGGAAGCAATTTAGACCATTCAAATCCTAAATTACTATTACAGTGAAAGTATTAGTATAAGTGTTAAATGAAAGTTTCACCTAACTATTACAGATTCAAAATCCATGTTAAGGTTCATCCAGGATCTCTCTCAAAATAAGTAAAGACATCAAAGTGCTTTTCTCTTACAGTTCTTCTTCACCTAAAAAAGGTTGTTTAACTAGGGTATGTTTCTTGCTTAGTGAGGTTTCATTGCCAGTATTTACCCAGTTGAGTTTTAGTGATCACAGAATATCAAATAAGAAATAGCCACATACAAGGTGATCACGGGTGGTTGGTGCCAAGTTACTGCCAAGTGCCTATGTGGAAACTCTTAGTAACATACAAGGTACAGCCTTTTAGTAGTGCCCGAAGGCCATTAGTCAGTCCAGTATTTATTCTCGTCATCCACGCCCAAACAGATGTTCAGTTACGAGCTCGTATCAGTACAGTATAGTGGGTAATGCTAGCATACCAGAAACTCCATGAGTAGCCGGTCTAATCAGACGGTCCGGTCAATACCATTCCCCATCGACTTTGACCGAACTACAATCGCATTGGGGGCCCCAAAATCAGAGACAGGTAATCAGGTAGCAGATAATTCATGTTTGACCGAGCAAGATAAAGTACAAGTCGGTCATTCACAGGAAAAAATATAGGAGCAGTTCATAGCTCAATTTTACGATAATTGAACACAGTAATATTCACACTCATTTTAACAATCAGTATATATTATCAATTTAAGTTTAACAAGTATGTCCCTTTGTAACGGAATTCGAGTACATGTTTGAGTATGTATTTCGAGTACAGGGGTTCGAGTAGTTGGGTTTGAGTACAGGGGGTTCGAGTAAAGAATTCAAGTGGAGAAGGTTCACGTGGTACGGGTATCGGGTTGTACTGGTTTGAGTGGTAAGTGGTACCAGTTCGAGTGGTGAGGTTCGAGTGGTAAGTGTTACCAGTTCGAGTGGTGAGGTTCGAGATGTAAGTATTATCAGTTCGAGTGGTAAGTGGTTCAAGGGGTAAGGTTCCAATGGTACTGGTTCGAGGGGTAACGGTTTCAGTAATACTAGTTCGAGGGGTAAGGTTCGAGAGGTGAGTTTGAGGGGTAAGGTTCAAGTAGTACTAATTCGAGGGGTGAGGGTCGAGTGGTGAAGGTTTCAGTAGGTTCGAGGGGTGAAGTTTTCAGTAGATTCCAAAGGTGAAGTATTCGGTAGGTTCGAGGGGTGAAGTTTTCAGTCGGTTTGAGGGATAAAGGTTTAGCAGAGGTTCGAGAAGTAAAGGTTTAGCATGGGTTCGAGAAGTAAAGGTTTAGCAGGTGTTCGAGAGGTAAAGGTTTAGCAGGGGTTCGAAAGGTACTGTTTAGCAGGGGTTCAAGATGTAATGGTTTAGCGGGGGTTCGAGAGGTACTGTTTAGTAGGGGTTCAAGAGGTAAAGGTTTAGCAGGGGTTTGAGAGGTAAGGTTTAGCAGGGGTTTGAGAGGTAATGTTTAGCATGGGTTTGAAATGTAATGGTTTAGCAGGGGTCCGAGAGGTAGTTTTAGCAGAGGTTCAAGGGTAGGGGGTTCAAGGGCAGGGGTTCGAGAGGTAAAGGTATAGCAGGGGTTCGAGATGTAATGGTTTAGCAGGTGTTTGAGAGGTACTTTTTAGCAGGGGTTCGAGAGGTAGTTTCAGTAGGGATTCGAGGACAGGGGGTTCGAGAAGTAAAGGTATAGCAAGGATTCGAGAGGTAAAGGTATAGCAGGGGTTCGAGAAATACTATTTAGCAGGGGTTCCAGAGGTAGTTTCAGGAGGGGTTCGAGAGGTAAAGGTATATCAGGGGTTCGAGATGTAATGGTTTAGCAGGGGTTCGAGAGGTACTTTTTAGAAGGGGTTCGAGAGGTAGTTTCAGTAGGGGTTCGAGGACAGGGGGTTGGAGAGGTAAAGGTATAACAGGGATTCGAGAGGTAAATGAATAGCAGGGGTTTGAGAGGTACTATTTAGCAGGGGTTCGAGAGGTACTGTTTAGCAGGGGTTTGAGAGGTAAAGGTTTAGCAGGGGTTTGAGAGGTAGTTTCAGTAGGGGTTCGAGGGCAGGAAGTTCTAGAGGTAAAGGTTTAGTAGGGGTTCGAGAGGTAATGTTTAGCAGGGGTTCGAGAGGTAATGTTTAGCATGGGTTCGAGATGTAATGGTTTAACAGGGGTTTGCGAGGTACTGTTTAGCAGGGGTTCGAGAGGTAGTTTCTGTAGGGGTTTGAGGGCAGGGGTTCGAGAGGTTACTGTTCATCAGGGGTTCGTGAGCAGCCTGTACACATACAAGATAAATAATACAATTCACGCGAAGGCAATGCAAACACTCACCTTAGTTAAACTTGGCTGGCAATCCTCCGTCTCTACTTCACTGCTTAACCACTATTCTTTGGTAAGAACCTTTCTTAAGGCTGTGAGTTTTGGGGAGGATATCACTGGTATTTATACTAGGTAAAAATATAGGCTCTACTACCCTACCTACCTAGAATTTTATCCTTTTAACACTCAAATGCCTATGTCCACTTGCCAAAAATTCTTTTGGATAAATTTTCTTAAGTCCATCGTCTTCTTCTTTCTTCCCAATATTTCCACTTGCCCAAAAGTGTGCTTTGAAATTCGCCGTCCCAATTTGTACAAAATTTACTTTGAATCCGCCATTTTTTTCTTCTTCTTCCCAAATTATTTCACTGTCCCAAAATTTGACTCTTCCAAAAATTACTTTGAATAATTTTTCTCAGGTCTGCTGCCAGCTCTTTTGCATGTATTTGTTCAATTGCTTATTTATTTATTTACTTCTTTAATTATTTATTACTAGTAATACTATTATTATTATTATTTTAATTATTGCTTTGTTTTCTTTTGTACCCCAAATATTTTCTTATGACACCACATCCCAGCATACTATTCATTTTCATTTTTGGTTTTTTTAAAAATTTGTTTGATTACTTACTGTCTCATTTTACCTTTTTTGTTCATTTCTTTTAATTCTTTATTTACTGGATTTTCTTCTTTTTAATTTACAATACTTATAAATCAATTATATATATATAATACAATTATTTCCCTTGACATTAAAACAATATTAGAAGTGATAACTTATTTATTTTATTCCTATTTATAATTACATATGAAAATTATTATTATATAAAATTGTGATAAGTATGAAAAATATATTAGGAAGTTATGAAATTAGTGTTCCTCAATAAATTTAGGAATATTCGTTTTAGAGGAAGATATAAGGTAAACTATTGGAGATGTTTCTAGACATTTATTTAACAACTCAATTTCTCATATATTACTTTTCTCCTTATAAAATGTGCAATTTGTATATCTCGTTTCCGTACTATTATTTCCTTCCTCTTTCTTAAGTGAAACCCATACTAAGTGCCAATAATTCATCATCATTTGATATATATATATATATATATATATATATATATATATATTCCAATAATTAAGATTATTAATTCAAATTTACTTCGTCCGAGATTAACATCCATAATAAATTTATTTATTTATATATATATATTTTCAATTAGAGTGGTACTGAAGGGTTAAATTCAAATGACGTGATTTGTATCAGAGGTACATTTTATTTATTAATCTAATTTGGTTCGGGTTTCACACGATAAGCTCGACTGTTCACAGAATACCTAAGAAAAATCCCAACATCACTACGATTGTCGAACTTCGTCAATTGTTCTCTATCTCTAAGAATGTACCACTTGCTCCAAATACATGCAAATATGATACATTTGGCTTCCTGCCCATCCAGATCTCGTATGAAGTTTTGCTTGTGAATGGACGAATATACACACGATTGATCGTATAACAAGTTGTATTAATAGCTTCTACCCACCACTTTTTGTGGATTCATTTCTCAGCTAGCATAACTCGAGCCATCTCCTGAAAAGTTTTGTTCTTCCTTTCAAAAATGTCATTCTGTTGTGGAGTGATTGGAGTAGAAAACTTATGCTAAATCCCAAGTTCATCACAGAAGTCACTAAACTGAGAGTTTTCAAATTCTCTACCATGATCACCGCAAATTCTGACAATCTTTCCTACTAGACTTCCCTTTTATATCTGCAGTTTTATCACCAAACTTCTAAACACGTCCACCGTATCAGTTTTTCTTTTAGAAAAGCTACCCAAGTGTATTTAGAGAAATCATCAACACATACAAATATATACTTCTTGCCACTCACATTGGGTGTATTGACTGGACCCATTAAATCCATATGTAGTAATTCAAGATTTCTTGAGGTAGTTATATACTGAACTAAAGAGTGGGGAGATTGAATTTGTTTACCTTGTTGACATGGTCCACAAACAATTCTATTTTTGCTTGTAAGTGTAGGTATACCTCGCACAACCTTCACATTTGTAATTTTCACCAAGGTTTTGTAGATGATGTGCCCGAGCTTTCTGTGTCACAAGATTCCTTCATTCAGTTTAGAGCTCAAACACTTCACTTTATGTTCTAGCAAATAACAGTTGTCTGATGATCGAATGTGTGAAAAGACTTTATCTTTGTCATGTTTCACTATGCACTTGTCTTTCTGAAACTCTACTATCATACTGTCATCACACAATTGACTGATGCTCAATAGATTAACTTTTAGGTCTTCAACAAATAAAACACTCATGAATACTGGGAATCCTTCAATATGATGTTCACCCTTTCCAATAACCCAACTCTTCTTTCCATCACCAAAAGTCACAAAACCACCATCATATGGTTTGATGTTTGTTAGAAATTCCTGATTTTCAGTCATGTGTCGAGAACATCCACTATTAAAGTACCACAAGTCTCTAGAATGTGCTATGAGAGACATATGAGCAATAAGACAAGTACTAGTGCATTTAATAACCCATACCTTTCTGACCATCCTTGCTTGCTGAACATTGTCTATGTTGGAACATACCGAGAGTTTTCGTCCTGTCATGATATCCCTAAGCAGTTTCCAGCATTGTTCCTCTATATGGCCTTGAAACATGCAGTAGCGACAGATGAGAGGTTTCCTCCGGTGAGTCTGAAACTTTCCTTTTATCTCTCGTATCTTTGTCTTGAGGGTGACTGTGCTTCATGTCAGTTTGTCATACCCAATTCCTTGTCTATCTCCAAAGTCTTTTCCCATGGTAAGAATGTTATCAAGTTTTGCCTTACCAGTGTTTAACTTGTTAATAGCTACTTCAACCATCTCAATTCTTTTAGTTGTTAAGACTAGACTTGACTCTAGTTCTTTAATCTCTCTCTGAATTCAACTATTAAATCCAGCAAGACCTTCTCCTGTGCGGAAAGTTGAATTCTTCCTTCAACACTGTGTTTGTATCAACAACTTTCAGCCGCGTGCCATACATTTTTTGTATGACGTGTATATCTCCCCATCATTCATAACTTGTCCTCCATCAGTGGAAGAGTCATCAGAACCTGTGTTGGAACATACAACAACGTTCTTCTCTGACATGTTGGAACAAGCATCGTCATCTGATCCATTGAGGACTTCTGCTCCAAATGCCACATATTTGCTTGTGAGTTCATCTTCATCCTTCTCATCATCTTCGTCTTCACTCCATGAGGTAACATATGATATTCCATACTTTATCCAAGTATTTTCACATTCAGTCTAGATGTAACCATATCCTTCACATTCTCGACATTGAATTCTTCCAGGCTGCCTTTCTTCACCACTTTGGTTTCTAGAGAATTGCTTACTTCCTCGTTCCATCCGAGTTCCACGAATACCAAAATCTTGAGGACAAGGTTTATTTCCACTAGATCTTTCCTGTGATTTCTTATTTACCACCTTCTTCAGCATTCTTGAGAAATTCTTAGTAATAAAAGCAAGTTCATCAAAACCACCATCACTGTCAGACTCATGGTTAATATTTGATGAAGATGATTTGAACGTCAACTCCTTCTGGACTTTCCTCACAAGTTGTTGTATTCTCATCTCATAGGTCTGCAAAGATCCCATTAGTTCATCTAGGGTCATTGTGGCTA